>CALNVZ010003433.1:29870169-30058888 GCA_940671915.1 Paracentrotus lividus
TACAAAGTCCATTTCCTGCTCTTTCATATGACACCACAACAAATAAAAATGCTTTAGAAATATGAAAGTTATGTTCATTTAAAAAGAATGCCTGCATTTCAATATTTTCATTCAAAACGGTCATTTTCAGCTAGCTTAATTAACATTGACTATCCAGTTGTTTTCATTGGCAATCATCCATGCATGAATTCTTTGGTTACATCTGCCTAGTGCCAGGTAGGGCAACAGTCAAACAAAATTGTTGAATGAAATTACTGAAATGCAATCACTATTTCAAATGATCATAACTTTCATATTTCTAAAGCATTTTTATTGGTTGTCAGGTGTCATATGAAAGGGCAAGAAATTAATTTTGTAAATATGTAGATTTTAAAGAGAATTTAAAATATCACCCGCCAAACAACTTTTTGACTTCCTCTCTTCAAATTGTTGTAACCCACTGATGCGTGACATATGGGTCATATAAATGTAATTAAATGAAAGAAGAGGCTTTAAGCTTTAAATTGATGGGTCATGTATGAATTCTGATTAAGATTAAGTTATGATAAAACATCGATCAATCTTGGTTTCACTTTTTTTCTGGGACGCGCTGTATAGGTGTGTTTAAAATTGTATCCCTTATATTGAAATAAGTTACTACGACAAACTTCAACATTCTATGACACGTCATCGATGTTTTTATATTATTGGAGCAGAAAATCTGAATAATTGTTATTTCAATGGCCTCTGTCATCCAAAGGCAAGCCCATTTATGTACAGTGCTGCATACATAACTTATTTTGACTTTTAAACTTCAGAATGTGTTGAATATATTTTATAATATTTTCTTAAATATATTTTTGAAACTGGATAAGCTAAACCCCTAAAAAAAAAATTAAAATAAATAAATAAATAAATCCTCCAGATTTCATTACCTATGTTACATCATCTGTCAATCATCAATGAGCTCACTTGAAAAAAGTGGTGTGTACCTGTGAATAATGACCACTTGTTCAGTACAAAAGCAACACAAAAGTTGTTCCAAAAGACATTGGATAAAAACATTTTTATATCGAGCATGTGCTCAAACTATCTAAACATTTTTTCTACAATAGAAAGTGGTTTGCAATTCCCCTGAGCCCATAAATGTGTTCATCCAAAACTTACTCAATGTTTTTTCTTCCTGGTGATGTTTCAGGGTGTCTGACATAGCAACTTAATTGTTACCATGATATTGAACATATGGTCAACTTCAATGGCTCTTAGTATCACTTTCCCAAATGAGCTCTTTGATTATTGACAGATAATGTCACAAGGGAAATGAGATATGGGAATTTTTGTTAGGGGTGGAGCGTATTTAGTTTGAAAAATACATTTCATAAATTATTTTAACAAATATTAAACACATGCAGAAGTTGAAAAGTCTAAATAAAAGAATTATGCATAACTACACATCAATAGGAATAAACGTTCATCTGGATGACAGGAGCCCTTTCATGAAAAAAAAATTAGTTGGTCATCGACATTTTCAGCTTTCTCATTGAATAAGCATGAGAGTATACAAAACTGTTTATCATAATATGTAATACTTAAAAGAATATTATTTTCATCCGATTTTGAGGAAGTTTGCAATATTGTATTTGTTATAATTTACTCTACATTTCAATTAACAATTAATGCACAAGTATGAATATGTTAGTGGAGATGCAGCGCATTTCGATGGTCACGTGCGATAAACACAATTAAGTGCTTGCGCTGTTTTTTGCATGGTATTGTGAATATTCGAGATGCATGCATCACCACTATCATCAGATATATAAGCTTGTACGTGCATTATTTGTTTTATAAAACGGGTTGGATTTATGAATTTGTCGAAGAAAAATTGTTTAAATCCCTTCAAATATCATTGGACCGCGGTGGAACGATCGCAGAAAGTATCGGGGGGGGGGGGCTTTTAACCCAGTTGGATTAGGGTTAATAGTGTGTATTATACATTGGACGACCACCCCTATAACACTATGGCTGTGATGTAAATGAGGAAATATTCGATGGCCGAAGTATGAAAAAATAAATTCATGCCTACCCCCCCCCCCCTCTGAACTGACAAGTTTTGTCTCATCCCCTAAATAAATCCTTGATTTGCGCCTGAAATAGTAGGTTAATGTGGACGTGGGTGTATGTTTACATTTTACTCACTCAAACATGCTAGTATCATGGTTTTAAACATGTTTAAGAATAAGATTTACATAATACACTGAAAAGCAGTTCACAAGCATTGCAGTATTCATTGTAGTATTTATTTTTCTAAAATATCTCATTTCCAGATAATAATGATATACAGTGTGTTCCTAAAAAAAGGTAATCGAAGTTCAAAGGTCAGTCATTTCAAAAGTATATGGTTTATTTTTGTAATTTGTTTACTAAACTACTAAGTAATTCATCAGCTTTAATTTGAGACATTGCTTACGTCCGAACTGTAATGGGTAACAGAGTTAGGGTCCTTTGAAGGTGATAGGTACAAAACCCATTTTTTCCAGGTTTTTCGTTTTTAGGGTATGAAACCAACTTTTTATAAATTGTCGGTTTCATAGTTTTGGGGGGTTTTGTCACACAAAGTTTCAATGACATGCAATCTCATTTGTCAAAGGACCTATCTCAATGGCAATGAAATGTGTTCGCAATTAGGAGTCTCTTGAGTCGTGGAGACGTCGTGGTGATGTCTCCTGAGACTTCAGGGCGTCGAGGGAAAATGGAACAAAAGTCAAACATGTTCAATCTTTTAGTAGACCTTCTTTAAGACGCTAGCAAGTCAAAATTATTATAAAGTTCGATTTCTTTTAATCGTTAGCAAGTTCCGACAACGTCTCTGCGATGTCGTGGATACTAAAGGGACGTCGAGGCAACCCCGCAAAGACGTCACAGAGACTTGCTCTCGTATTAAAGAAGTCTCCTAAAAGATTGGACATGTTTGACATTTTGTTTAATTTTTCTCGCGACTTCCTGCAGAATCAGGAGACGTCGCGGCGATCCGTCTCCGAGACTCATGCATAATCGAGAACCCATGTCATTGCCAGTGAGATAGGTCCTTTGACAAATGAGATCGCATTTCATTGAAACTTTGCGCGACAAAAAACCCCCAAACTATGAAACCAAACTTTTATAAAAAGTTGGTTTCATACCTAAAAACGAAAAACTTGGAAAAAAAAATGGGTTTTGTACCTATCACCTTCAAATGACCCTAACTCTGTGACCCATTACAGTTTAGACGTAAGCAATGTCTCAAATTAAAGTTGATGAGTTACTTAGTAGTTTAGTAAACAAATTACAAATATAAACCATATACATTTAAAATGACTGACCTTTGAACTTCGATTACCTTTTTTTAGGAACACACTGTATAATACAATGTATGTTACGTCTTAGGTTAATTACAACTTATAACTAAATGACTAACTGTACAGTGTCAAAATTAATATACAGAATTATACAATATAAGTTACATGTTTTTATACGACCCACTGAAAGGTACTTTATTTACAGGGTTATAAAGAGCGTCTGTGTAATTCTTCTCCGTCTTGATTTGATTCAATTATTTAACATGCCTGTGCGACTTATAATTTAATTTGATTGTGTTCACATCTGAAATACGAACGAGAAAAGATTGCAGCTATATAGCATCGTTTATCACAAATTTATTGTCTCCGATTGAGGGGAAAATAACAAGGCAATATGTGTACGTTGATCCATTTTTGCATGTACCTGGTCAATTTTCTTTGTTTCTTTTCTTTGTTGGGAAATATCTTATCGATTTTTATTTATTTTATTTATTTATTTATATTTTACCAGGGTAGCCCATTCAACATAAATTGGTCTTCCATGGGGCCCTGTAAAAATCATCACAAATATATACAATTAAAAGATTTAAATATGACATATCAATATGAATACATGAATTTACATTCTAACATTAAAAATAATTATGAAATGTACAAATAAATCGAACAATTTTAATCAGTGGCAATTAATGTGAGAAAAAAAACTAATACAGGAAAATGCAGACAAAGAAAAACGTATGAGCTAACAGCTAAGAGAATACATGTGATATAGGAAGTAAAGGGAGTCTGAGAGAGGAAGAGAGAGAGAGAGAGAGAGAGAGAGAGAGAGAGAGAGAAGGGGGATAGAGTGAGAGAGAGATATATATACCGAGTGAGTAAAAAAAAACTTTACACCTAGAAAAATGTCAATAAAAAGAAAACCAATTTATAAACCCCAAATTATTTTACATATTCTGAAAGAGTAACTCCTCCCGCATCTTCTGGTACCATTTTTGTGTGGTATGTCTTTACGCTTGGTTGAACACGACGCATTGTTTGCGAACATGTCAATTTCGAGTTGTGCCAGAATAGGAGTAAAATCGAAACAACAAAAAGCTAGAAAAAAGTAACTTCATCCTGATTAAAATATCATAACTTTTTAACGGAAATGTCTTCCGCTTAATAACTTGGCAGGGTTGTTGTTACACATATTGACTACATTTTGTATGAAAATTAGATTGACTCGTGAAGTAATGCACGAATGAGTACACATTAAAAACTAAATTGCAAATGACAGACGAAAAAGGCCTCCTAATACCTTTGAAAAGTGATTATTTTGTCTTCGACGTGTGCTCATTCATGCCTGACTCTACAGATCTATCTAATTTTCATACAAAATGTAGTCAATATGTGTAACAACAACCCTGCCAAGTTATTAAGCGGAAGACATTTTCGTTAAAAAGTTATGCTATTTTAATCAGGATGAAGTTGCTTTTTTCTAGCTTTTTGTTGTTTTGATTTTGCTCCCATTCTGGCACAAACCGAAATTGACATGTTCGCAAACAATGCGTCGTGTTCATCCAAGCGTAAAGACATACCACACAAAAATGATACCAGAAGATGCGGGAGGAGTTACTCTTTCAGAATATGTAAAATAATTTGTGGTTTATAAATTGGTTTTCTTTTTATTGACATTTTTCTAGGTGTAAAGTTTTTTTTGACTCACTCGGTAGAATAGAGTCGGACTTGGAAAGAAAACTATTCTGAACCAATGGCAAGGTGTAAAAAAATACTTCTCAAGAGCCAGTTTGAAGGTGTTTAAATTTCTTATCTGCTTGATATTATAAGGTAATCTATTCCATAAGAAGCACCGTCATAACGATCAGGTCATGTCGAGCAGATTGCCGTGTGTTAAAATTATGTATAGATTAGATATTTCTTGGAAAGTCTGAGGATAAATTATTTAAACATTTAAAAACAAATATAGTGGAGAGTGGGGTTAGTTGGAACACGGGGTTAGTTGAAACATTGCAATTTTCTTTAACGACAATAAATATATTTATGCAAATCTACCCTCAAGTTGTTGCTATTAGCAACTGCCATCCACCACATTTTAGACAGCACAAATGCTTCAAGCCTCATGAAGTTAGAAAGCAAAGTTTGTTTTTTCACACTCTGAGTAAATTTTGTCATTTTTACAAATGTTTTATTAACTTAGAGAAGATCATAATTTACGTTTGCCAGTTTTTGAGTATAGCAAACAGTTATATCAAGCTACAAAACAAAGTTAAATATATGGCATGTTGTTGTCCCTTTTTTGTGCTGTAAGCTTACAAATGTCAAATGGGCCTCTGGGGTTAGTTGGAACATTTTGAACGGGGTTAGTTAGAACATGTGCTAAGTAAATAGGTTTCAGTTTAATAAAAAAATAAAAATCATATAATTCAATTAAGTGTTCCGAAATATATCCTATACATGTACATTAGTGCACATTGGACGATTTTATTTTGGTTTAAACAAAATATATTGCAGAATGCTACTTCACAGGACTTCAGAATATCTGTATGTGACTGGATGCTATCAAGTGTAATAAAACATGAAGTAAAAAAAGAATTTGAATACCAACCTTTAATATTTTAATTGGAATCAATAAAGCAAGTTAGCTGAACTCATGCAATAATGTTGTACGTAGTATAAATATAATTCTAAATATACCATGCACAATGTTTCAACTTACCCCATACCTCGTTCCAACTAACCCCGTGTCCGGGGTTAGTTGGAACACTTGACATGGTCTTGTTGAAGATGTTTTTTTTTCCGGAACCATCACTTAGTTTAAGAATTTTATGGGGTACATTTGTAGCATACAGATATACACTCAAGCTGATTGTTTATTGTTTCTTGAAATAAATCCGCATTTGTTTTACGGCCATTTTTGTGAAAAATGTTCCATATAACCCCGCTCTCCCCTACATCTAAAATATCTGACTGTCTCCTGAAACGGTATCCATTTTATACGATTAGCATGATCATAGTGGTAGGTATTTTTTTAATAAGTTCCCTCATTTTGATTTAATCAAAATTTGTTTGCATTCCCGATCCATCCCCAAAAATTTCAAATTGTGACGGAACGGACGCTATACAAGAGAAAGAGAGAGAGAGAGAGAGAGAGAAGAAGAAGACGAAGAAGAAGTGTAGCGTAAAAACCGTAAAAAGCCTCTTCCCCTTTAGACGGCTGGTGAAATGGTTGTCGCCATCATGTGTTAGTTCGTGAATTGTCGTCGCTGTTAAGAGGTACATTAAATTTCCTTCCGCTGCTAAAATTTCAAAGAGTGAACAATAGCAGGTATAATTAAGATCGACACCTATGATCATATATAGATTGTCTCCTCTTATCATGAAATAACCGATTGTCAGGCAACGTGTTTTTAGCAGAATGGTGTTGCCAGTTGTCGCCGAAAGCATACGTTTCACCGCCGAACCAAGGTTAGTGAAATCTGCAGCAACAAAATTTACCAAGTGAGCTTTGAACTCTTATATATTTTATATCACTGTGCAGCTGCCCAAAACTTTCAAACACGTAAAAAATCACTCGCGACACAAAGCACATTGTATTTTTTTCCCTGTTAGGTCTATGGGTGAACAGAGAGGACAACTCAAGAACCAACAAGCCGGGCAATTTGGCGCCTTCATAGGGACCCATGATATATGTTCGCAACGGTCGCTACGAGCGAGGTGCCATGTTGAAATGTTAATTAGAGAATCACTGAACCTGTTCAATGAACAATGCCGCTCACGCCTGACCATATTAGCATAATGATGATTATTCATGATGCATAGTCCCACACATGTATGTTTTTGTAGATAATTGAGAGACGTCAAGCCCATTCTAATCCTAGATTTAAAAAAAAAAAAAAAACAAAAACAAAAAAAAAGAAAAAAAACAAAACACAATATTCATTTTATCAAACATCGTAGATATAATATAGACTATACTTGTAGAGAAGACAAAATCGCCTGCCACGGCCTTAGAATCACCAAATTACACATAATTTACATCCCATCGATTTACAGCTTTGACAAGAGATGTTGACTGGCCTCATGAGGCTGTAAGGCCGAAGCTATTGTTTTTGTGGACGCAAGTTGTCGTCAGAACTATTATAGGCTAGGTACGTATATGACCGCCATTTTTGAAGTAATCTCCTCCAATTCAGACAGGTGTTGATATGAGCAGGTTGTCACAAAAACGATTGCTTTCTGAGGGATTGGCTCTTTAGTACCGCGTTGGAAAGGTTCTGCACGCTTCAGATATTTAGCTTGCACATTGATTCGGAGCAGGAACTTGACTCACTCTATCAGCGATTGAGACGACAGAACTTACTTAAAGCAGAGTGCTATTCCACTTGACTTAGTGAAATTTTCTTTATTATTCATGTCGAGAGGAAACTTTACCTCTCCGCATGTAAAGAGTAGGAGGTTCCGTAAATCAGAGAACGGAATGCTTAACCAGTCTTCTGCCATGATATTATTTAGATAGACGTCAGGTATATTTCAAATTCCTGAACTCTTGCGTTAACATTTCCAGCGACTATTAGGAAAAATGAAACAAACAAAATAATGAAAGAGTTAAAATCACCCTAGTTGGTATACGAATGCCTGCAATGTCTATAGAGGGGGAAAAGCAGGACGAGGGGGGGGGGGGGGGGGGGGGGGGGGAACTGTACTCTACAGAGTGAGTAAAAAAAAAGTAAATAATTCACAGTAAATAATTCACAATACCATTTCCCCTTTGATGTTTTGTTTACCAAGACCATCACCGAATGTTTGGGACGCAGTAATTCCCTACTGTTTGTGTGTGTAAGAGTGTGTGCGTGTGTGTGTGTGTGTGTGGGTGTATTTGTTGATGGTGTAGGTGCATGTGTGTGTATGTGTGTGTGTGCTGGCGTAGATGAGATAAGATCTGTGCCTGCGTAAATGTGTGTGTATGTGGTGAGGGTGAGGGTGTGGGTGCATGTGTTTTGTATATGTGTAAATGAGGGTACGTGTGGGTGTTTATCTATTTGCGTGCACATAAGTAATGAATTCCCAATTTGTTTATACTTAACCCAGCCACTTGGCGCACGTGAGCTTTTACCGTCATTTTGAAGATTGTCGGTTATTCAGTCATGCGTGCAAAGATCCAAATGAAAAGGGTACCCACATAATTTATGCTAGGAGGATGATTTTACTATACGAGAGCTAAGTACACATTATTTACCCCAAATTCCCTAAAAGGTTTGACCACTGGAAGTGATGTAGATTGGTACCGTGAAGCAGGAAAACGATGTCGGCTGGAACCACAGCGGGGGACTCGCCCCCCAGACCCACTCAAAAAACCCGTTTTGGGACAT
The DNA here is from genome assembly GCA_940671915.1 of Paracentrotus lividus. NCBI lineage: Eukaryota > Metazoa > Echinodermata > Echinoidea > Camarodonta > Echinidae > Paracentrotus > Paracentrotus lividus. Next base: position 29,878,853 of record CALNVZ010003433.1, read on the forward strand.
TTATTTACCCCGTTTCCCAATGGACCAAATTTTGTCAGAAGGAAGCACTATGAACACACATCACAAAAATATATTAGCTGACAAAAAATAGTAGGGGAATTGCAGAATTGACAGCTTTAAACACACTCTCTCCCATACTACGCATGCGTCGAGTGCGATCGTCAAGACCTGCCATACCCCACGTATAACAGTGTGCGTGATATCTCTGTATAGGCCCTATGTAAAACATGGGATAATCCTCTGTTCTTTGTTGTTTTATTCATTATTAGACATATCTGTATTCTAAATTATTGATGAATTACCGGTGTAATTTTTTGGGGGGCCTTCGGCCATCAAAGAAGTCATCATGTATCAGCCATAGGAGTAACCTTGGGGGTCAATCATTTTTACTTTTTTTTTTTTTTTTTTTTTTTTTTTTTTTTTTTTTTTTTTTTTTTTTTTTTTTTTTTTTTGCTAGGGGGCGGGGGCCCGAGCCCGTCGGTCCCTCCCCTGGATCCGCGCCTATTCTGATAAGCTGATGTTTTGAATTAACCGCCGATTTAAAATTTCAATTCATTGACTGTGCCACACTTTTTTAAAAATTACATTTGAACAAGGAAACTGATCAGAAATATATAATATGATAAAATAAGCAAGGAAAATAGGGAACCATCGGGATTCGAACCAGAGACCTCCTGGTTACTAGTCAGGCGCTCTAATAGGTTAGCACCTGACTGGTAACCAGGAGTCTCTGGTTCGAATCCCGATGGTACCCCATTTTTTGCTCTTTTTTCATATTTTTAATTAAATGCAATAATCTATTCATGCAATGAAGGTCCAGAATTATAAACTTAATTCCAGTAGATAAACTAAGCCTATAGACACCATTGTGGATCAAAGCATTGCTAGAGCACCCCCCCCCCCCTGCATGCATGCAATCACAGAGCAATTTGATAAAGTATAATATACGCATTTAACCACGAGCACGATTCTGCTTAATTTTTTATTCAAATGTGTTTGATAATATATTTCTTTATTGCATTGAGCCACATGCAGCTAAGCCTAGCTATGACATTTTTTCTTAACATCACTGTAATAAATATTAGCCACAGTACATTCGTGTTTTGAAAATAGGTGGAGGGGCAGCGCACAGTCAGAAAATTGGAAAGAATATGGGCGCAGCTGATGAACAGCGAAAGAGTGATTTTCAAACAGAATAGGGTTGTGCCCGGGCCTGGATTCGTCACTGTAAATGTTTCATTATGCGTTGCAGCTAATTATAAAACATTGGTTTTGTTTCTAACAGACAGATCCAGGACTTTATAGAAAACCCTCTTCAAAATAATTTGAGGTTGATATTGTTTCATCACTTTTGTTATGATTATGTTAATAATTGCCCCCACAAGATTATATTAGACATGTTTTGAAGTGAAAAAAAAAAGACATTTCTTTCATCCCACTTAGATTTGACACCGAATAGATCAATATCATGTTTGTCCCGTGGTATGACTGGCAGTATAAAATTATCAAGATGGTTTTGAAAATGCAAAGAGGTTGATTTCATAAATACCATTGGGATTAAAAAAAACAAAAATATCTAATTCAGAAAAAATGCAATATCAAATAAACTCACAGCACAGGGATGAGTCTTATTCGCATGGCTAAACTGGTAGCAGCAATAAGACTCATCAAACACAACAAGGCTCCAGGACCTGACATGATACCCATAAGACAGGAGGGAAACCACTGAAGGATATGTTACTGGATCTGTTCAAACAAGCATGGGTTACAGGAGTCGTACCAGAAGAATATAATCAATCAGTGATCAGCCCAATATTTAAGAATAAGGGTGACCAAAAAGGGGGATATCTCTGTTGAGTCATAATTTTTTCCCCTCATATCGTATTTTATTTCAAAATCTTACATCAATGTATAAAAAAAAATCCTAATAAAAGAAAATCGGCATAATCACTGAAAAGTCAATATTCCAGTGTCCATGCACGAAGGATAAACAGGTCGTATGAAAAAAAAACAAAAAAAAAACAAACACACACACACAAAAACGGGGACATCCCCCTTGGACGTCACTCTCATAGAAAATTGACTTGTTACCCAAAAGCGTACAGCATCTCAGGGTCATCATTGAAGAGAAACAATAGTTTGTAAAATCAAGTGGTCATATCGGAATATCTTACCGATCCGATTTTGATTGTAATCTTCAATGAGCGACGGTGATACATTTACCTCATCTGTTAAAAAAAATATAACAAAACAAAGAAAAAGCAAAAGACAAAACAAAACAAAGAAATGCAAACAATGCAAACAAAACAACAAAATCGAGCACAAATAACGGGGAAAGCAAATAGCAAAATAATAAAATCAAGCAAAACAAAACACTAGTCTACAAAGCTGGGATGTGCTGAAAATATAAAACGGAATGTTTCCATTATTTTATTATTACTATTATTTATTCTACTAGTTCCTAACACATTGACAAGTTATACGATTTTGATACTACGGTAATAAATGGCATGGCTAACCTGCCCCATAAACCCTACCGAGACCGAAGGGGAGGGGGCACAACGTGCAAAATTGTACACCCTGTTATGCGCATATCCACTTGGTCTAACAGCAGTTGGCCCAATACTCTGATCGTCTATATTATACTGCCACATGGGCTAAACCCTTATGCTACAGTCACACAGAACTTACGTTGAGTTACGTTTAGCGTTGCGTCCAAAAAATTCATTTTTTTTCCTGCGGATCCCCACGGATGCCTTCCCGTCATGCCTCAATAATTAGAAAATATACGGGACAAAATACGGATGATACGAATAGTTACGACCAGGTACGGACACTTGCGTCCACTTACGAATAACCTTACGAGTCTATTCGGTCTTTGTTTTTTTTCCGACTTTCGGAAACTTCCGGACACTTCTGAACACTTGCGGGGATCTACATACGTATACAGATAAATGGGAATTGTAATGAAAAATTATATATCTCTCTGGTCAATGAATGTGGGGTTTTTTAAACCTTCGCTAATAGATCACCTTTCCTATTTCTGCTAGTCAGTGGCGGATACAGGGTTTTAGGATAAGGGGGAGGGGCGCCACCGAAATGTTAAGATTTTATCATGTACAGTCAATGAGCGGTTTTCAAATTATAGGGGGGCGCGTCCCCTGCACCCCGCCTGGATACGCCATTGCTAGTTATATGGCTTCAAAGTCCTATCCCAAAAGCAAAGTGATAAGTATAAAGACAAAGGCTGAAGAGGGCTAAAGGACAACAGACGTTGATCCAGGGGGCAAACACCCTCCCCCACCAAAGAGAGAAAGAAAGAGATAGAGAGAGAGAGCGAGGGGGAGGGGCCTAAAATTAGGTTTCAAACCACTTTTATATCGCTTCTATCTACAGGCCATTAAAGAAGATTCGTTCCCTAATAAACAGACAAAAACGAATTATTATTATCATTATCATTATTCTTTATTTATTATTTTTTTTTTTTTGTAAATAAAGGAACCAATCGAAAAATAAAACATCCCAGACGAGACAAAATACAGCGAAATCCCTAATTTATGCAATCGATTATTAGATTATATTACAGTTTTTAAAGAATGAAGTCAAAAGGAGCCTGAGCTTTCGATCCTAGCTGAATCTTCGTCAGAGACAAAACGATTTTGTCTCTGACGAAGATTCTGCTAGGATCGAAAGCTCAGGCTCCTTTTGACTTCATTTTACACCATTAGCTCTCCTTTATAGGATAAGCAGTTTCAGCAGTTCTCTTATTTAGTTTTTAAAGAAGTCTACCTTTATTAAAAGTTTAACTCCCAGTTATATAGAGGAGGAAAAGAGAATTTCAACTTAGGGCCCTCCTTTTTTTGCTCTCACATTTTCCTCACGTATATTGAGGTAATTATAAAATTGAAAAGCAAAAAGAGAATATATTAAAGGGATTATAATGTTAAGGTTTTTTCTCTTTTTATGGGGGGGGGGGGGGGGCGAGTGCATATCTTGCCTTGCTTTCAAATCAGTATAAAGCATATTTTTTGTTCACTCTCGCATTCTATCATTTAGAAAATATGAAATTGTAGCCCAAACAGATCAGACTGCCCTGCTTTCCTAATTATTGAATGGTAAATAGAGTATTTGCGCTCTTTTCGCTCACGTGATTTAAATGACATAATTTAAACAAATGGATATCAATAACCCTTCTTGACCTGGCATCAAGCTCTAAAGAGGTCATAACCATGTTTATGCTAGGGATTATCCAACTAAAGCGAATTTTAAACAAAAGTATTCAATATATTCTTGTCATATAAAAAAGGGGGGGGAATTATTGAGTTATAAGATTAATTGCAGAGAATTCAATCAAATATGGTTTCGAACATTTTGTTTTCATTGTTTTTTTTTATTGAGTGGAAGCTCGCTTGAATTATTAGGTTTATTAAATTTGTCCCCCCCCCCCTCCGCTAGGAAATTTAGGACCTACCTCTCGAAGCTATTACATTTATATAACCCCTATCCATGTGCAAACAATTATCGGCCGGTTCGGGAGCTCCAACACGTGAGAGGACGCAACTATCCGCAACGCTTAAGTGTTTTTCCGCAGCCTCTTAAGTGTATTGTTTTTGGATACTTAAACGTTTGATACGTTTAATTACGGATAGTTACGTATACCTACGGTGGACGCAAATAAACGCAAATGGACGGAACTTAAGAATTTTCCCGGATGGTCTGCGTCCTAGATACGGATAGTTACGTTCATTTACGGAAAGTTACGTTTAGTTACGGTTACTTACGTAATACGGCATCCGTAAAGATGCCCTGCGAAATTTTGAATATTTCAAAATTTCGCAGGCTTTGCGCCGTCACTGTGCGTACCGATACGGTTCAGTTTCGGACAGATACGTATACTTACGTTCCTTGCGGATGACCGCGTCCATGCTGCGTTCATGCTGCGTCCACTCAGCCAAATCTATACGCAGCGGACGTAACTAAACGTAAGTGTCTGTGTGACTGTAGCATAACTATGACGGGTAAGCATCCGTGGGGATCCGAAGAAAAGAAAATGATTTTTGGACGCAACCGGACGTAACTCAACGTAAGTGTCTGTGTGACTGTAGCATAACATTTTATACACCTCGGCCCGTATTCCATAAACTATACTTAAGTAGTTTGTCTTAAGTCGAAGTATTTTTTCTAGGATTTTGTCCAGGAAAGTGTGTGTATCCGAAAACGGAAAAGAGTGTACTATTATTATCATTATTATTTTCATTCAACAAAAAGGATTTTGAAATGATGAACCTAATTCAATTTTCTGTTAACAAACATTTACACTTTCAATCTAAACAGCACTTATTTCGGTGAATCAAGAAATCGGATTCATAAATCTGCTGGCCCTAATTGCAATGTTATTACACGACCTTAATCAGATACTTACTCTTGTGATTGTATTTAAAAATTTCTCGCATGTACTTGCTAAGCGAAAGTGGCGACAAAGACGTCGTAGAGGATCCTAAAATAAATAAGAATGAATTATAAATGGACAGCATAACCAATCAAACAGTATAGCAGCTTCTGCCTCATCAATGATATGTGGAACTCGATACCTGGCCAAGTTGTAACCAGGCGCTCTGCATTTTAGATTTTTTTTTCAAAATGTTATGTAGGGCCTGCTGGGTGAAGAGTTTCATACATCTGAAGTGGGCAACCTGGGAAAATAAATTATTATCATTAGGCCTATATTATATTGATTTAAAGTAGGTCAAATAACGCCCCCTCCCCCTACTCAGTGGGTCAACCATACTCCGGATTTTTAGAGATACCCCTATCAGTCGGGGAAGCAGTGTCAAATTACCCCCCTTTTAAAAGGATTTGGAAGGGAAGTTGCACTAAAATTATTCCCCTATTACTAGAGGTGGGCTATAGAGGTGTAAAAAAAGGGTCATGTTTCAGAACCAAGTTTGTGCCATCTTATTTGAAGCAGCTCGTTGTCCTGATCGATATGCCACCAATTTTAAGAAAATCGGGTGAAAATTGTGACAGTGCGGGCCAAAAAAAAATTTTGAGGGGGCGTGGCCAAAATATGCTGAGTCATCGTTTTTCAAAAATTGAAAAAGCTGTATTTCTTTTATTAAAAGGGCTATAAAGATGATTCTGGTGTCTATTTATATGTTTATCAGCCTGATAAATCCAATGGCAGTATCAAAATTGCAAATAGTGGTGAAGAAAATACTAAAATAGGAGAATTATAGTTTTAACCCTTTAATTACCGGTAGAGTCTCTGAGGGTACCCCTAGACAAATTGCGTTGCCCAATCAAAACTGCCGTGTTTTCAGTAATGTCGTTTCATGTCTCTTTTCCGTCCAGTCTTACGGATCATTAAATTTTGACACCAAGTTTAGTGAAATCGGACATTCAATGAGAGAATTACTTGACCTTTCGTTGCCAAAGGTCAAACCAACATTTGAAATTTTTGACATTTTGTGTACAAAACCAATGGCAAGGTCAGGTTTCTTATTTTACTCTATAAATCACAGGTAAATCATTCTTTAGACTGGTTCTAGTATTCATTGAGAATTAAAATTGATCCAGATAATGATTTGAAGTATCAGAAGGTCTACATCTATAGAAATTCCTATGTATTTCATTGTTTTATGAATTTCTTATGTATTCTATTGTTTTTATTCTTACATGTATATATCTATGTTTTTAATTGTTTTAGGAATTTTAATACTTCAGGCCTTCATTTTGATTTAGTTTCATGCTAAATGATCAATAAAAACAGTCTAAAGAATGATTTACCTGTGATTTATAGAGTAAAATAGGAAATCTGACTTTGCCATTGGTTTTGTACACAAAATGAAAAAAATTTCAAATTTTGGTTTGACCTTTGACCACGAAAAGTCAAGTAACTCTCCCGTGGAAAGTCCGATTTCAATAAACTTGGTGTCAAAAGATTTGTGAGAATGTAAAGAAAAAAGACATGAAAAAAACATTACCGAAAACGCAGCGGTTTTGATGGAGCAACACAATTTGTCTAGGGGTGCCCTCAGAGACCCTACCGGTAATTAAAGGGTTAAAACTATTATCTCCCGTTTTCAGTACTTTCTTCACAACCATTTGCAATTTTGACACTGCCATTGGATTTATCAGGCTGATAAACATATAAATAGACACCAGATATCATTTTATAGCCCTTTTAATAAAAAGAATTACAGCTTTTTCAAATTTTGAAAAACGATGACTCAGCATTTTTTGGCCACGCCCCTCAAAATCGTTTTTTGGTCCGCACTGTCTCAATTTTCACCCGATTTTTCTAAAATTGGTGGCATATCGATCAGGACAACGAGCTGCTTCAAATAAGATAGCACAAACTTGGTTCTGAAACATGACCTATTTATAGCCCACCTCTACTATTACAGGCTTTTGGAGGGGTAGCCAATAAAAGTACCCCCTTCTACAGGTTTTTGGACCATATTCGGGACCTTATTTCAAGATTGGTCTTCAAGAATTGAAAACTAGCCTACCCCTAATTAAAGAACAGGTCGGGGGGGGGGGGGAAATGCTAAAAGACCCCTATTTCAATGATTTCTCTTTTTTTTACCCGACTGAGCCCCTTAAATGTAACTCTTCTCCACAAAAAATCGAGAAGACGCAAACGTGTATGGTTGACCGCCTGAGGAGGGAGGGGGGGGGGGGAAGGCGGCGGGAAATAATGTTACTCATTGTTTCTATCGAATTTCATGCATGGCTTTACCCAACTTTATTGAGCTCATATGTCGGCCTACATCTCTAAAGCCTTTTTTTTTGTCGATCATGTATCTTCTGAAAGGGGAAACTTCCCCCTTTTTATGATGATTGAGAGCAAATCAGACCGTCAGTAATTAGTATGTCTAAAAACGGAAATACAAGAAGAAGAAAAGGCCCTAGAAATATATAGTCTGTGTAAAAAAAAAATAATGGTACAGTCGGGGAAAGTAATTAAGGTGTGAAATCTTTTCATATAATGTGTGCATGTGGTATCAAATTAAAGCCATTTTTTTTTTATTGTTCATGCGCTTTGTTCTTTATAATTTGCTTTTGTAAAACAAAAGCTATACTAAGTTTTGTGCGACAAGGAACAACTCGAAATATACGCACTTCTATTGTTCTGGAGCGCTGAATCCATGGCCATTATGCGAAATCTATACACAAAGAAATGAAACCGTGTGAAAAATGGATTTTTCCTGATTGTAGAAAACTAGTCATATCTAAAAAATTACAGCACAAAATGTGATGAAAAAAATTGCTGCAGAAAGTCTGATATCCTGCTTTATGAAAATACCAAACAATACCAGGTTGTAATTTATCTTCATACTATAAAACATGTTTTCCACTTCTACCATTTTATTTGACGCAGACTCACAAAAAGTTCCGCAAATCGAATTTGGTCCATGATAACTTTTCAGGTACGCTTTGGTTATTCCTGATATTCATACGATTGGAAAGATTAAGGCCTCGTCACACCGAGTCCGGTCCGGCTCACGGCACGGGCCCGTTCCGGTTCAACAATGGGCAAAAACGGTCGAAATGAATCGGCCGTGTACTATTGCAATGAGACTGGTCACAACAAACACGGGCTATGCCGTACTAGCCGGAACGGCAACCGGTACGGTTTTTATGGGAGAGCTCATGGAGCGATTTGAGACGGTTTGCCGTACCGGTCACCGGACCGGACTCGGTGTGACGAGGCCTTTATTTATTCCCCTCTTTATGTATCCTATTTGTAATGATTGTATCATGCTTCAATGCACAGCATATCAGAATATAGAGGAAAGTAAAAAAGTCAAATGTTGTAAAATGCATTTTCATTGATCGCATTAAAGTTCCACAACTGGAGTTTAGGTCCTGATCAGTGGCGTATCTAGGGTCAAGTGCGCCAGGGGCAAATATTGACTTTTGCGCCCCCCCCCCCCCGGTCTACTCCAGTGCCGCTCAACGATTTGTTTTAGTTTATTGTACCAGTGGCATATGTCCCCAGACCTGGGGATAATTTTCCGTCCATACATACACGTAGCTTATCAATTTTTGTTTCCTCTGCAAATATTTTAATTTAATGCGAGCGCGAAGCGCGAGCGGAAAATTTTGAGTTCTTGCATTACTCCAAATCTTGCATTAAAGAATCATGAATACTGATTTCCTTATCAACGAAGGTACAATTAAGAAAAAATGCCTAACCTTCGGGTTGCACAAAATGTTTTGGGAGTTGTATGCATCAGATTTTTTTTTTGTAGGAAATATAATTTTAAGCATTCTTTGTTGGTCTTCCACAAATTATTTTGAAACACATAATATAATGCGAGCGCGAAGCGAGAGCGAAAAATTCTAGAGCTCTAATCTTGAATAAACTTTGCAAGGAACAGGTATTGACATCGAATGGTCATAAAATACGGAAACAAAGACAATTGATAATGATGAAGGAATTACTAAGAGGGACCTTGATGTTTATCTGAAGCAGAGGGGGAGGGGCAAATTGATCTTAAAATTTGATTTGCCATATTGATCTTAAACTATTTAAAGGGGGCTCCAAATTAAATCGAAACTCAGGAGATGTCAAATTGGTCTTAAAATGAGGATTAGGAGGGCACACAATTGATCTTAACCTTTATAGAGGGACGCTAAATTGAAGTTAAGGGGGCGCAAAATTGACCTGAAACTAAGATCAAAGGTACTAAACCTAAAACATGACTAGAAACTTTGGGACGCCCAAAAATTTAAACTTAGTGGTGCTATGTAGGGGGCGCCGAAATAATAATGGGAGGAAAGCATGGCCCCAATATCCACTGTGGATCACCGATCTCCTATTTCTTCTTCTCTTCTTCTTCTTCTTCTTCTTCTTCTTCTTCTTCTTTCCTTTCTTCTTCTTCTTTTTTCTTTTTTTCTTCTTCCTTTTTTGCGCCCCCCTGAGGCTCCGCCCGGGGCACGTGCCCCCCTTGCCCCCCCCCCTAGATACGCCACTGGTCCTGATAACTTTGGGGATATTTTCTAATTTTTATTGAATTTTAAACCATTGTCAAGATCATTTATTCCTCTCTTGATCGATACATAATTTGTCATGTTGATGTCATGCCCGGGTCCATATAACTCCTGAATACCACCTGAATACATGGCAAAGCGAAAGATAATTTTCAGTTTAAATTTCTGTAACACAACACTGAACCTTGATGCATCTTGATGTGGAATTTTAATCATTATTATTTTTTATAAGGGCAAAATAAATATCCTTTCCGGACATTAAAATTTGGAGCATTTTTCATTTTCATTCTTCTTTTTATTGATACCCTATTTGCAATAGTAATATCATATTTGCATGCACATTACTCATGAATATAATGCAATGTAAATAATGAAAATTTGCGAAATGCATTGTTATTTATCGCAACAGAACATAATACTCACAAAAGGCATTCAATTTGCAACATTTAACTTCTGACTTGTCCTAAAATTCTTTCAGGTGTTCTGTTCATACAAGAACAACACTATCGTTACAATTAGGGTGTCATTGAAAATGAATAAATGAACTTGACAATGGTATAAAATGCAATAAAAATTATAAAATACCGGAAAAGTTATGAGAGTAAAGTCTTGTGGAACTTTAATGTGATCAATGAAAATGCACTTTACAACAAAAATTAACTTAAAATTGCTACAAACCTTACATAATTAAAATAGGGCTTTCCCACTACTGAGAGAATGAGGGGAGGGGGGGGGGGATCTGATTTAAGACGTTGAAACGGCGATTATACATAAGATTTACTGTTTTCAGAAGAGTTTCATTTGGTATTTCAAAACTTTTTTTTAGACGAGGCATCAAAACTATGGCAGGAATAAACTGCATGCGGCGGATCAGAAGGCTAACATTCTTGACCTCGTGTTTTAGATGGCAAGTATGTAATCTCAGGCGCGTACCCAGGATCTAACACCCGGTGGCCCGACCTGATTTTGGTGACCCTATATACACTCTAAAAAATATATGTATTTTTACAGCAAATCTGCTGTCAGCAGAGTCGCCATAAAAAATGTAATTCAAAAAAGTTTTGTTGTAAGTTTCTCCTGCAAATAATTACGTGAGAAATATAATATATACATCAGGAGTAACACATTTGTTCCGTTTTAACCAAATACGTATGCTATAAAACTCTAATGATATTTTTCCTTCTCTTTCATCAATTCTTAAGGGAGAAATTTACAACAAAACTGTATTTTAAATTACATTTTTGTATGGCGACTCTGCTGACATCACTTTGCTGTATTTTTTCTGTATTTTTGTTTTACAGTGTACTTTTCAATAAAATGTCCCCATGCATACATATTACGGCTAAAATGCCCTTTGACTTAAAAAAAAAAAAAATTATATGAAGCCCTTTTAAAGTTAAATTCGTTAAACTTTGCATTTTTTTGTCTCATGATAACCCGAAAACAAGGCACATTAAGCCCATTTTTGTTTATATATTTTTGAATGGCGCATTTGTGGGGGAAAATGTAATGATAATGAAATATTAACACCTCGCTGAAGCGATTTTATTATTTTTTTTTTTTAAGGTAATGGTCAAGGCCCTTTTGCATAAAAATTGCGATTCTAGGCATCTCCTAACATCAGGATCGTGTATTTAGGATGAGAGTGTTTTTTTTATTTTTTTTTTTTATTACGTTCAATTGCAACTTTTACTCAAGAGGGCTTACAGAGCATAACATTTTGAGGCACCTTAGGGGTTTCAATTTTTCAAAGATTCTCTCCAATAAACTATCACAGGTGGGAGCTGCAATTTGTCCATAAAAACGGTTTGAAAGCAAGCCTTTGTATTTTTTAAATATATAATAACAATACTCAAAGTTTAAAGGGGAAGTCCGGACCCAAAATAAGTTGTTTTTATCAAAAGAAGACAAACTAGAAAAACAGATTACTCATAAGAAAGTTATTATTTTTTTTACAATGCAACAAAATCTGATCACTATACCAAATAGGAAACCGCTGCACTGAAAAGATAACTTTGTCACAAGGCCAGATTAATTCGTCAATCGGGGTAAAATAATTTGTTTTGCGATATAACTGTGAAATGACAAACTCATGGTAGTATACATAACAAATTGATCGAGCACTATTACAAAGTTTCAACTGGTGTTGACAAAAACAAACTTGCGCATGACTGATTTATTTGCGTGACGACTCTTCGCAACCGTAATTGACAAATCCTCTTCGCAGTCAATGTAGAAATGACGATTTTAAGTCGGCCATAACGAATTATAATACAAATTATTTGCTGAAAAACAAATCAATTTGTTGACGCAAAATGCATGACAAATTTAGCTCCTGAAGACAGTTTGGGAAACCCCGCACATAATCAGCGTCTTCGAATCACTCGCCGGTCGCCGTGATTTAGCTGCGTGGCAAGGCTTGAGCTGGCAAGTGTTGACTGGATTTGATGTATTTTGAATTTGTTTCCTCAGGAATTTCGAGGTTCTATTAAAACTGACAAAAATATTAACTATCTGTATTGTTTGTTTATTACAGGTGTGTTTTCTGACTGTTACATGACAAATTAACGTCAAAATGCAGTACAAATTGATGAATGAAAAAAACAAATTGAAAAATGAGAATGAGGAATTAAAATGTTGCAATGACAAACTTTGAAAAAGGTTTGTCAAATTAGACCACTTTTCATGACAAATTAAAATTCGTCATGTTATGGTGCATGACAAATCTATAATGACAAATCTTTGGCATGACAAATTTATTAATTTGTTAAATTAAACCACATTAATGACAAATTTATATTTGTCAATTGACAAAGTTATCTTTTCAGTGTGTGATGTCAAAGGGGCACTACTTGCTATATATGTTCTATATTGTTTTATCATAATTTAAATCTATTTGCCAAGATAAAGTTTTCCTCATAACTTTCCCTGAGTTGAATTGATGGAAATATGCTATTCCATCTATGCATTATGCAAAAAGGATTATTGTGCATAAAGTGATATTTTGTTTTTGGTGAATTTTAACATTCATGAATATCTTTTTTCCTATACTGATAACATACTTAAAATCTTTGTTTTTGTATTTATAAACACAACATCAAAAGCAGTAGCGGACGCAGACCGGAGTCACACAATGAACTTACCGGGCCCTTGCGTAAACATAATAGAGCCGCTTTTGTCCCCAGACAATTGGGCCCCCGAAATGTATTCAATTCGATTTTCTTGGGTCCGCGCCTGAAAAGTAAGACCCCCCCTTTAAAAATCCCTATCAAATATTCCAGTATAACAAATTATTCAAGTTGAAACCAAGCATGGAATATAGCTAGCGTTGTGAGGAATCGGTTTCTCGAAAATTAGCGACATCCGTTTCTTAACCCTATTCAGACTGGGGGGGGGGGGTCAATTTGACCCCCCTGTACAAAATCCGCGACTGCCGCGCAACCGCTGCAAATCGCCACTCGGCGCTCTATGACTTTTTTTTTTCAAGTGTCCCGGAACTTTTGACACCAAGTTCGAAAAAATGGGACACTCCGTTGTTGCGTTACGCAATATTATGTAATCGCATGTCAGGCCAAAATTGAACGAAAATCGTCATTTTGCATTCGTTTGTGTACAAAATACTGCTTTTCCTAAATTGCTTTATAACACTGATAATTGTGCCATCTGAGCCTTTTGATTGATTAAATATGTCTTTATATTGGTCAAGAAACATTTCTCAAGCTTAAAAAATTACAAAAACAAAGAAATACGTAATAAATAAAAACAATAGAATACAAAAGAAATTCACAAAACAATAGAATACATAAGAATTAATTTGAAATTTCTGAATTTGTCAATTCAATACTGTTGACTTTGCTACTCAGCAACTTTTAGAAAAAATTTGAGCTTCATAACTCTGTTTATTAATGAAATATTAACGATTTCAATAAAAAAGCATCTAATTTGCATACATGAGTATGCATAAATTAGCATAAATTAAATATGTGAAAAATTTTTCTGAAAAAAATATATCAGCGATACCCTTCACATGTGCAGCGACATTCGTGCAAAATTTCGCGGCGATCGGACTATCCGCGGCTGAGATCTCAGGGGGGGGGGGGGGTCAAATTGACCCCCCAGTCAAAATCTCCTCTTGAAAAGCCCAGTCTGAATAGGGTTAACGGCTGAATGAGCACAACATTAAGAAAAAATAACGCTTTTTCAAAAACAGCAAATCTGTTGCAAGCATTAATGCCAACACTAACCTTGCTGATCTAGCCCAGATGTTGGAAGAACATTGGAATGCCATCTCCTCAGCAAAGATTTTGCAGTTTTTGAAAAAGCGCCTTTTTGTGTTCATGTTGTGCTCATTCAGCCGTGTAAAGTCATGGATGTCACTAATTTTCGGGAATATACTTCCTAACACCATAATTATATTCTATGCTTGGTTTCAACATTAATAATTCATTATAAAAGGAGATTTTATGGGTTTCTTTAGGGGGAACTTACTTTTGATGATGTGTTTAGGTGGTTCTCCTGATTTTACAATGTCAGTATAAATGCAATAGCATATGCCATCAATATAACTTGGGCAAAGTTACGAGGAAAAGAGTTTCTTAACAAGTAAAGTGAATATTTATCATAAAAAATATAGAAAATGCATGGCAAGTAGTGCAACTATGACATCACAGCTGTTGCCAATCAGATTATTTTTGCGTCGTAAAGAAATCAACTACTTTCTTATTAGTAGTCCAATTTTCTTAAAACTTTTTAAAATCTGTTTTTTATAATTTTTCTCCTTTTGATAAGAACAACTTATTTTGAGTTCGGACTTCCCCTTTAAAATTTGAGTTAGCATTTGGGGCAATCTAAGCTAAAGGTCAATTTTATGTTTAAGTTTAAGATTGATTCGGCGCCGTGAAGTTTAAGTTCAGTTTTTTTTCCTCACCTTTTTGGCGCCCTCCTTCACACCCACCCCATGATCATGGCCGCCAGCATCCCCCCGAATACAAGTATGTGTATCGCCAGCTAAAATTGTGCACCCGACTTGCATTGTTGAGAGTAAATGCTTGCGGTCTCCTGTTGCCATGGTTGTACAGCCTGATAAAGATGGAGGCTAGGCCTATTTATAAAATATGATGCCTCACATGTTCTATTTTTTTTTGCTTCAAAAGTTGACCAGCACTTTTAAACATTCAAATTTTAGACAATGTGTGATTATCAAAATGTATGATTGGTTTGCACTCACCCGATAAAGACGCCATCGATACGAGGTTCATTCTCAGACAAACGTCTTAATTGGTGAAGAAAAAAAAAAGTGAAAATGAGATTATTAGAATGAGTTCAAAAACGCAGATTATGACATTACTAGTGCCACACTAGTATACACACAAAAGAGGTGTCATCAGAAAAGCTGCTAATTTGCTAATGTTTGAATCCCGTCCATTCCACTAGCGTCCTTTGACAAGACCTCAATTTACAAATTTGTCTCACTCGACCCAAGTGAGGTGAATGGATACCGGTAGGAGGCAATTCCTGATACGTTGTAAGCACATTTCCACATGTTCAATAGGTAAGCCGGGTAATAATTAGTTAACATTAGTATAAGCGCTTAGAAAAAAACAAAACAAGATGGATATGTATTATAGATTAAACTTAAAGAACAATAACAAACCTACACCTCATGCATGGGGTTGACAAACTTTTTTTTTTGTTTTTCCAATACTCAGCAATGGGTGGGAAACTTCCAAAATATAACCAGGGCCCCGACAAGTGAAAGCGGCCGACGAACAAAATCAAGAAATTACAGTAGGAGCACAAAGCAGTAATAATAATATTATTAATAATAATAATAATAATGAAAATAAGAATAATAATGATGATAATAATAATAATAATAATGATAATAATAATAGCAGTTCTTTTTTCAGTCAATTATTGTCATATTAAAGGGATTTAGTAACTTCCAAAAAATAATGCGAGAGGCAGCAAAATGAGTTAATTCCTATTGCTCTGACTGTAAAAAAAGAGAGAGAGAGAAAAAAAAGTTTCAGAGCAGAAAAAAATCATCTTAAAACAGTGAAAATAAAGGAGGTAGGTCCCGCGCGATCAAATTACTATAAAAAAAAATGTATCAAAATGTTTGTAATTAAAATCGCTAACTTTAGAACAGTATAAAAACGGCGCATAGGTTTGGTCTCGGTATAATACATTGCCATATCGATTTTTCTTTTCTTACCTGGTTCCGGATAACTGATTGGTATTTCACAAGGGACGACATCATACACATGACCTGTAATACGAAGAACGGCAAACTGCTTTTGTTTCGTTAAGTTTTTGTATTGTTTTTAACCACGTTTGCTTCTTATTTATGTTATGCTTGGAAGAGATTCATGTTTATTTTTAATTCACAGATAAATGAAATGTATTTCGTCTATCAGTCTGATGACCCTGGGACAACGAAAAAAAAATAAATCTGCAAGCATAGTAAATGGAAGTCATTATAGAGTCCTCAAGTGCGGATGACAATCTACTGCGCCCCTCCCCTTCCTTTTCGAAGGTACAGACTTAATTGAATCACTCGAAGCCATGTTGAGAATAAATGTATGAATAACTAGTCTATGTTTTCTCATGATATCACAGTTTGATAAAGTTTACATAAATTTTAAAAATATTGTTGGATTCATTAATTTGCTACACCGTTAAAAAATAATTTTGTATTTGTTATTAACAGTATTTGGGGCTTGTAAAATTACAATTTCGGACCGTTTTACAACATAAGTATTTTACTTGTAAAATGGCATGAAAACTGTATATTTTCAGCTTAAATTTACTGTTATACTGGTGTCGCATGAGCCGTGTTGGCCAACCGTTGGCCATCGTTCTGGCCAAATTTGTGCACACGGCGGGAAGCGGTGAGGCACACGGTAAAGCGGTTGAAGCCCGTCCAACACGTTCATAGGAGCTCGCTGGGCACCAGTTCCCGAGAGGATTTTCAAGAACGGCCGAATTCTTGCCGGGTTCTTTCCGGGTGATGACCGGGTATTTCATAATGGTCTTAAACCGGACCAGTCCAGGTCGAATTTCCAATGGCTTATTGGACCATCAGAAACCATTAGAGCTGTTGGTCTCTATCGGTTTCAATAGGGAAAATGAAATATGGGACCCACAAAATCCATTAGAAATTTTTAATGGACCAATAGACATTTTCTGTTGGTTTCTATTGGTCCATTATAACTTTTTTTTCTATTGGTCCAATAGACATTTTCTATTGGACCAATAAGAAATTAATAATGATATTACAGTGTAATAAAATTTGTTGGACATTTTCAGAAAACAACTCATAGAAACATGTTGACATTAACAATGAGTCCTACCTTATCCTATCCTATGTTAAGTTTAACCTATGCTATCCTACATGAAGGCCCTATTACTACTGCAGAGATGCCAACACGTTATACGGAAAATTATAACATTAGAAATTAGAACGCGAGTAACGCAAATAGTTAAAACAGCTGAAACAAATGTCTTGGCAACAAGAGAAAGAAACCATTGATTTGAAGCATTCCCAAATTTGAATGACGGAGTGAAATGCTTTATCCGTGCTTTCTCTAGTGAGAAGTCATTTGTTTTTCGATCTTCTAACTAATTGTGTTATTCGCGTTCTAATGTCTAATGTTATAATTATTCGTAATGTGTTGGCATCTCTGCTACTGACTAACTGTCCAGTCCTGCTATATAAAAGGCTACAGACAAAATGTTTGAAGCAAAACAGTTACTTATTATTAAATATGAAGAATTCTCATTATGAATCAATTTGAAATTGGGTTAAACATAAAACGCTATCAACTAAAACAATTTTGATGAAATAAAAAGCCCAATGCCAGCTACATGGCTTTAAAAAATGCATATTACTATTTATTTTCACCCTTTTTCCTAATCTCAGAATACTGCTTATGAATATTCATGACCAACAGAAACCAATAGAAACTAATGGAAACCAATGGGAAATAAAATCACAACAGAAAACTACAGAAACCAATTATTATAGAAACCAACACAGACTGATATAAGTCAACAGAAGCTAATAGAAACAGATGTAAACCAACAGCTAATAGAAACTAATATAAACAAATAGAGACCAATGTGAACCAATAAAACCTGAACACCCCGATAGAAGTTGTTTTGGGACAGCCTGAAAAAAGAGACCAATATAGTCTGATGATCTCTCTCGATTTATGGTTCCAACAGCCTGAAACCAGTAGAGACCAATAGAGTGTGATGATATCTATTGGTTTATGGGTCCAACAGCCTGAAGCCAATAGGCCCGTATTCTGCTACGGAGTTTAGAGTTGTGCTGTCGCACCAAAATAGTACGGATTTTGAAACGAGAATGCAATGCTGGTTTGCATGCTTCTCTATGAAGCGTCAGTGAAGCGTGCGTCTAATCGTACGAATATAGACTCGGATGACGTCATTCGAGATCAGATCTGTACAAACATTTGTAAAGAATTCTAAACTGGGGGTATTGGTGGTTTAGGCTTTGCGAGTTTTATGTCGGAGGAAGCTAATTTATTTTTTTTTCTCGTTAACTTGAAGTTAAATGTTGTTAAAACTTTGCTTAAAAATTAGGTGCATTATTGAACTGTCCACAACGGTTGGTTAATTGCATATTAATCATCAAAAATGACATTTTACAACACGATTGAAGTGTTATTTGACCTGACATATTGAAGAAAGGACATTTGACGCGAAAACCAACAATTTAATAATGGTGGCAAGTCACTTGTCATTACACGGGATAAAACGGATTTAGAAGTAGTTTTAGACTAATTTGAGACTGGTCTGAAATGATTTTGAATGTTTTTAGTCTCGCAGACGTCTCAGAGACGTCCCCGAGATATTCCCGCGACAGAAAAAATAAATAGAAAAAAAAAATAGTAATAAGAAAAAGATTGATGCGCATGCACCTAACGTGATAACATTTTGCGCATGCATGTAGCGTGATATCGGAATCAAATTCAACATTTCAATGCTTTTGGCTAAATATGGACACTTCACATTTGTGAAATAAAAAATCCGTGGAGCTCTTTAGGAGATTACTTCAAAAGCCGAATAAAACTACGAACTGATAATTTATTATACCTTATATATTTAATATATATCTATCTTTTATGTTTTATATTGTTAGAAAAAAAAGTAAACTGCAGCAGCAGGTCAACCACTTAAAATTATGACAATGCTTTTCTGATCAGAGCAAGTTTCGATCAGAAAAAAAAAAAAAAAAAAAAAACGAGCACACAAAACAACCCCACAGAAAAAAAAAACAAAAAACAAAACAAAACATACAAACGATTTAAAAAATGCTTGGTCGTAATATTGGGGTGTAAAGATCCGGATCATATTAGTCAATTAAGCCTGGGTTACACCAGAACCGAATCAGCAGCGAATCCACCCGACTACACGTATTCAGGGGGATTCTGGAGCATTTTGTTCTCCCTCCGCGGATGAGCGAAAATTCGGCAGGGATTTTAAAACATTCATGGAGGGATTCTACTCGTTTTGAAATGTTCAAAACCAGTCAAATACCCTAAAAAATAATCCTGAATGTGTCCCCGCGAGGTGAGATACCACCCGTAGGGGAATCATTATGTGCCTTTAAGGTAAGTAATTTATTCAGAGGGAATAAAACCATTGTCCTCTTCAGCTGAAAATTTCCGAGCTTGTTAATTGTTCCCATCCCAGGCCACTAAATCGTTAACTCTACACGCTGAATATATTCTGACGGAAAAATAATGACAATTGTTGTTCTGAGATTTTCTCTGAATTCTGCGTTTCAAATGACAATTTCGATACTGGTAGCTTTACTACAGACGTTACGTATGATCAAAAGCCATTTTTTTAAAACTTTCCCTTGTGCAAATTTAGCTGAGAAAAACAATTATTACGATTGTTCAATTTAATTCTATGATTGTGCACAGATGCCTCTTCAGCGTGGCAAGGGAATAGGACGTGATATTTGAAACTGCATGACAAGCGCCTTTGAACCCATACAATAACACTGGTAGTCAATGGATAAAGCGGCTACAAACAACAAGATTGTTGCGTCATTATTTCAATGGATTTCCGGTTTATCTTGTGCGTTCCAGTGCACTAGAAACTTCCAGTCGTACGGAAGTTGTACACGTTTGGAAATTTTGTTTTCGTGCTAGGAGTTTTTTCTCGTACGGTGCCATTGTTCGATCCTATTGTTTATTGCCGCACAACTCTAAACTCCTTAGTAGAATACGGACCTGTTGGTTTATGGGTCCAATACGTCCAGAAAACCAGCAGACTGATGGTTTGTATTGGACTGTATTGCTATCTATTGGAGCCTATTTGTCCTCTGTTGGTCCATTAAGATTCTGATATTCTTATTGTATTGGTCTCTAATGAAGTAAAATTGACATTCTGATGGTCCATTAGAAACCATTAGAAACCAATAGAAACCAATAGGAGCCAATATAAATTTTCTGTTGGTCTCCTATATTGGACCCTATTGGAATTTCGACCTGGGAGGGCGGTAAAAGGTCTGAATGAGTACGCCGCAACCGTTTCATGCCCGTTTGCAGGACGGAGATAGACCGTGGTGAGGTCGGGCAACATGAATCGATCCCCCTCCCCTTTTCCTCTTTAAGTACGCCCCCTTGTGGCTAAACTTGCCAACTCCTAGTACATGGAAACTATGTAGTGGGGCCATTTATGTTGTTCCGTTTGCAAGTCATGTTAATGTTTGGCAACATCTATAAATATGTTCTACTTGATCAAACAGATCAAAAAATATATGTCTCCAATTTTTTTATTGACCTCTTGTGACCCAAAATGGAGGTCAAAAGTCAGGCTTCATTAACATAAACATAATTGTGTCAAATTTGGTATCAAATTGTAGGTAATTTTATAACTAGCAATTAAATCTATTAACATTTTTTCACTTGACTAGCCAGTTTAAAGCAAAATGCAAATTAGTATATTTATGCATAATTCAATGCATAATTCTGTCAAGATGTAATATAATCAGACATAAAAAAATACATAGACAATATCAATAGCAACTAATCAAGAATACAACATAGGTCATACTAGCCTGACATTGCTGCCACATTCTGGTGACCCTTATCACCTTAATATTAGGGGAAAGGTCAATTCATTATGATGATTAACAACCTGGAAATGGCATCATAACCTCAGTTTTCTGTGAAATTTGACCTTATTTCTAGGTCGATTGTCAACTAAAAATATGAAGACATATATTTTTTGGTTGATGGCATCAAGTTAAATATAATCATGTTAGATACCCACTTAGATAAGCTTATACAACGAATAGGTCAAAGGTCAAAGTAAAAGAAAGAGGTTTTGGCCAAAGTGTTTGGTTGTGACCTTAGTCTTATTGGGCCGCATTACTTTGAATGTTTCATTTAACGCTGTTGTTTTACTTGATCCCACGAACCAGGAAATATTCGTTTTCATTGACCTATGACCTGAAAATGAGGTGAAAATTGCAAACAATTTTTAGTTCTTGCTATTTCCAGGGTTTTTTTAGCAGCATGTTATTTGAACTTTGGCCTTATCTTGAGGTCATACGTGTAAAAAAAATAAAAAATAAAAAAATAAAAATGTAAGGTTGATATTCTGATTCACGGGGTCAGGTAGAACAAAAATGATTATGGTTATCAAAATCAATAAGCTATAATATTGCCCATTGGGACAAAGGTCAAGACACGCATAGAAAGTTAAAGGAATACGTAAGGGCAAAAGATTTCTGTCTTGACCATAGTCCTGTTTGGCATTATAGCTTAATCATTTAGATAGCCACTGTTCCTTTTGTTCTACTTAACCCAATGAATCAGAAAATCAACCTTGCTACTTTTTCATTGACACGTATGACCTCAAGATAAGGTCAAAGTTCAAATGACCTGACGCTAAACAACCTCGAAATACAAGAAACTATGTATTATTTTTTACCCATCACCATAATTAAAGGTCATAGGTCAGTGAAAACGAACATTAAGGTTCATGGGATCAAGTAGAACACGTTAACAGTGTTAAATGAAATATTCCAAGTAAAGGGCCTGTCCCACAGAAGGCGATCGTTGTGGCGACAACCTACGAACTACTTTTTATTACCCATCGCCACCGTGCGCAGGTTAAATCGCCTCTTAGATGGTGAATTATCGCGTCTGTCGCCAACAAATACGTAACAAAATTTTGTTTGCCGTTGGTTGCTCAACAAGTTAAACAATAGCCGGCGTCAGTTTGGTTGACGTCAATGACCGTAGCCTGTCTTCTCTTGTCGTGACAAGGTGCTATCGTAGATTGTCGCCAGATAGAACTTGTTTAGCACAGCGGAACGGCGGCCAGTTGTAGGTTGTCGCGCTCCAACGTACGTTGCACGCATCTCTGAACCGATCGGGCAGTGAAATTTAAGCCGCTACGGCCTTTGTCGCCACCAACATTCACCAAAATCAGGATTGGCCTCCCATTCAGATACTGTATAATCGCCGCTAATTTTTGAAATTTTTCAAAAATCACTCACGACCCAAATTATGATGAGCGACTGAGAGGACTATCACGAACCTAAAGGCGACAGGCCGCCATCAGGTACAAAACACTCGATCGCGTGTGTCACTCGCAAGGATCGCCACAGTGCGCACGAAACTGAGGTTTTTGCTAAAATGGTGCCATTTCCAGGTTGTTAATCATCATATAAATTGACCTTTGCCCTTGATACAACCAGATCAATCAAGAAGTGGATGAATTTGAGTTAAAAAATAATACCCAGAGTAATATTTTACAAAACAAAAGTGTTATATACCATGAGGAATAAATCACATGACATAAACAGGAAGATGACTATCAACTTTATTTGGGGGCTGGTTTACTCGGAAATTATATTTTTAAAGGGGTCCATATTTTGTCGCAACTGTTTACTTTAAGCCTGTGTTTCTGTTTTCATATCATTTCAGTTCTGATTTAATTATGTACACTTTATTTTATACAATATCGAATTGATCGTACTTATTATATTGTTCTATCTTAGAGTTCTGAATTAAAAAGACGGGAAAACCTCAAAAGATTTTTTCCCCACAAAGTTTCTTCGTTTTGAAATAATATTATTTTGACTATAATTATTGATAGGGGTTCTGCGTTTTGGTCTTTGGCCGTCCAATATCTAATGATTATTCAAACAAAAACCATGGGGTAGGAGTCGTTCCACACGTGTCACTCCATCCATTCATATACATGTATATCATTATTTATTTTTTCTGGGGGAGGGGCGGGCGATAAGGGAGGAGGCAAAGCCCCCTAATTCCCAATTTTAGGCACTTTTTTTCTAAATTTTCGGTCGGGAAATGCCTGTCTAAGTTTCTTTTTGTATTTCCAATTCTGTATAGGCTTCCTTGAAAAGTGGTTCAATTGGATTTGTGGAGTACCAAACAGGGGTCTATTTTCTCAAAAGGAGGATTTTCCTTATTCTGTGTGCGTCTGTTCACCCTCAACGTTCATGAGTTCGGTTTTGTTTACATAGTGTTCACAGGCTAGTGGTCTAGCTGCTCGATGGAGTGCAAAAGGGTTCTTTCTGTTAGCTAAATAGGGGTTTCAGCTTTACCACAGTTTTAATCCCCTCAGATTATACTCATAGAACTCGCTCTTCTATCCATCTCTTCTAATGAGTTTTCCGATTACCACTTTTTCTGTTCTAAGTGTTTATCATGTACTGTATATATCCCACCTACAACTTCACACTCCTCCTCTCCTCTCTCTCATTGTCTACTTACATTTTCACTTTCGAAACACTCTCACTTCTTCTCCATCTGATATCTATTGATATTGAATACACAAATATTGATACTGCACTACCATTTATGCAAGTTTAAAAGTTACATTTATTCACATGACGTTTTTTTATGTACCACCAATCGTACACAAAAATAGGTATATACATGTAATACATAATAATCCATAAATCTGCAAACTTATGTAGTAAACTACATGTATGCTTTTCTATTAAAAATAAAATAGCCTGATCGAGTATATGTATAAATGTTAATATCAGGTTGGTTTGGGCGAGTTGTAAACTAGTCAAATCACAAATCATATCCCTTCTTGACAAACATCAACAACTTTGTTGTCTGTGCCTGCAACATGGGAGGATGAAATCCAAATCTTATTTTTTAATACACCCAGACATGCCAGACCAAACACGTAGTACTGTTATTTCATTTAAGACAGGAACGTTACCCCTCATCTTATTGATGTAGGTCACAGAGGTGCTATTGTCAGAACAAATATAACTATATTATGCCAAACAAAACAAAACATTACTTTAGATTAAATGTCCATAAAAGGACCCAATTTTAAATTCTTCTCCCCGACAATGATAACACAAGTATTTCAGATTATAATGTATCCTTTGAAAGCTGCAATATCATTCCTCTATGAGTTTTTGAAGAGAGCGACGAGATTGAGAGCTTCGAAAACAAAGGGCGGATCGAAGATACGTGATTTGAAGACACCATAAGGGTAGATCCACCAGTCCAGTCCAACACTGCGCATGACCGTTTGTGGACGGGTGTGGAGCGTTTGTTCCGTCCTCACACCATCCCCATAACATCATCACAACGACATTGTACCGCCCTTACACCGGGTCTCCATCGACCGGTGCCTGCGGTTCATGCCCGACGAAAATTGTGAGCATGCTCGAGCATGCTCAAAACATTCGCCGGGCATGAACCGAAGGCAAAATCACGGGTCAACACCAACCCACCGTGTACCATCACCGGGTATCCTCCGTGTCCCGCTGTTCGCAACAACCTGTTTCGCACGGTCGCGAACGGTGGAAAACGGTGAGTCACCAGGCGAAGAAAACAATTTTCTCTTTCTTGTCAGAGAACGGTAAGGCCGGTGGACAAGCGATAATCGCACGGACAAAAGGATAGCGTGGACTACATATGAGGACGGTCAGCCCGGTACCAGGCTGGCTAGGACCTGGTATAGACCCGGTATAGAAGGATACAGACCCGGTGAAAATGATGAAAAAATGCAATGTGGCCGGTGCCGTTCTATTGCCGTGTTGCAATTTTTTGTTTTTTCGGTGAACGGCGAAGACCCGTTCATGTTACCCGGTGCATGTGACACCAGCATTAACAGCTCATGCAACAGAAAAAAAAAAAAAAAATGTAAAAAAGAACGAATAAAGTTCTATCAATCAAAACAGATTTTTTTTTTTTTTTATTAAAAAGTATATATAGGTTTTCCCGGTCTTTAAAGGTAGTTTAAACTATCTCCGATCAATTTGACATTTTTTACAAGCACTTTCGTCCGAAATGTGCTCGCGATTAAATAAAACGTTAATTTAATTGGCCGATAGCTCCGCTCCTAGCATAATGAGGTATCGTTTAAATTGAATGAATATAAAATAATTCGATTTCAAAGAGTTTAAATTTACCGGGAAAAACCTAAAATAAAATGTGTAACCAAAATATAACGGTAAATAGAGGAAGGGCAAACCACTTACCATTAATTGCACGATAATAACCCGCGCTCTGGTATTCTTCATGATTAGGTGAAATAGTTCGATTATCATCTGGTTTTCCTGCATTAAATCAAATATAAACCTCGGCTAAAGCCTCGCTCACATCTTTACGTTTGCAGCTGCGTTCGGCTACGTTAGCCGAAAGCAGCCCAATAGAGACCAAACAAAAAACAAAAAACAAACAAACAAAAAACAAAAAAAACAAAAAAAAACAAACAAATAAGTTAGAAAAAAAAACGTATACCGAGTGAGTAAAAAAAAAAATTTACACCTAGAAAAATGTCAATGAAAAGAAAACCAATTAATAAAACCTAAATTATTTTACATATTCTGAAAGAGTAACTTCTCCCGCATCTTCTGGTACAAATTTTGTGTGGTATGTCTTTACGCTTGGATAAACACGACGCACTGTTTGCGAACATGCAAATTTCGAATTGTGCCAGGGTGGGGATGAAATTTAAACGACAAAAGCTGACAAAAAAGCAACTCCATCATGAATAAAATAGCATAACTTTTTAACAAAAATGTCTTCCGCTAAATATCTTGGCAGGGGTTTACCTATACATATTGCCTACATTTTGTATGAAATTGAGATAAATCTGTAGAGTCAGGCATGAGTGAGCACACGTCAAAGACAAAATAATCTCTTTTCAAAAGTATTAGGAGGCCTTTTTAGGTCTGTCAGTGGCAACTTACTCTTTGATGTGTACTCATTCGTGCATTACTTGACGAGTCAATCTAATTTTCATGCAAAATATAGTCAATATGTGTAACAACACCCCTGCCAAGTTATTAAGCAAAAGACATTTTCGTTAAAAAGTTATGCTATTTTATTCATGATGGAGTTGTTTTTTGTCAACTTATGTGTTTCAAATTCATCCCCACCCTGGCACTATTCGAAATTTGCATGTTTGCAAACAATGCGTCATGTTCATCCAAGCGTAAAGACATACCACACAAAAATGGTACCAGAAGATGCGGGAGAAGTTACTCTTTCAGCATATGTAAAATAATTTAGGGTTTATAAATTGGTTTTCTTTTTATTGACATTTTTCTAGGTGTAAAGTTTTTTTTTTACTCACTCGGTAGAGCTCGATGTAGCTCTTGCGTTATAGTCCAACAGAAATTTTTCAGACCCGGAAAAGTTGGCAAGTAAAATATTTTTTTGGTGATTTGTTTTCTGAATGGGTATTTAAAGATCCCGGGCGGAGTAAAAACAACCTTACATCGATTGAAAGCTGAGTAGGCGTGTAGCATAAATACACAAAAATAAAATTCAATTTTCATAACAGTATTCATACAAAGATGTTCGAACCTCAACCAGGCCACCCCCTCCCAAATACTCGAAAAATTACCGCTTATTTAATGGCGCGGGTGATGACGTCAAAGGATGTTAATGGAATTATACAGCCGTCCAGCTGCCAGGAATGATTGGGTTTCGCCTTTAGTAATTTTTCGAATATTTGGGAGGGGTGGCCTGGTTGAGGTTTGATCACTTTTTTTTTAATGAACTTCTTTCTAGATAGACAATAAAAACGTACAAAGGGATGCAGTAACATTGAATGATATTCAAATCACATTTTATTCGATTTAGCTTATTTTGCCAACATAATTATTAACACTTAGGACAGTCTGGTATCTCTTCAAAATTGCAAGCTAATTGCTTGCTTTACCTTCGAGATATCAATGATTTAATACTCAAATTTTATAAACCATCACCGAATAGTTTATAAAACCATGTGCTTTTCCACATAGCACAACATATACCCATTTCCTGTTGTATAGTCCCCGTCCCTAGCGGCCTGCTGAGCTAGCAACAGGGGTACTGGTGTGCGGCTGTATGCTTGGCATTGTTTGTTACACTGTTTTAAGGTAGTAAAATGACTTCTATTTGATTTTAAAGTTTCAGTAGTTTCTCTTTACTGTTGGAACAATGTAATTTGATTAATTTGTGAAAGTTACCCAATCCCTTTAAGTAAAAGGTTGTAATTGTATAAAATTTGATTTTGTCATTTTTCATTTAGGGTACATGCAGGTAATATGGGCACCCTAAGCTCATTTGCCTAATTTGCATAAAATTACGAAATGACACACAGTCCAATCTTTGTTTATATGAATCAATAACTACTGCTCTAACTTTTATTGTGAAGAAAAACAATTTTCACCAAACCCCCTGTCTCAAATATTCAAATGTTGACGTCATTACCAAAGTGCCCATATTACCTGCACGTGCAGGTAATATGGGCACATGTATTTAATGTATGCTTTAAAAACTACATTGACTCTACCATGTCTGGAATTTGCTTAAAATGTTGAAAATCATTAACTTTAAGATTTAATTTGAAATTATTTCATTGTTATGTATTTTGTATATTATATATTTTTTAAATATTATTTAAATATTATTTTCATTATACAAGTCAATTTAGGCCTACGATAAGTTATTTATATTAATTATATACTGTGAATATACCCCAAAAAATTGTAGCAAAGAGATTGATACCTCATCCCAATACTAAGTACCAGAATCAATTCCGCCATTTTGAATGTCCCATATTACCTGCACTAATGTTGCTGTGTCAGGCAAGCATTAAATGCAACATTACACCCCTTTACTAAAACAAAATGACCTGTACACGCTGGTATGATCAACATTAAACTATAAGCTTACTAAATATACAAAACAATTGAGGTTACCCCCTCAAACACTCTTTCACCATCACATTCTGTGAAATATCAAATTTTACATCAGGGTAAAATAATGCCGTAAGTTTTACCTACCTTGTTGGTTTTCAGCAATTTTCTCAGAGAAATTTCGGCATCAGATGCTCTCACGACTATATATTTTCGTATATAGTTCATATGAACAACATTATGGTGCTCACACCGGTCACCGGTCACCGGTCGACGGTCACGACATGATTTGCTTCAGGTGGCCCATATTTACCTGCTGGCCCATATTACCTGCATGTACCCTATTATTAATGGTAAAATGAATCAATGCCAAATTTTAAAGGATATTTTTTTTTTTTTTAATTTGATTAGTTATTTTTTACTAAGATTCTCCGACATCGATAAGAGAAAAATCAATTTTGAACCTTTTCCCATAAAACAAACTTAAGCCTATGGTGTTTGAAGGTAGATGCTTGCATGGTGGATTCGAATACGGTGATGAGGTTTACGGTTCACCATGTGGTTAGTCCTAAAAAGGACTGTTGAGAAAGTGGAAGAGGAAATGAAGAGTTACAGAAAGTAGAAAATTGATAGGCGAGATAGATAGTAGAGAGTAGAATTAAGGGTAATCTTTCGTGATTTAGTCCTGAAAAGGACTGTAAACCAGTTGAGAAGACTGGTTGGCGGGAAAGTCGGGTGTCGAATGCGGACGTAGGTGAAATCGAGGCCGGTGTGGCTGGCGTGGAGGCGGTGTCCTATGTGGTCGAAGTGTCGTGGCGTCCCAGCAAACACAAAACGTTTTCAGAACGTTTTAAAAACGTTTTATTCAGGTCCCGTAGGTCCTCGTCTGAAATGAACGTTTAGAAAACGTTCATATAACGTCCAAGTTGGACCTTTCAATTTGTGAAAAAGTAATGGTTCCAAAAAGAACGTTTTTAAACGTTCTTGGACGTTACAAAATGAAACGTTTTAATCAAAACGTTCACAAAACGTTTATTTGGAACCTTATAAACGAGACATATTTTATGAACGTTTTCTGAACGTTTTTAAAACGTCTAAATAGGACTTTATGCAAATGAGTGGTAATTTGCATATATAACGTTATACATATGGCATAAACGTTTTTAATGATTTTTTTTCTATTTAGCAGTAATAATTCATGTTTTGGTGTTTCGTTTATTGTAATATTGTTAGAAAAACACACATAAAGATTAAAAAACACTAATTCGGTATTGGAATGTACTAACATAACAAATAAAGTAATAAACTAACCATTACAAACGATACTTTCAATAAAATATAAATTTACTGGAGCATTATTTAGTGTTTAAATCAAAATAATCCAACTCAAGTCTGCCCTTTAAGCATGATTTTGATTGGGGGACTTCACCCCTAAGTGCCATCCACAATTTGGCCAAGAGCTTGAGTGCAAATAACATATTTTATCTATTACATTGTTTACATAAGTTTTTAATAGGTTCTATAAACGTTCTATAGACATTCTTAAAACGTTTTCTGAACGTTCACAAGGTTTCTGGACGTCCGCAGAACGTCCATGGAACGTTCCAAAGGTTTTCTGGACGTCCGTAGAACGTCCACAGAACGTTGTAAAAGGTTTTGGACTTTATATAAGGTTCCAAAGGTTTTCTACAGGTCCTTATAAATTTCGAAAGGTTCTTGGGTTTTTAAACGTTTAGAAACGTTTTCTAAACGTCCATTTGGAACGTTTTATTAACGTCCAAAACCTTCCACAAAAGGAGTTTTCTAAACGTTGACAAAACGTCCATAGAACGAACTTGGAACGTTCTTAAAACGTTCAGAACGTCCAATTTTAGCTGGGTGGGCGTTGCGTTTCCGGCGGGGTCGAGGTTGTGGCGGAGGTTGTTGGATTGAGTCGGCGTAGCTGTCGGCGTGGCGGTGGGCTGGTTCTCGGGTGAGGTGATGGATGTTGTGGTGTCGGTCGGCGAAGTTGAAGCAGAGGTGGCGCTGGTAGACGAAGACGGTTGAGGTGGGTTGGTTCGTTGTGGAGAATTGGGTTCCAGATGTTATTGATGTAGAGTCCTGTGTCTTGGGGTACGGTGTTGTGGCGATGGATTCGATGGCTTCCCTAATCCTTCTTGAGTTCCAGTGGCGGATGTCGTGATGAGTGGCTGTTATCCAGTTGATGCGGTGTCTCTTGTTGGGCGTGCTTGACAATGGCGGATTGTCCCAGTCGCTGAGTCGTTGGCAGTTTTTGTGTTCCTTGAGTCTGGTGTCGAAGTTGCGGCCGGTTTCCCCGATGTACACTTTACGCATTCACAGGGAATACGGTAAACACCTGGTTGCTTGTTGATGGGTCCTGTCCTTGTGTGAGTAAAGGATTGAGTGAAGCTTGGTGGAGGAGCGGTGTCTAACTTGAATGTGGGCGATCGGAGATGCGTTGTAGTGGTGGGAATCTTGCCGATGTAGGGAGTACAACCGTTGAAGGAGGTTGGTAGTCGGAGCTTGGTCGTTGGTGGCGCTGTCGTGGTTCTGTTGGAGGAGGCTTGTGTTGATAGTCCGGCTGGGGTACTGGTGATGGGGTGAGGGCTTGAGTACGTGTCGGAGTTCTTGTGGAAGATGTTGCTCTGTCGCTGAGTGGTAGGCTCGTCTGATAAGGGTGTTGGGTACCGATTGCAGGATGGATGGGTGGTGGTGGAGCGGTAGTGAAGATAGCGGTCGGTGTGGGTAGGCTTCCTGCAGACTTGGTGAGATGGAAATCCACTGGGAGTAGTCTAACTAGGACGTCGAGGAAGGAGATGGAGTGCATCATGTTGGGTTCCAGGTGAATTGATGTCTGGATGTTGCTCGTTTGAGTGGTGAGGAATTGGTTGAGTTCAGGTTTGCTGTGGGGCCAGTGACGAAGGTGTCGTCGACGTATCGAACCAGAGAGAGGTGGGTGTCGGTGGTCTGAGTGCTTGAGTCTCGAAGTGTTCCATGAAGAATGTTGGCGATGATGGGGGGGGGGATGATCCCATAGCTGCTCCTTGGATGTTGTTTGTAGAAGTTGGTGCGCCACTTGAAGGAGTTGGAGTCAGGCAGGTGAGGAGAAGGTCGTGGATTTGGTCTGGAGTGAGCTTGGTTCTTGTGTTGAGGTCTGGGTCTGAGATGAGGCGTTGTTTGATGATGTCGCAGACTTCTGTAACAGGAACGCTGGTGAAGAGAGAGACAACATCAAGCTTACCATAGTGTCTGAAGGCTGATCTGAGTCTGGAGATGATGTCTACGAGTTGCTGGGAGTTGGTGATGTGGTGTTCTGAGAGTCCAACGAGAGGCTGAAGTATGGTGGCCAGATGTCTAGCGGTGTTGTAGCACGGTGATCCTCTGGTGGAGATGATGGGTCGAAGTGGGTTGAGGGGCTTGTGTATCTTGGGTTGGCCGAAGAGAACGGGGCAAGTGGCGGAGGAAGATCTGAGTTGGAAGGAGAGTGGCTTGGGTATGGCATCGGATCTGTGCAGAGCGAGTAGTTTCTGGTTGATCCTTCTTTCAGTGGCGGCGGTTGGGTCTCGTTTGAGTTTGGTGTAGGTCCTGGTGTCGTCTAGGAGGTCTTGAATCTTGTTGTTGTAGTCTTCTTCGTCCATGATGACGGTAGCGTTGCCCTTGTCTGCTTGAAGGATGTGGATTGAGTCGTTGTTGCGTAGGTCCTTGATGTAACTCTTCATTTCCTCTTCCACTTTCTCAACAGTCCTTTTTAGGACTAACCACATGGTGAACCGTAAACCTCATCACCGTAAACTTAAGCCTCTAACCATAAACTCAAATTTAACTTAAAGAACAATAACAACGCACGCCCACATTCTCTCAACATTGTCTGTTCACTAGACTTATGGGCCCACCCCCCAAAAAAAAAAAAAAAGAAAGAAAGAAAGAAAAATAATAAGAAAAAAATATTTTGGGAATTGACCACGAGAGCACTAAAAAAAAAACACACACAAAAAAAAAACACTCATGTTAAAGCCGAGAATACCAAGCACACCCACGTAAGACAATCGGTCCCGGGATAGAGTAAAAATCCAAACGTGTTGCTCTTGTTTGATTAAGGATCATTCTATTGTTGGATTGATATCAATGCAAATTCTCTAACACCACGTGGTTTAAAAACAAATATGAAAAACCACTTTCTTGAATTTGGTACAGATAAAAGTATTTATAATTTGTAATAATAAACATAAATAGCAACAACTTTTGCTTTAGTTTATGTAGTTAACTAAATATTTATTTACAACAAAAGCCGCACGACCATGTATTTAATTAACACCGGCCTAGCACATCTACACCGATGTTGTTGTATTTACAACAATACGAATCAATCAACACCCAAGGTGTTAGATAAAAGCAAATCAACACCAACTCGTAACAGATGGAAAATTAACACTATGTAAAGTTTAAAATTGTCACCAGCTTGTAGTGTTAAAATAACACCCATCAGTTTAAGTGATGCATTTTAACACCCAAATTCAACTCTAGTGGGTTTGGATGCATAAAGATTCTAAGGCAATGTGATCGTCCGTTATGTTTAAATTTAATACTCTAGTTTTCGCAGTGACGGATTTTTGGGAAAGTCTCGGTTTATCGGTAACCCTAAAAAGTGAAAACAGGGACAAACGAATTAGTAAAATTAAAACAGGCACCAGGCGCGTATCCATGGTTTCCCATTGCAATGGATTATGCAGGCCCAATTGTCTGGGAACAACAGCGGCTCTATTACGTTTGGGTATGGGCAGAAACTTTTAATTGTGTGACGTATGACTGGGTCAGCTACTGGGCACAACATGTTGTTGCTGGAGCTTAAAAAATATATATATTCCACGAGGCCTATTACATACAGGGCATGCGTTTGCAACATTTGACAAAAGTAAATTCTCACAAAAAATTGAGCATGTTCAATATCTCTTGGCGAATTATTTCAAGACAAAAATCAATAAAAAAAAAAAAGATATCAATAAAAAAATAAAAATGAAAACAGTTAAAGGAATCCAGACAAAATTTAAAAAATTCGCTTCATTCGCCTTGGTTTAAGATACCCCTTCATCAGGAAGGCACAAAACCAAAGAAATGCATCACATCGATATAGGCCTTCCGTCTGAAACGGGGAGCTCATCAGAAGCTCTCAATTTACGGAACTCTGCAACTCGGTGAGATACAACCTTTAAAATATATTGATACATTCTGACTGCCAAGGAGGTGACAGTTCCTACCAGCGATTAACAAACGTATTTCTCACATTTGTACCCACTTTTTCTTTCCAATAACAAAAAATGAATATTATCAAGTAGGCCTATTTGTCCCTTCAGATCCCCACCCCCTCGCATGTGTAAGTCAGGAGAGATAAAAAGTGGAAAAATAAATAAATGAAATAAAAAATAAAAAATTGAATAAAGAAGCAATTTGCACACTTACACAATAAACTTAAAATACAGAGCAAATAAAATGGCAACATAATGGAACATATATTGCTCACCTTTCTTCCAGCGAATTATGAAAAATACGAAGGCACCTAGCAATGGAAGCAGAGGAAGGATAACGATGAAAGCAGCAAAAGCTGAATTATCCCTAGTCTGTCTCGGTTGTTGAGCACGTGCAGGGGGCAAACCTGTTATGGGGTAAGTATATACATTCGAAGACAACACTTATACAAAATGTAGGATCTTATTCCAAACTAGTGCTATTACATATTATAATATTTATGTTACCACAAAACACACTCTAGTCTTCCTGTTCCAATAAGGGATCCTAAATCCGCTATACCACCCGTGACAGATATACAATTGTTCCCATAAGTATTCATTATTAGACATTAGTCTTGCTCTCTAGTGGATGTGTTTCGTCAAACTTTTTGGTGATAAGTATGATAGCAAAAACTGAACAATTAGGAAATTTGAAATTTAGAGACATTTAGTACTCCAGTGGTATTTTGTTGACAGAGTTACGGAAATCACCATGTTCAGATATGTTCATACCCTTGGGGAAACCCATTAAAATGTTTTATTTCAGAAGCACGATTGTAAAGTTTTTCTCAAAATTATGACCGGAAATACTTCTTGCAAGTGTCCACAGGATTTCTTCATGCCTTATGTGGGGTTTGTCACATGCTTCTTTTGTAAAACCTTCAGGCTGAGTCAGGTTGCATGGTCCTCGAGCCATCGTCTGAGTCGATCTGCAACTCCCCAGACACATTTCTTGTGGGATTCTTGACAGGACCTTGAATTTTCGCTCCGGACCATTGACATGCAATGACGGAACTAACTTCACTTTCTGGTCTCTTCTGCCACAGTATACAGCTTCCGTTAAGAAGTACCACAAGATGTGGTTAAAAAACAACACTTTGCAAAAACAAACAAACGAACACCCCGATGGGCATGGCAAGAAGTTATATGTGTCTCCTTATATAATAAGCCTTCCTTGAGGCTCAAAACAACCCACAATGAACAACCAAGGTCAGAATGGACACCATCGACCAGCCAGAGACAAAGGTCTCAAAGAGCAAATACTGCATATGAGGGGGCCTGTATAGACACTGCTCCATAAGGACCCCAGTTTTGCGGTTAGACCCACCGGGGGCATCTAGGAAGTTCTTGTGCTCACTTTAACCAAGATTCTAAATTTGGGCCATGATTCTGAAAATTAATGAGACAAAATTAGAGTTGAGGGCTAATATGGATTTTTTTTTTCAATCTGGTGAAATAAAGACAAAGTCTTCAACTTACAAAACCATGAAAACAGTGTACTGATTTTAGCAAATGACATTCCAATACAGTTATCATGGTTCTTTTTTCTTTGCCAGTAGCACTGAAAATCTCTTGACAATAGGAGACATCCTGATGAAGGTGATTCTATAAAGATTCTGGATGAAAAAATGCAGAAGTATGGTCATAAAGATCACGTTAAATAGCAATAGACATTCCAAAATGACAATGTTCCAAGGCAAATTGCCATTTTAATCAAGAAATCGACCAAGGTCGACAACGATATCGAGTGGAAAATTCAAAGACCTAACAAAAATCTCACTGCTTGTTATATAATGGCTCAGAGACCATGCAACCCGGGTCAGCCTGAAATTTTCACAGAGGACGCATGGGACCAACCCCCCTCCCCCTAAAGGCATTACAATCGTGCTTCCTAAATAAGAAATTGGACTGGGTTCCCCCAAGGGTATGGATACTTCTGATGAGCATGGTGATTTCTGTAAATCTGTCAACATAAAAATACCAAAATGTCTCAAATTTCAGTTGTTGATCGCATACTAATCACCAAAAAGTGTGACGGAACACATCCAATTAAGAGCACTATTTTTAAAATGTCAGCGATATAAATACTTGTGAACACAACTGTATACCGCATCTACTGGATCCATTTAACTTAAATTTAATGAATCAATTCACAGGAAACTTCTGTTGGAGATAACGAAATAGATGTGTCAGCTGCAAAAGTATTAGGTGTAGTATCGAAATTGTCTTTGTGGAGAAAGCAACTCTTGTGACAGCGCTTACGCGGTTGACACAACATGTCGCAGGCTATTAGGGCACGTCCGTGCAACGTTGCTAATCTTACTTCACTTTCCCCTACCATTTATATGATAAGATGATTCAATTAGACCTAAATTCCAATGGCAAAGTTTTATCTGAAAATGTCAAGTTCCGTTTACGTGTTTGCTCTGTTTATCACAGTTTGTAAATGTTACAATTATGATAAGGTATATATTTTAATATATTTGTTTGTCTGTTTGTTTTTGTTTCTGTTTAACTTACTCCTCAATTCAAATGTCGAGTCCATCGTCAAATAAGGGGCTCCCTCGATCCACTGCACAGCCCTACATGTGATGTTTCCACCGTCGTTAAAGCGAGACGCATTGAGTGTGATAGAGCTAAATGAACCATGATGCATTCCATTGGATACATTGGTTTGTTGTAATTGCTCCTCAAGTGTAAACCAATAGAAGTGGGCCAAAGGATACGCGTCGCCAACAACAGCGCACTCGAAGTCCATTTCTTCGTTGTGTTGGAGTTGTATGATATCGCCATCATTGATTACGGCACTTGAATTACCAAGTCGTATACGAATATCATTTAATGGAACTACAAGGAAGAGTAAACATCAACAAAGATGATTTAGAACAAAAGGAGTGGTATTATAGGCCTAAAACATGAAGAGGAAGAAGTGGAAGGGGGGGGGGGGAATGTGTCCATTCCTGTGTATTATTTAGGGAAATGTATTACCAAGTCTTGGTCCATTATCAACGGGCCCTATTCCATAATTGTTACACATGTATGATGTGCTCACAAAAAATCAGTCGGTTTCTGGGTAATTACCGAAACACTCGAAAATTGGTAGGTTTTAAACTCTAATCATTACATTATACATTTGAAAGAGAAAAAAAAAACAAAGAAAAATAAACATTATTAAACCAGGGAAGGTGTCCTTCCCTGGTTAAACTGTGGCAAACTATAGCAGTTCAGATGTACCATAAAATCAGGGAAGGTGTCTGACACCTTCCCTGATAAAAAAAAAAGGTTTTGGGAGACTTGTCGTCCCATCTTAACAGGCTAGGTACCATTCATAAGTAGCTACTCACGGATGACATGAAGGCGAATATTCTCCCTAACAATACTCGATTCCTTGTGCTTCAAGATCCTGCATTGGTACACTCCGTCGACTTCGAAAGTCACATTCAACAGAACCAAGACAGTAGAGTTGGTCACGTATCCCCGTAGAGGGCTCTGCCATCCGAGATCAACAAATTTTGAGAAGGAATAAAGAGTCTCAAAACCACTTGACGTGTTTGTGATTCTCTGCCAATAGAATGCTTGGATGTTTGCTACGGATACGTCAAGGGGGCATGGGATAGTGACATCCTGGCCAGGCTCGACATAAAAGTCAATCTCAGCAACTATAGTGTAGGATATAACATAATTAAGTATGTTTATGATGCTTCGAATAATGTTAGTCATCACCAATATAAAAACAGTCTAACTTCACCCGGTTTTTTCTATTTTCAGGGGCAGTCAGCCTCTATTCAGGGGCCGTCAGCACTAATTATCATTATTATTTCATTTTCTTTTTAATTTTCCATTCTAAGCCCATGTTTACCGCGAGAGACGACCTTCCCCCGTATCATACGTGAACTTACATATCTGGAGAATGGTGCTGCATACCAGGACGACCTGAATCACAGTAGGAATATGCATTTCGTGGATATTATGTAGATGCTAAAAAGATGAAGAAAATTAAATAAATGAAATTATCATGGGCCATAGTTTAGTTATACCCCCGTCACACTGAGCTCGTTCCTACTACGTCCTTGCAAATTTTGCCGAACGGACATAGTCTGTGTGTAAACTGAGTGGACGCAGTAAATACTTCTTACGATCTGTTTACGAACTTCATGGACTAGCTCGGTCGGATTTTCAAAAAAGTGTTCAAAAAAATCGGGCGCCCATCTCGTCCTAAAATTTAACGAGGTGGCAACGTACCTGAAACGAGATGGACGTACTACAAACGAAATTTCCGTACTGAAATCGTTCTAAAGATGTGCTAGGACGTCTTACAAACGAGCGTTGTATATTCATTATCAGCTTGAAGTTACGAAGACGCATGAGGTCTGACAAACACGGGCTAGGTTTTTTTATGGGAACGGGCACGCATTTGCGTTCAACACGTTCTAGCCACTGATAATGACGCAGTAAGAATGAGATGAACTTTCTGGAGGCCGTTAGGTCGACATAAGAACGAGTAAGAACGGATTTTGACGGATTAAAAACGACCCAGAACTAGTTAGGTCGGGATGAAACGCATTGGAAACGAATTGGAACTGATTAAGAACGGGTTGCAACTAACTGGGGACGGGTTTGGATTGTTTCAGACGGGCTCTGTTTCGTGGAAACGGTCATTTTCACCCGATTTTAACTAATTACAAACGGACTGCAGACGAGGCAAAGACGTGATGGACGTATTGAGGACTGTATACGAACGTAGTTCATCTTAGTACAGAAATAATTAGGTCAAATGTACGCGTTTTTTTCGGACCAATGGCCGTTTTTCGTATTTATTCTAAAAGTTGTGAGATTTCTGTAATTGTAACAATTAATGTGTGGCGATTACTAGTAAACAGCTGATCTATTCACTTAATATACTACTATCACACTGAATAATTTCTTACCATGTTATTGAAATTATTGCAGAACGGGCTTAATCTATGTACACACGGAGTGGACGTACTTGGGACCTATTTCAATCTGCTCAGGACTTTATAGCACGGGCTTGGATAGCGATACGTTTCAATTTTTAAACAGAACGGCATGTCATAATTCCCGTCACACTGAGCTAGTTCTCACTGCGTTCTTGGTAGTTCTTGGTGAACGGGCTAAATCTGTTTACAAACGGACTGAACGTAGTACAGACCTTTTAGAATCTAGTACAGACCGTTTACAATCTTTTTACGAACTTGGCGAACGGGCCCGAACGGAGAGAACGGAAAGGCATTCCGATTTTTTTTAACATGTTCAAAAAAAATCGTACTGGCTTCCAGTTCTAAAATTAAACGTAGTGACAACGTTCCTTAAACGGGTAGGACCTACTCTGAACGAGAAGGACGTACTGCGAACATGGTACCTAACTTTTATCATGCTGCGCATAGGCACTTTTAGTGACGGTTTGGACGTGCTACGAACGGTATAGAGTGAACGAGCCGTTTACTCGGTCTGAACTGGATAACAACGTATTGCTGACGCGATACAGACGGAATTGACGTAACGAGAACTATTTATGAACTGCCTAGTATCGTATTCAAGAAATTATTTTTCAAAGTTATAAGTTCCAACCCGACCAAAGCCCGTTCAGCAATTTTTTTAAAGAACGGACAAGAACGTTATAGAACGCTATAGAACGGCTTCAGTGTGACGGCCCCCTTAAGGACAATAGGACCTACAAAACCACTTTTAAGTAATATGATTTCAATCAGTAATACGGACCAGTTTGTACAGCATTGCAACATAGCGGAAAGGCATGCTTGGTTGATTTTATAAAGCATTCTTTTTATTGTTAAAAAACTCATTAACACTATTTTGTATTTATGATGAAGGGGGGAACTTTATGACGCATCGACTGGTTTATTGTGCTTCCCATGCCAGAGTGCAACTCGTTCGAACCAGGTAGGGCTAAATTCTGGATTCAGTAGTTTTCATCAGTTCAGTTCAGTTCAGTTCAGTTTTTATTTACATATTCCAATCAAACAATAATAAAAACAACAATTTTATGTCATTTCAATACTATACATTATTTGATAAATCATAAAACGAATGACATCAGTAGCATAAGAAAGAAAGAAATATGAAGGAGCCTAAGTTAAACGCTAAGCTTGTTACATTATAGGCTCCTTTGTGAAATATCACCAAGATTTATGAGTTCGGAGGTAGTGTTGATGCCTATGTCATTTAACAATTAGATATTTTATTTGGCTTTGGTGTTTTTGATCAGCTGTAGCTTGTTTAAAACAACACTCTATTAAAATGGAACGGCGATGCACCTGATTGGATTGTCACTTTATTCTTCATCTACATTCATTGCAAACTGACATGACTAATTGGTGTGCTTTCCCAGATATTTGTGCTTTTGATCATGTTTTTTATTAGTTTATGACGTGTGCGATATGCCCGATGTAACTTCCATTGGATTTTTGGAAGTGTCAATAGTTGATAGCTGGGGCAATAACATATATTGTTTGCATTTCAATGTATGCTAAGCGCACCCCTTTGCAGGACAGAGAGCTTACAATGGTAAATAGGGTTTGCATTTATTTTTATAACTTTATAAATATGATCCAAGTCAGAATGATGTGGTATGGGAATGTTAATTTGAACAGCCGGTTTTACGTTTTTGCCGCATTATAAACAATTAATAAAAAAATAAAAGAAATACAGCAAAAAAAAAAAAAAAAAAAAAAAAGACTCTTAGACTTCGAAATTCTATCCTTTGCAAAACGATCACCTTTTCTGTGAAAACCCCTCTTAATGATACAGTTGCACAGACACTGTTTTCAAGAAGTATAGTTCTTTCAAATATTTTGTTTCTTTGGCCAGCCGAGTTTAGGGGAAAAACGCAAGTCAAGAAACCCGTGTCAAAATGCTGTCATATTTTCATTGCGACGGGGGTAATGGTTTTCACGTCCGAATAGAACTATCTAGAATTAGTCTAATGCTGAAGCTGAAGAAGTATTCCAGTACTACATGCGCATTGCAATACTGAAAATTTCATCAAAAATTGGATAAAAAAGTCATTGCTGTAACTTATGTCAATATAAGATATAGATCTTTTATACACATGTGTGAAAAAATGGTATAAGTAAGATAAAGTGCAAAACAAGAGTGGGGAAAGACAACGCCAGCTTACTCATTGAATATTCGTAAGTCCACAGAACCATTTTTTTTAAATGTAAAACTTGAAGAAATAACTTTTTAAAAATCTTTTATCCGATTTTGATAGTATTTTCAGTGTGTAACTTATATTTTTTATCAATGCTGTTATAAAATAAGTAATTTAAAGCAGCCTACCTGTACCAGCAAAGCTAACTATCCAATAATTTTAGTCTTACCTTCCAAGAGAGCCGATATTTGAAAATGCAACGCGAGCTAATGAAAGAGTCCTCCTTGTAATCATATAAACTTTAACAAAGCAAAGTTCATGCATTTTGGTGCGGGTGGGATTTCCCATAATTTCCAACTATTTGCAATATTCAGAAGACCATGCGTAGGAGGGGCATAAGATAGAAATAGTTTATTTGTTCTTTTGTACAAACTCGATCACGATTCATTTGTGTCTTTTAAAATGGGTTCAATGATGTAACCAATAGCGAGTGCGTATAAATGTCTCGTGTACATGCTTTAACTTTACGCAGCCCTTCCTATGGTGCATTTAGGGTATATCACCACATATTTTAGTTGTATCTTTTTACCTGTGCACCTAAGACGCTTTTTCACCACCTAATGTCGCCCCACCACAAATTGTCGCCTGCGACAATATTTGCGAACACCTGCCACCACATATTGTTGCCCCATCCCAAATTGTCGCCTAAATTCGTAGGCGACAATTTGTGATGCATTTGCCTTTCTCAATTTTTAGCCAAATTTGTATCGGCAAAATGAAACTTAGAACCATATTGTCGCCCATTACACAAATTCAATCTATAGTCTAGTGTGTAGTGTGTGTGCGTCTGGGCGTGTGTCGTTGTTGGTAAGGTAATGTTTTGTGCATGGTGTTACTCGCCGTATGTTTGACGTGCAACAGATCATCAACCAGACTGGTTAGGTGTCCATTGCAGTGTCCACAAGGCCGCCACTGGTATCGACAAACCTGGCGCCTGGATGCGCACAATTCGTCTGCATGACCGAAGATAACACTCTAGCAATGAGCGTAATAGCGCACCCTCCAACGTCAATGGCAGGTTCCAGATGCATAATTAGTCACCCCGTAGGGGTATGTGTTAAAATAAAAAATAAATAAAAAAGCAAAGAAATCATGAAAAATAACTGTGCATCATGAAGATATTCATGATTTTGCTATTACTACATAATAACATAATGCTATCTCTATCTCCTGAAAATATGAAGTGTCATTCTTCGTCTCCATTCTTCTAAAATCAGCCGAAATTGAGACTATACCATCATAAAATATCATAAAAATTCATAACATTCTACTGAGACCCATTGCACTGAAAACCTAACCTCGTCTGTCAATGGACCGACTAGCTTTAAAGCTAGTCGGTCTAGACGGACTAGTTTTAAAGCTAGTCTGCCATGCTTGTCCGTCGAGACGGACTAGCATACAACTGAATCTTCATCTCTCAACTTAACGGACGAGCTTTAAAGCTCGTCCGTCAAGCTTGATGCTAGACCGTCGACGCGACCGACTAGGTCGATAAAAGTAGCTTGGTGGACCCCGTTTACCCATTAAAATGACTGACTAGCTTTTGATACAAATAGTTGCAATGTCGTTTCAATGTACCTTCTCTATTTATTCTGTTTCCGAGCATAATCAAGTTGATACATTCTGAAACAAAGCTTGTTTTGGCTTGACAATCTGAAAGCTTACGAGACATAACATCTTTCATGACAAGTATGCAATTCACGAGTACCGGTAGATTCCAAATATTGTTCTCCATTCTTCAGTTACAGGCTAATTGAATACCTCGGTACTATAGAACTCAAGAACCCGGTATTTTCTTACAGAATGCTGGTGAATGCCCGGCTTAGCAACAACAGCAAATAGA
This sequence comes from Paracentrotus lividus, assembly GCA_940671915.1. NCBI lineage: Eukaryota > Metazoa > Echinodermata > Echinoidea > Camarodonta > Echinidae > Paracentrotus > Paracentrotus lividus. Next base: position 29,921,353 of record CALNVZ010003433.1, read on the forward strand.
AGTTGGGTACAATCAACATTCTCAAACAAAGGTTGTTTTGGCTTGACAATCTGAGAGCAATACGATAGCCGAAATAACATCAATCGTGACAAGTATGCCATTCACGAGTAGGTTAGAAATATTGTTCCATTCTTTAATTACAGGCTAATTGAATACTTCGCTACTATAGAACCCATGAACCGTCTATTCTTATAGATTGCTGGTAAATGCCCGGCTTAGCAACATCAGTGAATAGAAGGTGGTACAATGGATTGAATAACATGCGCATTGCGAAAAGGACATCACTATTAGTTGCATTATCTGTATGTGAATTCCATTTAATGAGCAAACTGTACAGAGGCAGACTTGATATACCCTGTAAAGCTTAATATTTTGATTACAATGGCGATCTCCTTCGAGTGACATGACTGTGTGAGTACTCTTTTTGAATTCCTTGTGTTTCAGTTCACAGATAGCGTTATTTTTTCACATAGATTAATGTTATAATCACCAACGCGAAAAATTATGTCTTGCCAAATCAATTTATAAATTGTGTGTATTTACAACGATAATAAAAATCACATTAAATTATGAAAATCAAAATTTAATTCTAATAATAAATACAGAAGCCGCTTCTCTTTTAGATTACTTGTATCTGAAAGAAAAGAATATTAGATTAGAGGCACGACTTTGGGATTCTGAAGTGGCTGCAAAAGCAGGTAGGCCTACAACAAAAAGTCATGATGATGTAAGCCATGACTGCGAACCATGGGCCCCGTGCCCCCATTATTTGATAATTGCCACAATGTTAACCAATTGTGCCTCCTGTATTAATTCCTGTCTTCTGATTTATATGATTTTTTTTTTGGCTCAAAATCTTGTGACAAAATGCATGTTTTTAATCGTATCTTTATAATGTCCTCTAATATTTCAGATTTAACGTCTCTGACAAGCTGGTGGAGCAATATTAACCTCGTCCGTCATGCTAGTCTGTCAAGACAACAGCAAGAACATCGCGGCAGAAAAGCGCGACGGACTAGCTTTTACACCGTGACCGACTAGCTGTAAAGCTAGTCCTGCTCAAAAGCTCGTCAGTCTGGGCATCACTACGACTAGCTTTTATGCTAGTCCGTCAAACTAGTCGATCACGACGGACGAGCTTTAAAATTTATTAGTCTGTCGTGACCGACTAGTTTTAAAGCTAGTCTGTCATGACCGACTAGCTTTCTGGAAAGCTAGTCCGTCGTGACCGACAAGCATTAAAACTAGTCCGTCTTGACGGACTAACTTGACGGACTAGCCTTCAAGCTAGTCAGTAGAGACGGACGAGTTTTAAAGCTAGTCCGTAATAACCGGGTTCGTTGAAGGAAACCTAGTCCGTCGTGACCGACTAGTTTTAAAGCTATTCAGTCTGGGTATCACTACGACTAGCTTTAAAGCTTGTCGGTCTACCCGTTTAGGTTTTCAGTGTGTAGCTCTGGATTTTATATGAATTATTTTCCAAACCATTACACCATCTTCGATACGCGTTAAGGGCATGCGCCGGCTTTCAAATAGTCTAGAGGTCTGCCTCCTGATGAGCCTCTTCTCCGATAATCACACTATATTTCCAAGCCGTCACTAAGGTCCGCATTTAATATATTCATTTTCTGTTCATTTGTATAGTTCTGTGATTCTACTTTGATCATGCAATACTACTTATACAGACGCTGTCAACAACGTCTGCATTTACCTCAAAGAGTTACTTTTTTTAATAGTAATCTCCTCATTATAGAGTACAGCTCATTGAAGTACAAGCAGTGAGCGTTCGAAATGTTGCGCCTAAACTGATTAAACTTTAATATCATTATTGATATTTAATTCGTTTTGATTATCTATATTTTTAACTTTCACTTCTTGTACTTCAATGAGTTCGTATAATGATTTTAACCACTTCTCCCTGCTAGTGCGATATTTTACTTCCGCTATTTCTCTGAGCATGCCTACTTCCGGTCGTGTTCTGCTTAAATATACAGTGCGTCCAAATAAGACGAAACGGAACTCAGATGTATAAACTGTTATGATTCATGAGATATCAAGTGTATCATTACAATTTTAAATTGTCTTCTTTATTTCGATTCCCGACACTATACGTGAGATCAACACATTAATGAGCAAGAAGAGTTTAACATTTTACGCGGATTAGAGTCGAGAGAACCACACTGGAATGCTTGCAGCAAGCAATTCGTAATCAATTGGAAATTTAACAAATGAAACCTTACAAAGGACATCAGAGAAATGCCAGTGAACCATCATTTTCTTATCACAAACAATGTCGTTGAATCTTGTCAGCTTATTCTGCGCAATTTTATTTTGACAATTTAATTTCAAACTATCCACGCTCATATCATGCATATGGCTTATTCGTTTAGCTTCTGTTTATAGAAAGGAAAAATAATACACACTTTATAATTCAATAATTGTTTCTTTTTAAGAAAAGGACTGGCTGTTTGGGTCCCCTTTTTCTTTTTTTTTCTTTTTTTTTGGTGAGACGCACTGTAAAGATAACTTTAAACCAACAAGGTCATGGCAGTGTTCTTCCTAAAACTAAATTTTCAGTTGTTTTTTGTACGTGATATATCTGACAATGAAGCAAAACCTTTGATGGCACGCAAGGCCTTGAATTGTAGGCAATACTTAAAGCTATAGTACTGTTTTGGCAAGTTCAACAAATATTAACTTTCACATTTTCAATACATAGAATGAAAGATTATCTGATAAAACGATATTAAATGTATATCGCTTGATATATGTTACAGAAAGTATGAAGATCATCAGGAATTATATCAGGACAAAAATATCTATGGTCCAAAGTTGGGGTCCCGGCTAAATGAGCTATATTTCCCTTAAATATAAAGCAACTATACATGCATGACAATGGAAAAAACGTTAGCATGATATCTTTGAATAAAGCTTCTTCGCTTAAATCTGCAACATTTACAATTATGACATAATTGTCTGGAAGGTAATACGGAAAATAACATCTCTGCAATAGGGCACCAAGCTGACTCTTACGGTAAAATTCAATTTTTCAAAAAATATTCAACATGTTCTACATGTAACAAATAAGTGCCTTGTAAACATGGTAAAGGTCACATTGCTCTTTTAGATTTTGAATGTTTCATAGGAGACCAATAATCACTGGCGTAGCCCACCCCCCCCCCCCTTTATCAAAAGAATTGCGTCCCGCTCGACCGATAGTGAATACTCAACCCCCCCCCCCCACAAACAAAAGAAAGGAATGTGTGTCTACGCCCGTGCCAATAATCAAAAGTGACCTGATCATATCTTACTTAGATAATATCACAGCTTTAACACACACTCACAAATGACGGAATAATAATGTGAAAAGAGAGGATTAAGTGAAACCATTACTGAAACTATAAAAGCTAGATAAACGTAAGATTTGATATGCGATTATGTATTCGAGAAAAAATCTCGAGGGAGTACTTAACGCGGCCAGGAGTTAATAAGACAAGCCATCGAAGATGACGTCTTGCCGTCCCCGTCAAGTTTACTTTACATGTGTCTTCATGTTATCATGTAAGTTTTCATAGCTTAAAGCTTGTATTATTTTTTAAATAAATATATTGTAGTTTACTAAAACAATCGACTATTACGAATTTTAGGGGAAGGTCCTTCGGCCTCATGTGAAGACTCCGAATGTTATTATATATATATATATATATTTAAATTTATATATATATATATATTTTTTTTTTTGGGGGGGGGGGAATACTAGCGACCTCTTTTTTGGCACTTATCCTTCTAGAATCGGCGCAAAAAAGATATTCTTCCCCTTTGATCATAATTATTTGGCTTGGGTACCCTATGTTCATTATTCATTTGCGAAAGGTTATAAACGACAATTCAAAACAGTTTTTAAGGTAACATGAAACATTTTGTTTAATTAAGGTGATTTATTTATTGATCTATTTTGTTATTTGTTTATTTATTTAATTATTATTATTACTATTCTTTTATTATTATTATTATTATTTTTGCTTATTACTTATTTACTAATAAAATCATGCATCAAATTTCTCCGAAAACTGTTTTATGTTTCGTTTATACCCTTTTGCAAATGAATAGTCGCAAAAAGCGTACCGTAAAAATGTTACATAAAAAACAACACCCTGATTCGATAAATTTGTTTCTACCTTTGCAAAGGAAAATGAAGTTCTCTATTACATAGACGGTTTATCAATTTTATCACATTTTGCTACATAATCACTTCCTCGCATTTCGGTTCACAACTTTCTTAGAAACGGCGAAAAAGGGGACTATTTCTTTTCTATGTCTTGGCTTTCAACTACTCGTCATTGAAAATGGATATATAGTGCATTTCAGAATATATATATTTTTAATACCAAATAAAAATGTGAAATACTTGTAAAATATACAGTGTGTCCCACAAAAAATGCTAATGGCAATTTAGATGGATATAATATCAAAATTACAATATCATATTAATTCTTATTCTACACCCCTAAACTACAATTCATTTTCTGCAAGTGGATCGAATTTGATGTCATATGGTCAAATAATCACAAAAATATGAGCATATTTTCATCACTCATCAGGACACCTCTCCATCCAAGTTTTGTATTAAGTAGTACCGGGTATATCGAATAAAATAAACCCAAGTTTGATCATTAATATTTTGAAATATATTTCAGTAGTGATTATGAAAGTTATATCACTGTAAAGTGCAACTCATTACCATTCTAATAATGTGTCCCTTAGCTCACCAATATCACGCATTGCTGAACCCCGTTGTTCTGAAAAAGTCTTGCAAAACTGTGAGTGTTCACTTTCATGCTCCTTGAGGAGCGTTATTCAAAGGAAACCCAACTTTGATTATCAATGAGCGTGAAAGTGAACCACTCACATTTTTGCAAGACATATTTAAAACAATGGGGTTCAGTGATACATGATATTGGTGAGCTGAGAGAGGTATCATTAAAATGGTAATGAGTTGCACTTTACAGCGGTATAAATTTCATAATTACTACTGAAATATTTTTCAAAGTATTAATGATCAAACTTGGGTTTGCTTTATTCAACACATCCGGTACTACTCAATACAAACTTGGATGGAGAGGTTTCCTGATGTGTAATGACAAAATGCTCATATCTTTGTGATTCTTGGATCATATCACATGAAATTTCAACCACTTGTAGAAAACGAATTGTAGTTTACGGGTGTAAAGATATAAACAATATTATTTTGTAATTTTAATTTTATATCCATCTGAAGTGCCATTAGCATTTTTTGTGGGACACACTGTATATATATATTTTAATGCACGTATTTCAATTTTGTTGCAATATTCATTACAGGTGATGTTTTTAGTTGTTAGTGTCATCCTTATTAAATACGATTTTTTTATTTTTTTATTAACCCAGTGGGGTGGTCAGCAAACTCACTCAACATCACTGCAATAGCAGGTAACAGAATTGAGCTGCCATGCAATATCTCTCAATATCATGGTTCTCTGGTGTCTCTAACATGGGCGTTCCAGTCCAATACACTTCTCGTCCATGTATGCGACGGACAATGCAGTAATGTTTCATCAGGAAAGTTTTCCTCAAGCATAAACAAGGAAATTGGTATCGGTAAGATTATTATAATCGTTCAAGTTATATCTCAGCCAATTGCCCTTGTCTTATAACCATTATTTAATTGTGGACAATATAATGTTAATAATAGTTACATTAATAGCGTTTAATACATTTATCCACCGTGGTGTTTCTAAGCGCTTATAGTGTTAACAAGTATAAACTCAACCTTTAAATAGTTTTTAGATAAATATATTTGAAACGGCTTCTTTCACTGATGATTCCTGCCTAAAAAAAAGTTCATTTTGCGATGATGTTCTTTTATGTTTCCTCTTGTTAAAGCAGAAATACCTCGTCTTGTCACCTTCTTCTCTCTCCAAAAATGATCATGAAGACTATGGTTTTGAATAAATTATACATTTAACAACATAATCTTTTTTGCAGCAAGACTTGTAAACATAATGATACACGCAATTATAGCTGTGTTGCAAAGAATATGGAGGGTATATGGAAATTGTTATCAATACTTTGACAAGTTTAACATGGCAAAACTTATCCGAAAACATGATACAGACGACAACAATACACTGAAAACCTAAACGGGTAGACCGACTAGCTTTAAAGCTAGTCGTAGTGATGCCCAGACTGACTAGCTTTAAAGCTAGTCAGTCACGACGGACTAGTTTTCCTTCAACACAATCCGGTTATTACGGACTAGCTTTAAAGCTCGTCCGTCTCTACGGACTAGCTTGAAAGCTAGTCCGTCAAGTTAGTCGGTCACGGCGGACTAGTTTTAATGCTGGTCGGTCATGACAGACTAGTTTTAAAGCTAGTCCGTTTTGACCGACTAGTTTGATGGACTAGCATAAAAGCTAGTCGTAGTGATGCCCAGACTGACGAGCTTTTTGAGCAGGACTAGCTTACAGCTAGTCCGCAAGGTGTCAAAACTAGTCAGTCCGCGTTGTCTGTCGCGATGTTCTTACTTCTGCTCATGAGCCGGAGCTGAGCCTGGTACCACCAATAGCGTTAATGCTGTTCGCTCGAGGACATATGCTCAGAGCACTCGTCCAACACTGAAAAGTATGGAGAAAACCATTGTAAAGCAATACTGATATATATTTATTTTGTATTCAGACAGAAATTCCATAGATTTCATTAGCAAATCATGTTAATATATTACACTGCGATGGATGCATCAGAATAGCAGGACCTGGCTAATCGACGAGGCAGACACTATAGCCTCTCAGACCTTAATGGACGAACTTTACTCACACGGTACGATAGATCACACCCCGTCCGCTGAGACCTTCAATTGGAAATCAAATGTAGAAAGATAATCCTACCAACTGCAAGCCCGGCGCAATGCTAACACAAGCTCAAGTAGATGCGAGATTCGCATAAGCTAAATAAAATACTGCGAGTTTAGAATAATCACTCACTTAGAAAGTGCTTAGCCATCATCAGGCGTCCGATTGACCCTGGTCTACTCGAACATGAGAACGGAGAGTACGTGTGGCAAACTGTTCAAATGTTGAGCTGATATTAGCCATAAAATCGATTAAAGAGAAGGTCTCGAGACGGGCAACCGCAAACATAAAGGTTATGGTCGTCCTCCACCTAGCCCTGAATAGAAGTAAAAGAAACACCATATAAGATGCGGCCCGTCTCCCGAGTAACTCACGTGAGGCGAAGCATAGAAATCATGCGGATTTACAACAAATCTAGGAGACGATACATAACATCCATCCCCGCCTCGCTCACGGGTCACCTTGCCCGCGAACTGCGACTCGCCTCCAATTACGTCTCCTCCCACTGCTTATCCTGTTACCCATGCCATCTCGCTCCTCCCACTCATCCCTTCGCGCCACCGGCCGCATCAACTTGTTGTCCGACTCTAAAACCTACCGCTCCAGCGTGAACATGACAACTATTACCTCCCTTCGGAACCCCCCCGCGGTCGCGAATCTCAACCTTCTGACCCAGACATCTGCGATCCGACTCGGATCTCTGATCGGACATCGGGTCAATCTACACCCTTCTGCTCCATGAACTCTGCTGTTACTCCAAATTCGCGCCCCTAGGGCTGCCATCTAACTTAACACCGCATGTCGTCCAGAGCCAGTTAAGAATCGGAGTAACAACACACAACCCACACAAAAACTCTCTCTCAACCCCCCCACTCTCCCATCTCTCCTCACCCTCCCTTTCAATGCCAAATCCTGCGATCCGCCGCCACTATACCCGCGCGGTGAAAAGAAATCAGAGTGTGAAATAACGAGTGCCCCACTGTCCGCGACCGCGACTCGTCCCTCGACTTCATATGTGCTCTGACAATCCAATCATTGTCCTTGATGTGTTGCATTAGTGCCTGCGCTTTGCTGACCATGGTTCCTAACGCAATATACATTGAGAGCCGACCTCAGAATCCTCTCATACCTGCGCCTTGTATATCGACTAATACTGTCTTTCAGTCATCTCACAGAAATGTAGTGCAGCATGATAACTCTTAAGAAAGAATTGAATTCATATATATTTATATGTTGACTAATTTACTGTTGTGCAGTAACACACACGCAATTTAAATATTAATATTGGCAAGAGCAGAAATTTGTCTCTCTGCGTTGGTGATTATAGCTATCTAATCCAGTGTGAAAACCATAACAGCACATATCGTCTGGAACTAGAAATAAGAGAATTCAAATAAAGAGTACTCAGCAGCCATATCTACGTTAATGAGGATTCGTCTCATTATCATACATAATATCATGTGAGATCTCAGTACTGGTAGCGCCATGTACATTAGTATCGGACATATACTGCGCCTTCCCTCCTACAGATTGTGCTAATTAAATAGAACTCTCACAACAGTTCACAATACACCATATATAGATAGATGTCACTGTGTTCGCCAACTGTCGCATGTTATCACTCCTCCAGATAGACATGATTCACATATAGTATTAGCACTTTACATTAAAGTAAACAAGCAACGACACAGCAGTGTACCTCACACTCAATGAGAATAGCTCCAACACCACCCATTGTCATATGAACCAAAATTACCCAACTAAGTTAAATCCAACTGCTACGGCCTATAATGCTAGTTGACATAGCCGGGCATATGCGCCGTAACAATATAAGCAAATAGACCAGTATTTCTGCGGTTCGATGAGTTAACGACGGATTCACATTAGTCCTTGTTAATCTAAAGAAATGGAGAACAATCGTTTGCCCTACGTCGTGAATTGCCCACTCATTGCTGCTGGCATTGATAGGATCTAATCGCATGATCGCTCAGAGCTTCGCTTCGCGCCCACGCGCTCATCTCACAACCAAGACTTTGTTTATGAGAAATAAATAATAGATATATCTCATTATGGAATTATAAATAAGTTACAGAACATAGACCCCTCTAAAATATTATACACATGGTAGAACCGATAGATATTGGAATTGACATTTTATGCATGCGCTGTGTGTGGATTCTCTCATAAAGCTGTCATGCTCATTTACTCCAAGTTAGTAACGAGCATTTTTCAAGCTATGTGTATCAGAATCTAGTCGGTGCATTCTAGTCGGTATCGTGAGAGCTCATACCTACTTAATTTTAGAGAAGCATACGTCCGTCGCATAGTCGACGACTAACATCATGTTGTGACGGAGCTAGCTTTAATCTCGTCGCGGTCAAAGTTGAGTTTGGATTCAGTTTGTAATAGCTAGTTCCGTCTCAACGGACTAACATGACACACTAGCTTTAAAACTAGTCCGTCTTGACTGACTAGCTTTAAAGCTAGTCCGTCCACAAACGGACGAGGTTAGGTTTTCAGTGTAGAGTCCATGCAAGAATTAGTTAAACTAAAGTAACTTAGACTTGCCTAGATATTTTAGTTTTGTGTGCAATATATGTCCTGTTGGTGCCTGTTGGTATGTTGTTTATACATAATATACAGTCATGGTCCATATATTATGTATAATTTTTCATCATGCGTTTGTCATGTTTATAATTTGAATCACTAACTCGAAAACTTGAAGTGAAAGCAGTTTATACATATACTATTTATAAAAAATACAATATCCTCAAACAAACTACTTCGTGCTCATTCATTTTCTTTAAGTTAGTCACACCGCCAAAATCGACCACTAACTTACCATTCATGATTATGTCATTATTATTATTTTTTGTTGGGGGGGGGGGGGGGTCTGGTGTTGGTTTGAGCTAGGTCGGGCCGAAATCGTGAAAACCAAATATGGATTTAAAGAAATGCATTGTATGCTGCTTTTAATTCGACGTGATTTAAAGTAATTGAGGTAAATTATTATAAGGTATACAGAATGACAACAACTTGGTTTTTAAAACCAATAAATCATTTATGAAAAATGTTCAACTAAACCAATGCCCCTGTGCCCTTTTCTCTGCATATCTGAATTACTTTCATGACTTTTAAAAACCAAATAATAAAATGGCCTTTAGAGATGGAATTGGTTAAATTCAAGCCTACGTGAGTTAAGTGGTCTAAAGTGCATGCAGGTAAAATAGGCTCACATAAAATGATTACAATACGTTGTTGTTAAAGCCCATAAATCAGTTCAACTGCTACTTGAATGAATATGCTGGATGCGTATCATAAACGATGACATTATGTTAATTATCTACTAAAGTATCCGAAATTGTGATAGATCACATAATGCCTCCTCATTTCGAGAAGTAACCGGAAAGATATCACATAAAAGAACTCCAAATAAATATTCATCTGCAAAACTGATCGATAAAATGGTGTTATAATGCGTGGTAATCTATTTTACATGAATAATACCTATGCGCGGAACCAGGATTTCATGAGGGGAAGGGGGTGGAGAGGAGGGGGCACAATTGGAATTATATATATATTTTTTATTATCATATTTATTTATATTTCCTTACATGGACTCCGGTACCATCGAAGCTATACACCCCTTAGGCCAATTTGATCCAGATTCAGGATCAAAGGATCCGATCGACCCAGATTTTGGTTTAAAGGTTAATTCGCCCCGTTTCCAAGTCACACAATTTCCTTCCTTAGGGTTAGGGGTTTGAGGATTTCGCCATTTCGTCATCCATGGAGTATCAAGTATAAACGTATAGGGTACATGCAGGTAATGAATCCATGACATTTGCTCCCGCGACAATTGCTCCGCTATAAATTCCATACACTAATCGAATGACTAACTTCAACCAGGGACTTTACACTATACCCTACCCTAAACCTAACCCTAAACCTAATATAAATCCCTATTACAACCCTAACCCTTACCCTATATCTTAGACGAAATAAAGCCCGGAGCAATTGTCGCAGGAGCAAATGTCGGGTCACCGCAGGTAATATGGGCACCCTAAGCTTATTTGCCTAATTTGCATAAAGTTACAAAATGATACACAGTCTAATCTTTGTTTATATGAATCAATAACTACTGCTCTAACTTTTATTGTGAAGAAAAACAATCATCACCAACCCCCCTGTCTGCAATATTCAAATGTTGACGTCATTACCAAAGTGCCCATATTACCTGCATGTGCAGGTAATATGGGCACATGTATTTAATGTATGTTTTAAAAACTTCAATGATTCTACCATGTCTGGAATTTGCTTAAAATGTTGAAAATCATTAACTTTAAAATATCATTTGAAATTATAAGACCCTTCAGTAAATACTTTGACTATATATTTCATTGTTTTGTATTTTGTATATTATTTCGTTTTTTAAATATTATTTAAATATTATATTCATTATACAAGTCAATATAGGCCTAAAATAAGTTATTTATATTATATATACTGTGAATATACCCAAAAAAAATCGTAGCAAAGAGATTGATGCCTCATCCCAATATTTAGTATCAGAATCATTTCACTAATGTTGCTGTATCAGGCAAGCATTCAATGCCTCATTGCACCCCTTCACTAAAACAAATTGACCTGTACTCGCTAGTATGATCAAAAGGAAACTATAAGCTTACTAAATATACAAAACAATTGAGGTTACCCCCTCAAACACTCTTTCACCATTACATTCTGTGAAATATCAAATTTTACATCAGGGTAAAAAAATGCCGTAAGTTTTACCTACCTTGTTGGTTTTCAGCAATTTTCTCAGAGAAATTTCGGCATTAGATGCTCTCACGACGATAAATTTTCGTATACAGGTCATATGAACAACATTATGGTGCTCACACCGGTCACCGGTCACCGGTCGACGGTCACGACATGATTTGCTTCAGGTGGCCCATATTACCTGCGGGCCCATATTACCATTACCTGCATGTACCCTATCAATCGGGAAGGGTGGAGAATACCATCGCATCAGTGCCCTGTAATATCAGGAATTACAATAATCTTACCATTCGTTTTTTTGTTTTGTTTTGTTTCTTTGTTGTTGTTGTTGTTGTTGTTTTTTTTTTTTTTGGGGGGGGGGTTTAAGTAATACTTGAAATAATTATAAAAATATAATTTTTCTCTCTTCAGGTTTGTTAACGATCCAACGGCCTGAGCTCTTAAATGAAGGCATGTATAATTGCATACTATCAGGGGATTCTACTGTTATCAAGCAGGATATCAGACTGACCATACAAGGTAGGATGTACGCTCAATTTCTATTAAACGAAGAAAATAAGATCAACGTGAGACCAGGTTATACATTTTATACCCCTGACCCATTTTTGTTTCATTTTTTGGGGGTAGTATTATTATTTATTTATCTATTTTTTTTGTAAGTCATGTACCCAGTTCTCATGCATGAAAATCTGGAAAAATAAATAAACTTCATAATTGCCACTCTAGACACACAAAAAAAAGTTGTTATAAAAAATATTTATGATTTATTTACATATATTTCATTTCAAAGTGATCGGCGTCTATTCACATAATCTTAATAGTACCATAAGTCTCTGGGTGTAGTATAAAACAAAATTTTGTGAAAAAAAAAATCATAACTCATATGCAAGCATGTGCATGCAGAATATTCTTCTTTTTTCGTATTGGTCAGTAGTGTTGTATGTTAATCAGGCTGTTTCTCTAATGATTTGGGCTTGATATGTCAGTCATTTCGTCAGGGGGTTGGAGGTCAGGGCAGTTGTAGATAATTATGATCCGCTGTCTGCTTCATCTGCACCGCAAGTGCATGGCGGTAAGTCACGAATTTTCCAGCGGTGCATATTGGCGCTAAATCTGCCAAACACAGTTCGAATCCGATTTAGTGTTACCCACTCCCTCCGAGGTAGTTCAGAGTCAGCAGGAGCTTTGATGCCAGGGGAAAGAGTTCGAATCCGATTTAGTGTTACCCACTCCCTCCGAGGTAGTTCAGAGTCAGCAGGAGCTTTGATGCCAGGGGGAACAGTGAACTGATGTGGGCGAATTGTCTTTTCCAAGCTCTTTTCCACTCCTAAATGAGGCTGTAGTCCGATCTCTTAAGGATGGTTGAATGTCAAGAAAGGTCGGCGAGATCGGAGGCGTTGACGACCTAGGTCCATGGATTCTCGTGTTATCTTGTGAAAGGGGTGATCATAATCAGCCAAGGATCTGCTTGATAGCCTGTCTGTCAGATGCTCGCGGCGTAGACTTGGTGGTGCAATTCCAGCAAGGACTGCAAGGAGCTCTGTTGGTGTAGGCCGGTGACAGCATGATGAGCAGCATGATGTCATTCAGTGCGCGGTCCAGCTTTTTGGTGTGAGTGCTCCTACACCACGCTTGAGTAGCATATTACTCCCGTGCGGAGGGTGGATGTTAATGCACCCCATGATGTACCAGCCAGTCAACGCAAGAAGTTGTGTTGTTTGTACGTCAGCTGTCTGTCCAGTTTAACTCTAAGGTATGTTGGATGGAGGTTGTTCGGTTTGGGTGTACCGTTGTGAATGACAGACAACTATCGATTCGCTAAAATGCAGTTGCTGTGGTCTTGGCAACACTCAGCTTTAGTCTCCACATCTCTAGGTAGTCTGCAAGCAACTTCATATCAACAGTAAGTACTTTCTCCACTTTGATCCAGTTTCTCTCTGAATAAAGGAGTGCTAGATCATTTGCATAGCCATACTGCCGTGGTGCTGTACAAGGTAGGTCACTGATGTAGATGTTGAAGAGCACGGGAGACAAAACTGAGCACTGGGGCACCCCATTCCGTAGATGACGTAGTCGGCTAGTTCGTCCATCACTAGTCTTGATTACAAAGCTGCGGTTCGCAAGGATTTTTGCAAGGAACCGCACTAAGTGACGACCAGGGATGATGCGGAGAAGTTTCAGCATCAAATCATGATGCCGTTAGATCCATTAGAACAACGCCTGCCTTTGGGATCAAACACTGAATGCAGAATGGCACTTTGAATTCTCGCTATCAGTTCCTTTTTCGCTTAAAGGTCATGTATAGTGTTGGGAGAATAGATTTTTTGTTTTGCTTCCAGAGCAGAATAATATGAATGAATACCTCAATTAACCTCTGTGTACAAAAGGATTTGTTATAAAATCCACTCTAACACCTGAATTTAGCAACAAAACTGTGTAAATATATCAATTGACAGTCCAAAATCGATAGGATCTCACAGGCACAATGCCAGCATACAGCGGTTTGTGTGCAAAGCATGTGCTATTCCCATACACAGACTGTACACACAGAATTCACTCATGCTATACCAATCAGCTGCTGGTTGGCATGCCCAGAGTTCTGGGGTGAGAATGAAGGAAGTATGGCCTTACTTTGATGAACATCTCCCCGTGCTCATGCAAATTATTACATATCATGGAAAGACATGCATGGAACATGATTATATCCTTTGCCCATATACTGTTATGTCTTTAGAACACTATGAGGACAAGTTGAGCAGATTTTTAAAAAAATCAGTGTTTTCTACTACAACTATACTTGGGCTTTAACCTATCCAGCAATATCGGACAGTTACATAGCAGTCATCTAATGTATTACTCCAGCCCTGGCTTCAAATCTATACTAAACATAGGCGTAAATATTCATATAATGAATGAAAGCGCCTTAACTATAACTCCTACAATGCTTTACCCCAATTTCAGACAGTATAAGGTCAAGAATAAGGGTCAACAGACCAAATTTTGACACGCTCTTAAACATGTTAAATTGACTTTTTAATACTAATACAGTTCCTCCACGAGGATTGATCATCCGAAAAAAGTCTGAATGGTTTCGTTTTGAGGAAGGTTTTAACTTGACATCCCTGGACCAGGAGACTGTTCACCTCATGTGTTCTCTTACCAATCCTACGAAACCTATATCGAATCTATCCTGGGAGACCAATGGTGAATAATTTGATTTTAAACAGTTTATGCACTATACTCATATCCATGCACAGAAATGCCTCTCGTCGTACAAAACACTAGTGTCCAAGTTTCATGTCCATCCTTATAACCTAGATTATAACTTTCTCCATTCACTTCGTCGTACACAAAAATTTTAGTCGAATAAGTCGAATTAACAAATGGGGGAAACAGCAAGAGATAAACCATAGACATAAAATTTTGATGCTTAGTGTTTTAGTATATGTGATCATTAATTTGATTTATTGATTGATTTATTTATTTATTTTGCAAACAGACAAGGCATTTCTTATTATGCTTATGAGTATGATTGTTTAGCTCGGACACATCCCCTCCGCTAAAAAGGCATGTTCGTCCGACGTATATAGTGGGAAACTAATATGCAACTTGCATTATATCTTAAGAGATATGATAGATTTCAAGGGCAGGTCCGGATTCATTATTTTCATTTAAAAAAAATACACAGATCAAATTAGTAGCTAAAATAAAAATCGGAATAAGATTACATAAGATATGAATATCTTTAAGATGCAGGCCTAGCTGAAAACCATGACACGCGGTCACGAAAATGCAGTACTTGCCATAAAGCCTATGTCTTTGTTATTATGTCAAAAAATATATATAATGGTTGAAGACACTGTTTTTCGTAAAACCTTTCTCCTAGGTTATATCGATCATGTTGATACAAATCATTGCCTCCTCGCAATCTTGGCTAATTTATTGAAATATTTAATGGACATTTTTGTGTCAAAAGCTAAGTCAAAAAGTCAAAATGCTATATAAAGCATTATGGATTGAATCAGTTCAAGCAACTTATTTTCTGTCCGGACTTGCCATTTACAACAAAACCACCATAACCCATCCCCCTTACCAAATATGCAATCAAGAGGATTGTGAACAAAATAGTATTTATGCAATCTGTTGCATTCATGCACATCCAGGTATAGAGGTCGTGCTTCATGAACAGGAGACGACACAAGAAGGGAACCTCGACATGAGCTCAATCCAAGTGGACTTGATCGTGAGCCGCTCTGATCACGGGAAAACAATTACCTGCAATGCTTCTCAGGATGGTTATGACCCTGTCATTAGCGCAAGTTTGTCTATTCACGTTAAAGGTATCCTATGCATAACTCTCTAGTCAAATATGGCAGTGCATTTAGACTAAATGAAATGTTGAAACGCCCAACTTTTCGTGTATTCTTAGCACTTTAAGAGTTGCTTGATGAGCTGAAACTGAACTTTTACAATTAATGGCAAATTAATTAATGGCAAATAGCCATGGCAAATAGTTATGTAATGTAGTATGCCTAACCCAGTAACCAACAATCCTTTTTTCCGAAAATATTTAAGAAAAAAAAACCAGGGTAATATATTTCCTAGCAAACAATATTTTTTTTTATCGCACAGAGTGCGATGTAGGTTTGCTCCCACCTGCGTGCCCGGCCAACATCACAGTTAACCAGGTGACTTCAGTCACGTGTCCGCTGACGATAGCAAACCCTCTACTGGCTGAAAGTACAACGGGAGTTAGACCGACATTCAATGGATCAACGCTCAACGTTTCGCTGAGGCAGCTATCCGAATCACTCGGGTACTTTTTGCAAGCTGATGTTAAGTCTGCTCAGCGAAATGTGGATTTGGGCGAGGTTACCTTTTTAGATTCAGTATGCTGTGAGCGCCCCTTGTCATCGTGTCCAGAAAGCACCTGCTCGGAAAAGTGTCGCTCCACACTTTTATGTAGGTTGATTTGTCAATTATTTAATAATTTAACAGAGTAACGTAACCCTGATAAACTAATAAAGACATTTCGAGAACGTGATTTATTGTGGCACGATAATTTCTGGCGTTCTCTACGTTACAATGGTGTGCAATTTGGATATTATAGCTAGACCAAATGACATGCATTTTTATGTGTACAGTAATATATTAATACTTTTATAATTTTCTCTTGACCTATAAAGTCCAAATCATCATTGCTGATATTCAAATAAAATCGATTGATATTAAAATGAAATACATTTGTCACGAGAACATGATCGAGAAGACAGAGAGTACAAAATATAAATGTAGGCCTATGATCAGAACATTATAACGTCAAGCAAATGTGTGCGTCGGGTGCATACTTAGGCGCTGAGCCTTCTGCTTAGTTGTACGGACCTAATCGTACCTGTCGAACAAAACACTCATGTTCCCCAAAATTCTTGAAAGAAATGTCACACAACTTTTTTTTCACACAAACGCCCTATCATTTTACGCTTACAGATTAACATTAGACTACTTTCAGAAATATTCAGCAAAATTTCTTTGACTTTCCCATGCAGTACTAATGTATAAGTTTAAACTTAAATTAAAACAGATCACCCGATGGAAATTGAAATACATCGTTTAACAGATGGTGCCCTCAGCGAGCACACGCAAAACGTTTCAGTTCTGTGTCGCGCGAATGGATACCCACCGCCCAACGTCTTCTGGGTAAAGCAAGACAATACCACAACTCGTGATGGAGGCCGACAGAGTTTTGAGACCATGGAAGGGATCGGGTCATCGACGCTCTTCTTTAGGACAATTCTTCGGAGCCACTCCGGATTTTATGTCTGTCACGCCGATAACGGGATTCCACCAGTTGCACATGCATTTATTGAGATCATTGTGAACTGTAAGTTCAAGCGACATTATAGAGTATTTACTTTTTTGACCCCATAAAGCCCGTGATGTATACAATAAACCTTTCGATTAAAGGTTAAAATTATTGGTATTAGGAGAAAGATTAACTTTGGGGTTTGGGTTTGGTCAAAAAATTGATGAAAACATCCATTCTGATACCCTAAACCATTACAGCTTCTCACATTTTGAGTGGACAAGACGGGGAAAAAAGAGAATATTTAGTATTCAGAGGGAATAGTCATTCTTGAAATCCATCTTTCCCCCTTCGCCATCATTACTTCGATCAAAAGAGATTTAGTTCATTCCTTTACTGCAAAACAAATGTTGTATTTCTTTCTTTTTTCTGTAAAGAGAACATACTTCAGTCAACGGAATCGAAACGATATGTTTAAGATGAACACACGATTAAAGTGATATCTATTTAAGCTAATGGACTAATGTACCTTTATCAAAACAGATTCTCCTAGCATTAGCAGCAGTAACGATACTGTCAACAAAAATGAAGGCGAAACTGCGCATCTCAATTGTGTTGTCACCGCTCACCCAAGACCGACCCTGCTCGTATGGAGGAACCCGGGTGGAGATATCATAGAAGGCGCCGAGACGATCGTCACCTCGTCTGGTCCTTATGACACGGTGGTCGAGTTTACTGCAACTATCGACGTAGTTCAGGAAACTGTTTTTGGAAATTATTCTTGCTTTGCTGCAAACGACCTGGGAAGTGATGACCTGTATGTGCTGTTACATGGACAGAGTAGGCACCATTAACATTTTGAGTCAACATGTTCTCTCATTTACCCCGGGTTAAATATATATGAGGGAATTAATAGTTTTACATTTGTGTTAACATTAAATCAAATAAGTTAAAGGGGCATTCATTCCTGAGAACAAATATTTCTTAATGTTTCTGATAGTTTCATTGTTTTCTAATATTTGGGTCTCTTAGATTTCAGTGATTTTTCAAATATGTTCTTAAGAGAGCTAGATTAAATTTAATCTTGTGAAAATATTATGATGTCTCACGACAGCCTGAAGGGTCCTATTTATTTGTGAACGTGACGCTTGTCGTCTAAAAATAGAGTGATGACGTCACTGCAGCTGCCCGACGTTCTACTAACATGACTAACAATATAACAGATTAGAATTTATTCAAATTCATGGGTATACATGAATATTCTCGAGGCTTCAAAGACGGCAAAATGTTTATACGTCTTACTCGAGCCATTGTATTTAAATTATCACTCTGTAGTCTACTCATTTAATTTAATGCTATGTCGGTCAGGGCAAGGAAAACACATTTCGACACAAATTGGTTGCTTTATTCTAAAAAAAAAAAAATAGAAAAAAAAAGTTGTTGTCGTATATTCAGACACTCAACAATTATTTTCATCACAAATGGGATTTTGTTGTATTAAAAGAAAACAATTTACTCAAAAATCAAAATACATTCCTTGCATAAACGTTTTTAATTGGAACTTGTACAAATTCTTTTGATAAGTAAAAAGGGCAGCCGCCAGGTTATTGTGGGAGGCCATTTCCTCCTTTTTGAACATTTCTAAATGAAATCCTGCAGACCCAAATTTTAGAGACCACTAGAACTGTAAGCATTATCAGCATTAGTACATTTGTACTCATGTATTGATTTCCCTAAATAATAATGAATAAAATATTTATATGTTATGAACGATTTTTTTTCCTGTAATTTCTTAATTTCCCTTCTGATAGAATTCCCTGGCTTGCCTACGGAACTTAGTGTGATAATAATTTCACCCAGTTCGCTCCGGGTTTCATGGACCTACGACCAAGAACACATGTCATCTGTTACATTTGTTGTAACATACTGCAAGAACACGTCTAGAATGATTTGCACTATAGTGAACAATCTCCATACTCAGACTTTGCTCATTCCTGAATTATCAATCTACACATGGTACTGGGTTTCTGTATGCGCGGAAAATGAATTTGGACGAAGCAAAAAATGCGGTCAGGTGACAGTCTCAACACCGCGTACGTGTTTTGTTTTCATATCAATCGTTAGGGTGGTATCTCACTTCGCGGAAACAAAATTGAGACAGATTTGCCAACATGGCATTGTCTCATCTTTTCTCGCGACGGAATCTTTTGTCCCACATACAAAAGGTTACGTGGTACAAAGGACGGATTAGCCAGCATGCCATTGTACTAGATCTGTCTCCTGTAGCACACAAAAATCTGTCGTGGAGACAGATATAGTGCAATGCCATGCGGGCAAATCTGACTCAATTTTGTTTCCGCGAAGTGGGATAGCACCCTTACTCTAAAAATCGGATTACTAATCAAAAAAAAAAAAAAAAAAAAAAAAAAAAAAAAAAAAAAAAAAAAAAAACAACACTTAAACAAAAACATCAATGTTATTGGACTATGTTCTCTTTCTTTGGATAAAATTAAGTTTCTTTAATACATTTTACAAAAAAAAAGAAAATCAAACAAACAAACAAAACAAAACAAGAAAAAAAAAAGGAAAGAAAAAAACCCATAAGAAATTGATGTTGAAATTGGAATTTTTCTTAAGTAGGTTGTAAGATCGACCTTTGTTTGGTTGAAAATTGCGGTAGGGATTCGTTATTCTTTTATTATATAAAAATGTACACCGCACACGTTATTGCTGTGTAAAAAAATGTTTGTGCTATCTCATTATTGATTAATTTTGTGTCATTTATTAAGTTCAGATCATTAACTTTTTTCCCCTCTTTAACAGCCCTAGCTCCAAGTCTTCTCGGTAAGTTACAATAAATCTTTTAACACCAGTTAAAAGTAAGTTAAACAAATAATTTGTCTAACACAAATCTTCTTACCTAACGTCACCATGTTGTATCCATCCGCTGCTGGATATATAATAGCCCCCTTCATTTCCTCAATGTTTGTCAGTATTGATCACGTGCAGCCCGCATAAAGTTTTGAAAGTTATGTCATCCCACCATCCGATCGTTTTCTGTGCTTCCCTCCCGACCTTTTTTTATTCATCTGCTGGTGTCCATTTATCAGTCTTAAAGCATCTGCTTCCCTTTGCTGTTATTAATATCGATATCTATAATGCTTTATACAGGAAAAAAAAAAACAACAACAGATTCTGAAATAACATACTATAATGATATTTTTTATTACTTCTGAATTGAAAATATTTTACCGCATACCTCATTTTAAAAATCTTTGCTAAACATGTCTACTGATTGCTTGAAAGTGCAGTCATGATCTCAATTATGCCCGCCGTAGCCGGATTCTGCCACTCTCATTTATTTTGTAGCAGGTCTTTGCCTGGCGATACCATTGGGACCATAAGGGAGACCTTAATCTTTATCTGCGCTCTCGGTTAAACAAACTGTTCCGTTAGGAAGACATTTCATGAATGTTTCATTAACCTCTCAAGAAAGAAAGCCTATAAAGCCTGAAAGAAATAGGATTGCTTTAATTCCTGACATGCCTTTGGTCAAATGTGTTTCCCTTTTCGTTATAATTGTTTAATTAAGTGTTACCATCAAACACAGCCAAGGTTCATCGATGTCACCATTTATCATTTGTCAGGTGTGGCGGCTAGGTATCAGGAAAAAATCAAGCGGCTGAGTGTCAGACGAACCGAAGACAACAGAGGTCCAATTCCAATCGACATTTGCTTTCACGTTCAAATCTCAATAGCCGGAGTCCATCACATAAACAACTCATGTCTGTCACCAAACAGCAGTCTGGCAATGGACACAGAGCTTCTTGATGATCAGATATGGCTTGTTGCGTGCGGACATGGAGTCTGCAGTGATCATTCTCCTGTACAGTTTGTTAGAGACTATGAAGGTAGTGTAATTTTTTCTGTATCTGTATTACCCCGAGTTGAAGCCGAGAATATTAAACAAAGTGTGATGGATCGTAAAGTCATCTAATGAGAATTTTTGAAAATAAAAATTGTTGAAAACGCATCTGTGTTTTTATTTTATTTTATTTATTTGATTTCCAGGAACACGATTATGGTACATAGTAGCCTTGCCAGTAAAGATAAATATCCATTTAATGAAGCACTTAAAACAACTTTACGAGAGAGAATAACAGGTGAAGATATACTTCATGTTTTTTTTTTATATGCTTTATTCTGCCTTCATCAAAAAGCAGTCTGACAGTTTTTCTACATACATTTCGTATTGCATTCTTCTGTGTGATTGTCTTTCAGGTCCACCCGACTTACCTTCTAATTTGCAAGTGAAAGATGCCTCAGAGACCTCGCTCACTGTATCATGGTCTCATCACGAATATGACGGAGTACAAGACATCAAAGGAGAGCATCTAGGTATTGACACCCTTTTCCTTGTTACTTGCTGTAAGAATGCAACGCCTACAATCTGCATAACCTTCTTTGATGTGGAACATACCGTACTCGAGATCACTAATCTTCAACCCAACACATGGTACCTGATCCACATTGCTGCTCAAAACATCTTTGGAAAAAGTCCTGCCTCAGGGATGGTGTTCTCCACTGCACGTAAGTATGCACCTATACATATAGAAACGCAAGGAGTCACCATAATTGGTAGCCACACATGTACAATTTTGCACAAAAAAAAACAAACAAAAAAAAGTATATACATAAGCTCGTCAGAGAGGTCAAAAGCCCGAGGTTTTCTTTACATTTTCTTAATGTTAATGACATAGGAAATATAATTCACCAATAAAATTTAGGGGTCTAGGGGATAGAACATCGTCAGATTCTCATGTAAATTCAAAAGTTTATTAAATGTAGTTTATATTAATAAATATTGTTCGAATTTCTCCCAAATTTTAATAAGCCTTTTTCATGCTATGACTAAGTAAATTGTCAGCCAGTTTAATAATTGTAAAACGTAATTCATGTAAATTTACCGCATTAAAAATTTCACATATTAGTACATACCACCGATAATTGTACGTGTTACAATTTTAAGCTCTAGTTACTACTTTGTTTTTCTATGTATTTTGCAGCACAATCACCAGAGGCGATTGGTAAGTTGTCTTCGTAACATTTTTACAAAAATAAGATAAATTATTGTAGTTGCTTAATGAAAAAAAAAAAATGAAAATGCTCCAAATTTTATTGTCCGGAAAGGATATTTATTTTGCCCCTTTTCTCGTATGACCACAAATTAACACGTAGGTGCCGTAAATGTATAAATACATCAAACCTATTTTTTTCAAAGAGTGTGGTTGTGTGTGTGTGTGTGTGTGTGTGTGTGTGTGTGTGTGAGTGTGTATATGAGAAAAAAAATGTTGTTTTTTATTATCATTTGGGTTCCTAGCACCTACATCTTTAGTCCTGCTCATTATTTTGGCGTTTGTCCTATCCGACTGTTTGCACTATTCTCCACACTCATTTACTCAGTTGAGTATCAACTTTGACAAAATATCAATGTATACACCTGCTCCACACGACCCAAAGTGTAGCATGTGGGCTTATGAATATATAAAAGGTGATGAAGCCGTAACATTCATTCAAAGAACAAATTGAAACTTTGTACCAACGTGATCACATTTTTATATAAAATAAATCAATGTTACCCTGAAAGCATGGCGGTGCGCAGTTTCATGTACCGTTGCACTTTGTCTTTCTCATGTTGGAAATGCACAGGACGAATGACCCTGCATTATGATAACGTTCTGTGGCCTGGTTACTTAACTTATAGCATGTATCAGGAGCCGGGGGGGGGGGGGTCGGTAGCAAACGTGTACAAAAACGCAAAAATGACCATACATTTGTGATTTTTAGCCTGTTCAGGCCACCCCCCCCCCCACTTGCGGCTCATCGATCAGCCCCTCCACTTAAAAAAAAACGCTCCGCGACCCCTGTGTATATAAGGACGGACTGTAAATCATTTAATTTCTTTAACTCACAGGCATAACTGCATCGTTTGACACCAGATCACACACAATAACGATCCACCAAAATGATGTCGATGGTAACCTCTTGTCAAAATTGTGTCTGCGACTGGAAATTCGAAACGATGAGTTTGTTCACCAAAATGCCACGTGTCTCATCCTAAATCAACCAATCAAATTGTCGACAGATTACGTCACTGGTCAACTGTGGATTGTGGCTTGTGGGAAACAAGTCTGTAGCACTCCATCGCCTGTTACTTTCGTTGATGCCCTTTGGGGTAAAACCCTCTCCATTGATTATCTTTGATTTGGCAACATATCCGTTCTAATCATATAAGATTATATATAAATTCTAAAAACAAACTAATTAAATGTTTTGATCAATAGTCAAATTTGTGCAGCTAATAGGCCTCTGTGCAGTGATAAGACACTCGTGTGTTCAGGTCAAACATGACTAGGATAAAATAAAGAAATTACTAAAAATATTCATATATATACATAATAATGAAAATGCACCCATGCATTGTACCCTTTTGTTTAGAACTTTGAATGTTATTGAAACGGACGTACGTATTTTGTTAAATACACATATTTTCAAATATTGAAATTCGTCTTGTTTTTAAAGGCTATCAAAATGAATAATATAGGTTTTCCCGCTCAATTTCATCTTTCTTTCACTCAATTTCCCATTTGGATCAAACGATTTAACGCAAGTTGCGATCGCGCTACCGCATCGTCAATCAAATTCATTTTTATTCACTCGAGTTCCCTATATTTCCAAACGATTCTACAAAGCATTCGTGCGAATTCATATTAGGAGCATACGATTTCAGGTATGTGCACTCATTTTAATTTACAGCTGGCTTCGGCATAATTTGTCTTCCTTCGTTAAAACAAATTCACGAATAGGCAATCGAATTATAACTAAGTGCATACAATTTGAAATTTTAGTGACACTTCAGTAAAAGCTTATGATGGTGTCTGAATTGTAATGAGACGGATTTTAGACTAGTTCAAAACAGTTTTGAGACGGTTTTGAGAAAGTTGTGGAGACGTTTCGGAGACGTCTCAGAGATATATCCCGAGTCTCTGCGCCGTTTCAGGAGTCGCAGAAAATCGAACATGCTTAAAACTGTGAAGTTTTGCGTCACGACGGAAAAAAAACTATCGGGGACGTCCAGACGCAGAGACGTCTCCTCGAAGTGAGACACTTATGATTTCGAGGTTCTTACAGGCGTTTAAAATAGCATTTTTGTTTATTTTTGTTTTTTGTTTACAAGTCTTCATGCCGAGATGCCTTGCTTGTCAGGAGATTGATGGCTATAAATTATCAACCATAATGATCAGAGGGATTTTCAAGAACAAAGTATTTATCTGTTTATCTGTATTGCGTATGATACAAAATGAATGCACATGAAGAAAATTACAAACACTGTCTTGTCTAATGATTTTATATTGTATAATTTGTACGCATCATGCATATGATTGAGTCATATTTCGTTTTGAGTGCTAGTTTGTGTGTTTAATTTCAAAATTAAAGATTAAAAAATCCAATACAAATAATTTTAAATTAGAAACTCGATTGAACATTGAGCATTTTGCACATGATTTATGGGCTATGTGATGAAATTGATATGGGATATTTATTTTATGCGGAAAAGAGAGAGAAAGAAAAAAAATTTTGAAAGGGATATTTGATATCATGAATAATTTAATTTGAAAGGGTTTAAATTAAGGTATGATAGGATAAGATCACAAAATGGGAGATTATATACCTCCAAAATCTCACTCCAGAAAATTAAGATGCGTATATGTTCATAATCCTGAAAATTAAAGAGCTTAATTAAATTAAGTGTACAAAGTAGGAAAAAGAATTCCTATTAATGAAAATGTTTGCCGCAAAGAACGCCCGTCGCTGTTTTGTTTTAAATTAAATGAACGAATTGGGAAATTTGTGCATAATATTGACAATTGAATGAAAATATAGTGAATTTGTTTGCACCTAACAAAAATGTTAGTGCCGATAAATGGAATTGAGTGCACCAAACGAAAATTTGCGTGCACGTAAATGAAGTCCATTGCTCGAACTGAAAATTTGTATGACCCAACCGGCACGAAAGCGGCAGCTGCGTGAATTCGAGTGTACATAAATGAAATAGAGTGAGGAAATGATGAACTTGAGCGGGAAAACCTATAAAAAAAATGGATCATACTCTAGTTCCGGTATAATTTCACAGTTGATGTACATGAATCATATGACGTCATGATAATATCTTTAACAATGCAATATGGAAAATTATACAATCATTTTTCTTTTCCAGACAAAATATCCGTGCCTGTGCTATCTTCCATCGTCGCATTCGTTGTAGTTGTCATGGTTATTTGTGGATTTTGTGTCTATATAAAGTGCAACAAATGCCAAAGTAAGTCCAACTTTTCTATTACGTTCAAAGAGGGAGGGTCTGAATGCTCCCGTTTCATTTTTTTTTTTTTTTTTGAAAATGAGAAAACAATAAAACTATTAGAATAGGTGCATTTGTACCCATGGTCGGAATGTCATTTTTAAATGGGGTTGCAATTAGGATATCCAAATTATGGGGAAGAGCAGACCGTTGAACATCTTTATTGGGATACCGCATCCTAGAGCCGTGCATCCTTGCAGACTTGGAAGGGTTTAACCCTTAAAGCAAAGTCATGCGTTCAACATAGGACCTCGGTTATATGATATTTATGTAAAACTAAAGACCCATGAAGTAGACGAAGATCCTTGTTTTCACTTTTGTGTTGTGATATTATCTCATTCAGATTATAACTGGTATTACAACCAGGGAGTACAGAGACGGTATAGAAGAGGGGACAGAACACCAGAGGTACCGCCTCGCAATCAAAGCCCAGATGCTCGTCTTCGGAACACGATTCATGTTCCTGTACAACCCGCTCCTCCGATACCCCCTCCTTTCCGTGACGAGACTGAGATGCTGGTAGGATATGATCTTTTCTTATAAAGAAAAATTTGTATTACTTTCCAACTGAATTATGCAAATCCCAAAAATAATATTCCGAGATTTCAAAAAAAAAAAATCGATCTGCACAAACATGTTCTTTTTTTAATAAATTTATTTTGTATTTGTTTATCTTTTCCACTGCATCGATACCAAACCAGAACTATGATGATTTGGAAATCAGCAACAGAAGGTCGTCTGCTTCCATCTCTGCTTCATCGATAGATACTTCGTCACTTGCAGATAGCATGAGACCCAACAGCCTACAAGAGAGCTTACAGGTAGACCCAGTGGCCATTCGCGCAAGGACACGTGGCATGCTCCCTGGAATGTACTGTACCACCATTAACTCAGGTGCCAGCCCCGGCTGTTAGCACAGATGCTGGACAATTTGAGTCCTATGAGCTCTTACGATGATCTTACTTCTGTCAGACTCCAGACATGCAGGTACCAGAGGTTGGCTTTTTAAAATTAAACATGTACTATACAACGTTTGGATCCCTGCCAGCTTGATGATGATCACAGAGAGGGATCTATATTTTAGCACGAACAAATATTACTTCGACCACTACTCGCACTTGTGCATGATATTTAGCAGTGTAGTTTATAAAAAAAAATTATTCCACACGTGTTACCTACTTAAGAGATGAATAAGGTGTGGTAAAGAAATATTCATGTATTGTTTGCAATCCTTAACAAATTCCTTAAGCCTATTCACGATCACTGGGCATAAGGTACCCTAAAGAATACCATCTCACTATTCTTTGATTATGTTCAACAGATTTTGTGACTTCTTTAAATTCCGTGTTACAATGATATAACTACACAGGGATACGTGGTTGACAAACTGACAAAGATGTCACTGACACTTTAAAGGGAGAGCGAACTGAGCAACATCTCATTGACTGTGTGTTATAAAAGCTAGTCTTAAAATATACCTTTTGAGATAACTATCGACAAAACGGTGTATAAATTAACCTATAATTTAATTTGTATTGTGAAGCTAAAATGTTTTGAGGGGAAATACTTGGCAACACAATTATCATGGTTTGAATTCATTGAGTAGTGAAAAGTGTGTTTTCATTCAAATGGGCCTGAATTATAGGACTACACTATCAGGGCGTTGCATTATGGGTTAAGAATCAAATAGAATAGTAGTAGTTCATGTGTGTGTGCGTGTGTGTGTGTGTGTGTGTGTGTGTGTGTGTAAGGGCGGGTGTCAATGCTTGTGCAAGGAGATTCTAAACCTCTTTGCTTTGTGGAAAGCCTGCTTCACTTCCTGATTCTACTAGAATAGAAAATCCTCCTCTTCCTCCCCTGCCAATAAAATTTTAATAATAATAATGATTGTATTTATAATGAACTAAAAGCAGCCAGTTATTAAGAACAAGCTTATAGCACTATGTGTGGCGTCATATACGTTTAGAATTTCCCTCTGTGTAGCCTATCTGATATGCGTCGGGCTAGTGGGCAAGTTACTGGTTGCGCGAAGGAGACTGACTGACGGGCGAGATCGTCAGGCGAGGGCGCACGTCAGTAGTTTGCCCACTACTAGCCCGACGCATATCGGATAGGCTACCCTCTGTGCCGTTGCAGAGGGGAATTTGCACCAAAATGAGATGTCATGATCGTCCAAAAAAAATGACTATAATGTGAAATATGAGTTGAAGAAAGTTGTCTTAAAAACGTCTTTGCAATATTCTTTGGGTACTATACGGCCGATAAAAATGGATTTTATTGGGGGCTAAGGCTTCGCAGGCTTGTATACGCTGCCCTTGTATATCAACACCTCACTGAATATTATAGATGAATTAAATTCATTAAATTCTTTCTTTAAATTCTTTTCTTGTTTTTCCCTTTGTTTCATATGACCTGGTCTGGTTGAATTCTCCACTCACGAATGACAAGTTAGGGTGCTATCTCACTTCGCGGAAACAAAGTTGAGACAGATTTGCCCGCATGGTATTGCATTATAGCTGTCTCCGCGACAGATTTGTGTTCATGGTGTGTGCTACAGGAGACAGATCTAGTACAATGGCATGCTGGCTAATCCATCCTTTGTACCACGTTACCTTTTGTTAGTGGGACAAAAGATTTCGTCGCGGAAAAAGAGGAGACGATGCTATGTTGGCAAAACTGTCTCAATTTTGTTTCCGCGAAGTGAGATACCACCCTTAGAGACAGGTTCTCCCTTTTAGAATAGATGTATACAAAAACAATTGAAAACACAACGATTGTTAAATGACGTTATTTAAAGAAAGGAATCGATATAATACTATCACTTTAATTTAGTACTCATAAATAGATGACAAAAGAAGCCGTGGAACCAAAGGATCAAAAGGCAATAAATTTGACTCGCCCCCTTCACTTCGTTTCCAAAACGCTCCTCGGCAATAATACGTTTGTTTGCCATTTCAAAACTGAACCGGTTCATAACAAAATATGTGTGGGACGATTCTACACACACTGTAGTCTAGTTCTGGACTCTTGACAAGCTTTAGTTAATAACCCGCTAGATGGCGCGTTTGCCCACTCATCCACTCTCCCCACACAATCATTTTCTTCACTCATTCACCTACCCACCACAGGTGAATGAGTGAAGAAAATGATTGTGTGGGGAGAGTGGATGAGTGGGCAAACGCGCCATCTAGCGGGTTATTAACTACAGCTTGTCAAGAGTCCAGAACTAGACTACACACACTGTAATACATTTACCTGTGGTGATTTATATACGATTCTAAAAACTAAACAAAAAACATCTTACCAAGCGACCTTTGCTCGTCCCAAAATGTTGAAAACATACACACATACATTCCTCACACACACACACACACCCACGCGCGCACACATACACACAAACAAGAAAAAAAACCGCATTGATTTTGTCACGTTGCCTCGGTGGGAATTCCCACTTCTATACTTTAGACTAAAAGGTCAAATCTACACTGAAATTAAGTATGCACAAACAGAAGCACAGAATGACTTATGGGATTGAGACGAATTTTAGTCATTTTTTTTCTTCAAAATGATTTTAAAGTTATCACTTTATCTTTAGTACTTGGCAACATTTCTACTACGCTCGCACGGCACTTACTTGTCCTCGATGAGCAAGACATCTCATCTACATTTTTTAACTGCACCCGGTGTAATTGGGTAACTTAATACATAGTTGATGGTTAAGAATAACCTAGGACCGGGGTAATAATGTTAATAACAAATATTGACTTTTTACATAGCGCATAATGGAATAATGCATCATGAGCGTCAAAACATAACGGAAATGAACGCTTTATGTATCTGAAGAGGGTGATTAATTAGAAAGGAAAATTTTCCGGTCATCGAATAATACTTTTACCTCGATTATACTCCCCTCTCTGTCAAAAATAGAGTATAAATTATAAGCATCTCCCCTCCCCCCAAAAAACAAAACAAAACAAAACAAAACAACAACAACAACAACATCAATAACAAAAGAAAACCAGAAAAAAATGGAAAATGATTTTGAAAAAAATAGTTAAAAAGCAGAAGGGGAAAGCTTTTTCAATTCCAAACGGTTTATTAGTTATCGGAGATCAATAAAGACAAAACTATCCAAATTTGGCACAAATGATATTTTAGTGATGAGAAAAGACGTACAAGTAAACGCTCACAACTTATTTGTAGATATATGAGCATAATGCAGAGCTTGGTTTTAAAAAGGGGTAACCCATTAAAGACCATTCCGGGAAAATCAAGTTGATGTTATTCATCCCAAATACTGATTATTAACATATTTTTCGTAGCCATTTCTTTCTTTATTTTGTAAATTTTCATAGAAATTTTAACCAGGGATGTCTCCCCTTCCACCTCCCTGATTTAACTTTACGTTGATATCATCTCATCAAGGAGATATTACAGTGGACATATCTCCTTGATGTCATATAACAACTAAAACTCAATATATTACAAAAATAATACTAATAATAAAAAAATAAATGAATAAAAATAAAACATTTGATGAAAAATGGATCTAACCCATTTTGAGAATGGCACAAGATACAGGAAAGACAAATAAGGTATACATTGTGCACAGAAACAAACTGTAAAAAGAAAAGCAAACACAAAATTAAAAAGGAGGACAATAACGTAAAAGGGCCGTCACACTGAGATAGTTGTATAATGTCCTTGCCCGTTCTTAAAACAATTGCTGAACGGGCTTTGATCGGTTGTAACATATAACTTTGAAAAATAATTTCTTGAATACGATACTAGGCAGTTCAAAAATAGTCCTTGTTACGTCGATTTCGTCTTTATGGCATCCGCAATACGTTATTATCCAGTTCAGATCGAGTAAACCGCTCATTCACTCTATACCGTTCGTAGCACGTCCAAACCGTCACTAAAAGTGTCCATGCGCAGCACGTTAAAAGTTTGGTACCATGTTCGGAGTAAGTCCTTCTCGTTCAAAGTAAGTCCTTCCGTTTAAGGAACGTTGTCACTACGTTTAATTTTAGAACTGGAAGTCAGTCCGACTAAATATTTTTTGAACATGTTCAAAAAATCGGACTGCCTTTTCGTTCTCTCCGTTCGGGCCCGTTCACCAAGTTCGTAAACAGATTGTAAACGGTCTGTACTATAATTGTAAAAGGCCTGTACTACGTTCAGGCCGTGTGTAAACGGATTGAGCCCGTTCACCAAGAACTACCAAGAACGTAGTGAGAACTGGTTCAGTGTGACGGGGATTATGACATGCCGTAAATGCGTGTCCGTTCTGCTGTAAAAACCTAGCCCGTTTTGCCCGACCTCATGAGTCTTCGTAACTTCAAGCTAATGATAAATATGCAGTGCTCGTTTGAAAGACGTCCTAGCACATATTTAGATCGATTGAAGTTCGGCAATTTCGTTTGCAATCTCGTTTCGGGTACGTTGCCACCCCGTTAGGACGAGATGGGCTCCCGATTTTTTTGAACACTTATTTGAAAATCCGACCGAGCTAGTCCATAAAGTTCGTAAACAGATCGTAAAAAGTATTTAACCACGTCCACTCAGTTTACACACAGACTATGCCCGTTCGGCAAAATTTGCAAGGACGTAGTAGGAACGATGCTCTCAGTATTGTGTACGGTTTTTTTCTGGGTTATAACAGGGGCCGCGGAGCGTTTTTGAAAGTGGAGGGGCTGGGCCGAAGTGGGGGGGGGGGGGGGCTGAACAGGCTAAAAATCACAAATGTATGGTCATTTTTGCATTTTTGTACACGTTGGCTGGAAAGTGGGGGGGGGGAGGCTGCAGCCCCCCCCCCTAGCCCCCCCCGGGCCGCGCCCTAACAAGCATGCAACAAAAGATGTATACATAAAAAGGGGAGATAGAACATTTTTAGGAAAACTGAATATATTTACAAACGATATACATGTATATGAATGTACATTGACTTCTGTTCCACCTGATATAACATTTTGAATTTTTAATGCTCGAAATACGCCTGAACTCAACATTGATATAACATATGGTCTAATGATTTCAAGTTAAACCTTATACATGTCAAAGACTATAAATTGCGGGTGTTTAATCTTAAACTATTGTATAACCTTTTACCAGTAAAAAGTAATCTTTTAAATGTGGTAAAAGAAGCGACAATTATGTTCAAAGTGTTGAGTAAGATAAAATATTGGTCACGTTTTTATTGAATGCGAATTAAACTAACAATTTCTAAAACGTATAGAAAACAAATTACAGAGAGTCTTCATTGTTAAAACAAAAATTAGCTGTCTGCATCTTTAAAAAATTGGAAACAATTACTACATCAATTCATTTATGCCTTTAGCCTCCAGAATCTATAGTATATACAGTACTTATAAGGTTATATTGGAGGGTAATAAATTAGGGAAAGAAAATAAAAAAGTTGTAGTGAAACATGTATTAGAAAGAGAAATCAGAAAAAAAATTGTAATGCAAGATTACAATCAGGTAGGAATAAAACCAAGAGAATAATTGAACTACCAAAAGAATTATTAGAATTCCTGTGAGATATAGACATGTGTATCAATGTTTGTATTATTTGTTTGTATCATGAATGCTATAAAAT
Source organism: Paracentrotus lividus (assembly GCA_940671915.1). NCBI lineage: Eukaryota > Metazoa > Echinodermata > Echinoidea > Camarodonta > Echinidae > Paracentrotus > Paracentrotus lividus. The sequence goes on from CALNVZ010003433.1 coordinate 29,953,845, forward strand.
GTTATACCGAGTGAGTCAAAAAAAACTTTACACCTAGAAAAATGTCAATAAAAAGAAAACAAATTTATAAACCCCAAATTATTTTACATATTCTAAAAGAGTAACTCCTCCCGCATCTTCTGGTACCATTTTTATGTGGTATGTCTTTACGCTTGGATGAACACGACGCATTGTTTGCGAACATGTCAATTTCGCATTGTGCCAGAATGGGAGTAAACTCCAAACAACAAAAAGCTAGAAAAAAGCAACTTCATCCTGATTAAAATAGCATAACTTTTTAACGAAAATGTCTTCCGCTTAATAACTTGGCAGGGATGTTGGTACACATATTGACTACATTTTGTATGAAGATTAGATTGACTCGTGAGGTAATGCACGAATGAGTACACATTAAAGAGCAAATTGCCACTGACAGACCTAAAAAGGCCTCCTAGTCCTAATACTTTTGAAAAGTGATTATTTTGTCTTTGACGTGTGATCACTAATGCCTGACTCTACAGATCTATCTCATTTTCATACAAAATGTAGTCAATATGTGTACCAACATTCCTGCCAAGTTATTAAGCGGAAGACATTTTTGTTAAAAAGTTATGCTATTTTAATCAGGATGAAGTTGCTTTTTTTCTAGCTTTTTGTTGTTTTGAATTTACTCCCATTCTGGCACAATTCGAAATTGACATGTTCGCAAACAATGCGTCATGTTCATCCAAGCGTAAAGATATATCACACAAAAATGGTACCAGAAGATGCGGGAGGAGTTACTCTTTTAGAATATGTAAAATAATTTTGGGTTTATACATTGGTTTTCTTTTTATTGACATTTTTCTAGGTGTAAAGTTTTTTTTGGACTCACTCGGTATAAATGTTCATTATAATATTCATGTTCATGGTGTATCAATGATTTGACTGTGAAATAGATCCTCTGATATAGGCAAGAGGAAAAATAATAAAAAGAAGAATATCAAGAAAAACAAAAAACAAAAACAAAAACAACATCGTACCATTATGATGAATAATGTATAACTTTTTTAAATTATCATTATTTTTTACTATATACAATGTAAATTATTAACACATTACAAACACAAAAGCGGAGAGTGACCTTTGTCGTTTACTAATGGTCTTTGGACATTGTTGGAGTTTTCGAATCTATTCAAGTTGGAGCGATGCCAATACTTCTTTCTCCCTCCAGCATGTATACCCAGTACTATCTTCCTGTGTGTAATTGGTGCATATAACTGGTACCACGACACTGCAGCAAATTTAGTCTTATTCGTGTAATCTTACGATAGTTTGTAACCACCAACTCACCCCTTATTAAATACTAAAAGGTAAGTACAATTTCAAATTAGCTATTGTTCAATTGTGTTAACACAGTGCTTGCCGGGTGAGCCAAACATTCTGAATAATATATAACAGTTGGACATAAAAAACTGTTAGAGGTCCATTCAATAATTTCCATGACAACATAAATCGAAGCACGATGAAATAGGTCCAATGATAGGCAAGTTCGGCTACAACAGACCTCACCTATCGTATTTTGTCAAAACTATTTGATTTAACATAATTCAGAGAGATAACCATTATTTGATTATTTAGAATGAGTTCTGTTAGATGAGAAGAACCCCACCAACCTTTTTTTAGCAAACGTGTACTCGAAAATGACCATAGATTTGTGATTTTTAACCTGTTTCAACCCCCTCCATTTTAAAAATGTTCCCCGGCTCCTGTCCTGGATCCACTTATTGAAGAGAATAATGGCCTGCTGTACTTAGCCTTCGCTATCATGGCTAGTCACTTGGGGTCATCCCACAAGACCGACACCCACGAGACCGACGGCCCATTAGTCCGACACTAGACAAAAACGGCCTATTATACCGACGCTAGCAAATAAAGACCCATAAGACCGACACTAGAACAAACAGGCCCACGAGACCGACACCACAATAATATGACCCAAGAGACAGAAAATTCGCAAATAAGGCCCACGACACCGACGGTAGAGCAAAACAGCCCACGAGACCGACGTTATATGAAGTATACCCACAAGTCAGACGTTTCTTCAATTAGGCCCATGAAAACGAATATCCAGGGGTTTCATCGGGGCACGAGGCCATGCCCACCCCCACCCCCTAATATCGGGTAGGCAAAAGGACATCTAAAAGGCAAACCAAAATAATAATAAAAAATTTCCCGAAATAGTTGGTACAAAAATTGAGCCCCCCTCCTCCTGAAAATCTTCCAAAACCTATGGATTTTTCGAACCTGCCGTTGGTCACCTGCCTCCTTAGTTTTTTTTATTTCATTATCTCTCTGTTGCCCTTCCACCCATTTGGTGAACTATGCTACGTCGATCTGCAATGTGTATTTTATACATATACATGTATATATATTTTGTTTCGTCTTATTTTGTAATAATAATAATAATAATAATTAACATTTATATAGCGCTTTATACATATTTTTTCAAAGCGCTATTACAAAGTACATAAGAAATATTACATAATGAACATAAGATATAAACAAAGAACGTCAATTACATAACATAATAAATTGGCTTACAGTGTTATTATACAGAAAAATAAATTAATTACAATTATGGTAACATCTTAACTAAGAATTAAACAGGTAAGTTTTGAGGTGTTTTTTTTAATGTTTCAACAGTAGGGGCATTACGAATTACAGTGGGAAGATTATTCCAGAGTTTTGGGGCACAGACAGAGAAAGCTCGATCAACATAGCGGGTATGAGTACGGGGACCGGGTGCAAGCTGAAGGTGAGAAGAGGATGAAGAACGGAGATTCATAGATGAAGTCTGTGCTTTGGTAGTGATGAGATCGGAAATGTAAGATGGTGCGAGTCCAGCACGGGCCTTGTAGGTAAGAAGAAGTATTGAATTGAATACGTTGTGGGATGTGAAGCCAGTGCAAAGAGCGGATAATTGGTGTTACATGTTCATGTTTTCTTGTACGTGTGATGAGTCGATCAGCTGTGTTCTGGATCCGTTGCAGCTTGGAGAGTTTGGTGGTGGGTAGATTAATCAATAAACTATTACAGTAATCCAGTTGAGATATTACAAAAGCATTGACGAGGCGCTCAGTGGAACTTTGGTCGAGGTACTTTCGCAGTTTACCGATCTTGTGGATACCAAATAAAGCAGCTTTGCATAGTTTCCGGAAATGGTGCTTCATGTTAAGATTGTTGTCCACCATGACACCGAGGTCCTTTGCAGATTCCGATGGAGCGATTGTTGTACCATCAACATTGAAATCTGGTAGTTCACTGGGGTTGCGAAATGCTGAAGTCACATGTAACAATTCAGTCTTGGCACCATTAAGCTTGAGGTTACTCCTTCCAGCCCAGGCTTTTACATCTGAAAGACATTGCTCAAGTATCGTCACCCCACTGGATATTTCACTCTGCTCAAGAATGACATACAGTTGAGTATCGTCTGCGTATATCATATGACGTACACCATGGTGGGAAGGCAAGCCACTCTAAAGCAACTCTACAGAGTCCATATCTATCTCGAAAACGTTGAACCATCTTCGTATGTTCAATCGTATCGAAGGCCGCCGAATAGTCGAGGAGAATCAAGACAGCTTCAAGTTCTTTGTCGATAGCGAGCAAGAGATCATTATTGACCCTCAGAAGTGCTGTTTCAGTCGAATGATACTGGCGGTACGCAGATTGCATTGCGGGAAATAAGTTGTTGTCCTCTAGGTACGTCCTTAGCTTTTAGGTACGGGCAGCCACAATTCTTTCAAGAATCTTCGCGATAAACAACTGGTTGGCGATAGGCCTGTAGCTGTTAAAGTCATTCTGACCCAGGCATGACTTTTTCAATAAAGGAATGACGTATGATTTCTTGAATGACGCAGGTACAATTCAAGATGTAGGCCTGATGAAAGCCATGCTGGCCGACAGCTTGTGAATTAAAGGTAGTATCAGCCTTTTTTACAAATTGCGAAAACTAATGCAACTTGGCATAACTGTAGAATATGATCGACCTATACTGTCTATTCAATCTTACTGTCATAGGTTGCCTAGATCAGTAATACGAAACGAAAATCTGACCACCAATCTTGACCAGCGCTCCGTCAACATCGTTGATATTACAGCGCGTGCGGCACGGACCGCACACGGCAATATACACACGGCGCATCAGCGTGCATTATTCTCTGCGCTAACGGTCAGCGGTTCGCACCGTACGGTATATTTTTCGAGGTTCGAAAAAATAGGAATGAATTTTGATAATCGCAATATAATGACAAACATACACATTTGAGCTTAATCAAGTTGTGGGATGATATAGTCATTGGTATACTACTATATCCTCTCCAAAAATAGAAATTTAATATTTTTGCCTGCAAAAGGCTGACACTACCTTTAAAGGAATTTGAGAGCTACGTTTCGAGTCATCTGTTTCATTCATTTCGCCTATACTAAATAACAGATGGTTCACTGCATAGCACGTTACTCAAGGGGCCCGTTTTCACTATATATATATACAGTGTGTTCCTAAAAAAAGGTAATTGATGTTCAAAGGTCAGTCATTTCAAAAGTATATGGTTTATTTTTGTGATTTGTTTACTAAAATACTAAGTAACTCATCAGCTTTAATTTGCGACATTGCTTACGTCCAAACTGTAATGGGTCACAGAGTTAGGGTCCTTTGAAGGTGATAGGTACAAAACCCATTTTTTCCAAGTTTTTCGTTTTTAGGGTATAAAACCAACTTTTTGTTAAATTTTTGGTTTCATAGTTTTTGGGGGTTTTGTCACACAAAGTTTCAATGAAATGCAATTTCATTTCTCATATAGGACCTATCTCAATGGCAATGAGAGGGGTTCGCCATTATGAGTCTCTTGAGTCGTGGAGACGCCGTGGTGACGTCTCCTGAGACTTCAGGGCGTCGAGGGAAAATGGAACAAAAGTCAAACATGTTCAATCTTTTAGTAGACGCCACCAAGTAAAAATTATTAGCCCGTTCGATTTCTTTTAATCGTTAGCAAGTTCCAACAACGTCTCTGCGACGTCGTGGATACTGAAGGGACGTCGCGGCAACCGTCCGCAAAGATGTCACAAAGACTTGCTCACGTATTAAAGAAGTCTACTAAAAGATTGGACATGTTTGACATTTGTTTGGTTTTTCTCGCGACTTCTTGCATAATCAAGAGACGTCGCGGCGACCTCTCCGAGACTCCGGAGACTCATGCATAATCGAGAACCCATGTCATTGCCAGTGAGATAAGTCCTTTGACAAATGAAACTTTGTGTGACAAAACCCCCAAAACTATGACACCAAAATTTTATAAAAAGTTGGTTTCATACCCTAAAAACGAAAAACTTGGAATAAATGGGTTTTGTACCTATCACCTTCAAAGGACCCTAACTCTGTGACCCATTACAGTTTAGACGTAAGCAATATCTCAAATTAAAGCTGATGAGTTACTTAGTATTTTCGTAAATAAATTTCAAAAATAAATCATACACTTTTGAAATGACTGACCTTTGAACTTCGATTACCTTTTTTTAGGAACTCACTGTATATATATATATATATACATGTATACCGAGTGCGTCAGAAAAAACTTTACACCTAGAAAAATGTCAATAAAAAGAAAACCAATTTATAAACTCCAAATTTTTATACATATTCTGAAAGAGTAACTCCTCCCGCATCTTTTGGTACCAATTTTGTGTGTTATGTGGTTACGCTTGGATGAACACAACGCATTGTTTGCGAACATGTCAATTTTGAATTGTGCCAGAATGGGAGTAAAATCAAAACAATAAAAAGCTAGAAAAAAAGCAACTTCATCCTGATTAAAATAGCATATTAACTTTTTAATGAAAATTTCTTCCGCTTAATATCTTGGCAGGGGTATTGTAACACATATTGACTACATTTTGTATGAAAATGAGATAGATCTGTAGAGTCTGGCATGAGTGAGCACACGTCAAAGACAAAATAATCACTTTTTAAAAGTATTAGGAGGCCTTTTTAGGTCTGTCAGTGGCAATTTACTCTTTGATGTTTACTCATTCGTGCATTACTTGACGAGTCAATCTAATTTTCATACAAAATGTAGTCAATATGTGTAACAACACCCCTGCAAAGTTATTAAGCGGAAGACATTTTCGTTAAAAGGTTATGCTATTATAATCAGGATGAAGTTGCTTTTTTCTAGCTTTTTGTTGTTTTGATTTTACTCCCATTCTGGCACAATTCGAAATTGACATATTCGCAAACAATGCGTTGTGTTCATCCAAGCGTAACGACACACCACACAAAAATGGTACCAGAAGATGCGGGAGGAGTTACTCTTTCGGAATATGTAAGATAATTTGGGATTTATAAATTGGTTTTCTTTTTATTAACAATTTTCTAGGTGTAAAGTTTTTTTTGACTCACCCGGTATATATATATATATACAGTCTGTGTCAAATAAAATGGTACAAGTGGAATTTTTTTTTTATAGTATGAAGATTAATCACAGCCTGCTATTGTTTGGTATTTTCATAAAGCAGGAAGATCACACTTTCACCTGCAATTTTTTTTCATCACATTTGGTGTTGTAATTTTTGAAATATGACCAGTTTTCTACGATCAACACAAATCCATTTTTCGCACGCCGTCCCATGCCTTTGTGTATAGGTTTCGCATAGTGGCCATGAAGTTGCTCAATATCGATTTGTTCCTCGTCGCACAAAATTTAGCATAACTTTTGTTTTACGAAAGCAAATTACACAGAACAAAGCGCATCAGCAAGGAAAATCTTTTGGCTTTAGTTTGGTACCACATACACACATTATTTGGAAATATTTCACACCTAAATATTTTTTTCCCGACGGTAACATTTTTTTTAAAAACACAGACTGTATATGTATATATATATAAAGAAATACAATTTGAATGAAAAACCGTAGAGACAATATATATATATATATATATATATATATATAAACACAACACAAAAAGAAAGTTCCCCCTATTTCAGATATCAATAATTTTTGAACCAGGAAGAATTTTAAAAATCTAATTATATGTCCATGTAGGGAATTTAATTAGCCACAATGGGAGCGAACTTTAGGAAAAATCATCAAGTCATGCTTCAGTGAGTAATGGTTGAATGCAAAAATGTCATTTTTTGAAGTTCGCAAGCCTAAAATGGCAACTTTGATTCAATGATAACGGACCCATTTTCTGATTTTAAACATTTTACACGTCAGAATGTGTGCAAAACGTGCTTACAAATATACGGAAAAGAAATTTGCGTCAAATTTTACGGTTGGGTAAGCATGAAGCAAAAATTGCCCAAACAACGATTTTTATTTCTTTGCCATGGTATTATTGATCAAATATGATGGAATTCCTGTTGTGGAAGTGTATACAACCAATATCCATTCGTTCACGGTTGAATGAACCCACCAAACATCCAAAGAATAGGCCATTTTTGAATAACGAAAATGCATTGCTGTAATTTTATGCACTAGAAAGAATCTCAATAACATTTTTTGGGTTGTATTCATTTTGTTTGGGCACATGTCAATGATCCTATGCTTCAGTGAGCACGTGAGACTGGAAGAGCCCTTTTGTCACACACTGGACTAAAATTCAAATTCTTGCTTTGATTCAATATAACAATTCTTTTTGGGGAGTACTTTTGATTTTATTTTTACAAAAATCCCGATGTTTCACGCCTCAGTGGGCACAAGATACAAGAATATTATGAAAATGAGAAGAAAGTTTAGGGCTTCGTCATGGTTCAGTGACTTTTCGAATACGTAATTTGAATCAAGATCATGTTAGCTAAAGATCAGTTGAAGCTGTATGCCAAGTTTCGTGACATAACTCACAGTAGAATTAACAATAATCATCATTAAAATTGGCCGAATTTCACATTTGTCAGATATTGATTTCATCCTCCATTGACTTTATGTACAGAGGTTTAACAAAAGTTTAGCAAAAGTGAAATTTGGCATATTTTAATTGTCAGTTTTTGTCCATTTGACTGTGAATTATTTTTTGAAACTTTGCACATGGCTTCAACTGGTCTCTAACTAACATGATCTTTATTTAAATTACGTATTCGAAAAGTCACTGAACCATGACGAAGCCCCAAACTTTCTTCTCATTTTCATGATTGTGCCCACCGAGGCGTAAAACATCGGGATTTGTGTGAAAATAAAATAAAAAATACTCCCCGGAAAGAATTGTTACATTCAATCAAAGTAAGAATTTGAATTTTAGTCAGTACATGAGAATAGGGCTTTTCTAGTCTCACGTGCTCACTGAAGCATTAATTTGTTAATAAAAGCCATAGGATCATAGAGATGCTCTCTAGTGCATAAAATTACTGCAATACCTCTTCGTAATTCTAAATTGACCTATTTTGGGGTTGTTTGATGGGTTTTATTAACTGTGAATGAAAAGATATTGATTGCATACACATCAAAAACAGGAATTCCCTCACATTTAATCAAATATACCATGGCAAAGAAATTAAAATCGCAGTTTGGGCAATTTTTGCTGTATGGTCACTCAACCGTGAAATTTGACGCAAATTTCCTTTCCGTATTTTTGGAAGCACGTTTTGCATACATTCTGACGTGTAAAATGTTTAAAATCTGAAAATGGGTCCGATATCATTGAATCAAATTTGTGATTTTAGGCTTGTGAACTTCAATAAATGTCATTTTTTCCATTCAACCATTGCTCAGTAAAGCATGACTTGATGATTTTTCCTAAAATTCACTCCCATTGCAGCTAATTAAATTCCCTACATGGCCATATAATTAGATTTTTTAAATTCCTCGTGGTTGAAAAATTATTGATATCTGAAATTGGGGGAACTTTCTTTTTGTGCTGTGTTTATATATATATATATATATATATATATATATATATATATATATATTTCAGGAAAGACGGAGTTTCCTCCCAACTACTGTCAGTTTCTTGCCGGAGCAATCATCAGGTTGGTGAAGATTCGTTTGGAAGAGAAAAACATTAATAGTTTGAAAGGAGTAAATAAAACAGTTACTAAAAGAAGCCCACGTCTAAGATCGATTACGTAGAGCACTTTTGGACGTTCCATGGTCTAACTCACGGATATATAGGCCTATATATATATATATATATATATATATATATATATATATATATATATATATATATATATCAACATCATAACAGGAAAACAAACGCATTTCTACTTCCATCCATTTAAATCTCCTTGCTCTTCCTCGAAAACTCTGGAGGAGGGGGCAGGGAATTTAATGCGTATTCGCTATTGAAAATTGAATGTGATTTGGGTGGAAAATATATTTCATCTAACCATTTACAAAAGTAGTTACTGTGACACCGTATCATCGCAACACAACATCGGTCCTCATGGACGGTATCTATAAGGATGTATCAAAAGAATATTAAAGGTGTGTAGTCAACGCTCCTCCTTTCGAAATCCTGAACCCCTCTATGATAATACACTTTCTCAAGTCACATCACAAAGTTTACAAAAGTATAGTAAAATTGCTGTATTTTAGTAAGGAAATGCAAATCAATGTTTTTCTATCCTTTATTCTTTTTTCCAGTCATGGCCGAAGGCAGAGTGGTACAGGAAGGCGAATGGTTTTGTTCTAAGCATCAGGAAACGGCAAAACTGTTTTGCAAAGACCACTCTAGAGCCGTATGCATGACCTGCGCACTTGTGGATCATAAACCGTGCACCTTACGTGACCTTTGGGACGTAATACAAGAAAAGCGAGAAAGACTTTTGAATCTAAGAGACAAATTGGTGAATCCAAAGCGTCCGGATTACAACCGGAAGATTCGCAAGTGTAGAGACAAAGTCGATAAACATTTGATGTCCGTGAAATCTGCGGTAGATATGGACTTTGATAAGAGCATCAAAGGGCAGTTAGACAATGATATCGAGGATGGAGCGATCATCAACCAAGAAATTGATCTACGGAATGAAAAGCTTCACGATGATATCAGAAGAATAAAGTTTGAAATCGATAGGAATGAGGAAGAACGAGTAAGGCGACATCAAGAAATACAAACGCTGTCAGGCGATAAACGTTCAACCATTCGAAGACAGCAAGGTGAACTTATCAATTCGATTCAGACCATTGCGAATGAAATCGGAGAAAACATTTCAGCGTTTGAACGTTCGTGGCAGAAGCAAACAAGAGACGAAGAAGAGACCAGAAGGGTTTTGGATACCACGCTTGAGGGGAACGATGAAACAGTGGTTAGAGAGACAGGGCGGATAGAGGCATCAGTGACTGGTGTACTTGGTAATTTTACAAACGATGATACGTTGAAGCAAATCTCGTGCCGTGCGTTCGATGTAAAGTACATAAAGGGCGAAGGACTTGGGCTCGGGAAGATCATGGAGGTGGGATCCCTCGAGCACCTCAAAGAATGGAAGTGTGTCAGTTCAATCAAAGTCACCCATCAAATAAAACAACCAACCATTGTAGGTTACATGAATAACGGAAAGGTAATCATCACAGATTGGGGCCAGGGCAGCAGCAAAAACACTTACACACTGAACACGGCTACCGAACACATTCAAAAGGTGATCAGTACTTCCGATGCTTCATACGTTGTATCTTGTGCGATGTTGGCCAACGGCAGAGTGGCGTGTGGCAGATACGTAGATGGTCCACCAAGTGACAGTCTTCCAGGGTGTATCATTGTATATGATACTAATCACTGCATTGCCAGTGAAAACCCATGGAAGAAACTCAAAAGCATAGACATACGCATTGGCACCATGCGACATCAACCAGCAAACGTGTATGTTGCTACTGCCCCAGATGGCAGGATCATCGCTATTGAGGAGGGGCAAAAGAACATTTACTTCATCAACCCAGAGACTGGCGCTACCGTGAACACCATCAAGGGTATGGATACAATGGTCTTGCGTGGTGTCCAGTCATCGGGACATATTGTTGCCCAGGCGTCACCTGCAGGTCGGAAGCAACAGGTCTATATCGTGAAAGGTCAGGGTCAGGAAGACGTCATCCCAACCCCAGACATAATCTTTAACGCTAGCGTTGTTCCTGAGACGAATGACATATACACCGTTAGCATGCTTCGATCAGAAAAGGTGTGTCTTACTTATACTATTTGGAACTTAAACGCCGGTGGTGAGAATCCTACTGATAAAGTAGATATCACCTTATGCGATAGATTTAAAGGTCTGGGGAATTCCCAGAAACATATCAAGACAAGGAAAGCTCACATCTTAAATTCCTGTGTGATATTCGTCACCCCAACAGAGATGATTGTCAGTGATGGAGAAAGCATTCTCCGATATTGTAAATCATAAGATTTAAAACGAACAAATAACCTGTCACTCGCTGCAAGCAATACTTAAATGAATAATTTTCCCACCTCAAATCGACACCGTCTAAATTTCAAAGTCATGTTTCAAGTTTTATTTTCTGCTAACATAAAAATATTTGCAAAATTAATATAAACTTTATTTTAAAGAAATAAAGTAAACAAGCAAATAAATATGATACATAAAAAGGGCGTATTTTCGCGTGAACTATGAAAATCAGTAATGGGGTCAAAGAATTATCATTGTTCTTTGCTCCTTCGTTCTGTGCACAAACTCAAGGTTTTTACTTTTATTATTTTCTCTTACAAAAATTTATTTAAAAACCTATTAAAGAATTCCCGATAACAGTACAGAGATTGACCAAATTAAATGGCTCATCCAGTCATGCTATTTTTAAGATTAAAGTTATGTCTATCATTTTGTTAACGGAAAGAATTAAACTCCTTTCTATTAACATTGGTACAACACATGTAAGGCTAGTATTTCACAGAGCTGATTAAATGTCATTGGATCTCATAGCAAATGTCATTGTTTGATAATGACTACTAAATGATGTAAAACTACTCTTTTATCAATTTAGTAAGTTTTTTTTTCAAGTAGGGGAGCATGGGGATGGACGTTACAAAATTCACATTTTGGGCCAGATAATTCTAATGAAAGTACTCACACACTCCACTTTGGGTCTGTAGTTAGCCTATTATGTTGGCTAAAACCTGAGGCACATAAAACTTGAAAACATGTAAACACTAATTAACTACAGCTTAATTAATGAAGACATTTTTTGTAACAACCTACCCCGTATACGGGGTAAGTTTTTACACCATACGGGGTAAATTGTTACTATAATTGTAAACACACGGGGTAATTTGTTACAATGTGTAAATCTCTTATACCATACTTTTGTTTCAACTTTCCAGTTTCTTGGTATCGTTAACAGTAGATCAAGTAGAGCTCTATAATAGACTAAAGTAATAATAGAAATATCAAAATATTAAAACCTGAAAATTGAAACAACATTACTTTACATGTGTAATGTAATTGGGGTAGGTTGTTACATCGACATGGGGTAGGTTGTTGTAACAACCTACCCCATGGGTGATTTTACACATAAAATCAACTGTAGCACAGCCATTAGGCAGAATTACAGGGCATGACTCAGTTGTATACACTGAAAACCTAACCTCGTCCGTCAATGGACGGACTAGCTTTAAAGCTAGTCGGTCAAGACGGACTAGTTTTAAAGCTAGTCTGCCATGTTAGTCCGTCAAGACGGACTAGCATACAACTGAATCTACATCTCTCAACTTGACGGACGAGCTTTAAAGCTCGTCCGTCAAGCTTGATGCTAGTCCATCGACATGACCGACTAGGTCAAAAAAAGGTAGGGGGTAGGACAGTTCACCCATTAGAATGACTGACTAGCTTTTGATACAAATAGTTGCAATGTCATTTCAATGTACCTTCTCTATTTATTCTGTTTCCGAGCATAATCAAGTTGATACATTCTGAAACAAAGGTTGTTTTCGCTTGACAATCTGAAAGCTTACGAGACATAACATCTATCATGACAAGTATGCAATTCACGAGTACCGGTAGATTCCAAAATTTGTTCTCCATTTTATTACAGGCTAATTGAATACCTTGTTACTATAGAACTCAAGAACCCGGTATTTCCTTACAGATTGCTGGTGAATTCCCGGTTTAGCAACAACAGTGAATAGAAGTTGGATACAATCAACATTCTCAAACAAAGGTTGTTTTCGCTTGACAATCTGAGAGCATTACGATAGCCGAAATAACATAAATCGTGACAAGTATGCCATTCACGAGTAGGTTAGTAATATTGTTCCATTCTTTAAGGCCCGGTCCCACTGACGGGAGGATTAATTGCGCATGAGTTGCGTATACAAATTTCGTTCATACGTTACAAAAAACAAAAACAAAACAAACAATCCGCAATTCATACGCAAATCATCCTAAAGAGCCAGTGGGACCGCACCTTTAATTACAGGCTAATTGAATACTTCGTTACTATAGAACCCATAAACCGTCTATTCTTATATTTTGCTGGTGAATGCCTGACTTAGCAACAGCAGTGAATAGAAAGTGGTACAATAACATGCGCATTGCGAAAAGGACATCACTATTACATGTATTAGTTGCATTATCTGTATGTTGAACCATTTAATGAGCAAAATGTACAGACGCACACTGGATATATAATGCGATCTCCTTCCTGTACATGAATGTGTGAGTATCTCTCTTTTTTAATTCCTTATGTTTCAGTTCACAGTAGCGTTATTTTTTTCACATAGATTAATGCTATTATCACCAACGCGAAACTTATGTCTGCCAAATCAATTTAAATTGTGTGTATTTACAACGATAGTAACAATCACATTAAATTATGAAAATTGAAATTTAATTCTAATAATAAATATAGGGCCACTTTTCTTTTAGATTACTTGTATCTGAAAGAAAAAGATATTGGATTACAGGGCGACTTTGATTCTGAAAGTGGCTCTCAAGGACAAGTGTATACGCCGAAAATGCAAAGCAGGTAGCCTACAACAAAAAGAATGATGATGCAAGCCATATGGCGGCGACTCCTGGGCCCCGTGCCCCCATTATTTGTATAATTGCCATAATGTTAACTAATTGTGTCTCCGTATTAATTCCTGTCTTCTGATTATATCATCATAATAAAATGTTATTTATTTTTTTAATTTTTTTTATTTAATATTTTTGCTCAAATCTTGTGACAAATGCATGTTTTTAATCGTATCTTATATGTCTCTATATTCAGATTTGACGTCTCTGACCAGTGGTGAAGCCATATTAAACCTCGTCCGTCATGCTAGCCTGTCAAGACAGCAGCAAGAACATGGCGGCAGAAAAGCGCGACGGAACTAGCTTACACCATGACCGACTAGCTGTAAAGCTAGTCTGCTCAAAAGCTCGTCAGTCTGGCATCACTACGACTAGTTTAGGCCTAGTCCGTCAACTAGTCGCGTCACGACGGACGAGCTTTAAAATTAGTCCGTCATGACCGACGAGCATTAAAACTAGTCCGTCTTGACGGACTAACTTGACGGACCTAGCTTTCAAGCTAGTCCGTAGAGACGGACGGGTTTTAAAGCTAGTCCGTAATAACCGGGTTGTGTTTGAAGGAAAACTTCCGTCGTGACGACTAGCTTTAAGCTAGTCAGTCTGGGCATCACTACGACTAGCTTTAAGCTAGTCGGTCTACCTTTTAGGTTTCAGTGTATTAGTGACATACATGCATATATTACAATAACCAGACTATCATCATGTGCCTTCAGTTGTAAGAACTATTACAAATTTTAATTTTTGTCAAAAATTCACTTGGAACTGTAAAAAATGGTTTTCTTGGTTGATTTACTTTTTAATAAAACAACGGAGAAACCTCACGACCGGCATTTCATCACAGCTATGTGTAGGCTGTTTATAGATGCCAGTTAGCACGAACTCTCTTGTTCCAACTTAGCACACTGAGAACTGTAACAACTGACCCGTGTAACCTCCATCCCCGTTCTCCCCTATATCTAAAACTTGAAGGTTGATATTTAAAAAAGACGCGTTGAATTCTTCACCCGCGCTCAATTATGAAGGACATTATAAGTATACTTTTTATGCATATCAGGACATCTCCCCCAGAGGACAACTCCCCCGGGGACAACTCCCGGAGGACAACTCCTCCGGAGGACAACACCCCCAGAGGACAACTCCCCGCAGGACATCTCCCCCGGAGGACAGGTCCCACCAAGGACAAGTCCCACAGAGGACATATCCCCCGAGTACAACTCCCCCGGAGGACAACTCCCCCGGAGGACAATTTCCGTGGAGACGACCCCCCGGAGGACAACTCCTCCGCAGCACAACTAACCCGCAGGACAAGTCCCTCGGAGAACAACTCAACCATTCCGGATAACAGATCACATGCACTCGTTAATTTTTGCTCCATTTGCGATTTTTTTTTTTTTTTTTTTTTTTTTTTTTTTTTAAACCAAATAGCCATTCATGAAATACAAAATCAATTTTGGCAATTTTTTTTTTTTTTTTTCCGGCGAAGGGGTGTTAGGTTTGGCAGCTATAGAAGCGTACTGCTATTGGAACCGAATTTTATCGTCAAAAGAGAGAGAGAGATATCAACTTTATCTCAAATCTCCATAGGAAGATGATCTGATTAGATTTTAGAGTATGTAGGTCAATGGTCAGGCCCGTAACTAGGATTTTTGCGGATGTTCGAATCTGAAAAAAAATGAACCTTTTGAAGGGATGATTCTTGAGCGCAAAGCGGCGCGACCGAAATTTTGACTAAAAATGACCCGAAGCAGTATATTTTTACTTATTATGGTTCTATTTTTGTTGTTGTTATTCTTTTACAAACGTGACGATTATCTTTCTTTTAGCCAAAAAAAGAAAAAAAAAAAGAAAAAAAAAAAAAAAAAAAAGAAAAAGAAAAGAAAGAAAAGAAAAAAAAAGGATTTTCAAGCGCGAATCGTCAAGTGGAAAATTTATATCACACCTCTTCAATTATACAAAAATACATGTACATAATTTGATTACAAGGGTTTTGTTTCGTTTGTTTTGGCTTGTTTCAGCAAATATTTTAGAATCATAAATGTTTCAATCGGATATGTTGACGGAAATACTGAAAATGTTTGATATACCGAGATGTTTTAATTTTCATCTACTTCTGCGAGATATTTCATACAACACTAGTTGCAATAACACCCTCTTTATGATAGCGATGACACGGCATGAATGCAAAGCTGTGCAAGTGCATACTTATGAACACACACCGTTCAGATATGACAATTGTTCTGTAAAATCTTAAACCCAATGACAATGATTGTATTACATTATTCCTTGAAAAGTGACAAAAAAAAGTGATGATGTTGGAATCGAGTTTTGTGAATTTCCTTTTTGATAAATAAAAATTGTGTTCTCGTTTAAACTTTTGCGCCCATTCTAATTTGTTTAGGGTGTTGATTAATTATTAATTAAAGCTCAATTATCGTGGCTCACCCCCCCCCCTTGCTTCATATTTAAGTTCCCCATTTAGCATCCTTCCTTTTTTTTCAACATTTTCTTTTATTTCTTGCATTTTCATTAAATTTTCCTTTTCTGGGGTCACATTTCGTTGTGGTACCTCTGAATCTGCCAAACCTAACACCTTTTGGGGAAGGAGTAACCATTCATAGATTGGAAGGGTTGGTTCCAATGGATGATTAGCAATTAAACAACCATTCCCATCCTCGACTTGTCATTACAAAGGGTTACTCCATGCGAAAAGTAATGTATAATTGTAACAGAAAAGAAAAACTAAGGCTTGGATTAAAATCAATGTTATAAAGCATTTAAAGTTAGGGAGATGTCATCCGGGAAGTTGTCCTTGGGACCTATCCTCCGGGGGAGTTGTCCTGCGGGGGAGTTTCCTCCGGGAAGCTGTCCTCAGGGGTGTTGTCCTCCGGGGAGTTGTCCTCCAGGGGAGTTTGTCCAGGGGGAAGTTGTCCTCCGGGGGACTCGTCCTTGGGGGGACCTGTCCTCCGGGGGAGATGTCCTGCGGGGGAAACCTGTCCTGCGGGGGAGCTGTCCTCCGGGGGAGTTGTCCTCCGGGAGTTGTCCCGGGGGAGTTGTCCTCCGGGGGAGATGTCCTAGAACCCTTTTTATGACATGTATGCGTGGCGTGATAAACATGTACAGTGTGTCCCACAAAAAAAATGCACATGGCACTTTGGATAGGTATGATATTAAAATTACATTATATTGTTTACATCTTTACACCCGTAAACCACAATTCATTTTATACAACTGGATGGAATTTTATGTGATATGTTCCAACAATCATAAAAATATGAACATTTTGTCATCATACATCAGGAAACCTCTCCATCCAATTTTTTATTAATTAGTACCGGGCGTATCGAATAAAAGGAGATCCAAGTTCGATCATTAATAATTTGAAAAATACTTAAGTAGTGATTATGAAATTTATATCACTGTAAATTGCAACTCATTACAATATTAATGATACCTCTATTAGCTCACCAATGTCATGCATCCATGAACCCAATTGTTCTGAAAATTTTCTCGCAAAATTGTGATTGGTTCCTTTTCATGCTCCTTGAGATTAAGAAAAAACATTCCAATGATTTTCAATTATGGTTTTGATAAATGGGTTGGAAATACCTACTTATTTAGTCCATCAAGCTTACCATCCAGGTAATTTCTTCGTGTTATAGCTCACAACAGCCCAGAGAACCTTAAGTTCACCGCGGATAATATAAGAAACATGACAGTGCATCAATCACATTTTTTTTTGCGAGATATTTTCAGAATAATGAGGTTCAGTGATGCGTGACATTGGTGAGCTGAAAGTGGTATCATTAAAATGGTAATGAGTTGCACTTTCCAGTGATATAAACTTCATTATCACCAATGTAATATTTTTGAAATTATTGATGATCGAAGTTGGGTTCCCTTTTTAGGCACATTGAAACAACCCATCTAAATGAGCGTTAAAGTGAACCACTCACAATTTTGCAAGACATATTTAAAACAATTTTCCGAGACAATTTTTAGAACAATTGGGTTCATTGATGCATGAAATTGGTGAACTAAGAGAGGTATCATTAATATGATAATGAGTTGCAATTTACAGTGATATAAATTTCATAATCACTATTTTTCAAATTATTAATGATTGAACTTGGGTTTCGTTTATTCGATAAGTCTAGTACTACTTAATACACAATTTGGATGGAGAGGTTTCCTGATGTATGATGACAAAATGTTCATCTTTTTGTGATTATTGGACCATATCACATAAAATTTCATCCAGTTGTATAAAAATGAATTGTAGTTAACGGGTTTAAAGATGTAAACAATATTGTAGTTTTAATACTATACCCATTCAAAGTGCCATTAGCATTTCTTGTATGGGACACACTGTATGTTTCGTGTTTATAATAATATTTTTCATGTTTGATATAACTATTCTTTGAATACCGAATGGCGTTACCCATTAGCACCTTGGTGCAGATAAGCAATAAGCCCGAACAAATTTCCTTTCTAATTAATCACCCTCTTGACATGCACGAAGGGTTGTTTTACAATCAGGGTATACAGTCTGTGTCAAATAAAATGGTACAGTTGGAAAACATTTTTTTTCTAAGTATGAAAATTAATCATATTCAAAAAGTGTTTGATATTTCCACAAAGTAGGAAAGTCAGGCTTTCTTCTGCACCTTTTTTCATCCCATTTGGGGCTGTACATCTTGAGATATGACGAGTTTTCTATAGTCAAGAAAAAATGTACTTTGCGCATGCTTCTCTATGGGTTTCGCACATAGCCATGAATTCAGCGCACCGAGACAATAGATGTGTGTAATTTCGATTAGTTCATCGCCGCACAAAATTTAGCATAACTTTTAATTTACAAAAGCAAATTATTCAAAACAAAGTGCATCAGCGAGAAGAATCTTTTTGCTTTAAGGTGGTACCACATTCACACATCATTTGAGAAGATTTCATACATAAATATTTTTTTCCCGACTGTACCATTTTTTTTTTTACACAGACTGTACTATACTACCCATACTCTTTTGTTCACATTGCATTGTAAAATAATTCGCAGTATGTACTTCGAGATTTCATTGTTCATTGTATCTTTGCTAAAGTTGGAATAAATAAAGTGAATAAATTGAATAGAAGTGGGAATTCCCACCGAGGCAACGTGACAAAATCAATGCTTTTTTTTTTCTCTCTCTCTCTCTCTCTTGTGTGTGTGTGTGTATGTAGGAGTGATGTATGTGTGTGTTTTTTCAACCAGTTTGGGACGAGCAAAGGTCGCTTTGGCAAGATGTTTTGTTAGTTTTTGGAATCGTATATAAATCACCACTCGTTAATGTATTATAGTGTGTGTAGAAGCGACCCATATAATTTTGTCATGAACTGGTTCAGTTTTGTCATGGTAAACAAAATTAGTGCCTAGGACCGTTTTGAATATTAGTGTTGTGATGCCAACAAATCAAATATCTTCACCTGCAGAAAGTACTGCAACGAGCTAAAAGGCATCATTTTCTTTTCATGTCTTTTATATGTTGTTATATTTCATTCATAACCAGCGTTTTGGAGACCATTTTTATATAAATTTGAAATGAAAAGCTTGACCGTATTCAACTGCACGCATTTTACTTTTTGACATGTAGGGATGTTGTACTTATCACGTGTAACAAAGTTAACTTTATATGATAAACCCAAGGTCTAGTTGTTGATTTGGTATCCAACATCATAGCAATTCACCTTAAAATACAATGTTAAACATTCATTTAAGAATCTATATTTCTTTCAACTAAGCATTACAGCTACCTATCGAGGATTTGGCAGAAAGGGGAGGGCTGAAATATTGAATTGAATTGAATCGAATTTTATTTATTTATTAACAACAACTACTACATAAAAACGCTTAATACAGGTTCATAATACAACAGCATGTATACAACAAATCAAAAGTTTTGCAGATATAAAAAAAGGTAGATATAGAAGAAAATAGGAACCAAAAGGTAGCACATGTGCAAGTCGAGTCTGGTCGTATTTTGGTGACATAATATTACTCTATTAAAGTACTTAACTAGAGTTATATCATTATGTACAACTTAATGTATAACTACTTCTTTACAATTTCTAGGCTAGAATGAATACATATTATTACATATCTTATGATAGTAAATAATAAAACCAAAAATAGAAAACAAGTATATTTAATTTAGCTGCAAATGACTCGACAGGAGATTACAAAATGTAGTTTTTTTTCTCTCTGTTATATAATCTGGTAAGCCATTCCACAATTTTGATCCCACAAATGATAGGCCTATAAAGAATTGGCCCTGTATTTTGTTACACTTAGGCATATATATCTTTCCCTCTTGTGGAATATGTGCTCTATTACTTGACAATAATCATTTCTTCCATGGGGCAGTTTACAATTCAATAAATCATAATGTTGATACTGCTAGATCATGTATACACTGAAAACCTAAACGGGTAGACCGACTAGCTTTAAAGCTAGTCGTAGTGATGCCCAGACTGACTAGCTTTAAAGCAGTCGGTCACGACGGACTAGCTTTCTCAAAACAACCCGGTTATTAAGGACTTGCTTTAAAACTCGTCCGTCTATACGGACTAGTCTGAAAGCTAGTCGTCAAGTTAGTCCGTCAAGCACGGACTAGTTTTAATGCTCGTCGGTCACGACGGGCTAGCTTTCCAGAAAGCTAGTCGGTCATCAACGACAGATAGCTTTAAACCTAGTCGGTCACGACAGACTAATTTTAAAGCTCGTCCGTCGTGCGCCGACTAGTTTGACGGACTAGCATAAAAGCTAGTCGTAGTGATGCCCAGACTGACAGAGCTTTTGAGCAGGACTAGCTTTACAGCTAGTCGGTCATGGTGTAAATAGCTAGATCCGTCGAGCTTTTCTGCGCGCGTTTTTGCTGGTTGTCTTGACAGACTAGACAGAGACGAGATAATATGGTTCACCAAGCTTGTCAGAACGCCAAATCTGAAATATTAGAAGACATTTAAAAGATATCGTTAAAAAAACATGCATATGTCAACAATTGAGCAAAAAAATTCATTATGATGATATAAATCAGAAAAAGAATTAATACAGGTGGCGCAATTAGGTAACATTAATTATTGGAATTATCAAATAATGGGCCAGTTGCCCAGGGGTCGTCGCCATGGCTTGCATCATCATTTGCTTTTTGTTGTAGGCCTACCTGCTTTTGAATTTACCATTTCCTATACCATTATCCTTGAGCGCCATTCAGAAATCCCAAAGTCGTGCCTCTCATCCAATGGGTTTTTTTTTAGATACAAGTAATCTAAAAGAAAAAAGCGCCTATACTTATATTAGAATTTTTAAAATTAATTTTCATAATTTAATGTGATTGTTATTATCGTTGGTAATTACACACAATTTAAAATTGATTTGGCAAGCATAATTTTTCGCGTTGGTGATTATAGCATTAATTATGAGAAAAAAATAACGCTATATCTGTGAACATGAAACTAGGAATTAAAAAAAAAAAGAAGAGTACTCACACAGTCATGTCACTCGAAGGAGATCGCCATGAAATCATCCGAATCTTGAAGCTTTACGGGTATATCAAGTGTGCGTCTGTATACAGTTTGCCCATTAAATAGAATCCACATACAGATAAAGCAACTATAGTGATGCTCTTTTCGCAATGCGCATTTATATTTCAGCTAATTGTATCTATTCATTATTTCACTGCTGTTGCTAAGCCGGCATCACCAGCAATCTCTATAGAAGACACGGTTCACGGGTTTATAGTACGAGTATTCAATTAGCCTGTAATGAAGATGAACAACATTCCTAACCTACTCGTGAATGGCATACTTTTTCATTGATGTTATGTCGGCAATCGTAAGCTCTCAGATTTTAAGCCCAAAAAAAGACCTTTGTTTGAGAATGTTGTTGTTCCAACTTCTATTCACTGTTGTTGCTAAGCCGCGGCATCCATCAGCAATCTGTAAGTAATACCGGGTTCTTGAGTTCTATAGTAACAAGGTATCAATTAGCCTGTATGAAGAATGAGAGAACAATATTTGGAATCTACCGGTACTCGTGAATTGCATAATTGTCATAATAGATGTTATGTCTAGTAAGCTTTCAGATTGTCACGCCAAAACAACCTTGTTTGAGAATGTACCCACTAGATTATGCTCGGAAACAGAATAAATAGAGAAGGTCTCATGAAACGACATGCAACTATTTGTATCAAAAGTAGTCAGTCATTCTATGGGTGTCTGTCCTACCCCCCCTACTTTTTTTGACCTAGTGGTCTACTAGCATCCCGTTGACGGACGAGCTTTAAAGCTCGTCCGTCAAGTTGAGAGATGTAAATTCAGTTGTATGCTAGTCCGTCTCGACGGACTAACAAGACAACTACTTTATAAAACTAGTCTGTCTTCACCGACTAGCTTTAAAGCTAGTCGGTCCATTGACGGACGAGGTTAGGTTTTCAGTGTAGACATTTGGAATATATAATCTTTTGAACACATTTTTTTGATTTGTCATCCATGAGCTAAAGGTCATTGCACGCAGCGCCATTTCAAAGTAGAAAATAGGCAGTTCAAATCAATTTTATAAGTACTCCCCCATACCTCAATGCCATATTGACTATGTCGCTGTATCAGAGCTTTGTACAATGCAATCAAAATGTTCTGTGAAACAAATTTTCAAAGCCTATAAGACATTTGAATGGTCTTCAAACAATCTGAAGTTTAAAAAACTTAGTGTATTGTTGTAAGTCATTAATAATAATAAAAAAAGTGTTGGTCCTAGATCTGAGCCTTGTGGAACACCACAAGATATGTTCTTAGATTAGGATTCTGTATCCTCTTACTGTACTCAATGAAATTTATCTGAAATATAATCTTTAAAACAGTCCAGTGCTAAACCTCTTATGACGTGACATTTTATTCCAGAGAATAATAGTATCAAACCCTTTCTGGAAATCTATGAAAATACCGAGTGTAACTTATCCCTCGTCTAATAATTTCAATAAGGCATTTGCCAAGTTTATAAATGATAATTGAGTGCTTTAATTTTTACGGAAACCTTACTGATGTTCATGCAATACATAGTCTATCAAACAACTATTAACAAGTATTTTCAAATACTTTCTCAAAGAGTTGGCAGTACTAACAGAGGCCTAAAATTACCCGGGGTGTCTTTGGCTCCTTTTTTTTTTTTTTATATTGGAGTTACCTTTGCTAATTTTAAGGCATAAGGAAAACTACCTATTTTGAAAGACAGGTTAAATATATATGTGAGAAGTTTTGATATAAATAAGCAGCATCTTTGAATAACCGTTGAGCCTGTTGCATATCAATAAGCTTTTTCTTATGTCAAGCAAAATGGTGATTCTAAACTTCGCTGATCGAGACAGGTTTAAAAAAAGGTAATTTATTATTATTCATATTTCCTGAGTATTCTTTGAAATCAAAATCATTCTTGATTTTTTGTTTTTGTTTTTTGTTTGTTGTTGCTATATTTGGTCCCATATGCACAAAATAAAATCATTAAATGCAGTTGCGATTTTGTCATATTTCCACCATATTTCTTACAATAGATCGCATTTTATCAATCAAATTAAAATCATTTTGATGAACATCTCCCCATGTTCATGCTTACTATCACATATAATGGAAAAACTTGCATGGACCATCATTGTATCCTTTGCTAGTTATATGTTATTGTAACAAAAAAACAAGTAAAGCAAGTTTAATTAAAATTTAATTTTCTCTAACACAACTTTAGTTTAGTTTTAAAGTGCGTTTATTTCCTTTCATTTTATCAAATTATATTTTGCATATTTTTTATGTAGATACACTGAAAAACGTTGATTCTTAATTGGTGTTAAATTAATACCACTTGGGTTTATATAGGACAACATCGCCATGAGATGTGTTATATAAAGCAATGTTGTTGTAACCAATTTAATCTTTGCTGAAAATAAAACAACCAAAACAATGTTACATTGAATAACAATAATTTATACACTTAAAATAATGTTGAAATAGTATAAGTTACAGCGGGTAGCAAATTGTTGGTTATAAATTGCTCGATCTGGAGGTCCAGCAGGAAAATCTTATGATTTACGATATCGGAGAATGCTTTCCCCATCACTGACAATCATCTCTGTTGGGGTGACGAATATCACACGAGATGTTAAGATATGAGTTTTGGAATTCCCCAAATCTTTAAGTTTATCGCAGAAAGTGATATCTAGTTTTTCAGTAGATTTCTCACCACCGACGTTTATCTTCCAAATAACATAGGTATGGCACACCTTTTGCGATCTAACCATGCTTACAGCGTATATATCATTTGTCTCGGGAACAACGCTAGCGTTCAGGAATAAGTCTTGGGTTTTAATTACGTCTTCGTCACCCTCGCCTTTAACGACATAGAGCTGCTTCTTCCGACCTGCGGGTGATGCCTGGGCGACAATATGTCCCGATGACTGGACACCACGCAAGACCATTGTATCTATACCCTTGAGGGTGTTCACGGTACCACCAGTCTCTGAGTCGATGAAGTAAATGTTCCTTTGCCCATCCTCAATAGCGATGATCTTACCATCTGGGGCAGTTGCAACAAACACGTTTGCCGGTTGATGGCGCATGATGCCAATGCGTATGTTTATGCTTTTGAATTTCGTCCATGGGTTTTCAATGACATCACAGTGATTAGTATCATATACAATGATACACTCTGGTAGACTGTCACTTGGTGGACCATCTACGTATCTGCCACATGCCACTCTGCCGTTGGTCAACATCGCACAAGATACAACGTATGACGCATCGGTAGTACTGATCACCTTTTGAATGTGGTCCGTAGTCGTGTTCAGTGTGTAAGTGTCTTTTCTGCTGCCCTGGCCCCAATCTGTGATGATTACCTTTCCGTCATTCATGTAGCCTACAATAGTGGGTTGTTTTATTTGATTGGTGACTTTGATCGAACTGACGCACTTCCATTCTTCGACGTGCTCGAGGGAGCCCACTTGCAAGATCCTCCCGAGCCCAATTCCTTCGCCCTCTATGTACTTTACATTGAATGCTCGGCACAAGATTTGCTCCAATGTATCATCGTTGGTATGCTTACCAAGTACTTCATTCACTGATGTCTCAATCTGCTCGGTCTCTCTTACCACTGTTTCATCGTTCCCCTCAAATGTGGTGTCCAAAACCCTTTTGATTTCTTCTTCGTCTCTTGTTTGCTCCTGCAATGTACGTTCAAACGCCGAAATTATTTTTCCGATTTCATCCGCAATGGTCTGAATCACAGTGATAAGTTCACCTTGCTGTTTTCGAATGGTTGAACGTTTGTCATCTGACAGCATTTTTATTTCTTGATGTCGCCTTACTCGTTCTTCCTCATTGTTATCGATTTCAAGCTTTATTCTTCTGATGTCATCGTACAGCTTGTCATTCCTTAGATCAATTTCCCGGTTGATGATCGCTCCATTCTCGTTCTCATTGTCTAATTTCCTTATGGTCTCAGCAAAATCCACATCTACGGCAGATTTCACCGACATCAAATGTTTATCGACGTTTTCTCTACACTTGTGAATCTTACTGGTGTAATCCGGACGCTCGGCATTAACTAATTTGCCTCTGAGATTCGAAAGTGTTTCTCGCTTTTCTTGTATTACGTTCCTAAGTTCAAATAATTTGCACGGTTGCTGATGATCCACAAGGGCACAGGTCATGCATACGGCTCTGGAGTGGTCTTGGCAAAACAATGTGGCAGCTGACGGATGTTTAGAACAAAACCATTCGCCTTCCTGTTTCACATTGTATTCGGCCATGACTGAAAAAGAAGAAAGGATATAAAAACATTAATATGCACATCCTTTTATACTAAAATACAATAATTTTATCTATGGAATATATTGATTGAGTGCCTAAGGCTCTTGGTATCGACGAGAGCGTCGATATCTGCACGTGACATGTTTTTCGTATGTTCTCCTTTCCCTGCTTCGTCTTGCACCACCCCCTCAAAAAAAAGACACTTTTGTAAAGTTTGTGATAAGGGCCCGGTCCTCCACGGGATTGGTCTAAAATTGATGATATATTATCGTTTTCTTTTCCCGAAATAATAATAATAAATAGTTGTGATAGGTTTTCCCGGTCGAACTTTAACTCTTTACAGTCGAATTCGTTAATGTTCAGTCCATTTAAACGATACCTTCCCGGAGCGGGGCTTTCGGTAATTTAAGTTAACGTTTAGAGTAATCGATTTCGTTTATGTTCTTTCATAATCGTTAATGGCCTTTCATATTCGTTTATGCGCAATCAAAAGTGTTTATGTGCAGTGAATTTCGTCCATGTGCATAAAATCAAATTCGTGCGATCAATTTAAATAATCACAGCAGTAAAAAGGAAGTGGAAGTTAGCTTCCAGCAGTCAAATTCGTTTTAGGCATGCAATTTAAAACATTTTATCCGTGTGAACACACGAAGCAAGGGGGTGGCGCCCATGGTAAACACAAAATAAATTGATAAATAATAATTTGTATTCAGAGGCTCCGGAAAGAATTTAAAGGGGGGGGGGGGTCACAGTGGAAAAAGGGTACTTTTTTCTGAATAGGAGGCCCCTTACCTCAGTGGCATAATGAGCAAAATTTATGGGATAGGGAGGGGCAGGGTATAAAAATAGAATTTTAATTTACTGATAAGCTGTTCAGTATCTTGATTTTAAGAGATTAAAAGTGCCCCCTTTTAAAAGGAAAATGTACAATTTGCAGTTTAAGCAACATTAAAGTTTTATTACACACTTAAAGCAAAATGTAAAATTATTGCCCCCATGATAATGTTTAATACCAATTGCAAATAGATTTACTTGTTTTAAATGATTTTGAAGAACATAAGTACTATAAAGGACATTAAAAATACGTTTAGAGGGATGTAAATAGGCCTATGTGCTTCTGACAACACTCATTTACAATAGTTGCCTCCGACAGCAGGGTATTTGGAGACATGCGTATTGCTTGGTACTCCCTTTTTTTTGCGAGGTCGCATAACGACCGAGCGGCAAAAAATTTGGGTTAAAAAAAAAAAAAAAAAAAAGCTGTGAAGAAAAAAAGGTTCTTTTTAGCACTAAGAGTCCCCCTTTTTACCACCCCCCCCCCAAAAAAAAATTGTCCATGGGCCTTTCAAGAAGTCCAAAACGTTTTTTTATAGTATAAAAACTGTCCTTTGTAGCTAAGAAAAAAAAAGCACTTTTAGTAACGAAAAGGGGCAATTTGTTATTATTATATTTTTTTTTGCGCCAGGCCATCCAGAACGTGATAATGTAATGGGGGCCGCATCTGCTACCAGCTATTTTGTCTAATCTGAATTTTTTGTAATACATTCTTGATCTAATTATCACTTGGTCTATTGACCATTTCAGGCATGGATGCAGGGGCCCAGCGTGCCGCCCCCCCCCCCCCCCCCCCCCCCCTTATGGCCGTTACAATGATGACCTTCTTGATGGCCGAAGGCCGAAAATTTTTAAAACATTGTGTTTAATGTTCAAATTTTGGGAATATAGCATGTTCTTGATGAATAGGAGTGAGGACATTAGTTTTGTTTTTAGTGTATTTTTTTTTGTAGACATTACGTTTTCGAGTAGTCATATCGTCGTTGAATACATACTGATAAAAACGCGGACATTATAATCAGCTTATGTTTTTTGTTTTGTTTTGTTTTGTTTTGTTTTTTGTTTGTGTTTTGCAAACTCAGCCTCCCCCTTCCCCATGATCAGCCTCTTCTCTGACAAAAACACTTCACGGCCCCCTCCTAAATTTTATTTTCCTACCCAAACCTAACATTTCTAATTTGTATACAGCTATTTCGAATGTGGATGCTCCAAAACGAATTTGAATTCACCAGAAGACGGGAATTTTACGAATGGACGAATTTGAGGGAACATTGACGAATGCGACTGCTCACGACAGCAAATTTTTCGGCCCAATTTGCAATTGGATTGAACGGTTTTCGATTTTGGCTATACACTGTAAAAAATATTTGTATTTTTACAGCAAATCTCCTGTCAGCAGAATCGCCATAAAAAATGTAATTTAAAAAACAGTTTTGTGGTAAATTTCTCCTGCTAAAAATTACGTGAGAAATACAATATATACATCTGGAGTAACACATTTTTTTTCCCGTTTTAACTAAATATGTAAGTTATAGAACTCTAATGATTTTTTTCTTCTCTTTCATTAATTATTAGAGGAGAAATTTACCACAAAACTGTTATTTTAAATTACATTTTTGTATGGCGACTCTGCTGACACCACTTTGCTGTATATATATACATGTATATATATATATATATATATATATATATATATATATATATATTTTTTTTTTTTTTTTTACAGTGTATACATATAAACGAATTTCATTGCAGATTTGTAATCGCGATCACATTCCGGACGAAAGCGCTCGAAAGAAATGTCAAATTGATCGGAGATAGTTTAAACTATGCATCAAGTTAAATTGAACAGTTTTGACGTTTGACAAAAGATGATATTATGTGAGGTCTGTTGTAAGCGGACTTGCCTGCCATAGGACCTGTTTCATCGTGCTTTGATTTATGCGGTCACGGAATAATGAGTAAATGGAAAAATTTTATGAATCACTTGTTCAAGATTATATGCAAAATGTTTGGGTCACAACACCGGCAGGTACTCATGTATCCCTAACTCCAGGCACTGCTTTTTCATGCAATTAAACTTAACCCTGTAATAAAGTTGAAATTGTACTTACCTTAAGTATTTGATAAAGCGTGAGTAGATGGTGGATACAAACTATCGCCTAAATAAGTGCAGCGTCGTACCATAACACCGGGGTTGTACTGCGCAAGAACTGCACAGAGGGCAAGCAATACTGGGACAGTATGAGGGAGATTTGTTGGCATCGCTCCCATAATGTCCCCGCCTATTGGTTGTTGGCGGGGGATCGGACGCCAGGTAGTGGGCGGGGTTATCTTTTAACAAAGCGTTCGTTTATTTCTTTTCGTGTTTTTCTCATGCTGTGAAACGATTTTGATAGCCAAATACTAAAATACACGGACTACCCCAAAACCGGCAAAATGGTGAATATGCACCTTTACTTTGGATATGTTGTATGAAATAAACCAATTCAACAAACAGTAGGGAATTGCTTTTTTTCCCCCCTTCAGTTTGATGTATCTTGAAAGCGTCATCAATAATTATGTTCCCAATTTTGCCGGTTTTGGGGGTATTTCCGTGAATTTTGGAATTTTGCTGTCAAACTCGTTTCACAGCATGTTGAAAACACGAAAAGGAATAAACGAATGCCTCGTTGCACGCAAAAACTAGCCCCGCCCAATAATATGGCGTCCACCATCAAGATGCAAAGAGGAACATATACAGCAGGTGCTACTTGAACAGAATCGAAAACTCCAAAGAACATGAGTAATAGGTCACTCTCCGGGGTTTTTTTTTTTTTTTTTTTTTGTGTGTTTGTGTTTGTTTTTACTGTGGTACATAGTTTGGAATGCAATAACCATGTTCATTGTATATCAAAGTGGAGAATATACATTATTCGTCATAATGGTACATACGGGTGAGGCGGCCTGGCGTGGGTAATTAACAACTTCGTTTTGCTCCGTCTTACATTTTTATGAATGTGCTTGTCAATGTTTTAAATTTTCTGGGTCCTGAAAATTTCAAATATTACCCCCAACCCATACACTCCTGGAATTTAATGTTAGAATAATGTTTGCCCATCCACGCATGGCTATTTAGCCCCCCCCCCCTCCCCCATTTTTATTTACAGACTTCACTCCATCCGAGGTGTTAAAACTGGGTACCCGGTAGGATTGCGAATGCTATGTGGTTCGCTTTAGCGTGTGTACGCCTAACAGGCGGATATTCAGCTGGGATGCTCCTCAAGGAGTGGAGATTGTGCACTCTAAAGTGTGGAATGGTAAAATGAATCCAATGATCGGGTAGCAATACACTGTAAGCGCTTTGGTAAAGCACTTTGAAAACAAATACGGAAAATAAAACCATACCATACCAAACCGGTATTAATATGAACAATTAATGAACAATAAAATGTTTCAATTTCACACAATCGCATTTTACTCCAACTATTCCCCTTGAGAATCCTGAACTCTTTTATCTACCATTTAAACTAATGAGCAATCATAATTTTACATCTGGGTTGTTTTACGATCAGGGTACACAAAAATTGGCTTTCTGTGCACCATAAAAAGAAATATAGGTACAGAATCTTAAATCTACGATGGCAAGCTATTGGACACTTTAGAGCAACCTACAAGAGAAAATAAATTATTGAAATACTCATTTACTTCTAAAAAATTGGCCATAACTGGAATTTTAGATCGAAATTACTGTCTCATTTAACCTTTTTCTGATTTTGAGCCTGCGCATCTTTATTATAAGCAATCACTAGGCTTGTTTTTTTTAATCAGAATTGACTAATGAAATGCGATTGTTTAAAAACTGAAAACCCCAGAAGCTACATTTAATTTCATTTTCTGTCACCATTAACCCAAAATGGGGTGCCAAATCGGTAAAAAATGTCCACTCCAAATTCGGTGGTTTTACGCATAGTTAGACATCACTTGATGAATAATGTGTTTGTCTGTAAGAACAATTGTATATATATATATATATATATATATATATATATATATATATATATATATATATATGCAACAAACTTAAAATGTGACCCACATTCACTTATTTTTCAGACAGTTCACGTAACAATGTTGTCAAATAACCTTCCGTCAAAAACGTCCTCTCCGAAAAAAAGATTTGAACCCCTGTAGAGAAATAAGATGATGACCTCATACCTCCAAATTTAAAAGCAATATCAGTTTACTTGTTTAGAACACAGACACAAAATTTAAGGGGAAAAAACAATTTTGTTGGGATGTACCTTGATCGTAAAACAGCCATCTGCGTCTTCAGTGGCGCATCAGAATTTCAATAGAGGGCGTGGGCAAAGTCGAAATTCTCGAATTTAACATGAACAGTTAATAAGTGGTTCAAATCATTGGTGGGGGGGGGGGGGGGTCCCAGGGCCGCGTCTGCATCTGCCACACAACTCATCACGGGCGTAGACACGAATTCCTTTCTTTTGTTCAGTTCAGTTCAGCTCAGTTCAATTTTATTCTTTCTCAATTTTATAAAAACAATAACAAAGACAATAACATATACAATGTAAAACTTATAAATGTTTACATAAGATAAAAGGAAAAAGAAGGGAAACTACAAAAAAGTTCAAATAACTTGTTGGGTGTAGATCCCGAGCATAATATATTAGATACAGTTTATGAATATGAAACAATACACAGCACTTCACACACTCACACACGCATCAGCAGGCACACGGGGGGGGGGGGTGGTAATGGTATACAATAGTTACGGTATGTGTACATCTGAATAGGCATCAATACATTTTTTTTTCTAAACTTAGATTTAAAAGCAGTAAGAGAAGAAGAACTTCTGATATCATCAGGAAGATTATTCCACTGTCGTGGACCAGAATGTCGAACAGAATTTAAAAAAGATTGAGTTTTAACTTTTGGATAATGAAATTTATTACTTGAACGGGTATAATGACGATGAACCGACTTATTCATGATAAACATATTTGAGATATTGCTGGGAATAATGTTATTGAATGCTCGAAACGTCAGAGTTGCTATCTGACATTTATATATATCAAAAACATTTAAGGTTTTTAGACGAAAAAATAATGGACGCGAGTGAGCTCTAAACGAGGAATTAGTGCAGATTCTTAATATTTTCTTTTGTAGCTTATGGAAGGGTTCCAATTTAGTCACTCCTACATTTGCCCAAATAACATTACAATATTGTAGGTATGGCAAGGCGAGGCAGTTATATAACATAAACAGTTCTCTTACAGGTAAAAAGGCACGAAGTTTACATAATATACCAACAGTTTCTGAGACTTTGTTCATAATAGACAAACGATGTTCATTGAAAGATAATGTGTCATCCAATGTTACACCTAGAAACTTCACAGTTTTACTACAATGTAATAAAGTTTTGTTCATATATATATTTAAGCCAGAAATGTCGCGTTTTTTCCCCCCGTTTTTTACAGAAGTATAATATATTTGTCTTATCATAGTTTATTACCAGTTCATTTGCATTAAACCAATTTTCAACTTTAACTAGTTCTTCAATAATATTTTTAACAAGTATATCAAAATCAGCGTGAGAGACAACTAAATTCGTATCGTCCGCAAAAAGAGCAAAGTGAAAAAGTGAAGAACCATTGCATAAGTCATTTACATAAATAAGAAACAGGAGAAGGCCCAGTGTGGAGCCCTGGGGGACACCATACTGGACCCTCTCATGATGAGAAACAAAGTTATTATAAATGGTATAGTGAAAACGATTAGATAAATAATTCTGAAACCATGTAAAAGCAGTACCACGTATTCCAAATCTGGACAATTTAGCAAGTAAAATATTGTGGTCAATTACATCAAAGGCTTTAGACAGATCAAGAAATATACCAATGGAGTGTAAATTACCATTCATCTTATTAATGATATGGTCATGAAGATCAATCAGAGCATGTTCGCATGATGAGTTTGCCCTAAAACCGTATTGTGAATTATTAAAAAGGTTGTTCTTATTAATATTACCTATAAGCCTGTTATACATTAACTTTTCTAATATTTTTGAAAAACAGGGAAGTAGTGTAATCGGTCGATAATTAGAAAATATGTGAGGATTACCCTTTTTGAATACAGGAATTAATTTACCAATTTTTATGTCTTTAGGTACCGTACCTGAGTAAAACGAAAGATTTATTATGTGAATAAGAGGTTTGGTAATTGAATATATAACTTGTTTGATCACAGCTTGACTTATTCCGTCAACTCCGATGCTTTTACTAGCTTTAAAAAGTTTAACAATATCAATAATCTCAGTTTCATCGATTGTTTTTAGAATTAGGGCAGTTTTCTATAGCAAAGGAGGAAAAGGGCTACCGGATTAGCTTTGATATTCGCTGCAATAGTTCACAAAAGTATTGTTTCTTTGCTCGTTTTAGAATTGCATTTAATTTATTGCGATATCTTTTAAATTTTCTTTTTGTTGAAGCAGTTCTTTTTTTTTACAGAATATTTTATATAAATTATCCTTTTTAACAATGCATTTGATAATGAGTATGTTATCCAGGGTTTCTTCGGGGACTTTTTCCTATTCTTCTCAGTTATAGGGGATACAGTTATTTGCATAAGCATTTCTAAAACTATGAATCAATATATTATAAGCATGGTCAAATCATCAGAAGATGTGCCGGGGGGGGGGGGGTGGATATTCATAATCGGTCGAGCGGGACTCATGTTTTGTGTTAGTGGGGTGGGGGGGGGATGAGCTACGCAGTGGGACTCATTTCCCTAGGTTAGGACTGAAGGGATCTTGGGCCATCGGATCAACAAAATGAGGACAAAAAGTGGGTAAAATGTATACAATTGGGCTGAAAGGAGTGACCAATTTTTTTTTTCTCTCTCTCTCTCTCTCTCCCTTTTGACCACGTGAGGGTTATAGGAAGATGCTAAGGTCATTAGGACCACGTGGTGCAAAAATTGGGACAGGCGTATTGAGAAGAAGAAAAAAAAGGTCCGATACGTTGGTCTGAAGGTCCCTTAACCTGAAAATGAAATTGAATACGATTTAGATTTAATAGGGTTAGTAGAGCAAGTTTGAAAATGAAATAAAGTTTATAATTTGAGTTTAGTTTGTTCCAATTGTTCTGAAAAATGGAACAAGGTTTCGAAACATGAAAATACCGTGGTCATGTCGTCATTACGGAATGATAACTGATCATTTTCTTGCTAATCGTGGCACACGTATGTTCCAACCGCTCGTTTCCTGGGCGCATCCATGTTGAAATGTTATAATTAGCATAACCACTGAACCGGTTCCGTTGAACTTCCGTGAACTTTGCGAACTTTGCCCGCTGTAATTAGCTCCTCCCGTTTCGTTATATGAGCAAGAAAACCTCTCAAAATATGTTATTTTCCGGTGTGCGCGTCCGGGTGAGCAAATACAAATGAATATTTATGAGAAGATATGAATCAAGCTCGTTTAATTAAAGTTACTTATTTCTCACAAAACTGTACCAAAAGTGACATATATTTCCAACAGAAAAAGTTTGTAAAATTTTGAATATTTATGAATAATATTTTATTTCTCATTTTTTTTTCCTTTTCCGAATTTTTACAAGCTTTTACGACCTTTATATTTAAAAACTATGATATATTTTTTATAATTTCCATCATTTCGGGAGATGGAATATAAAAAAACGTTGATGTTAGAAGCTCCAGAGAAAACAGGTAATTTTCAACGAATTGAATTTCCGTATACCATGGAGCTACTAAGTTATGAGTATATTGTATATGCAATGTATCTAGAGGGTTAGGCTATAATAAAGTAAGTTATATTAAATATAGTCAGTGTATGAACAACAGTTACTTGGAGGAACAGGTATATTTTGTGGATGTATTTAGTAATTAATCATGGAAGCTCTGCGCGGTTAGTACCATGGAGCTTACTAAATTAAGTAAGGCTACGGTACGTATCTAACATAATTATTGTCATTAGTTTTTACAATGCAAAGGTTTGACACATGTTTGTAGATTATGTGCTAACTCTACCTGGCCTTATTTATATTATTAATCGATCTATGAAATTAAAATGAGAAATGCTTTACTTTTTTTTATATCATATAAAAAATATAATTTAAAAAAAACACACAAACAATCATGCAGACAAAACAAAATGGGAAACCTTTTCATTGCCATTGCACTTGTAATTATTTTCGAATTAATAAGCTTCAGAATATTATAGCCTTTAGTTAGAACTCTATTACTATCAACAAAGTACAACTGTTTCTCCAAGTTGTTAGTTGTTGTTCATACACCAAGGGCGTAAATCCCGGGGGGGGGGATACATCCCCCAGATTTTGGGGAGGGGGATGCCCTGTACAAACACCTCCCCCCAGTTTTCAAAAAAGAAATGAAAAAAAAATACACTAGGTAATGTTGTTATTGGTTAAAAATAGCGCTCTCATTACTCTAAAATGCCTCTTTTTTTACCCCCCAAACCCAAATTTTTTTCTGCTCGGTCGCTATGCGACCTCGCACTAAGTAACAAACAGTAACCTAAGTATAAAATAGTTGGATCCAATGTATTTGATTGATACACGTCTGCCAAAACCCAATACACCCCCTCTCCTCGTCTGGGGACAAACCTTAGGAAAGGGTGTTGTTGACAATCAAATAGTTGTGTGGAGGGTTTAATTGGGGACTGCAGCCCACAAAATTTTCGTAGCAAAGATTGTGGATTCGTTTTCTATCGCTGGGTTTTTTTTTTTTAACAAAGTATGTAAAATGTATCTTCTAAATGGATACTAATTATTTTCTGCTCGCACTTCGCTCTCGCTGATAATAAATAGGATTTATAATCTCAAATTTAAGCTTAAACATTTGGACTCGCGCTTCGTGCTCGCATTACTTTTTTTATTATTAAAATGAACAGGAATCAAGGCTATCATTATGATTCTTAAAAGCATACATTCAAAGACAAATTTTCTTCGTACACCCTCCCTCTTCGAATACATTTTCTCTTTGGGTCTCTATATGCCTCTGAAAGTGTCCCTTTTATAGAAAAAGTGCCCTTTTTTCCATCGAGACCCCACTTTCAAATTCGTGACGCCGCCTCTACTGTGTTGTTTTGTTCTGTTTTGTTGGGTTTTTTTTTCGCGCTCGAAGATACTATAAAGGACCTTTAATGTATAAGAATATATTCAATTTCAGCCTAAAAATTTTCGGCTCGCGCTTCGCGCTCGCTGATAGTAAAGTGGAAATACAATGCACAAATATTCTCAAACTTTACCTCAAAAATTTCGGCTTGCGCTTCGCGCTCGGCATTACTTTTTTCAATTACTAAAATAAACTGGAATCAAGGCAGTCATTATGATTATTTAAAGTATACATTCAAGACAACTTTTATTCGTATCTCCTCGCTCTCTGAATAAATTTCTCTTTAGATCTATGCCTCTGATCTAAAGTGTCCCCCTTTTCAGAAAAAAGTGCACTTTTTATCGAGACCCCACTTTCAAATCCATTCTGCCTCTACTACATATTTTGTTTTTCGTTTTTATTTTGTTTCCCGTTCGCAATACTATATTGGACCTTTAATGCACAAACATATCCAATTTCAGCTTAAATTTTCGGCTCGCGCTTCGCGCTCGCTGATACTAAAAAAGGAACTATAATGCACAAATAACTCCAATTTTTAGCTAAAATTTTCGGCTCGCGCTTCGCGCTCGCATTAGATTTTTTTCCATTACTAAAATGAACAGGAATCAATGCAGCCACTGAAGCTAGAAACATACATTCAAAGACAAATTTTCTATGTGTTTTTGAGCTTGTGAATGCCAAACAAGATCGAGACAAGTTGGCAAATTATTTCGCTCATCCCCCACTCCTTGACACGGATTTACGCCGTTGTCATACACTGACTATATTTAATATAAGTTACTTTAAAACTCGACCCTCTAGATACATTGCATTGTATACGCATAACACGCATAACTTAGTAGCTTCATGGTATACGGAAAACGCTGTTTTAAATTTGTTGAAAATTACCTGTTTTCTAGAGCTTCTAACACCAACGTTTTTCATGTTCATCTCCCGGAAATGATGGAAATTATTATTTAAAAAATATATCACAGTACTTATAAATAAATGTCGGTAAAGCTGTAAAAATTCGAAAAGGAAAAAGAAATGAGAAAATAAATATTATTTCATAAATATTTAAAAAATTTTACAAACTTTTTCTTGTTGTAA
The DNA here is from genome assembly GCA_940671915.1 of Paracentrotus lividus. NCBI lineage: Eukaryota > Metazoa > Echinodermata > Echinoidea > Camarodonta > Echinidae > Paracentrotus > Paracentrotus lividus. The sequence continues at coordinate 29,990,717 of CALNVZ010003433.1, forward strand.
TTAACTTTGCGTCAGTTTTGTGAGAGATAAGTAACCTTAATTGAACGAGCTTGATTCATATCTTCTTATAAATATCCATTTCTATTTGCGCACCGGGTGCGCACACTGGAAAAAAATATTATTTTGAGAGTTTCCTTGGCATTAACGAACGAGAGAGCTAATTACAGCGGGCAATGTGCACAGAAGTTCAGGGAACTTGTATATGGTTAAGAAGAAAATATTGGGTAAAAATTAGTAGTGTAACAGGTGCGTATCCTGGATTTTGCACCCCGGGGGCCCGACGTGATTTTGGCGCCCTGTATGTGAGCGAAAGCCGAGCGAAAATTTTTGCTATATGGAAGTTTTAAAACTTTGCTCTTTCTATATAGAGAAACATTTAAAAGACCCCTTCTGTTTATTTTTTTTTTTCGCCCCTTAGTTTCTGGTAAATTCGGCACGCCTCCCTAAGTTTAGAATAAAGTTGGAACCCCTAAGTTAAAGTTAAATTTGGCGCCCCTACATTTTGAACTCAATCTGAAGTCCATAAGATTTAAGGCGCTCCCTAAGTTTTCAGATCATTTTGGCGCCCATACATTTGAGCTAATTTGGCGCCCAATGTTTAAGGTCGATTAACGCCCTATTTAAGGTCGATCTTCTTAATTTAAGGCCGGTTGGAGCCCCCTCCTACATATAAGGTCGGTTTGGCGTCCCACGTTTAAGCTCAATAAGTCTCAGATCCCCTAAGTTTTTCAGACCCCCTAAATTCATAGTCGATTCAGTGCCCTAAGTTAAGGTCGATTTGGCCCCTTTTTTGTTTAAATTCTATTTGGCGACCCCTAAATTCAAGGTCGAACTAACTCCCCTAAGTTTAAGGTCGATCTGGCACCCTTCAAAATTTAAGGTCGGTTTGGCGCCCCTGAGTTTAAGTTCATTTGGCGCCGCCCACCTATGCTACAAGTCAATTTGACGCCCTTATGTTAAAGCTTAATATGGCGCCCCTACCTTTAAGCTCAATTTGCCCCCCCCCCCGTAGTTTAATGTCGATTTGGCGCCCCCTAAATTTTAAGGGTCGATTTTTCGTCCCTAAGTTTAAGGTCAGTTTGAGGCCCCTATGTTAAATCTGGCGGCCCCACCGTTTAAGCTCAATTTGGCGCCCCTGTAGTTTAATGTCGATTTACGCCCCTAAATTTAAACTCGACTTTACGTCCCTAAGTTTAAGGTTCAGGTTTGGTGCCCCCTATGTTTAAGCTCAATCTTGGCGCCCCTACGTTTAAGCTCAATTTTGGGCGCCCCGTAGTTAAATATCGATTTTAGCGCCCCTAAATATAAGGTCAACTTGACGCCCCTAAGGTTAAGGTCAATTTGACCGCCCCTATGTTTAAGCTTAATTGGCGCCCCCGTAGTTTAATGTCGATTTGGCGCCCCCTAAAATTAAAGTCGATTTTGCGTCCTAAGTTTAAGGTCAGTTTTGCGCCCCATGGTTTAAGCTCAATCTGGCGGCCCTACGTTTCAGCTCAATTTGGTGCCCCGTAGTTTAATATCGATTTTAGCGCCCCCTAAATATAAGGTCGACTTGACGCCCCTAAGTTTCAGGTCAATTTGACGCCCCTATGTTTAAGCTTAATTTGGCGCCCCGTAGTTTAATGTCGATTTGGCGCCCCTAAAATTAAGTCGATTTTGCGTCCCTAAGTTAAGGTCAGTTTTTGGCGCCCCTATGTTTAAGCTCAATCTGGCGCCCCTACCTTTAACATGTTTAAGCTCAATTTAGTGCCCCTTAGGTTAATGTCGATTTGGCGCCCCCTAAAATTTAAGGTCGACTTGACGCCCCAAAGTTTAAGGTAAATATTGACGCCCCTATGTTTAAGCATGGACTAGTGTCCATGGGTTTAGGCTTAATATGGCGCCCCTAACTTTAAGCTTAATTTGGCGCCCCCCGTAGCTCAATGTCGATTGGCGCCCCCTAAATTTAAGGTCGATTTTACGTCCCTAAGGTTTAAGGTCAGTTTGGCGCCCCTATGGTTAAGCTCAATCTGGCGCCCCTACGTTTAAGCTCAATTTGGCGCCCCTGTAGTTTAATGTCGATTTGAGCGCCCCTAAATTTAAGGTCGACTTGACGCCCCTAAGTTTAAGGTAAATTTGGACGCCCTATGTTTAAGCATGGACTAGTGTCCATGGTTAAGCTTAAATATGGCGCCCCTACCTTTAAGGCTTAATTTGACGCCCCCGTAGCTCATGTCGATTTGGTGCCCCTAAATTTAATGTCGATTTTACGTCCTAAGTTTAAGGGTCAGTTTGGCGCCCCTATGTTTAAGCTCAATCTGGCGCCCCTACGTTTAAGCTCAATTTGGCGCCCCTGTTGTTTAATGTCGATTTAGCGCCCCTAAATTTTAGGTCGACTTGACGGCCCTAAGTTTAAGGTCAATTTGACGCCCCTATATGTTTAAGCTTAATATGGCGCCCCCTATGTTTAAGCTTAATTTGGCGCCCCCGTAGTTTAATGTCGATTTGGCGGCCCCCTAAAAATTAAAGTCGATTTTTGCGTCCCTAAGTTTAAGGTCAGTTGGCGGCCCTATGTTTAAGCTCATCTGCGCCCCTACGTTCAGCTCAATTTGGTGCCCCGATTTAATATCGATTTAGCGCCCCCTAAATATAAGGTCGACTTGACGCCCCTAAGTTTCAGGTCAATTTGACGCCCCTATGTTTAAGCTTAATTTGGCGCCCCCGTAGTTTAATGTCGATTTGGCGCCCCCTAAAATTAAAGTCGATTTTGCGTCCCTAAGTTTAAGGTCAGTTTGGCGCCCCTATGTTTAAGCTCAATCTGGCGCCCCCTACCTTTAACATGTTTAAGCTCAATTTAGTGCCCCTCTAGGTTAATGTCGATTTGGCGCCCCCTAAATTTAAGGTCGACTTTGACGCCCCAAAGTTTAAGGTAAATTTGACGCCCCTATGTTTAAGCATGGACTAGTGTCCATGTTTAGGCTTAATATGGCGCCCCTAACTTTAAGCTTAATTTGGCGCCCCCGTAGCTCAATGTCGATTTGGCGCCCCCTAAATTTAAGGTCGATTTTACGTCCCTAAGTTTAAGGTCAGTTTGGCGCCCCTATGGTTAAGCTCAATCTGGCGCCCTACGTTTAAGCTCAATTTGGCGCCCCTGTAGTTTAATGTCGATTTTGACGCCCCCTAAATTTAAGGTCGACTTGACGCCCCTAAGTTTAAGGTAAATTTGACGCCCCTATGTTTAAGCATGGACTAGTGTCCATGGTTTAAGTTAATATGGCGCCCCTACCTTTAAGCTTAATTTGACGCCCCCGTAGCTCAATGTCGATTTGGTGCCCCTAAATTTAATGTTCGATTTTACGTCCCTAAGTTTAAGGTCAGTTTGGCGCCCCTATGTTTAAGCTCAATCTGGCGCCCCTACGTTTAAGCTCAATTTGGCGCCCCTGTTGTTAATGTCGATTTAGCGCCCCTAAAATTTTAGGTCGACTTGACCGCCCTAAGTTTAAGGTCAATTTGACGCCCCTATATGTTTTAAGCTTAATATGGCGCCCCTACCTTTAAGCTCAATTTGGCGCCCCTGTTGTTTAATGTCGATTTAGCGCCTCCTAAAATTTAAGGTCGACTTGAAGCCCCTATGTTTAAGCTTAAATATGGCGCCCCCTAAACTTATGCGACTTGATGCCCCTAAGTTTAAGATCAATTTGACGCCCGTATGTTTAAGCTTAAATGGCGCCCCTACCTTTAAGAGGCTCAATTTGCGCGCCTACCCGGGGTGCCCGGGCCCGAAAGCCCCCCCCCCCCGATACCCAGAATACACGCATGTGTAATAAAATAATCAGCGCCATACCTGACCATATTAGAGTTTGAGGATACATAGTCCCATAATATTATGTTTTTAGATAATTAAAAAGCGTCATCCCAAATTTGAAAGATTTTTTTAATAAATGAATCACTCATATTCATTTTACCAAAATACACAATATCAAGGTAGATATGCTACAAAACAAGATAAAAAGAACAAAATAAACACTGAAAATTCGGAAAGAAGATAAAATTGGGTTTAAATTAATTATTGTAATCTTCCCTCAAGTGCCTTAATTAGCAAATTAGTTTTTAAATACCAATCGGGTTTGATTGTCTAAAATGTTAATTCAAAAGTAGATTCACGGGGAACCATGACCAAATGCGTAAGTAAAACATTTTAAATCTCATTAGATATCTTATTGAAGATTTTGAAAAAATTATTTCAGCCTGGGAGACAGACAAAGCGAGAAAAATAACTGCCGCCCTCACGTGACAATATTAGCTGCCCTCTTGCGTCGATGCCTATAAATATGTCAATATGGCGCCTTCCACGAAGCGGCAATTGGTTGCGTACATTAGGAACATACGTGGAGAGAGTCCAGTATGTTTGACTCCAGTTGGAGTCAAGAAGGTAGACTCCCACGAGGTGTCATCTAAAACTCTGGTTGGGGGTTGAACGTTTGTCCCTGAGATGACACTCGAAGAGAGTCTAGTATGTTTGACTCCAGATGGAGTCAAGAAGGTAGACTCCCACGAGGTGTCATCTAAACTCTGGTTTGGGGGGGGGGGTTGAACGTTTGTCCCTGAGATGACACTCAAAAGAGTCTAACATGTTTGACTCTAGTCGGAGTCAAGAAGGTAGACTCCAATAAGGTGTCAGTTGTACTCAAATTAAAGAAGTCTGCTTTAACCAATTTAAGTGTCATCTCAGGGACAGAGCTGGACTCTTGTAAAAGGGTCACTTAGACACTTATTTTTTTTCTGTGTGTGTGTAATGCAATTGGGGTAGGTTGTTACATCGACATGGGGTAGGTTGTTGTAACAACCTACCCCATGGGTGATTTTACACATAAAATCAACTGTAGGAAAGCCATTAGGCAGAATTACAGGGCATGGCTCAGGGGTATATTAGTGACATACATGTACTATATTCACAATACCAGACTATCATCATGTGCCTTCAGTTGTAAGAACTATTACAAATTTTAATTTTTGTCAAAAATTCACTTGGAACTCTAAAAAATGATTTTTGTTGATTTACTTTTTAAGAAAACAACGGAGAAACCCCATGACCGGCAGTTCATCACAGCTGTGTGTAGGCTGTATATAGATGCCAGTTAGCACGAACTCTCTTGTTCCAACTTAGCACACTGAGAACTGTAACAACTGACCCGTGTAACTTCCATACCCGGTCTCCCCTAATAATCTTGGCTCATTAATAATCTTTGCTTCGAATATTTTGTGGGCTGCGGGCCCCTAGCCCAAACACAATTACACCAATTCTTTTGACAAGGGTTGTCTCCAGGCGATGGCACTTATTGTTTGTTAATTTACAGTGCGAGGTCGCATAGCGACCGATCAGGAACACTTGGGGTTTTAAAAGACATATGAAGAAAAGATAGGGGCACTTTTTAGTATTGAAAGTGCCACTTTTTAAGAAACTGTCCATTAGACTTTCAAAGAGTCTCAAAAGCTTCTTTTTAGTATAAAAAGGGCATTTGTATGCGAAGAAAAGGACACTTTTACAGTGCATGAAAAAAGAAAAGGGGTACTTTAAGAGTCCATGAAAAAGTGGGGTCATTGTGCCCCTGCCCCCTGGTTCAACCGCCTCTGATAGACTTTAATATCCTCAAGCGCGAAGCGCGAGTATGAAAAATTGAGCTCAAAAGTGTAGCTTACTGTGCATTATATGGACCCTATAGTATCCGCGAGCGAAAATTTGGGGTTTTAAAAGATATATGGAGTAACAAGGGGCAATTTTTTGTATTATAAGTGCCCCTTTTTTATAATAGAAATTGTCCATGGGACTTTTCAAAACTCTGAAAGGCTTCTTTTTATTAAAAAATGGCACATTTGGGTCATGAAAAGGGGCACTTTTAGGGTGGATGAAAAAGTGGGGTTCACTGTGTCCCCTGCCCCCTCCCCCCTCTTTCACCGCCTTTGAAACTAGGCCTTATTTCTGTTATATCATTTCCTTGAACGGAAGATAACATCATTTTAAAATATAAAAATAGAACACAAATGCAAACGAAAACTTTCCTGTAATTTCTTCTGAAAAACATGATTATCATACCCAAAATAAAAACTTGCGAGCGTGAAGCGCAGTAGAAAGATTTCACATGTAGTGGGACTGAAAGCAAAGTGTTAAAGCTTCCTTTCTTGTTTTTCTATTCAAGTATCTGCTGCATTTCCGCCAAAAAGTGGGGTTTTTATTTTATTTTATTTTATTTTTAGTCAAGCGGACCCTGCTTGCCTGCGGGGGGGGGGGGGTTCGTTTGAACCCCCGAACCCCACCCCCCCCCCCTAGTTACGGGCCTGATATCATAATGAAAACAAGATCATAGTTACCATTTACAACCTTATCATTAAGGCTTAAACAAAATTTGGGGATAAGATAATAATCGAGGGTTCATGGTGTTTTTTTTTTTTTCCTTTGTTTTGACCATTAAGGTAGGATAATATTTTTCGATTTTTCACCGATCTCACTTTTTACGTCAAACCCTCCCCTGGACAAGAGACCAAAGCCGGTGACCTTAAATCTCGATTTAACTTAAGGAACAATAACATCCCTACACTTTAGACGCGTTTCGCGGTGGTAGGACAGAGGGGGCCTTGGTCAGCCGGGTAAACAAAAAAGGGGCCCCAAAATGAGAAGAAAAGAAAAAGAAAAAATCAAAAATGGGCATTATTCGGGTTGACAAACTTTGTTATTGTTAGTTCCCCGGAAATGGTTGTGTCCCGGTAACAAAAAGAAAAAGAGGTCCGTACATTGTTCTGAAGGTTCCTTAAGCGGGCCGTCACACTGAGGTCGTTCTATAACGTTCTATAACGTTCTTGCCCGTTCTTTAAAAAATTGCTGAACGGGCTTTGGTCGGGTTGGAACTTATAACTTTGAAAAATAATTTCTTGAATACGATACTAGGCAGTTCACAAATAGTTCTCGTTACGTCAATTCCGTCTTTATCGCGTCCGCAATACCGTTCGTAGCACGTCCAAACCGCCACTAAAAGTGCCTATGCGCAGCATGATAAAAGTTAGGTACCACGTTCGTAATACGTCCTTCTCGTTCAGAGTAAGTCCTACCCGTTTAAGGAACGTTGTCACTACGTTTAATTATAGAACTTGAAGCTAGTACGATTTTTTTTAACATGTTTAAAAAAATCGGAATGCCTTTCCGTTCTCTCCGTTCGGGCCCGTTCGCCAAGTTCGTAAACAGATTGTAAACGGTCTGTACTAGATTCTAAAAGGTCTGTACTACGTTTAGTCCGTGTGTAAACAGATTGAGCCCGTTCACCAAGAACTACCTAGACCGCAGTGAGAACTAGCTCAGTGTGACGGGAATAATGACATGCCGTTCTGTTTAAAAATTGAAACGTATTGCTATCCAAGCCCGTGCTATAAAGTCCTGAGCAGATTGAAATAGGTCTCAAGTACGTCCACTCCGTGTGTACATAGATTAAGCCCGTTCTGCAATAATTTCAATAACATGGTAAGAATCAGTGTGATAGTAGTATAAGCGAATAGATCAGCTGTTTAATTGCCACACAATAATTGCTACAATTACAGAAATCTCACAACTTTTAGAATAAATACGAAAAACGGCCATTGGTCCGAAAAGAACGCGTACATTTGACCTAATTATTTCTGGATTAAGATGAACAACGTTCGTATACAGTCCTCAATACGTCCATCACGTCTCTGCCTCGTCTGCAGACCGTTTGTATCTAGTTAAAATCGGGTGAAAATGACCGTTTCCACGAAACAGAGCCCGTCTGAAACAATTCAAACCCGTCCCCAGTTAGTTGCAACCCGTTCTTAATCAGTTCCAACTCGTTTCCAATGCGTTTCGTCCCGACCTAACTAGTTCTTGGTCGTTTTTAATCCGTTAAAATCCGTTCTTACTCGTTCTTACGTCGACCAAACGGCCTCCAGAAAGTTCATCTCGTTCTTACATCGTCATTATCCATGGCTAGAACGTGTTGAACGCAAATGCGTGCCCATTTCCCATAAAAAAAAACCTAGCCCGTTTTTGCCAGACCTCATGCGTCTTCGTAACTTCAAGCTGATAATGAATATACAATGCTCGTTTGTAAGACGTCCTAGCACATCTTTGGAACGATTTAAGTATGGCAATTTCGTTTGTAGTACGTCCATCTCGTTTCAGGTACGTTGCCATCCAGTTAAATTTTAGGACGAGATGGGAGCCCGATATTTTTGAACACTTTTTTGAAAATCCGACCGAGCTAGTCCATGAAGTTCGTAAACAGATCGTAAGAAGTATTTACTACGTCCACTCAGTTTACACACAGACTATGCCCGTTCGGCAAAATTTGCAAGGACGTAGTAGGAACGAGCTCAGTGTGACGGGGGTATAACCTGAAAATGAAAAATTGAATACGGTTTTAAATAAATAGGTTTCGTAGCGCAAGTTCGAAAATGAAATGAAGTTTATATAATTTAAGTTTTGCTTGATCCACTTGTTCCGCAAAATGAAACAGGGTTTGGAACCCTAAAAATACCGTGGTCATGGCGTCAATTACGTTAAGTTGAAAGGTGACTTATTTAATTTAAAAAATTGGATATGGGCAATTCCAAGCAAAACAGGACATGGAGCTGAACTTTTAATGTGGTGCTGTGCCTTTGAAAATGCAAATTAGGATCTGAAATTACCACAAAGGCTTTTTCAATACAACCAATCATTCAAATAAAGAAAAATTGCGATTCAGTATTCTTGCGCTGAATAATTGATAAAAACCCAAATTTGCACATATGGGACTATGGGGCTTTAAATGCCTCTTATTCTTATATCTAGTCATTTTTTTGCTTAATGTAATTATCATGGACTTCTCCAACAAACATAGGTATTAATATTTCTTAATAATGCATTTCTCCTCACGAAAAAGACCGGGAAACCTTATGTCACTCCGTAACCGTCACTCAGTAACCGGACATGGGTTCAAGTTTTAAGTCATAAGTCTAATTAACAAAATATTCAACCAATTTTTTTTTTATGCAAGGTGGCATATTATACCTAGAATAACATAGAATCCAATCAATAACTCAAAATTGTGTTAGCCATTTAGATTTCACAGAGTTTGAGCAAAATGTTTTCTGCTCAAATATGCATGTCCATTTTGCGTCACTCCGTAACCATGATTATGAATATTCATATTTCATTAATTAAGATCATCACTATAAAAAAAAATATATAATTTTGAAAAGAGGGTACCATCAGCTTTTGTCATGAACCATTTCTTTGTACATAAAGATTAAAGTATGGATGATAAACTTGTTTGAATGCTGAAATGTTGCTTCTGAATGTCACTCCGTTACCTTGGAACTGCCCATATACAAATGACACTAGTTCATTGTTGGTCTATTTAAGTTAACCGAGAGGCAACCGTAAATTTAAAAAAAATCAAATAACTTAGTGGTAGATCTTTAACATCGCCCTCATGCGAGGACATTCGACAAATATTTCCTAATATTTCGAGTTATAGTACATGTATTAAAATTACTGCGCAAAGCAAGACAAGATACAAAAAAAAAAAAAAAAAAAAAAAAAAAAAAAAAAAAAAAAAACAACATGTAGGGACTACTCATAAAATAAAATTTACTTCCAAATGCTATAATGCTAGTTTTTAGTGCTGACTAGGCCTATATTGCTCATGGCTTAATCCTCTATAATCTACTAATTAAAAGGAGAGAAAAAAAAAAGAAAAAAAAAAACTTCAACGACGACAGTTCGGTTTTTCAAACAACCAAAGATTAGGTTTTCCATATAAGGCTCTATGTTGCTTGTACATTATAAGACTCATCATGGTATGATGTCTTTTCTTTTGTACCAAATGCACTGTAGGGTATAATCTCGATCGATCCTGAGCTTCTCAAACTCTCCTGTTTTCAAAATCAGAACTCAACACTCTGATCACATCGACGTGTTGGTTACATGATGTTCCCACCTTTATAATTACAGATTCATTATCTGTTGTTACAACATTTTATACAAAAAAAAAATATGTCAACAAGAAACACATTTAGTCAAATGCCCTTTCATAAATCCATGTGTTCCTAAAGAATAAATAAATAAATAAATAAATGTACAAATAACAATGAATCAATGAAAACTTACTGGCAACTACCAAGAAGTTTGCTTAATACTAGCTAATAGCAAGCATTTTTGTAGTAGTAAATTGCCATTCGGTCTAAACCACATTTGACTAATGTCCATTTTTGGTCTCATCTCACTTGGTATAATTCCATTTTTTCCCCTGTAACCAGTTCGTCTAATTACCTTTTGGTCTAAGTACCACTTCGCCTTTTAGCAATTATGTCCAATTCCCATTCCTTTGATTCCCAGTTCATGTAATGTCCAATTGGTCTATCACCACTTGGTCAATTCCAGTAACCATGGTAACAAACTGGTAATATGGGCATTAGACCAAGCGGTCACTAGACAAAGTGAAAATTAGACCAAGTGTGTATTAGACCAATTGTAAATTAGACCAAATTGTTAGTAGACCAAATAGTACCACGTGGTATTAGACAAATGGAGAATTAGATCAACTGCTGTTAGACCAAGTGGATATAAAAATATATCAGTGTATAGAACCCGATAGAATGGCCTACCTTTGAAGCCCTATTTGACTTCATTTGATTTTATATCATTATTTTCAATTCCATATTCTCACATAGGCCATTGTAAGCAGAGGTTCAGAAATTATAAATAAAGTGATCATACAATGTAAAATTCATGTAAATAATGCATAGCGGAAAGCATAATGTCAATAAAACTGGGCAATGTATACACTAAAGGAAAAAAGGAGGGGGAAAAAAACGAGACAGGAGAAGAATTGGAGATAATTTTGTGCATTCAGATTTAAACGCAATGGTAATAGTGTTATCCATACAACATTCTATGCCAATTTGTCTGCCATGCCATGCAAATTGCGCAGCAAACAATAGTGCCAGGGCAGCCACATAACAAAACGTGTTCAACATTCAACTTTAATTTATTGTGCAAAATATTCAGTTTTGAAAGCCTTATTATTCACATCCAAAATCAGTGTACGTGTTGCGATAAAGTAGGTGCGATCATAGATGACTCCAGTCTAAAGTTGTATATGTTTGAAGTCACTAGTTGATTACGGGGGTTCTAGGACACTACCCTCAGGACAATTACCCTCCGGACAACTGCCCCCACCAAAAATCTACCACCATCCTACACCAAACCCTAACCCTATTTCGGGGGGGGGGGAGGTAGTTGTAATTTGGGTACTATTGTATAGGGGTAGTTGTCCAGGGGTGGTTGTCCTGATACTGATGCGGAAAGATGACAATAGCTTTATCATGTTTATGAAGACTAAAACATTGAATGATAGTGCACTGATGGCCAACCATGGTTTTATTTGATCAACCACGAGGGTCTATGTCTACAAATAGAACACATTTCCCCCATGAAACATTCTTGACAGTAATCTGATTACATTATTTAATAATCATGAGATCTATTATGATTATGTTGCAAATGCTTTGTGAATGTGTACAAATATTTATTCTATTATGTATTTATTTCAATGTTTTGTCATAATGTTGTTTTCCACTAGATCTTCATTGTAAAAATATGTACAAATATCGGCTGTATCTATGTGGTATAATGTTAATATTTGTTTATAAACCATTATTCAAATGATATCGTATCACCGGTTGGTTTGCTTGTTGTTGATGTTAGCGGTTATATATGTTTTGTTGTGTTTTGATTTTTTTATTTTTTTTTATTTTTTTGATTTTTTTTTTTATTTAAATTTTATTATATTATATTATTATTATTTATTTTTTTTTTTTTTGGGGGGGGGGAGTGGGGGCATGATGCTGTTTTTTCTATGACCTCCAAAATTACCCTTGATTCGAGTTATAAAGCGACATGACCACCTAGCACCCCTTTTTTTTTAATATTATATCATTTTTATCATCATTTTTATATATCAATCAGCAAGAACGTTTATGATAGCGGTGGTTCTATGGCATTTGATCTGGTGACAACTTCTCTGCAGTCAAACTACTCCCTTTAACTCATTTAAGCTCAAGTTGCCTATTAGTATTGCAATCTTGAATATAGAGTGAAAATGTTCACTCTTGAAGGAGTTGAATATCAGAAGAAAAAGTGAATTAAGAGTAAAATGTGTATTTCCACTCATTTTCGGGTGACATCAGGGATCACTCGAAGATCTTTGAGTGCATGGTCCCCGAGGTCAATCGGTCTTCAAGTGATCCCTGAGGTCACACACAAATAAGTACAAATACATATTTTCACTCCAAATTTACTCAAATATTACTCTAAATTTCCTATATCTGAAATTCACTCCGTCAAGGGTAAACTTTTTTTCTTTGTCTTTTTTTTTTTTTGTTAAGAGAGGACGGCTTGTAAAACCATCCGTTTCGCCCATGTTTGTATGCATTGACTTGTACAAAATGGGCAAAACTGTCGTTTAATTTGCCGTATGTGATGGAGGCTCGGTAGTCTAGAGGGAAACATAAGTTGAGATAATAAGAAATTTAAAGTTATAGGCCTATCCTTGAATAAAAACAAGGTAGACATTGTACCCTTGAATGAATCTACTGTACACATTATGAGGCGTCACTGCAAGAAGTGCAAAGATCACTGATCAAAGAAGGTCTGTCAACATACTTGGAAAAGAAAGACATAGGTGTATAAACTGGAGATACGTTTGGGGTTGCTACCCCATCAAATAGAGAAGCTGTTACCATTATCACCCCCTTTCCATTGAAAATATTTGTCAAGGGTTTCGGCACATTAAGTTATGTTACTTTTTGATAGGCCGTGCACAATTTTTCTAAGTGGTGGTGACGGGGGGGGGGGGGGGGCGAACATAAAATAATAAATATAACAAGAGAGACAAAAAGGTGTTATATTTGTTGTTATTTGTTTCTATGGGGTTTAAAAAAAAAGTTTGTTTAAAGTTTTTTTCCCCACTGCCCCCCTATCTTCCCCCAGCTCCACGCCCCCTTTTATATACATGTTAAAAACTTAAAACTTATTCTAAAAAAGGGAATTCTGAGTCAATTTGTCATCTGATCTCTAGTGCTCTGTGGTCTCTAGTGCTATCTTGTCCCTAATATCGGATCGACACCACCCCCCCCCCCGATACATATGATATAAATGGGTATAAAAAAATGGAATTGGAAAGATTAATAATCTAAAAATGTTCCATAAGAAGGATAGCTCGATAGCCATATGGCGTTCTTTCCATTATATTTCCTGAACATGCTGAATGTACACGTTGACTGAAATGTAAATATAATGGCCCATCCATGCGTGTGTATGATTAGAATATGAAAAGATCACGTCGAGTTGAATAATATGGATTGAATAGACAACTATTCAGGGAGTAAAATCGCGCTTTGTGTAATCCATATATTTTTTTTATATTTAGCTTCCTCTTTTGGAACTGATGGCTTCTGGTTTACCAAGCACCATTCAACGTACGTTCCATGCCGTGCGCTGATCAGGAACGGAATATGGTTTTCGGTTCCTTATTTAGTTCATATTCTATAATATATGCGGTGTGCAAAGAAACTGTTCCTTGAGAGACATGCGACAACGACACAATATGGGAAAACTTTAATTGTCTATTTGCCTGGTTTAGCCTGAAGGATATTCAAGACTTTCCAGCATATGTACGACGATGCAGGACAGATGATAAACAATTGACAGGGACTACGCTTTTTTTTCCAGGTAGGCATAATAATTTAAAGAAAAATAATTAAAATAGCATCCTCTCCGATTACTATTATTATTAATGTTATTATTGTTATTATTATTATTATTATTATTATTATTATTATTATTATTATTATTATTATTATTATTATTATTATTATATTATGATTATCGTTATCATTATTATTATATTATGATTGTGGTTTTCATTATTATTATTATTATGATTTCAATTTGCAAATATTCTAAATAGTTGTATCGTTGTTCATGTGTACTCTAGTTCTCTCGGAATCATAAAGCGCACTTAAATCTCACATGCTTATCGATTAATGCGATGGTCTCAACTGGCCGTATACGTGCATCGTGCACCTCTCGCTCTACATACTCTACGGATTCCGTCGGACACGCACGAAACAGGCAGGGCACTTAAGAAGTTTTTAGCAGTGTCTTGTCTTCAGCTTTATTATTAGGCTATGTCAAAACCGTAAGAATTGCAAGAAATTGAACTCCAGGCGTCTACAGGCAGCGCAAGGTAGACAGGGCATACACATGCCCCATTATGATACCTTACGATCAGTTGTGATCAGCGCATTAGGCCTATACTCATAAATCTGATTATTAACAGGAAGGTAAACGAATCTCTAATCAAGATTTTAGATATTCAAGTTTGAATATCATTTCCGATTAGAAGCAACGTATAAACATTCAAATATAAACATTACGCAATTATACATTCTAAAAATTGAAGTGCTGTTTTGAGCACTTAAAAAGCTGAATTTAGCACTTGCCCAGTGCTCGCATAAGAAGTTGAGTTATGTACCGTTGGAAAGCTGGGAACGGTAGTTTTCATGTGGATGCAAACACTAGGGGTATCATAAAGTTATATTTTTGAAAATACGAAATGAAGTGAGAATCCAATTTTGGGGAAAAAGTGCCTCGTAACGAAAGAGAAGGATAGGTGACCATTCGAGAAAAAAAAAAGCGCGACTCCAGTGCAGTGAGATTCGAAAACTAGATCCCATGTATGAGAAGAAATGACGAGCATGGCTCACTTCTTTTGATTAATTGCAGATCACCATGTAGACCTGCAAAACCACATTATCATCTATTTACTTTAGTGTCATAAAAATAATACAGAGTCATCTCATCTATCTATAAATATCTTCTTTTATTCAATAATTATTGTATTCTTGTATTCGTTTACGATTCAAATCAAGTTGTGAGTTTTGAAATAATTTAATTGTGATTTTCAGTAAAGCAAGCAATCAGTCAATATAATGTAGTGATAGAGAGATGGGACAGAGCGGGAAGATAAAGACAGATATAGATAGTGACAAAGAAAAAATACATCGGCGATAATGTTTCGAATGTCCTTTTACTGTTTTATCAAATTGATTTTTCGATTTCTAGCTGAACTGAAATACCTAGGGGAAAATTTCATGACCACTGACAACAAACAGAAAACCAGCCATCGGCATTGTTGAATTAAAGCGCCTAAATAGGTCAACCTTTTTTTTTCGCCTGATTAACTCTTGTCTGAAAGAGGCAATTTTGGTTTTATAATATTTAAGTTTAAATAATAGGAAACTATTCTGCGTTGCATGAAAGGACTAGAATTTTTTTTAATCGCCCACGGTTCAACTAACCACCACAAAGATATTTCTCATTGAACGGCTATTGATTATGTCAGTTTCTACAAGACAAAAGTAACTAGCCATCAGGTAAGCTGAAAATTGACTATAGAAATCTCTGGCACTACTTTCTGAATAAAAAAATATGTTTTTTTGGACCTCATAAATATGCCTTAAAAAGTTTGCCACAAAAAGTCTTGCATTGTTAGCGTATTCTAGTTTCTCTATCAAGTTTGTGTGTTGAAATTTATACATAATGTCGTGTAAATCATTTATATGACCCTTATAACGCAACAATTAAACATGTGTGTAAAAATCAGTCTTTTGTTGTATTCTATGCAAATTAAGCCGAAGATCAGTTTCTATTTAAGTCAAAAAGCGACTGCTCGAGGACAGAATTTATTATACTTGAATTAATGATGCTGATTTATGCGTGAAATATTTTCCCCCGTTATTATTTCTAATAATCCTCCAAGCGTGCCAATGATGCTAAAAGTATTTTTGTTTAGTTTTTGTTTTCTCATGTCTAAAATCGACTATTTTTTTTTAAATCACAGTACTGAACTATTTATTGTTTTGATACAGACATTAAATTTAAATCTGAATCATTACAATGAGTGTCGCTCACTATGTACTTTTTACCTATATGATGCATGATACAGAAAACGGATAAACCCCTGTTCCTCCCGATTTGCAAAACTTTTAGCTCAAGATCTATAACTTCATTTTATGGCCTATTTGACACAAATCTTTAGCCCATGCTTGTTTTTCCCCCCCAAAAAAATATTTTATAGTATTTCCCCAATTTTTTAATGAGTTTTTGAAAATTTTGCAAAATTTAATCTTGCATGATAATAAACTAAACTGAAACTGTTTTATTATGTATTTCTTTCAGTAAACATGTTAAGTCGATTCTAATGAACCGTGATATTGTTAATTAATTCAGATCAATATGATTCCAGTGACAATTACCATGATTACCTCAAATTACCAGCGATCACTGAAGGGGAAATTGAAAAGCTAAGAGGAAACCGGAGATTTTGGAGTGTTTGCGGAATATATCTGATATCCACCATGCAATCTAATCGATTTTAGTCATTTAACATATACCGGATATTAATCATAAGTAGAAAAGGAAATACTTCAATGATATGACATGTTCACTATTTTACCTTATTATGATTTAACTTTATTTCCCGAAATTGTATAAATTAACTGAACAAGCGTAAATTGATAATCGTTGAAATGAAGCTGTATTTTCAGTACTCCCTGAGGGAGCAGTGCATCCCATGGAAAAGGCGCTGTTTAATTATTATTATTATTATTATTATTATTATTATTATTATTATTATTATTATTATTATTTGCTCCAATATTTCAAGTATTCATATCATAGAATACTTTGTCATAACATTGTAAAATGTTAGAAGTATCTGTTTGTGCTACAAATTGGTATTGGTATGCTAAATGGTTGATAAGCAGAGGAACTGAAGATTTTACTTCCAACAGGCGGTGGATCCATTTTCCCCCAAGAAATATGTCCTTTTTTTACTAGACTTTATACTGCGATTTATTAAAATATGCATTTTGTTATACATTGTAGTATTGCCGAATGCGTGCGCTTTAAAGTTTGAAGAAAGGTATAAACACGTTCAATACTTTGATATCACTAACTTCAATTTATAAAAAGCGTATACCGCATTTTAAATAGGTTGAATTACGAAATAAAAGGGGGTATTTCCCTAAATTTTACGTTTGGTTTTATTTATGTCCCAGGGGCTTGCCTCATAAAAACCCTGCTCCTTTTTTAGAATTTTTATTATTGTTTGATAGACCCTCCGATTTGATTTACTGGACCAAGGTCATTTTGTCTATTGTTAGGTTCCAAGTTCTAGTTCTGTCTATTGTTTTCTCACGTCGATCAAATCGTGTTTTACATGATTCTGAACTATATCATTAATATAAAATATTACTGTATTACATAAAATCAAATCAATACAAGTCGAATAAAGGATATACATACATAAAGGCAAAAGTATACATATTTGAAAAAAATCATTGAATAAGTAAAAGAATAAATGCAGAAAAAAAAATAATAATAATAATAAATTATGTCTGTTTATACATGTAGTTTGAATACAATAACGAGTTATAGAGCGATAAAGTGCTGGCCCTCACTTTGGAGGGAAAAGGAGTTAGATGCAGTATATTTATATAAACTTGTAAATATCATGTATATATCAGTATAGCACTATGGTTCCGTCAGTTTGAAAAGGATGTAGAAAGCTTTTCTGGACTTTTTTTTTGGGGGGGGGGGGGGGGGGGGGGGGGGATAGTTCGGTTTCATGGCAGGGATGGCGAGTGTTCTGGCTGTTTCGGAGACGTTCCAGTCTGCTGGATACAATGTAATGTAAGGGTTGTTTTACGATCAGGGTACACCGTCAAAAAATGGCCTTCTGTGCACCATAAAAATAAATAGAGTTATGGTAATATCAAATCTACGATGGCAAGCTATTGGGCACTGTTAGAGCAACCTACAAGAGAAAAATAAATTCTGGAAATACACATTTACTTTGACCATTATATGGCATTTTAGGGCAAAATTACTGTCTCGTTTTATTTTTTCTGATTTTGAGCCTGCGCATCTTGATTATTAGCAACCATTTGGCTTGCTTTTCTAATCAGAATTGACTACTGAAATGCGATTGTTTGAAAACTGAAAACCCCAGAATCTAGAGTTAATTTGACTTTTTGTGACCATTAACCAAAAATGGGGTACCAATTCTGTCAAAAAATGTCCTCTCCGAAATCGGTGGTTTTACGCATAGTTAGACATCACTTGATGAACCATGTTTTTGTCTGTAAGAACACTTGTATAAATGCCACAAACTTTTAATGTTTACTTCACCCACATCCATTTATTTTTCAGACAGTTCACGTTACAATGTTGTCAAATCACGTTCTGTCAAAAACGTCCTCTCCGAAAAATGAAGCAATTGACGTTGTGTGAAATAAAAAATTTGAACCCATATCATGCATATAGAAAAATAAGTTGGTGACCTCATGCCTCCAAATTTAAAAGCAATATCATTTTACTTGTCTAGAACACATACACAAACATTTAGGGAAAACAAAACAACTTTATTTTTTGGTCCAGTGAGACAAAATGGTGTACCCTGATCGTAAAACAACCCGTAATGTAATGTAATGTGGTGTAATGTCAGGTAGGACCTCTATATTGATTGGTCAATTCAAACGTGAATATCTCAGAAATCATCATTTATGTGGGTGATTACCTTAATGCACATAACCCTTTATGTCTTTTGAAATAGAATGTGAATTTGAACCGGAGATTAAAAGTGTGTCTTACATTATCTTAACCAAACCAATGCGACAGACTCAAGAGTCAAAGAAATATCAATCGTAACGTCCAATAGCCTAAGTGGTAAAGATAAAGCAGTACATTAATGATCTTGAAAAGAACAGATAATTTACTGGCGCAAGTGATTTGTTTGCATGACATATAATTAAGAACAGAAATAATCCATGGCTTTTTTTTTTAAATCTGTGTTTCCATCACAAATGTAAATGATAACAACTGTTAGAATCCAGATTGCATACAATATTGTCTTGGTGCCATGTCCTGCAAGCCTCGGGAGGTATCAGGTTTTACGTTTAAATAAATGAAGTATGGATATGTTTTGGATATCTTATAGTATTAAAGTGTATATGAAACGTCGATCGGGAATAAAACTGAAAATTTCTTTTAAATTTGTTGGGAAAAACTTAAGATAGGGTACATGCAGGTAATACGGGCCCCCTAAGCTCATTTGCCTAATTTGCATAAAATCACGAAATGACACACAGTCTAATATTTGTTTATATGAAACAATAACTACTGCTCTAACTTTTACTGTGATGAACAACAATTATCACCAACCCCCCTGTCTGCAATATTCAAATGTTGACGTCATTACCAGAGTGCCCATATTACCTGCATGTGCAGGTAATACGGGCACATGTATTTTATGCGGCGGTCACAACTCGTCGTAGGCTACGGGGCACGTGCAATCAACGTAGCCTGCGTTGATTGCACAATGCATGCACAGGTCGTGGGTCAATTCCTGCGATTCCTGCGTTTCTGTAGTAAGAGTATTGGAAAAACTTCCTGCACGTCGTACATGCAACGTGCCTGCGAGGCACCTGCGCTGCACGATTTTCCTACGAAATCCATCGTAGGGAGTTGCACGTCGAAGGTACGGCGAGTTGTGACCGCCGCATAATGTATGTTTTAAAACCTACAATGACTCTACCATGTCTAGAATTTGCTTAAAATGTTGAAAATCATTAACTTTAAGATATAATTTGAAATTATAAGACCCTTCAGTAAATCCTTTGACTATATATTTCATTGTTATTTATTTTGTATATTATTTCTTTTTTAAATATTATTTAAATATTATTTTCAATATACAAGTCAATATTGGCCTACAATAAGTTATTTATATTAATTATATACTGTGAATATACCCGAAAAAATCGTAGCAAAGAAATTGATGCCTCATCCCAATACTAAGTACCAGAATCATTTCCGCCATTTTGGATGTCCCATATTACCTGCACTAATGTTGCTGTGTCAGGCAAGCATTCAATGCCACATTGCACCCCTTCACTAAAACAAATTGACTTGTACACGCTAGTATGATCAAAGTGAAACTATAAGCTTACTAAATATACAAAGCAGTTGAGGTTATCCCCTCAAACACTCTTTCACCATCACATTCTGTGAAATATCAAATTTTACATCAGCAATTTTCTCAGAGAAATTTCGGCATCAGATGCTCTCACGACGATATATTTTCGTATACAGTTCATATGAACAACATTATGGTGCTCACACCGGTCACCGGTCGACGGTCACGACATGATTTGCTTCAGGTGGCCCATATTACCTGCTGGCCCATATTACCTGCATGTACCCTAATAATAATAAAATAGAAACATGAATGTCCTATCATGGCTTTATGAGCCAATATCCATTTTATTCTTTGAGCGCGAAGGATTAAAAATAAATTTCACCAAGCACATTTGGCAGGTCTCACAAAGATTGTTTACATATTTATGGTATTTCGACCATGTTCTCACTTTGAACTGACGTATTGCAATTTCACTAGTTGTATTGGACCTAGTAATTTTGATTAATTTATAGATTAAAGATAAAAGTGATGGAAAAAGAAAGAGGGAAGGGACGTACATGTGGACTTGCATACAGAGACATATAGGGTGTGTCATAATAATAATGATGTCCAACCGCATTTATCGATTTAATTTTAAGATGACGAAAGCCTCTCCTCGATCGAAAATGATACTCAATAAATGATTAAGAGTCAGTCTGTATTTACATTGAGATCCCAAATTTCCTTGAAGATCTCATCCGAATTGTTCTTCGAATAATACAAGTAAACCATATTAACGCTTGACAGAAAATAAGGAGGGAGGCGATAGGTGTGCGCAAATTCTCATTAAGTTCTATTTTGATAACGACTTTCATCAACCAGTTTCTATATTAGGTTAGTTATTCTTCTTAAAGCAAACAAACAATAAGGATATCTTCTGCATTGATATTGCATCGTAATACAGTTTCAATTTCATGGGCGCATAACTTATACTTATGTTTATAGATTTGTAAAGCAGGCAGCTATTTTCTTGCCACAAGAATGAAGTGCACATTCCGACACGTAATCAGTGTGCTCTTTGAAATGAATGTCTGGGTCTAGACTTGTATTTAATTTGCTCGCTGAACAATGTGGCTACACGGCGTACTTTTGAATATCTTTAATATAGTTTTTCTACCAAAAGCAACGAAGTACAATGGGAATCATACCCTAGTCGCACTCGTGATACCAGCACCATGTAATAACAATAATTAAACAAATGCCCATAGTCACAACCGACTGTCCGTCGGTCGCACATATCTCACGAACGAAGTGCATTTATAATTTGTTAGTTTAATTGAGCAGGAGCAGTCAGGTTCACTGGTCGAATACTCTTGCTACTTCAAGGGAGCTGTATTTCTTTTTTAACGCTTTTTTGTTGTTTTGTTTGTTTATTTTTTTACGTTTTTTAAATATATTTTTTAAATAAATATTCCTGTTATACACGATGTGTTGATCCAGTCAAATTAAATTTTTTGTTCTTTCCGCCTTCTGCATGTTCTGGGAGTAATAAAGGTCACCTGTCCTTCAGTCACAAAATAATCATTATTGTTCGAAACGTTTGTAAATGTTGTCTAAATGTCTCCTCAACACAAAATGGAATAACCCTATTGTTTTGTCGCCTTTCAAGTTCGCACCCTTGATCAGTTCCGCGCCGACCTTTTGCATACATGTACGTGCAGCAAAAAACACATTAAAATTAATAACCAAAATAAAATAGCGATTTACAGACATAGCTTTAATGCTGCAGTCACACAGACAATTACGTATAGATACGTTTGTGTTGTTTTAATCTTATTTCATCTTCTATTCTATCATTTCTTATGTATTTCTTTGTTTTACTGCATGAACGGAATTATCAATATTTCCACTGCTGACTATGACGGGTAGGCATCCGTGGGGATCCGCAGAAAAGAAAATAATTTTTGGACGCAACCGGACGTAACTCAACGTAAGTGTCTGTGTGACTGTAGCATAAGATCGGTTATACATGGCTGATGGTTCTAGGAGAACTACCTCCCTCGTCAATAATAATTACATCCCCTCATACTACACCTAACCCTAATGGTGGTATCTCACTTCACGGAAACTACTTTGAGACGGTTTTGAAACTTGTCGCGGAGACGTCGCGGAGACGTGTCAGAGACTTCTCCGCGACGGAATAAAGTATCGGAGACGTCCCAATACTTTTTATACGTCGCGGAGACGTCTCCGCGAACCGAGATACCACCATTACCATTCTAACACTAATCAAAGTGTACAGGTGTAGTTGTCCTGTACAAGGCCATTTGAATGCCCCCTGTCTGTTAAAATATATTCATTTTTGTCAATGAAATCCAATAAAGTACTAAAGATTGTTTTCACTTGATGTCATTGTTTATAGCATTAGAACAACCATGGCAGAAAAACAGACCTTACTCCCACTATCCAACATGGATATCATTAAGCTTACTAGGGGCATGGGTCAAGAAGAATACTACAGACTTGGTAGAGTTCTTGGATTTGATGAGAACATCTTAGATCACCTCTGGGAACCTGACAACAAGGGATGTGCTTTGCAGGTAAATAAATGATCATATTCCTCAAATTGGCATGAAAACGTGTAATCTAGGATATTTTAATTCCGTGGCCATATGACTGAATTTATTCTAAAATTTCTAAAGATTTAATAAAATGCTATCATGAAAAGAAGTCTGTATTTTTGATGGATTTATATATCATATCTACAAGTTTTGCTGTACAAGTTGGACTTTGATATCTCTTTTCATGACAAGATTGTCGCTATCATGAAAATCTTTTTTTGGAGAGACTATCTATCTAACTATTCTACAATTAAAAAAAAAAAAAACTTTCTTATTGATATTTTGTATAAATTATATCATGATCCTATTATACAAATATATCCAAGCCTGAATTTCTACAGTCCCTTTCATTTCCAACCCAATTCATTTCGACTTTTTGGCATAAATCGTCATTTAAAGTCTCATTTTCTGCATAGGCCCTACTATATGCATTTCATCATTACAGTTTAAAAATATATTTGCTCTCTGTTTCCGAAACCAAAATTGGATGATATTTCGTGGAACCTGGAAATCAAACATAAATTTAATTGAAAACAATATCGAAAAGAGTAAGCTTCACTATTTCTAGCCTCTATTTCACTCAAGTCTGTATATGTGCAAGGTTTAAAGTAAAATAAACCCCCATAGAACATTTTGTAGAATATAATAGATCTGTAGCGGATCTGGGATCAGCTCTGACACAGGATTTTGTCGGCCCATTCCCAAGCATAATACAGCCGCTATTGTCCTCAGACAATATGGCCGACAAAATCCTTTGTCAGAGCTGAAGCTTGATCTGCTGCTCCTGTAAATGGAACGTTGATAACTTTACCTTTAGGTCTTGTTGTTGTGGAGGGATGATTTAGAAGCTGGCGATGATCAGA
This sequence comes from Paracentrotus lividus, assembly GCA_940671915.1. Lineage (NCBI taxonomy): Eukaryota > Metazoa > Echinodermata > Echinoidea > Camarodonta > Echinidae > Paracentrotus > Paracentrotus lividus. The sequence goes on from CALNVZ010003433.1 coordinate 30,014,249, forward strand.
GAGCGATCCTGGCCGACAAACTCACCGAGGCTGGTCTGGATAATAAGAGAGAGCAACTTCTGAATGGTGCGGAGGTTTTTTCAAGTTGCTATCAATTAGTTAACTATAACTCCCATAAGTTTATTACAGATAACATCCTGCTTTCATTATTCAGAAAGTTGAAAACCATATCGAAATGTTATACAACCATGCATCAAAGCAAAAGTAAGTAGTCATAGGTAGAAAAAAAAAACACAAATCATAAACTCATTTCCACTCCATTATTCTTTAAAAAAAATCAAACCTCAAACTATATTATACTAGGAAAAACGCGCTAGTTTATTGACATGGGTACATGACATCAGATCATGTCGAAAATATATCCAAAAAGTAGTCCTGGCATCTCGTTCAAAGGATATGACTTTGATAACAAGGGAAATAAATATTTCTACTAACATTATTCACATGTGAGTTATAGGATATTCAGTCATTGAAAACGTTTGACATTTTTTGTATTTACATGTCAAATTCGGCATTCGTAAATCCCCCCGCTCTCATCTTGTGTCACGGCTGTTCCCTCAATTTCAACACGACTTTATTTTCTTCAAGTTTCCCTTTATCTAACCGTTCTTGTAAACTACCTTCTTTGTGTGTTTGTTTGTTTTTTGTTTGTTTGTTTTTTGTTTTTGTTTGTTTTTTCGTTTTATTTGTCATAACCTTTCATTCTATTTTTATTTCATATCCCATGTTCATACGCTTTTTAATATATATGGATAATAAATAAACTCAAAATTCATATCTTTTTATTTCTTCCTTAGGTTTCCCTGTCTCACCCGGTCCTAAACCAACATCTCCTAGACATTTATTTTCCAGTGTGTCATCTCCTAGTTCTCCTAAGGATTGCTCCACGAGATTGACGGAATCCGCGCTACCTTTGAAGAAACCAAAAGGGGGATATACAGAACCTCACCAGTCTGAAAGTGCAGGAAGTAATAACGAAGAAGTTGGTACCGTTGTTCATAAACCGGAAAGATCTGTTGAGGTGACCTCTTCGGTTAAAAACCTTGGTCAAGGAGCTGGTGCCAATGAAGAAGAGAACAGCGGATCGGATTCCGAAGAATATATCAACGTTTCACAGAAGGTACTCCAAAAAGGATCTGTGAGTGTTTCTGTAATTCGTTCAAAACCGAGGTTCTCTTTCCATGGTTCCGAAGATAACTGTATATCAATGCAACGCAATAGTTTGGTCTTGGAATCCAAACCCCTTTCATCACCTTCAAGGATTGATGATTTCAAGGTGCAGGAGCAGACTACACAACATGCCTGTGTAGGTCCTAACGGTGAACACAAAGCAATACCTCGATCTAATGCAGAGCAAGATCAAGGAGTAAAAGATGCGTACATTATGGATCAGAACTCCCTTTCAAAGGGATCGACGTTAGATAGCAAAGAACCTTCCAAATCCCCTCGAGAAAAACCATTAAAACCTCCTCGTAAAGGAATAGCGCCTCTTGTGATCGACAGTCCAGCATCAGTCACAGTAACTAAAAATCCCTAAACAATGCCCATGATCCGCAGTGCCAACCTAAATGCATCGAGCAAAATTGAAAACCGCGAGCAATGATCCCGAAGTCAAAACATCCTCCACAACAGCAAGACTGTCTCAGCCAAATGGTCATCTATCTTCGAAGGAGAAACCGGAAGAATGGCATTGCTTGTGATTCAACATCAGCCGTCAAAAAAACGTCATAAAAAATCACCCCCCGCCTGTATCACCCACGGACATCTTCTTTTAAAATTACCATCAAGTAAAACTGAGGGTAATGAGGCTACAAGTATACAAATAACTCTATCAAATCCTCCTGTACATCAGATTCCTATCCAGAATATATCTTGTAAAGAATACAGAGGAAGGATCTTCTAAGGAACAGCAAAGTGTCTCACCAACATGTTTGGGTAGTGCTGCACACAACGCCAAATCCAAAAGAAGACAATACAACCGAACGCAACAAGCAGAATAATAAAAGCAACCCCTAACACCATTCGGGAACCTACTCACCAAAGGATTACCAAAAAAAACCGTCTTTGGAACCAAACAACTCGGAGACGGCGCTCTCTTCCAAGATTTCGCAAATCAGGGCAAGAATGTCTGAAACCAACGAAGATGGTAATCAACAAATGTCTGATTCACAACAACGTTTGAACCCAACCACATCTAGCACACAGGCAACATGGGTACGCCAGGAACACACGTAACGCATTCCATTAGCGAAGACAAGCAAATGAATACCACAGAAACAGAAAGGTCCTTCTGTCGAACCGTATAAACCAAAAGCGTCAATCTCCAGGATTCGTCAAAAGTTCTACAAGTTTGCAAACGTCACTGGATGTGGATACAAAACAACGGCAGAACACCGGCGAGCTTGCTAAGTCAGCACAGGCAAGAGCAAGTTCCAGGTCTCGACTCCCGCCTCCGCCTCCTGCTCATAGTGTGGATCAACCCTGATGGAGGTATGATGTAATTGCATATATGTTTTTAAATCAATTTCTCGTATTCATGGGGTTGCCAAAAAAGGCTGAAACTGTTAAACATTGTTTTCTTATCGTCATGTTCATTATATTTTTCCCAAAAAAAATGTTATACAGTATCAAGACTAGAGATCGTGATTTGGTTTGTAGTCAGGTGGAGGGGGGGGGGGTGTTAAAAGATTAAACTAAATTTGAAATGTATTAAACAATAAAGTGATTAAATAGTATATTAAATTTGACACCATATTTCATGCAAACAGTTCATTTAGATGACAGTAATAGTATTTTTTTATTAAGATAATGGTTTAATAATTGTCATGATTGTATCACTAGCTGCACCGCTCGTATTTAAGGGAAAAGAGTGAGAATTCGAGAAGTATTTCATTATCATATTTTTTATAATTTAAATAGAAGCATTTCATTGATTCCGGTGAGAATACCTCTAGAATAAAGATTTAAATTGCATTTGTATGTTCTATTGTTATTGTTTTTTGTTTTTGGTGTGTTTTTTTTTGTAAAGGAACGTCATTTTCAAATACAACAGGTATCAGCGAAGAGTCCTTCGAGCACTGGCAGCGGACATAACAAATGAAGGGGATCTTAGAGCACTTGGGCTTGAACTTGGCTTTCAAGAAAGCCGAGATTAACGGTTTTGAAGCCATGAACCAACGAACAGGACCAACTATCAAAGCAAGAAATCTTGAAATGCTGCTTAGATGGGGATCAAAGGTGACATCGAAGACAGGCATTGTATTGAATACATGCCCTCCGACGTTCAGGGCTTTGAAAATGGCCGAAACACACATGAAGGCGCCCAAAAGGAGAGGGGTAAGAGGACTATATATTACATAATATATTTTGTTTCATTCATCGAGGTTTTCTTTCACTTGTCACACATGTAGGTCTACAACGAAACTGAAATGGTTCATGTCATTAAAAATTATCAAAAATAATAAAATGAAAATAACGTTTGGCAATCGACCAATGATAAATCGAGAAATCAGTGAAGAACGAGCATGAAAGATTATAACAATGAATATACTTTCAAGAGAAAACTATTAATACTGATTGTATTATTTTTTCTATTTTAAGATGTACATGATTTTTTGTTTATAAGTGTTAAGCGAACCAAATATGACATTAAACATAATTATATTTATAACGTTTACTCTCTTTTCATTCTCTTTTTCTCTCTCATCACCGGTGGCCCACATTAATCTTTCTTCGTTGTTTAGATATCAGGAAGTCAGATAGCAAATACTTTACAGTCTCAGATTGCCGTGAAAAGCTTGAAATGTCATTACCGGCTTAATACTTGCTCAACTTACCGAAGCACTACTTACCTTAACTCAGGCAATCACCATCCTGTTGTAGTAGTTCATCGTCTTGTCAAACGTGGAAAAAACCTTTGCGTGGAAAAGGTTCTCTTGAAGGATCTATCAGTGGTATTCTGAAGAAGGAAAGATGTGAAATGCCGATGAGATGTAGTTTTTTGGCAAACGCCGGTCAGGCAAGAGCACGATGGTGGCACATATGGGCCCACGACTGGCTGAACTGGGTCCCGATGCTCCCCGCTTCAGGACGTGTCCCTTCTGTTTGTCCTCAAGATGAAGTTCATCAGCAACCATGGTTCGCTGGGACAGATGATCATCAACCAACTCCTGAGCGATGTCCGCGGACTAACAGCTCAGGGAATCGATCAATTCATCGAAGATAATCAGTCGGAGTGCATGGTCGTCCTTGATGGCCTTGATGAGTTCAAGGGTGAAATATCATCGATCAAGTGTGGTCATGTCCTGCGCGTTGTCCAAAACATTCAACTCAGGAAGTGCCGTGTGGTTGTCACATGTCTTCCACGGCTTGAAGGCTTCTTCGAAAAAGAAGACCTACCAAAGGACTTTTTAAAGATGGAACTGCAAGGGTTTTCCCAATTACAATCGATTACCTTCATACGTTCCTTCTTCAGAGAGAACCGCTTACACAAGAGTGATGAACTACTTGACCATCTCAAAACGAATGTTGTAATCAACGAGCTACTAACTACACCTCTATTTTGTCTGCTGGTGTGCCACCTATGGGAAAGCAACCTTCTTCAACTCGTAACCACAGAGTCCGAATTCTACGACAGTGTAAACCGCTTTTTCCTTAGGAACGGTGAGGAAAAGGCGTCCGTAGTGGCTGGGGACACGGACTTAGAGGTCATTGTTCAAGGGTTGGGAGAGGTTGTCCTTCATGGAATGCTCGAGGACCCACAGAAACGTGCATTCGGACATAGCGACTTCAAGAAGATCCCCGTAACTGCTGAAAAGGCAATTGCACTCGGCATCATAAGTAAGGGATCTTCTAAGAAACGCGAAGATTCCACTTTGGAGTTCTACCACCGCAATGCTCAAGACCACTGCGTTGCGAAGTATCTATCAAGGGACTTGGATGTTACTAAATCAATCAAAGGAAAGGCTACGCGACTGGACAAGGCTTTAAAGCAGATGACGAAGACAAACCTGGCAGATTATGGTCGGGTGCTCCGATTCACAACCGGGCTTGGCAGTTATGCCACTGGGTTACACGTGATTGGAGCCATTCAGACTGCTGAGAACGTTGAAATAGGGCATAAGAGTAGGATGATTCTTGATTGCCTAGCTGAAGTACAACATCTAGACACACCAACGTCATATGTCATTGAACGCAGCTTTGCCGAAGGGAATATCTTATTGAACCTCCCAACCATACACACCACGCTTGGCTTCCAGAAATTGCCAGCCCATGTGAAAGAAAGGGTGAGCATGGATGGATTTAGTATCTTAAAATGTCACATGCCATGGCCAAATAATATCGACGTATAAATTATGTAGAATTAACAAAAACATTTAAAATTTCAGACATTCTATTTGTAAATTTTTAAGACATACGTACTTAAAAAATAATTACTTTTTATTCTCGATTTTCACCCTTTTTATGTTTAAATAAATACTTTGACCTCACTCTACTGTACTTATTACCGACATTTACTGTTGGCTTAGTGCAATAAATATGATGCTTATTCCAATTTCAAATTCAATTTAATTCTTATTTCTAATAATTTTCCTCGCTAAACAGGTTCGAAGCGTGACGATCAACAGTTCTTTTATGCCGTCCCACGTGGCCAAAAGTATGTCGATGGGTCTTCAAGCTTGCCAAGATCTACTAAAGTTAGAGGTCGCCGACACGCAGAATCCAACCTACCCAGTTATTCTACTCCTGGCGAATAAGCTCTCTGTTCACTTATCTCCGGAAGGCGCCCTCTCAGTTCTACCCGACCTCAGTCAGATGGTATTCAACAAGGTAAGACATTGTACAGTCTATCGCTGCATATTCATATTTCTTTAATAGCACACTGTAAAACACTGAAGAACCTTTTCTAAAACAGCCAGGACATTCTTTACCATTGATAGAAAATGTGTTTCTGCTTATATATTGTTGCTCGCTCCCCAGCAATTTTTTTTTTTTTTGTTTTGTTTTTGTTTTGGGGTTTTGATGGGTTTTTACTTAAAATTATCGATCACTTCTTTATACTTAGCTCCGCCTTATCAACCTGTCAGACTGTCACCTTTCCAGTGAAGCAGCTCTGGTACTCTGGTCAACTCTGGCTCGCTGCCCCAACATCGACGTCATGACCGTCAAGAACTCCACCATCCTTGGTCGTGATCTTCCCCGTCTGAGTAGCATCGCGGTCCTTCAAGCAAACCTGAAGGCCCCCGTCCAAGTGGGGGAGGTCAACTGGCTAAGCAGTATCTTCGGAGATGCGGCCAACTCCCCGGAGGTGAGGTTGACGATAGGAGATGCTGGGGACGGTACCATTCGGCGTGTAGGGGTGGGCGTTCAGGAGCATGTACTGATGGCCGAGGAGAGGTTGGACCTCACGAATGCGACAGGGAATACAATTAAGATCCTGAATGTGCTACCAGACTCATTCAGACGGAAGGTAATGCCATAGATGTACTATATGATTTGCCGTGAGTGTGTTAAATTATAACATCCTTTCTGTGCCGCAATTACCTATCATGATAATGATGATTTCCTTTGTAGGGCTATAGCTCTACTCATAATCATGAACTTGCTTTCTCAGCAATCAGGTTACAGTGCAGAACATGTAGGTCTTTTAATAGGCCATAATCCTGAGCCCTAATGGTTAGGGTCAGGATGTCAAGCCTGTTAGAGGGTCAGGATATGGGACCACCAAAAACATATCAGATATGTTCCATGTAACATAAACAATTATGAATTACAGGCCCGTAACCAGGGGGGGTTCGGGGGGTTCGAACGAACCCCCCCGCAGGCAAGCAGGGTCCGCTTGACCAAAAAAAAAATAAATAAATGAAACCCCCACTTTTTGGCAGAAATGCAGCAGATACTTGAATATGAATACAAGAAAGGAAGATTAAACCACTTTGCTTTCAGTCCCCTACATGTAAAATCTTTCGCTCGCGCTTCGCGCTCGCAACTTTTTATTTTGGGATGATAATCATGTTTTTTTTTTCAGAACAAATTACGCAGGAATTACATCTCAACCATTTTGCAGGAATGTTTTCGTTTGCATTGTGTTCTATTTTTATTTTTAAATGATGTTATCTTCAATGTTAGGAAATGATATAACAGAAATAAGGCCTAGTGGCAGAGGCGGTCAAACCGGGGGGGGGGCGGGCAGGGCACAGTGACCCCACTTTCATCCACCCTAAAAGTGCCCTTATTCATGACCAAAAAGTGTCCCTTTTCTAAGCTAAAAAGGTGTCATCTGTATACTAAAAAGAAGCCTTTCAGAGTTTTGAAAAGTCCTGTGGACAATTTATGTTTAAAAAAGGGGCACTTTTAATACTAAAAAGGGGCCCTTGTTACTCCATATGTCTTTAAAAACCACTAATTTTCGGCTCGCGCTTCGCGCTCGCGAATACTGAATAGGGTCCATAATGCACAATAAACTACAATTTTGAGCTCAAAGTTTTCTACTCGCGCTTCGCGCTTGGAGATATTGGGGTCTAACAGAGGCGGTGGAACCGGGGGCAGGGGGCACAGTGCCCCCATTTTTTTATGCACTCTAAAACTCTTTTCTTAGCTAAAAATGCACTTGTTATACTACAAAGAAGCCGTTCATACTCTTTTAAAGTCCCATGGAGAATAATATTTCTTAAAAGTATCACTTACAATACTAAAGATTGCTCCTTTCTTTACTTCATATGTCTTTTAAAACCCCAAATTTGCCTGCTCGGTCACTATGCGACCTCGAACTGTAAAATTAACAAACAATAAGTATTTTTAAAAAAGGGTTGGACCCAGTGCTCTCTGCTGGAGACAAACCTTGTCAAAAGAATTGGTGTAATTGTGTTTGGGCTAGATTGGGGGAGGCCTATGCCTGCAGCCCACAAAATATTCATTGCAAAGATTATTAATGAGCCAAGATTATTATGTATCTTCAACATGGATCCTAAAGAGTCTATAAGGCACGAAGGCTCAAAACTTTCAGCTCGCAGATACTAAAAAGGCTCTGATATTGCACAATTAACTCCAATTTTGTTCTCAAAATTTTGAGCTCGCGCTTCGCGCTCGCATTCCTATATATTCATTACTAAATGAACAATAAAAAATAAAAGCCATTAAGATTCCTAAAATTTTCAGCTCGCGCTTCGCGCTCGCGGATATTATAAGTAGGGACTATAATGCAAAATTTTTTAGCTACTAAATAGAGTCTATAATCATGATAATGCATATTATACTCCAAGTTTAACTCAAAATTTTCTGCTCGCGCTTCGCGCTCGAAAAAAAATATCCTTGAAAATGGTCCACTTTTTCAGGTTTCGAACCCCCCCGTAAAAATCCTAGTTACGGGCCTGAATTATGAATTGAACATTTTGAGCAACTATTCTGAATGATTGCCAGTGAGATGTTATCCAAGAAGGAATCCTGCTTGGTTACTATCAAAATTTTGTTGATAATGACTCTTTAGCACATATTCTGAACCGAATACTGAGTTTGTACGAGTTGAAGTTCGTGCAAAGCTTTTGTCTAATCATTTTGTCTGATGCAATAGTCAACATCAGACAAAAGGACCGCACTTTAGCTTTGCCTGGTCTTCGACTCATAGAAACTCAGTCTTTGGTCTAGAATCCAGGCCAGAATGTTTCAAAGCACAGGCATGTTAATCGCGTAGCTTAATTTACCAACAGGTCAAGACATTATGCATTAAGCGAACCCGATTTACAGAAGACTTGACACGCCCCCTTTTAGACACTGTTCATTCTCTCATCCGACTGGAGACGTTTACGACAGAAAACTGCAACATCCCTGATGAACTCAAGCAGCTTCAAGTCTTCAAGGGATCTTTCCAAAGGTAAGGAGATTACGAATATTTTGTTTCAATTACTTGCATTGGTGCGCCGCGGAAAGGAGGTTGTAGAAATGTTAAATTACAGAGGTTTTATGCTTGAAAGCCCCGCCAGAAAGAAATCTACTTTCATCAGTTTTAGTTAGTCCCTACATTATTTGACGTTTTGACCGTGTTGTAGGTCTACCTTTTTCAGGTTATCTGTTCTACATTTTTTTTTCTCTCTCTTCTCTGCCTCTCTGTCTCTTATATTTGTTTGTTTTGTTCATGTCACCCGAATGAATACGATCATTAGAAATTATTTATATCCAGAATGTCTATGGTACTAATCCATGCTTGCATATTGTATGGTTTTACGTAGTTATAACGTCCCTTAATTGCCCTGATCCTCCAAAGTGGGTTTTTAGCTTTCTAGCTTTAACCGAGTTACCCTCATATGGTGGCAGGGGATTCAAAACACTTCTTTCATTCGTTACCCTTCAGTGATGTACAAGTTCATCCCACGATTACCATGATTCCTATATTATGTGTTTAGGCAAGTGAATGAACTACCGACGCTGGAATCAGACGGGGTGTTGAGGGGCAGTGTGTCGTCCCCAATCCGCGAGGAAGAGTATGAGCGTCTCAGTAGTGCTCTGGCTGGAACCGGAAGCACAACCTTACAGGAGGTTCATCTCGTCATCGAGCACCATCGCAGGTCAGAGAGTGACTTCCAAGAGTTGGTTGACATCACAGGGGACAATATGGAGCTTTGCAACGTGTCTTCGGCTACCATTGAGATACTGAAGATGCTACCTGCTCCATTCAGACAACAGGTATACCCCTTGTTTTAAAACCAGTAGCGGACGCTGACCGATGTCAAACAATTAATTTATCGGGTTCATGCGTAAACACAATAGAGCCGCTTTTGTCCCCAGACAATTGGGCCCGAGAAATGCATTCAATTTGGTTTTCTTGGATCCGCGCCTGATAACATAGAGCGTTGTCACTTGTTTGTAACCTCTTTGATGTCAGTCGCAACTATTGACATAAAAGATAGGGAATTTGACTTGGGATCAACCGCAAAGCTTAATGGGACCAGTTTTTTTACAAATTAAAGCACAATACCATGAATACTGCATTCTAGCAACAACAAAAAAAAAAAACCCTCTAAGTTGTCGATTACTTACCAGCCTGGTATAGGATTTTGGGTGAAGACTGATTTTGATAATGTACTCATTGAATTTGTCCCCCAAAATAAATGTTCCGTTAACTTTGCCATCATGTCAGATTAAAGGCAAATATCGATCATGGCATATACTGCAATCAAGAGTTACGAATCAAACTGACATGGCAAAAAATTGTATAATAATAGGTCTACAAACTTTCTCTTAAGTCTTATTTGGATCTCCTTCAATCGTAAAGATTATTTCATACAAAAATAAAGTGAGTTGATATGCCATCTGTAATATATCTTTAGATTTTGTGGACAACGAAGCTTTTTATCAGAACGAGGATTATTATTATTACTATCGTACCTTTCTGTGTCATTTGAAGATACATTCTGCTAGAATCAGAAACTGCAATCTCACCGACGAACTCACCCAGTTGCTGTCTGAGACACTGCAATCGATGGAGGGGCTTGATATGTTCTTATCTAAGAGTAGCGTCCTTAATCAAAAGGCCATTCACCTCACGAATGTCACAGTTCTCGATCTCGGACGATTGGCGTCAACATGTTTCGACTGGGAGTGGCTTGACAAGGCAACCCTGCTTGAAGAACTTCATGTAACATTTACATCATCGTCCACGTTCTTGGCCACACCATCTTCACCAACATCGTTGTCGGTTCCTGCCATGCCAACTACGCCTACATCACCTACATCCTCGAAAGGTATTGCATCTCACTGTACTTCTCTATTCCTGGCATGAAATTCTGAATTGAAATTAAGTTCGTAACAGCAGAGAGTCCGATTCCAAACTGACACCAACAGAGTTACATAACAACGAAGAGTAAAATTCATGGTCAATTTGGGGTAGTTCATCGATAAGGACAAGGTACTGCATCGAAATAGAGTTAGAGCTTCTTTGTTAGAATGTAGGTCACGTCTGTGTCAATCATTAATCTTTGACAAGTTCGAGTTGTAGGAAATACATGATATTGATTTTATTTGGCCGTATATTCTACTTGTAAGCCATTGCTAAAGTTTTTGTTTTAAATGATTATTTTTAGTTGCTGGAGCAGTTGCGCCAGAAATCGAATCCATCTATCACGACATCCCGAGCGGGGACGAGACTATTGAGGAAGATTTTCATCTACAGTTGGCAACCGGGAAGTTGTTCATGTCCAGAATGTCATCATGTAGCCTGTCAGTGATGCTGCATTTACCGATAAATGTGAAGAAAGAGGTAAATTTCCAGGAGTATATTATGCTTCAAAGCTATTGTTATGCTTCAAGTATATATAAGCACATTGATCTTTGGTCTTTTTATCATTATTGTCGTGTATACTAGTGCATCGATAAGTGAACTCATCTGTTTATCGTAATAATAATAATAATTAACCGTGCTTATATAGCGCCTAATACCTCCTGATCAGAAGTCTCTAAGCGCTCTACAATTAATGTAGCATAACTGCCCTGGCTTTAGCAGTGCAGCTGTTAGGCGCCCTGCGTTTCAAGAAATAAATATTCCTACCAGGTACCCCTGTAGTTTTGGAATGAACACCCGTTTTACATCTTTTTCAAAGTGATGTTATACTTTTCACTTGAAATACATAATCGATCTTGGTTTCATTTCTAACATTTCTTTATCCAGTTGCGACACGTACGGATCCGTTCAACCAAGCTGACAGTGGACGTGCTAAATCCCCTAGCCGACGTCCTCAAGTCCTTTGAGCTGCTCAGACACCTCTCTCTTCAGAATCTCTACCGGAGACCTATCAAGCATGGCTGTATCATCCATCCAGGTTCAAAACAACCTGTCATTGGTCAATATGACTGAACTCATGAATCACAAAATCAGGTCCTTTGAACTGCATCTCAGACACCTCTCTGTTTAGAATCTCTACCGGAGACCTATCAAGAATGGCTGTATCGTCCATCCAGGTTCAAAATAACCTGTCATTGGTCAATATGACGGAACTCATGAATCACAAAATAAGGTCCTTTGAGCTACATCTCAGGCACCTCTCTGTTTAGAATCTCTACCGGAGAACTTTCAAGAATGGCTGTATCATCCATCCAGGTTCAAAACAACCTGCATTGTCATATGACTGACCCATGAATCACAAATCAGGTCCTGGAGCAGCTCAGACACCTCTCGTTTAGAATCTCTACCGAGAACTTTCAAGAATGGCTGTATCATCCATCCAGGTTCAAAACAACCTGTCATTGGTCAATATGACTGAACCTCATGAATCACAAAATAAGGTCTTTGAGCAGCTCAGACACCTCTCTGTTTAGAATCTCTACCGGAGACCTATCAGATGGCTGTTACATCCATCCAGGTTCACAACCTGTCATTGGTCGATATGACTAAACCATGAATCACAAACCAGGTCCTTGAGCAGCTCAGACACCTCTTCTGTTTAGAATCTCTACCGGAGAACTTTCAAGAATGGCTGTATCATCCATCCAGGTTCAAAACAACCTTTCATAGGTCAATATGACTGAACTCATGAATCACAAAATCAGGTCCTTTGATGAGCAGCTCAGACACCTCTCTGTTTAGAATCTCTACTGGAGACCTATCAAGAATGGATGTATCATCCATCCAGGTTCAAAGCAACCTTTCATAGGTCAATATGACTGAACTCATGAACCAGAAAATATTGCTACTTCTGCCAGATGGTTTATATCCTCTTGGTCTAACGGAAGTTGGTCTACTTCTCCGATTGTCTTATACCAAATGGGCTAAAACCATTTGGTCTACTAACAGTTTGGTGTAAATTCCCCTTGATATAAACCATACTTGGTCAGATACTTACCTCTACTTGGTAAACTTTCCGATTCGTCTAAAAGCCAAATGTGTCTATTAAGAGTTTGGTACAGTGATTGACCAAGTGGGGTTAGACCAAGTGGACATTAGACGAAATGGACATAAGACCAAAGAAATGAGATAAAACAGTAAATAGGCGAAGTGGCAAAATGATAAATAGAAAAACTCGTTGTAGACGAATTGGAATTGGAACATGCAGGGTGAGACCAAATGAACATTAGTCAAAGTGGGTTTAAACCAGATGGCAGTTTACCTCGCCATATTACCGTTACAGTTGCTCCAGTCTATATTAGTCTGGTTTAAGGTTTAAGAGTTAGGGCTGAGTGGTCATTTATCATGTTTATGCTGGGTTTATTTGAGAATAAGGATCAAACACTTAACTTGAGTATTTTATTATGCATTAATATAAACACAACACAAAAAGTAAGTTCCCCCCATTTCAGATATTAATTTTTTGAACCAGGTAAAATTGAAAATAATCTAATTATATGGCCGTGTAGGTAATTTTATTAGTTACCATATAACTGATTTTTAGGAAGAATCACCATGTCATGCTTCAGTGAGTAATGGTTGAATGCAAACATGTCTTAAGTTCAAAAGCCGATTATCACAATTTGAATAGATGATTTCGGAACAATTTTTTTTTTCTACAACACACTTTTTCAAAGAAGATGTCACATGTGAGCCCTAACATATAACATCAGTTCATTGTCAAATTTCACGGTTGAGTGAGCACTTTGTTAAAATTGCAAAAACTGCGGTTTTTGTGAATTTTGAGTGGTATAATAGGCCATTTTAAAATTATGATCAGGTTTTTCAGTAATTTTATGCACTAAAAATCATCTCAATTACAATTTTGGGGTTATGTTTTTATACACTTTGGACATGTTTCAATGATCCTATGGCACTAATTTAAAAATTCATGCTTCAGTGAGCACGTGAGACTAGAAAAGTTTTTTTTTTTCATGTATGGAATAAAATTCATATTTTTACTTTGAGTAAACAGCACGATTGTTTTGGGGGAGTACATCTGATTTTATTGTCACAAATCCCCGATGTTTCACGCCTCAGTGGGCACAAGATAAAAGAAAATCATGCAAATGAGAAGAAAGTTTAGGACTCCGGTTCATGGTTCAGTGACTTACCGGATCTGCAATTTGAATCGAGATCCTGTTAGTTCGTGACCAACTGGAGCTGTGTGTCAAGTTTCATGGCAGTATGAACAATGATCATTAATAAAAATCGGCCGAATTTCAAATTTGTCAGGTATTGAGTTCCTCCTCCATTGACTTTATGTACAGATGAAAGTGAAAATTCACAAAAAGTGAAATTTGGTATATTTTCGTTGTTAATTTTTGTCCATTTGACTGCGAGTTTTTTGTTATGAAACTTGGCACATAGCTTCAACTGATCTCTAACTAATATGATCTTGATTCAAATTGCATATCCGGTACGTCACTGAACCGTGACGGAGCCCTAAACTTTCTTCTCATTTGCATAATTTTCTTGTTTCTTGTGCCCAGTGAGGCGTGAAACATCGAGATTTTTGTGAAAAAAATCCGAGGTATTCCCCCAAAACGATCGTTCTGTTCAATTTCAGCGAAAATTCAAATTTTAGTCCATACATGGCAAAAATAGGTTTTCCAGTCTCACGTGCTCATTGCTCATCGCTCAAGCGTGAATTTTTAAACAAGTGCCATAGGATCATTGACAAATGTCCAAAGGTTCTAAACATAACCCAAAAAATGGTATTGAGGTGATTTTTAGTACCTAAAATGACTGCATTGCCTGATCATTATTCAAAAATGGCATATTTTTGTTTGTTTTATGTGTTCATTCAGTCGTGAATCGTTAGCAAAAGTCGAAATACACTTTCAAAACAGGGATTCAATCATATACCACTTAAAATTCACAAAAACTACAGTTTTGTGCAATTTTAAGCCAGTGCTCACTTAACCGTTAAATTTGACTATGAACTCATTTTGTATGTTAGGGCACATATGTGGCATCTTTTTTGACAAGTTTGATGGAGAAAAAATTGAATATTTCTCCGAAATCATTTATTCAAAGTTGTGATAATCGTCTAAGACTTGTGAACTTCAAAAAATGACATTTTTTCCCTTTAACCAGTAGCCTACTCACTGAAGCATGACATGATGATTCTTCCAAAAAATCGGGCAAATTGTAGCTAATAAAATTACCTACGCGGACATATAATTAGATATTTTCAATTCCGTCTGGTTAAAAAATTATTGATATTTGAAATAGGGGGAACTTACTTTTTTGCGTTGTGTTTAGTTTGATAGTCCATAAATGTATTTAAATATCCTGATATAAGGATGTAATTAAAAACTAGGTTTCGCTAACCTGGAAGTCCTATAATAACTACTTTCATATTTGATATTTACATTTTTATTAAACAGTACAAAACAATGAATAAATTGTGAAGGTAAAGGTTTATGATGTCTACTCAGATTATGCTCCCTCCTGAGCTTTATGTTAAATATATTTCGTGCTTTAATTTTACAGAAGAAATGCCAAATGTTATTCAGAAATATATAGATATTATATTGGTTTGAAGGGTTTATGTATATTTATGATTATAGTAATATTATTTCATATGCACTTAACCTGCCAACAGTTACAACATTCATTATGGTTGCAATGTACATTGTCCGCTTTGTAAAATGGGATGCTCGTTAAAACACATGCAATATAAAAAAAAAATAGCTTAATATATCTAAATTTAGAACCCAGCCTGACATCGCCATGCAGATTTATGCTCACTATTCGGCCTAGGTAGAGGTTTTTAAATGATAGGAAGAATGATGTGTGTACGTGTTTTATCATACAGAAACTCAGAATATTTATAATATAGCGAGGGGAAATGAATTACACTGACTAATTATGAGGTCGAGGGTATCGGAGCAAGGGCAAACAACTTTTCCCGAAGGAAAAAATTGTAAATTGCCAAGCCTTCCGAAGTATGATTTAAAGTTTTCACTAAACATTTAAACTAAAATATTGCCTGGTATATTTTTTTTTATATCTCTTCTTTTCTAACTGAATTTTAGAGAATGTTTGATTTCCTTGCCAACTGCGTTGGGATGATGGGAATCACCGCTTTTCGAGTACAAATGACTTGCGCTTCGCCGATTTGTACTCGTCCTCCATTTCTTTCTATTTAGTCTTCTATTTAAGTGCTAACGTTACCTACAATAATATCTAAGTTAGAAGTTCTTTATTTAAAAATTGCTCTGAAAAACTAACAAAAAGCATCCAAAGTCAACCTTACCACTTTCTTCGTATCTGAGCTGTCTCTTGAAGCCTCAAAATGTATCCCTTGTAAGTACAACAGATAAAGTTTACAAATCTGATGTACACAATTTTTTTCAATTTCTCAGCGAGCATTCGCAACTTAGCTCTTTTAGAGCATGTGCAGTTCACTCCGTGAGAGTATATTGAAAATTAATCAGAGCTGTTGCTGAGATTTCTTTCTCGTTTGAAATTATATTCTATCGCGTGATCGCCAATTGACCAATTCGCAGAAGGGAAATAAAATATGAATAACTTCAACCAATTTTTCAGTGCTACCTTAATGCCTTGGCAACAATTGGTCGTACATGTACGCGCATCGAGCACCTCTCTAGATCGGAATTCCTGTAAAAGAAATTACGCTTTACACACACAAAATGGTGCCTACTTGTCCATGCATCGTCCGACGCATAGCCTACCAAACCCATGAATGTGCATTTCTCGGTAGTCGCAACATCCAGTACGTGCAACGTGCAACTATCTACGACAAACAGTGGCATTGGCCTGAATTTTTGAAAAGTGGAAATCCATTTAATCCTTCACAGCATTATTCTAACAAGATATTTATGATGAAATGATTATCCTTAAGATAAATTTCACCATTTCAAATATTTTTAGCTCGAGTTGCAATTTAGGTTATAATAAACTTATATCATGTATATTGTATGTATAAAATATGACTGGGCTGATAACACCTATCTAGAAAATGTGGGATGTTCGGGAGATGGAAAGACATGGCGGCCAACGCAATATAACACAAATGTTGGGACCTCCCTTCCTTCCTTTGACAGGCTGTGGTGGCTTCATTAGTTGGGGGCAAGAGAGCTTGTATTTCTATAGAACATCACTTGACTAACCAAATAAAGTAATTTTCACCAAAAAAATTGATATACGTGGTTTTGTCAGCCCAGGTACGCTACATATTTGCATTATTGTCCATTTTTCTAATATAATATCTTGCAATTGAATTCAATATAAACCAGCAGCCCTGTATAGGACTACCTTAATTCCTGAATTACTCATTCTGGCCCGTTGCATTACCCACAATGCTACATTCTGAGCAGTAAAGTCCTGTAATGTAGGCCCACTTGATTGAATCTACTCGGTGCTTTCATATCGAAATAATTATGTCACCAACTAGCAGAATAACTACTTTTCTCGTTAAAACATTTTAGTTTTTGTTTCCATGTATCCTGTTTTATGAATAGTTATATCAAAAAGTGTAATATGCATATGACTAGCTTTTATAACACACGGGCAATTAGTGAGGTCTTGCTTTCATGTATCCATTTCTATATTGCTAAGACTGCATTGTTCAATTTTCTCAAATAAATATTGTTATAAAAATCGCATATTTCTGACCAGTTCTTTTCTGCTTTTACTAGAACACTCTGAAACCCTTAATGGACTTATAAATGAATAAAGAAATGAGCCAAAAAATGGAGATTTCGTAGGGATTCGAACCGGAGACCTCCTAATTACTAGAGAGGCGCTCTACAGATCTTTGGTAAACCCTAAGTCGATGCCCGTCCCCGAATCCCCTTAATACCTTGAGGGGGGGGGGGTGATTCACTAACGGCTAAAATCGATCCCAACTGGGATAAAATCAATTAAGGATAATTAGCCATGATAGAGTACCAATATGTGTCCATTGGTTGGGATTGATTTTAACTGTAGGTGATTCACCCCAGGTCAGTTTCCCTATTTATTATTCAAATCTATATTTTAAAAAACTGCACCACTTCACCGTGATCCATCACATATATCCCAAAGTTGATTTCAATCCTTCGGATTTATGCGAAGTTTTAATAGCCTCTGAGCACTCGAACATTGGGACTTCGCAATCTTTGATCTGCATGGCCGTCTTGAATTCGGCGTATTAACACTGTATTTTGAATATATTCTGGCATATTTTAATTTTGGTTAATGATACCATTATTTACATCACTGTTCAGTGTTCAAGAGGTCTTTTTCTTCTTGTTGTTTTCTTCTTCCTTCTTTGAACGATCTCGTCAGAATTACGGATTACGATATCACTTGTAATGTGTTTGTTTCAACAAGAATTAATGCTTTGCGGGTAAACGTAACTAATTTTTCTTTAGGTTATCAGAGATTTAATTGCATGACCTTAAATATCAAGGGAAATTAGTAAACGATTTTAACGCTTGCCAATAAACACCCTCAATCTAACGAGGGGTAAATCTACCTTAATTTGTATGACCTTAAAGAGTGACGAAAAACTTACTCCTGGTTGTTTTATGATCGATGGTCGTAATAATTACACAGGAGAGTCGAAAGTGTTAATTGGGTATTCCGTCGGCATATAATTGGAGACAAGTGAATAACTTGTATATTTCTAAAACCTATTAATTCATGTAGCATAATGTAAAACTGTATCAATGTCGGTTTTGCAATATGCGTGGGCACGTGCGAAGACACGCATTAATCTATTTTGTTAATGGGGGATTATCTATTCATCATCCCCATAGTAACAGAAGAAAGTGCGTCCAGTTCTAAGCCACAAAGTGTGGGTGAAAAAACAATAATGCGTTATAAATGTTTGCAGGGGACTTCAAAGGTATATGCGTTCATCTAAAAAAAAATGATAAAAAAAAAAAGAACTTATGGGCAATCCGACCCGATTCCCGACCTAGTGTGGGTACGCCGATACGCCGTTATGGGTTTATTTATAATCGTACATCTCTCATTAGGCCCTTAGTGACCATGAAAGGAGTATGACCCCGAATGACCCACAGTGGTGTCATTTTGACCCTTTATCCAGTGTTAAGGAAAGCACTGTATATATGTTACAGGCCTATATAAATATGTTGGGCCTGTTTTTGTTTGTGTCTGTGTTTGTTCGTTTTCCTTCGGTTTACGTATGATTCCCATGCCTGGCCTTTCGAAACACACCAGTCACTGCTAGCTGCAAACAAAATGCCATACGAAAGAAGGAAATAAGAAATAAAGTTATTTGCCGACATTTTCCTTCTTAATGATTTTAATCCCTGCTTAATCTGATTTAAGGATGAAGAACAATATCATACAACACCGTAGAATGTACTTACAATAGCAAAATATTAAATAATGAATATGTTTCTCACGACTCCGGTCAATTTCTTATATAAGCCCCAAAAGAAAATAGATCGGAAAATAGATCGACGTTTGGCAGAAGAATGATGCAGTTTGTCATTTCCAAGGGCGTTCAATTTTTGCTCACACTGAAAAATTATGATACAGTTGTTTTTCAATATTTACAGATATATGAAAAGAACGTTAAACTTAGAAAGATATGACGAAAAGTAAAATAGATTTCCGAAGACGAATGTATTGTTTTCGTTCTCCAAGTAAAGGAAATCCTTCATACTCATTTTTTTTTTTTAAGTTAAGATTTTTCCCAAATATTTCTTTGAAACGCGTCCAATGCATTCTATATAAAAAATAACAAAATAAATCAATCCCATCGAAACTACAAACAAAATCCATATCTAATTTACAAAGAAACAAATATATATCGACAACCCAACAATATTTTAAAGAAAAGTAACAATTATCAATCATTTTAATATCAAGAAAAAACTTCTTTGTTTGATAATAAAATCCATATTTTCACGAAAGAGACGAGAACTGATTCTACCGCGCTAATTTAAGAAATAACAAAATAAATGGAGAGCTACCGTGATGAAATGTTCAAACGGAATTGTCTTGACATTACAAGCAGTCATATATCCGTGAAATTCAAATTCGATTAGTAACCACTGCTTTCTGTCATTTTGAGTTGAATCAATTCATTTCTATTCTTTATTCTTTTTTCTATTTAATGAAAATACCTTAAGAAAAGCAGAGATACCAAAATAAGACAGAATTCAATAGGTACATAATACATTAAGAAAATGCTTATCCTCTTTTGAAATATTGAGGGGGAAAAATACGAACAAATGAAATGGTTATGTCCTTTCAAAAATCAAGGCCGCTGACAACAATTGCATAGATATGAAAAGTTTTCAAGGCAAAACGGGTTACATCCATTGCTGGTTATATCCATTCCTACCCCCTTTGAAATGTAGCCCATTGAAGTCTCTAAAGCACAAACAAAATAAGTAAATAAAAAAAAGCTACATCATCACTTGAGATTTAAAACAAAAATCTTCGTCTTTTTCTTTTGTATGATAGTGATAGTGGTCTTACGAGATTCTCAGAAATGTCAAAATGGGGGTTTGAATCGTTTTGTGAATGCACTCTCGAAATGCATTGGCATCATTATTGATGCCCATCTTAATTGTATTACGAAGCACTACTTGTTGTTGTTGTTGTTGTTGTTGTTGTTGTTGGTTAAGTGGCGTATTATCCTTCGTACATTCGAAGATTTCCGCCAGGCGATGTATAGAGGGCGTTTTCCTTCTATTTTCGTTGTTTCTCTAGATTTCTCTGCTAAGTTACGAAGTTCTTTTTATAGGGTCTTGATGCCAACTTTTTAACATAGGCCTATACACTATAGAAATAAAAACAATATGAAAACAAAGAAAAAGACAGACATTGGTTCCAATAAGCTCGTTTGAGGCTATACTCCATCCGGCATGACCCTAAATAGGCCTAAAATACGTCATTTAAAATAGCCCCATTCGTTTGGAGTGTGATTTCAGATCTGTATTACTCTACTTTTCCTTCTTTTTCTTGTTTGTCCAGAATTATTTCCTAAAAAATAAATTAACTATCGGTGATCACATCTTTTGAAAAATCTGACCCTCAACTGCGACCATGATATAATTTTTACACTATTTACATGCTAAAATGACTCGAGCCTTTCGGGAGAGACAATGTAAAACATAATGATAATAAAGACAAGTAATCTACTCATTTGTCTCCGTTGCAGTTGTGTGTCTTTCTACCATTGGAGACAAAAGAATAATTACTTGTCTTTATTCAACATCCCATCGGCGTAAACCATTTGACATTAATATAAGCCAAAATTAAGAAAAGACATCATGACAAGGATGAATCAGAAAACATTAAATAACAGTATAGGGGGGGAGGGGGAAGAGGCAAAGAGAATGAGACATAATAACCGTGAGAATAAATGGAAAGGGAAATATGGTATGATAATATTTAGCGCATGCGCGGCTTAGCTTAACTCGTAATAAGCATTCTCTTTTGGGGATTGGGAATTGAAAAAGCCGCACCTTCTATAAGCATGCGTTTGAATACAAACATTTCACTTTGTCCGACATCCAAAATTGACAACCTCTTCGTAAGAGGCTCTTCTTGCTTTCCATAGCTTCAAAGTTTTATTCGGTAAGTTTACTTCTTTTTTGTTATGTTGTTTCGGGTGTTTTGTTTTATTTTATTTTATTTTTTATTTTACTATTTTTATTTTTTTATTTTTTTGTATAAGAGACATCTCTGAAGAAAGACAAAACATTAAACTGTTAAGAAAAGGCCGTTAATTAACGTTACATATAGGTA
This sequence comes from Paracentrotus lividus, assembly GCA_940671915.1. Classification (NCBI taxonomy): domain Eukaryota; kingdom Metazoa; phylum Echinodermata; class Echinoidea; order Camarodonta; family Echinidae; genus Paracentrotus; species Paracentrotus lividus. Next base: position 30,035,868 of record CALNVZ010003433.1, read on the forward strand.
TAACAATAATAATGACAATATTTATAACGCGCAACATATCCATCGCTAGAGAGATGCTCAAGGAATTTCTCTTTATTTTACATTACCTGTATCGTATGTAATGGAATTCTAGCACCAACGTGAAAGAGATAATGAGTAATTCATTGTGTGAGTAGATGACTGTGTATGTGCATGTGTTTTGCAAACATTCATGAGCTGTTTATTTCTGGTAATTCTGCAAATTCATATGAGAGTGTATAGGCGATATGATCAAGCACTCAATAGATTTGACAGTCCCTTTGTAACAGTTAGCGAAAACATTTTTTTTTTTTTGCCTCGAGCAAAGAAATTTAGGACAGTATTAGACCAAATATTACAAAAGATTGGCCTATCTTTAAGCACATCCTTTGCGATCGGTAAAGAATCCCCAGTCTCAAGCATCATGCAGTCCCGAAAATTGGCCGGAATCAAATTTACATGCGTTCGCCAAATATGCTGAAAAGCAGATTTTTCAAGTTGATCGAGCTTCCTACAGTATATAAATCTTTCTTTTTTGTTCAAATGTCATTTAGATACAGATGCTTTGATAATCAGAGTTTCACTGGTTTCAATAGTAAAACTATACTCCGATCAATTGGCATTTCTATACATGCATTTCAGATACACAAAATAAACAATAGTGATCGCGATTAAAATCTAACGTTCATTCAATTGACCGATAGCTCGCTCCATGAGGATCGTTTAAACTGAATGAACAATTAACGAATTCGATTGCAAAGTGTTTATAAAATTGACCGGGAAAACCTATTTGTTATTTATTATATTATTTTTTTTTTTTTTGAGTGACAATTTATACATATTGCGGCGGTCACAACTCGCCTACCTTCGACATGCAACTCCTACGATGGATTCGTAGAAAAATCGTGCAGCGCAGGTACCGGAGGCACGTTGCATGTACGATCGTGCAGAAAGTTTTCCAATACCCTAATGCGGCGGTCACAACTCGTCGTAGGCTACGGGGCACGTGCCATCAACGTAGCCTGCGTTGTATGTGCAATGCACGCCAGGTCTGGCGTCTACTTCTGCGATTCTGCGTTTCTGTAGCTAAGGGTATTGCAAAAACTTACTGCACGTCGTACGTGCATTGCACCTTCAATGTACCTCGCCTGCAACGAATTTTCTACGAAATCCATCGTGGGGAGTTGCACGTCGAAGGTACGGCGAGTTGTGACCGCCGCATTACTAAGAAGTGCAGGAATCGCAGAAATTGACCAACGACCTGTGCATTCATTGTACATGCAACGCAGGGCTACGTTGATGGCACGTGCCCCGTAGCCTACGACGAGTGTGACCGCCGCATTAAAAAATATAAGCTTCTTCACACGACAAATTAGAATAATGAGACAATGTTCAGTAAGTGATAACAAGAACTTTAATTTTGTCAGTTACTTTTTCAAAAGATTGACATGGTTTCGGGGGGCAGACTTTAACCTACAGAGTTTCTGCAAACTAAATATAAAATTGGCATGTTAAAAGATGCTTTGTGCCAAGAAAAAAAAAATATTGCAGAAATCATAATAGAATATGACTGAAAGTTTTAGGCCATACATTTCTTTTTTTTTTTTTTTTTACATTTTTATTTTAAAACATTACCATAAATGTAGTTTTAAAAAAAACATAAAGCGCAGCGAAAATATATATGTAGAAAGGCCAAGGCATTTGAAATGTGCTTGATGAGCTCGCCTTAATTTAGAATTCATCGTCAAAATTGAAAATTATAGCTTTTATCATCAGAAATATTGTGGTATCGGACTACAGTTATGCTTCAGGCCTTGTTACATGATCATAAAAAACAGTAAAGATATAGTCAGTCAATAAAGATTTAAAAATTTAATAATAAATAACAATTTTCACATTACAATGTAACATGATTATGAAGGTATAATGATCATCGATGATTATACGTTTTGAAATATACTCGCAAAATAGCGTAATACATATAAACCCTCCATAGCATGTACATTTATTACATTTCATATTACCATTATTTGCAAAAGTTTAAGACCACCCTAAATTTTGTGGGTATTATGTTCAATGAGCTTATTCTTTTAGCCCAAATTCCTTGCTCAAACGGCGAGAAATGGTACTCTTACTGACTGTAATACAGTAGAATGCAGCTCGGCCTTGTGTCACGACAGGAAATGGAACAATCTCTTCCACAATCCTCTTCATCATGTTGTCCTCGCAACGCGTTGTTTCTTTTGGACGACCACTCCTCTCTTCCGGTCGGAAAATGAGCCATCGTTTCGAAATTTGTGAAATGGCATTGTGAGCGACAGTCTTGCTACACCCAGTCTTCTCACTAATCTTGCGTTTCAGAGTAGCCTCTTGGAAAAGGGTACTATTTTAACCCTCTGAAACCTGACTTAGACTCTGTTTTTTTTCCCATCCTGGATAAGAGACAAAGTGCCAGATGAAGACCTTCTGAGGCAAAGACATTCATGGAAATGAGCTTAAACCATTAATCTCATCCATGAACCATGAACAGGAAACATGTTACATAATATTTCAATGGAACAAAAGAATAATGCTCATTGAACATAATACCCCAAAAATTTAGGGTGGTCTTAAACTTTTGCAAATGATGGTAATTCGTACATGTGCGTTTTAAGTGGCGGAACCTCAATATGGAATCAGCTTCCTGGAAAACCTTTTGAAATTAGAAATGTTGACAGTTTCAGAGGACCCTTCAGTTAATTTTTTTTTTCTCTGAGCTTATGAAAGTGTTCTTTTTGGGTTTTTACGCGTTTGACCAGGGGCCTTATTTTATTATTCGCGGGATAGCTCGTTACCAATGGCATATATAATATATATTTTAAACTGTAATTATGTGTATGTTTGTTATGTATGTTCTGGATCAAATGTTATCTTTTATTGCTATCTTTTATTATGTAAATGTCATGTTCTTATCACTTTCATTTTATTATTTAACTGTAAAGCGCATATTGATATAGAGAATTACTTTAGATATTTGCTATACTAGGATCGACCCCCCCCCTCAGGTGGTCAACCACACACGTAAGCTCGTTTCTAGAGATACCCATATCACAAGCATTTGATGGGAAAGCTGTGTCAAATTCCCCCTCCCCCTCTTGCAAGCTTTTGTAAGGGAAGCTGCATCAAAATTACCCCCTATTGATTACAGGTTTTTGGAGGGAGAGCCTGCAAAATTCTAAATTAAATAATTCTAAAAAATAAATAATAAGTAAATAAATTCTAAATACCTATTTTCACAGGTCTTTGGACCATATTCGGTAACTTATTTCAGGATTATTCCTCAAAGAATTGAAAACTACCCCTATAATTTGAAAAGTTCGGGGATGCCCCTATTTCAATTTTTTTCCTCCTACCTGAGCCCCTAAAATATTTTGTTTTCCCCTGGAAATCGGGTACGAGCATGCGTGTATGGTTTACCGCCTGATGGGGGGGGGGATCAAACGCTCACAAACTCAGTACCTTGACTATTCTATGAACGTCATGTTTTTTTTTTATATTTATTTATTGTTTTTTTTTTATCACTTTCATTTAATTATTGAACCGTAAAGCGCATAATAGAGAATTAATTTAGATATTCACTATAATGATAGAATCAAAAACTCACAAACTCAGTTCCTTGACTATTCTGTGAATGCCTTGTTTTGTTTTATTACTTTCATTTAATCATTTAACTGTAAAGCGCACATAATAGAGAATTGAATTTGATATTCGCTGTACTACGATCAAATACTTACAAACTCAATTCCTTGACCATTCCGGGGTCAAGGAACTGAGCAGAATGCTCTCAAGTTATCTTGATATCTAGATTAGGAGCATCTGTGTGTCTTATCCTCTCCCAGACTTTATTGTTTTTCTCTTTTGTTGAATCTAGGCTAATACATATTTAATGGCGCAAGCCCATTAGCAGTAAATCCAACAGGGTAATTACCCTTTTGAGAACTTATGCGGCGGTCACAACTCGCCGTACCTTCGACGTGCAACGCCCTACGATGGATTTTGTAGAAAATTCGTGCAGCGGAGGTACCTTGCAGGTACAATGCACGTACGACGTACAGAAGGTTTTTACAATACCCTTACTACAGAAACGCAGGAATCACAGAAGTTGACCCAGGATCTGTGCGTGCATTATACATGCAACGCAGGCTACGTTGATGACACGTGCCCCGTAGCCTACGACGAGTTGTGACCGCCGCATTAGCGAAAGAGTGCTCTCGTATGCAACCGTACAAAAAATGAAGCCGCTATTCGCTTGCCTTGCCATTATATTTTCCGATACAATTGAGAAGATAACGAAATCCGACATAATAATACGATAGTTATTCTGGTCCCTTAATGCGGCGGTCACAACTCGTCGTAGGCTACGGGCACGTGCCATCAACGTAGCCTGCGTTGCATGTACAACGCACACACAGGTCTTGGTCAACTTCTGCGATTCCTGTGTTTCTGTAGTAAGGGTATTGTAAAAACAACCTGCACGTCGTACATGCATTGTACCTGCGAGGTACCTCCGCTGCACGAATTTTCTACGAAATCCATCGTAGGGAGTTGCACGTCGAAGGTACGGCGAGTTGTGACCGCCGCATTAGATATTCATTTAAATAAATTCGTTTAGATTCCTTCATTCCACCATATTTGATCGAATATAGGGGAGACCGGGTATGGACGTTACAAAATTCACATTTTGGGCCACATAATTGTAATGAAAGTACTCACACACTCCATTTTGGGTCTGTAGTTTGCCTATTATGTTGGCTAAAACCTGAGGCACATAAAACTTGAAAACATGTAAACATTACTTAACTACAGCTTAATTAATGAAGCCATTTATTTGTAACAACCTACCCCGTATACGGGGTAGGTTGTTACACCATACGGGGTAAATTGTTACTATGTAAACATACGGGGTAATTTGTTAAAGCCCGCGTCACACTGTCCCGATGGTTAGGAGCGATGGACACACGATGGCGGAAAACCCCAAATTTTGCTCTGAATACGATGGCATTACGAAAGCATCGCAAAAGCATCGGGCCATTTTGGAGTACTACAGACTGTTTCAAAAAGAATGGAACAATGGGGGAAAGTAATTAAATTATGACATCTTCTGAAATAATGTCTGTATGTGGTACTACATTTCAAAACAAAGTGTGCGGAGAGGAGCTGATCGATATTACACACATTTATTTTCCGGAGCAATGAATTCGTGGCCACTATATGCGCAAAACCTAAATATAGACCATGGAAAAGCATGCCCAAAATAGATTTTCTTGATTATAGAAAAGTGATCATATCTCAAGATCTACAACACCAAATGAGATTTTTTTTTTTAAATAGTAAATGCTAAAGAATGTCTGATGTTCCCCCTTTATAGGAATATTGAATACTATTAGATTGTGATGAATTTTTATAATTAAACAAAATGTTTTCCAACTTTACCATTTTATTTGATACAGCCTGTATAATTAGCAATCTTAAAACCACCATGACCATCGGTGGAGTTTTTTTCAGGCTTCGGCAGCAACTTCCGATGCATCGGCAAAATCTTTGGCAGCCAAAAAAAAACTCCCGATGGAGTTGCGAAGGTTCACTTCGTTTGAGCATCGCAGCAGGCAATGCGAAGGCAATGCGAGGGAAAGGCGAACCCGCCCGATGATCTGTTGAAGGCAACACGACGTCGTGACGCCTTCTCAATGCCATCATGTAGCCATCGTAGCATAGTATGATGACACAGAATTGTCTTGTGGAATGAAAGAAGAATTTAGTGTTCCGCTCTGTATTCTTTGCCCTGGCCATCTATATCATTGTATATTGTTTGTTTTTTAAAGTGTCATCTTTCCAATCTCATTTCTTTCGAGACCTGTAATGAGAATGAAATGGAAATTTGTAATTTCAAAATCCTTTCTATCGAAGCTGAAGGCAAAATCATGATTATGACAATCATATTCATGATGATACTGATGAAGGTGATGGTCATCATGGTGATGGCAGTTGTGAGATATGTTGGTGATGGCGGTGATGAAGATAATTTGTTTTTATTATCTTAGTGGAGGATGGGGATTAGTAATAAGTTGGTAGGGGTTGGTAGATTTGCTGGTGATGATGATGATGATGATGATGGCGATGGTGATGCAGGTGGTGGTTGTGATTATGCACGATGATAATGAAGATGACGAGGATAATTGCAAGGGTGGTGAACAGCACCACCATTGCCACCGCCATCATCATCATTAATATCATTGCCATTCGTTCTCTTTATACCATGATTTAAGTTAAAGTAAAGTTCTAAACTAAACATATTTTTTCACACATTTTCTTTAATGTGTCCAAAGTAACATTGACAAAATTGATTTTGACACAAAATTGTCAAATTTTATTTTCTCTGAAAAAGAAAACTAAGTAAATTGGGTGACATTCTAAACATAACAAAATTAATGTACAATATCTGTGTTGTGGCTCCCCCCCCCCTGATTTTCACTGGAACTGTTTCCGATCAATCTGAAACTGTCTCTGGTTGTTGTATGTTATTAGAGTCTTCTTTTCTCAATTCCGTGTTTACCAGCTGTCTTCTTCCCCCTGCCTCTCCCTATCTTGTGGGGGGATGTTTAATAACAATTTGAGTCAAAGACAATACAAATATAGCTCTACAGTACAGTGTGTTTTGCTCTCGATGAATTACACTGTTCGTCATAAAGGTGGAATATTTTGTTCTGGCTCCAACGATGCTACGTTGCTCCGGCTTGAATTTCTTGAATATGTTGGTCACCGCTTTCACTCTTTCGGGGTCCCGGCTATATCTTGGACGTTCCCTCAATACTTTCCAGGGACTTTTCCTTCAAATAGTTTGCAACCCCTAGAAGATGGCCATTTTCGTCATTTTATTTTTATTTTGGGGCCCCTTTTTGTTTACGCGACTCACCAAGGCACCCTCAGTCCTACTCCAAGTAAACACGTCTGAGGTGTAGATTTGTTATTGTTCTTTAAGTTAAATCTAATTATATGGTTACAGGCTTGACTCGTTTGTCTAGGGGAGGGGTCAAAGTTTATTTTGTTTGGGGTTCAACATTGATTTTTAACCATTTTTACACCATGAAAATTTCTATCTTCCCTAAATTTTATAGTAAAATATCAGCAAAACATAAACCAAAAAGGGGTCCCAAAATGAGAAGGGAAAAAAAATGACCAAAAATGAGCATCATGGGGGTCGACAAAACTTTTTTCGGAAAAAAAAAATCTTCGTGAAGGGTTTGGAGAATGTTAAAAATATAGCCAGGGTCCCGAAAAGTAAAAGCAGGGACAAAGATATTCAAGAAATTAAAGCCGGAGCAAAATCATGTCGCTACAGCGGCAAAATAAATAAATAAATAAATTTAAAAAATAATAATATTCCATCTTTATGACGGACAGTGTATGATCAGTTATTGAATTCCCCGCGGTCTGCATCTGGTGAAGATTTTTATACAATAAGGTCACGTGATGCTTTCTTCAATAAAACGTATTAGCCCATGCGCAAACATAATAAAGTTTCTATTGTCCCAAGACAATTAGCCCCACAGAATGTATTCAATTCGGCAATCTTGGATTCGCGCTGGCGATGCCCAAACGACGTCGGTTGACATTCGTGTGTCCTTCGGGTAAACTTCATATTACCTTCGCGTGTGATTCATAGTGCCATCGTGTAACCTTCTAAACTTTGCCCGAACCCTAAAAATGACCCCCTTCGTACCGCACCTAAACATCGGGACAGTGTGACGCCACCTTAAAATGTGTAAATCTCTTATACCATACTTTTGTTTCAACTTTCCAGTTTCTTGGTATCGTTAACAGTAGATCAAGTAGAGCTCTAGCATAGACTAAAGTAATAATAGAAATATCAAAATATTAACCCCTGAAAATTGAAACAAAATTACTTTACATTTGTAATGTAATTGGGGTAGGTTGTTACATCGACATGAGGTAGGTTGTTGTAACAACCTACCCCATGGGTGATTTTACACATAAAATCAACTGTAGCAAAGCCATTAGGCAGAATTACAGGGCATGGCTCAGGGGTATATTAGTGACATACATGTACTATATTCACAATACCAGATTATCATCATGTGCCTTCAGTTGTAAGAACTATTACAAATTTCAATTTTTGTCAAAAATTCACTTGGAACTGTAAAAAAATGGTTTTTGTTGAATTACTTTTTAATAAAACAACGGAGAAACCTCACGACAGGCAGTTCATCACAGCTATGTGTAGGCTGTATATAGATGCCAGTAAGCACGAACTCTCTTGTTCCAACTTAGCACACTGAGAACTGTAACAACTGACCCGTGTAACTTCCATACCCGGTCTCCCCTACTGCCGTCATTGGCGGCGATCGCGGGGGGGGGGGGACGGGGACGTGTCCCCCCCCCCTCGATTTTTTCTGGGGGGATCGTCCCCCCCCCCCCTCGATTTTTAAAGCTTAACATATTTTCATGTAGTGATTAGCTTGTGAAGCTTATAAAGAGGTAAAATGTATGTCAAATACAATGCTAAATGTTATTATAAGGCAAAATTTTCGGCTCGCGCTTCGCGCTCGCAAACATTTTCATTAGTTTCTGCATGATATGCGAAGTATGCAACTTTTTAGTGTATTATTTTTCACTTTTGGGTGTTTCCGTCCCCCCCAGTCGTGACATGAAATCTCCGCGCTTGACTACATGCAGTGCTCACTCAACCGTGAAATTTGATCATGAACTCATATTATATGTTAGGGCACACATGTGGCATCTTTTTTGAAAAGTGTGATGTAGAAAAATTTGAATATTGTTCCGAAATCATTTGTTCAAAGTTGTGATAACCGGTTTGTGAACTTCCAAAAATGACATTTTTCATACAAACATTACTCACTGAAGCATGACATGAAGATTCTTCCTGAAAATTAGTCACATTGTAGCTAATAAAATTACCTACACGGACATATAATTAGATTTTTTTTACTTTTTTTTTTTTTTTTTACCTGGTTAAAAAAATTATTGATATCTGAAATAGTGGGAACTTACTTTTTATGTTATGTTTATATGTTTTTAAAAGTTCTGTTCCAAATTTGCTAAGTAAGCTTCCATTCACAAAAGAAATATACAATATCGTCTGATTCTCTTTCACACAAAAAAAAAGCATTTATTTTTCCGTCTTCGACTATTTTTATCCTATACAGTCATGACAGCTGCTTGTTTAAAAACGTAATTCTGTTTACAACTTTGTATTGTTTGTATTGAAAATATCATAAACCTGTATCAGGAGTAAGAACGAAATATCTTACCATGGGTTCTGCGTATTTTTGAGGTTTCAGGAATGTCCACAACAATTGTTTTCTTTTCTAACTAAGTAATAAAAACTGATATATCGACAACCATGTACGTCATGCATAAATATATGTGTGTGCGATGGTATTAAAGGATTTGGTAGGTTAATTTTCATTATGCAAATATTGACTGATTTGGTATATATAAACCCCTCACAAAAAGTTTCGCAAGTAGACTTTGGGCCATGATAACTTTTCAGGTACGCTTTAGTTATTCCTGATATTCATACCACTGGAAAGATAATTTATTTCCCTTTTTTTTTTTTGATATCCTACTTGTAATTATCATGTCATGCTTCAATGCACAGAATATCAGAATATGGAGAAAAGTAAAAAGTCAAATGTTGCAAAATGCATTTATCAAAGCGAAGTTCTGCAACTCGACTTAAGGCTCTGATAACTATGGGGTATTTTCTATTTTTTTATTGAACTTTAGACCATTGTCAAGATAATTTATTCCTCTTTTCAATGACACCCTAATTGTAACGATAGTGTTGTTCCTGCATGGACAGAACACCTGAATGTTAGGACAAGTTAGAAGTTAAATGTTGCAAATTGAATGCCTATTGTGAGTATTATTGTCTGTTGCGGGTAATAACAATGCATTTCGCAACTTTTCACTTTTTACTTTGCATTATATTCGTGAGTTATGTGCATTCAAACATGATGTTACTATTGCAAATAGGGTATCAGTAAAAAGAAGAATAAATGAACTTTTTAATGCTATAAATTGATTAAATCCCCACATTAAAATGTATCAAGGTTCAGAGTTGTGTTACAGAAATTTAAACTGAAAATTATCTTTCGCTTTGTCATGTATTCAGATGGTATTCAGGGGTTCTGGGGACCCAGGCATAAAATCACCATGACAAATAAGGTTTCAATCAAGAGAGGAATAAATTAACTTGACAATGCTATAAATTCAATAAAAATTAGAATATATCCCCAAAGTTATCAGGACCTAAGTCAAGTTGCGGAACTTCAGTGTGATCAATAAAAATGCATTTTACAACATTTGACTTTTTACTTTTCTCCATATTCTGATATTCTGTGCATTGAAGCATGATACAATCATTACAAATAGGATATCAATAAAAAGGGGAATAAATTATCTTTCCAATGGTATGAATATTAGGAATAACTAAAGCGTACCTGAAAAGTTATCATGGCCCAAAGTCGATTTGCGAAACTTTTTGTGAGGGGTTTATATTGACTGCTTTGAGGGGCATGGCCGTTTCTAGACTGCTCAAGGGAAATTCCGCATCTGCTATAACCCAAGACCGCAGGTCGCGGATTATGGCAGATTCGGAAGTTCCCGAGAGCAGTCTAGAAACGACCATGTCCCGAAAATAAAAGCAGTCAATATATCGTTTATATGCCGAAAAACAAGGGGATCTAAAAATAACATACATGGTCTAATTTAGACTAACTAACTAACTAACTAGCCTAACTAACTAAATTAGCGACCAAATCGCCCTTCTTTTTGGGGGGTCCCCCCCCCCCATTTAATTTTTTAAATTATTTTTTTAATGTGAAATAAATCGAAAAGTAAGAAGAAAAAAAAAATGGCCCCTAATAAAAAAAAATAATAATAAATAAATAAAATTGGCCCCCCCCCCCAAAAAAAAAAATTAAAAAAAAATGAACTTCTTCGCTAATTTAGTCCCACATAATTATGTTATATTCGTGTAATTGGCAACATCCATTCTTCAAGAGAGCGCCATACACTTTAAAAATATATTCATTGGACCGGCTGGTCAATATTTTCATCAAAGGTGACCGGCCAGGAAAATATACAGATTTCGATCATATCACGTGACGCGCTATAGACCAATCACTCTTGGCTATCTAATATTGTCCTATATTCCTATTTTATCTACACTTTATTACTTGACGTGGTGAATGATATGTACAATATTTCAACTTTACGTCAAACGTTCTTTCAGATTAAAGGGGGGGGGGTGGTGGGAGAAGAATACATAAATAAATTAAAAAAAAAAAAAAACATTCATGATCATTAAACCCAACCTGTTCGTAAAGTTGCAACCTGTGTTTTATTGCGTAACATAAAAAATATACCACGAACCGACGAACCTCAACAGCACGACAATACACCAGACAGTGGCCTGTACTTTTAAGAAGAAGAAGAAGAAGATTGCCACTCTTATTATGCGCTTTATCATTATAGACTTTCAATTGATATCAATCGTAAAATTGATCGTATCTTTTATGTTACAGGGCAATAATCGCATTTTTGCACAATTACTTTTTTTTATTAAGTGTACACTCGTATTAATTTTATTTCTCTTTAAATCATTCTGGTGCTGCATGTACAAGATCTGACAAACAATAATTCTTTCATGCAAAAGTTCTTTACATGATGTTGGATAATGAAAAGAGAAATGTCTATCCTTGGTGCCACAATTTCATACAGCATGCAAAGGGGAAAATATGAATTCGATATACAATGACATCTCTTTAATCGTAACCTTAACAGGTATGACGGACATGAAGCGAGGTGCACTTGTAATGGTGGCATTGGTGGTTTCGACTTTAGGAAACGGATCCGATAACTGGACGACAGCACAAACAACTGAATATTTCATCAATGCGACCATTGGAGTTTCGCATGGATCCGAGTCTACTCTTTCAACGGATGAACTTTCTTCGTCAACTATAGGAGTGTCTGAAGATGCATTGTCAACAACGGCTGGGTCTGAAGACTACATAGAAATGAATATCAATTCAACCGATGTCTATAGTTATGAAGCATCCATTATAGAGACTGTTGCTGCGGAGATCCAGTGGAAATGGCGCGCCATACAGTGGACTTGGTTACAGTATATGCAAATGATATCTTCAGTCCTCGGTATCGTAGGCCAGGTACTTGTCATGGCTGTGATCTGGCAACGAAGGGCCATGAATCGCTCCACTGACACACTCATTGGTGCTCTTGCTGTAGCTGACTTCTTCACATCCGTGTTCATCATCCCCTTGCCCGTTGCAACGGTTGTTCCCTCTTCCGTCCTCGGTGAGGTATACTGTCGTTTAATCTATACCGGCTTTTTCATGTGGTGGGCGGTTGGGGCGTCGAACTATACACTAGCTTTAATTTCCATAGAGCGTCTTATAGCTGTCCAGTACCCTATCTATTTCAACCGCTTCTCAAGCAGACGCCATGCATATCTGGCTATTATCATTGTTTGGATGTCCATGATGGTGTTTGTCAGCAACCTCCTTATAACCTACTTCGTGGATGTCGTCAGCCATACTTGTAGATTTTCTTTCTCCCCGTCCGTTGGTGTCTTTCTCGGTATCAAAACGTTGGTAGGGTATTTCCTTGTTCCCTGTGTCATAATGCTTCTTGCCCAGGCTGTAACAGCAGTCACTCTCCACCGTAAGTCTACTGTTTTCAAAGAAGGCAATGTCGAAAAAAACCGAGCCAATCCCTCTTACAATCTCCTCGTTGCGAAAAACAGAGTTATCAAGATGCTCTTCATCGTTGTCATGATTTTCATCATCTGCTGGGGACCTAACAACGTTGCCTACTTCCTTTTGAATTTCGGGTACATTTCACGAGATTTTGCTTTCAGTAGTACAAGGCGTATTCTAACGATGTTGGCATTTTACAATTCCTGCCTGAATCCGATCGTCTATACGATTCGACATCCAGAGTTCCGTACAGCTATTTGCGGATTGTTCACAGGTTCTAAGCCCATGAACAAAGCGTTGTTCGGGTACAAACGGGATAACGTCACTAAGTCACAAGCAACGGGGTCTACTGACGATAAAGTATAAGTAGATACATGAATATTGCTTAATTATATCATATGAGATTTCTAAATTGTTGCTTTACCACAGGTTTGTCGTTTATTTCATATCTAAACGCCATCCACAGAGACAAATCTGCATTTAAAGACAAATTCGAATAGGCCTTAATCAACTTGAATAATTTTTCTAATGGCAAAGAATGTTATCATATCGTCATTAGTTCTTGGATGCTTCACAAAGAGTTACGCATTCCGTATTTAACGCGCAATCTAATGCTTCTTGAACAATCAAAATTGTCTCAATAGCCACCTAGTATCTCCTGAGAATCTGATCAATGAGGGGGGGGGGCGATAATCCTACGCTCGCAAATTATAATTTTAATGCGACTTTAAATCATGCGTAAGTCTTTGCGAAACACCAACTGGCATACCTTTCAAATAATGAGTTAATTAATTACGTAGAACAAACTCTTATTTATTTTCCCAGTAGCATATTGCTCCTTATACACTCTCATTGCTATAATGGAATGAAGAAAACTTACATCCATTTGTTTTTTTCACAGTTCTACAATAATTTCATATAATTGTTAAATTTTACCAGCTTTTTTTATTAAATAATTGATACTCTTTATTCCACAATATGTGTAGAGTGACCTGAACTTTCCATTTATAAGATCTAATTTACTGACAACTTCAATATTGCACTTCATTTAAAGGTCAACCGATTGTATGTAGTGGCACAAACCCATTACTCATGGCACGAATTGTAAGATAGAAATTATCAACCCTTGTTACCTTGCGATGCCGTATTTTTTTCATACACGTGAAGACTTAACTAGTCAACATAGTAGCCACTCTTCTATACCGTATAGATGGAAGCGACGAGCAATTATTGTGCTACATCTTAATACTTCTCTTTAATGTTGTACATTGTCTGTGGAATGTCCGTACCACATTAAGAAAAAATTAAGATTCTCTGTAGTGTGAGGGTGTATGTGTATGTGTGTGTTTGAAATTAATATGGTCTATGAAGTATTAAGGGGGGGAAAAAAGACTGATGAGCATGTTTGTGTAGGTCATGTGTTGCGTCAAATGTGAACAAGACCAAACAGTATAGCAAAGAAGAAAAAAAAGGAAAAGAAACATATAACCCTGTAAGACAACATTTTGTCAGTTTCTGCGTTTCAGTGCCTTGGTGGAGTCCATTAGACTCACCTTCCGCCCCATTAGTGGACGTACTAGGTTAATACGTGAAAGGAGAATTTAGGATAGTCAATGGATAAAGAAAGTACGTACTTTTTCAGACCTTGTCTGTATTAATGAAAGCAGAACGTACTAAAAAAAAAACGCGTCTTTTCATCTTTTCACATTATGGTAATTGAATTACTAACCTTTAATGTTGTCCACAGAAATATCCCTCACTCTTGTTCGATCGACATTTCGCAGGTAAAGTGACAGGTCCAGTTGCCAGAGCAAGGACAGCATCATCAGTCGTGAAATTAAAGACACTAATGCTTCCTCCGTCGAGCCATAATGTTACATTTTCAACATGATTTCAGAAAAATCCTTCATGCTCTCCATTTATCTTCTTTTATTCTTCTATCTTCCCACAGAGAAATTAAAATACAAGCATTTATTGACAACCGGTGACTTTTTTTCTTCTTTTTTTCCCCTTTTTTTTTCGTTTTTTTTTTTTTTTTTTTTGAAAAAATATAATGTAACATAAAATGACAAAACAAAAACCAAACCAAAAAACGAATATAGGCATACCTATGTCCGTAAAATGACTAGACTGGGTCAGGTGTGAGATCAAATAAGAAACAACGTGACTTGAAAAGTTGGAAAATTTGGTATAACCCTTTTAATCGTTCACTCATAAGATTTTAAAAACTCGGGAAAATACGAATGGAGCACTTTATGGCTTTAGGGACTAAACGCCCATCCCTCCCGAAAAAAGGGTAAAGTGCATTATCAATTCTATGAAAATAGCAAAGTATATCATTTTAATCACTTGCGGGGAAACATGATAAATAAAATAAATTATGTTATATGAAGTATTGTGTATTTAGTGTTCTAAACCTTTAGAATAGCCCTAAAAACTTTAAAACTTGACATAGTGGGATCCAATTCAGAATTAATATTGATGTAATATATTTTCGGTAAATATGACAAATTGGATTTTGTATCTGTTTACTATGAACATGTTTTTATGTATGGAAATTCGAAACATATTAATTAATTTCAGTTAAAATAATAATGTATGAATATTTTCATTTCACTTAAATGTCAAATTAACGATGCATGCTGCATAGCATTTTAGAGATTATTACTCTTTAGTCTGTTGGCAGACTGCAATGTACGAGGCTATACCCCCGTCACACTGAGCTCGTTCCTACTACGTCCTTACAAATTTTGCCGAACGGGCAAAGTCTGTCTGTAAACTGAGTGGACGTAGTAAATACTTCTTACGATCTGTTTACGAACTTCATGGACTAGCTCGGTCGGATTTTCAAAAAAAGTGTTAAAAAAATCGGGCGCCCATCTCGTCCTAAAATTTAACGGGGTGGCAACGTACCTGAAACGAGATGGACGTACTACAAACGAAATTGCCGTACTTAAATCGTTCTAAAGAAGTGCTAGGACGTCTCACAAACGAGCAATGTATATTCATTAACAGCTTGAAGTTACGAAGACGCATGAGGTCTGGCAAAAACGGGCTAGTTTTTTTTTATGGGAAACGGGCACGTATTTGCGTTCAACACGTTCTAGCCACGGATAATGACGAAGTAAGAACGAGATGAACTTTCTGGAGGCCGTTTGGTCGACATAAGAACGAGTAAGAACGGATTAAAAACGACCCAGAACTAGTTAGGTCAGGACGAAACGCATTGGAAACGAGTTGGAACTGATTAAGAACGGGTTGCAACTAACTGACGGGTTTGGATTGTTTCAGACGGGCTCTGTTTCGTGGAAACGGTCATTTTTCACCCGATTTTAACTAGATTACAAATGGACTGCAGACGAGGCAGAGACGTGATGGACGTATTGAGGACTGTATACGAACGTTGTTCATCTTAATCCAGAAATAATTAGGTCAAATGTACGCGTTCTTTTCGGACCAATGGTCGTTTTTCATATTTATTCTAAAAGTTGTGAGATTTCTATAATATTGTAACAATTAATGTGTGGCAATTAAACAGCTGATCTATTTGCTTATACTACTATCACACTGAACAATTTCTTACGATGTTATTGAAATTATTGCAGAACGGGCTTAATCTAAGTACACACGGAGTGGACGTACTTGAGACCTATTTCAATCTGCTCAGGACTTTATAGCACGGGCTTGGATAGCAATACGTTTCAATTTTTAAACAGAACGGCATGTCATAATTCCCGTCACACTGAGCTAGTTCTCACTGCGTTCTTGGTAGTTCTTGGTGAACGGGCTTAATCTGTTTACACACGGACTGAACGTAATACAGACCTTTTAGAATCTAGTACAGACCGTTCACAATCTGTTTACGAACTTGGTGAACGGGCCCGAACGGAGAGAACGGAAAGGCATTCCGATTTTTTTTTAACATGTTAAAAAAAAAATCGTACTGGCTTCCAGTTCTAAAATTAAACGTAGTGACAACGTTCGTTAAATGGGTAGGACTTACTCTGAACGAGATGAACGTACTACGAACATGGTACCTGACTTTTATCATGCTGCGCATAGGCACTTTTAGTGACGGTTTGGACGTGCTACGACCGGTATAGAGTGAAAGAGCCGTTTACTCGGTCTGAACTGGATAACAACGTATTGCGGACGCGATAAAGACGGAATTGACGTAACGAGAACTATTTATGAACTGCCTAGTATCGTATTCAAGAAATCATTTTTCAAAGTTATAAGTTCCAACCCGACCAAAGCCCGTTCAGTAATTTTTTTAAAGAACGGGCAAGAACGTTATAGAACGTTATAGAACGACCTCAGTGTGACGGCCCCCTTCAGTCGCCCTTATGTCATGTATGTCACAGGAATAAATTCTAGAGGGTGTGGGATTACACTACAGTACAGTAATATTTTTCAGATTTGTTACAGATCGGTATATTAGCTGTTCAGTTGTATTTAATTATGTATATATATTTGTATTTCATTATGTATATATAGTTGTATTTTATTTTGTATATGTTACTAAGTATTGAAAATCTTATATAGATTTTAGATATGGGAAGAGTTTACATGCAAAAGGGACTTTATCCACTTTTATAACTTCAGAAGAAATGGCATTTGTTTACCAGATTTTGTACACGCGTCTATAGAAAAGGGATATAACAAAATGCATTTTCTTACAGTTGAAATTAACATTTAAGATTTTTTTTTTCTTTAAAAGACGGGTACGTACCTGAACAATGGCCTGATATTAATAACTCAATTTTCATCAAAAGTGGATTTAGTCCCTTTTGCATGTAAGCTCTTTATACATATATATATATATATATATATATATATATACATGTACATCATGTACATGATGTTTCAAATATTGTACTGCACTGGCGATATACTGTATAATATTCTTGCTTATGTTCGAAGAATCGTAATAAACATTATGTTAGTTGAAATGTTGGATAGTCATAATTACTGTATTAACTTGCGTGTTAGAAAGAAATAAGCTACAGGGAAAATGAGAGAGAAAGAGAGAAAAAAAGAGCTTGTAAACACTTTTCCTGTTTACATAATCTTGTACATTCTGTTTTTTGGTTTTTTTTTTCGAGTGCCATAATTTCTGTCCATTAAATACATTTAAATTGATATCCCCTATACATATATATAGTTATAATTATAACTAATTTTTCCAATCTTTTCAAATGATTATTTCGATAAAGTTATATAATATAATAATAATAATAATGGTATTTATTTCGACTCAAGAAAGCATAGTTACAAAAATGTCATTATACATAGTACAACATAAATATAAAAAACAAACAAACAAACAAAAAAACAGTTAAAATTATCACGATAGTAGAAATTCCGAATTGTTGCAATAATGTTAATTATCCTTCAAAGAAAGTAATTGTTTGGGTTACAGAGGAAGAACAAATAATAATTATTTTCTCTGTTGAGTTCCAAAAGAGAGGGCCCCTTTGACTCTATACGTACACGTGTTAAAGAAAAATACGGTATTCAGTAACATTTTTGAAATGACTTTAAACAGTCTACTTGTAATGCATGTAAAAAGCAAGAATTGCTCCCTTTATTATCCAATCACACATGCAGACGAGCGGCTGAATACAAAAATCTTCTACGAGGTAAGTAATAATTCGATTTTGTAATGTTTAAAAAGCAGTCTCTTTTTGTTAAATTATTTAATTTCCAGGTAAACTTTTGTCCATCTTTTGAACAGGTACATTGTGTAAACTATATACGTACTCAAATTGGTTTTGTTACCTTTCTTTATTTCTTGCTTACCTTGAATATATTGTAGGTTGTTTTTGCCTTCGCTGGAAATGTTTCGTCAAACTGCATTATGAAATATGACTTTCTTTTTCTCGTACGTGCAATTTTCTTTTCTCGCACGCGTCCTTCAATCAAGGGGGGAAATGTGACTTTCTTAAGTTTCAATTTCGTGTTTGATTCTGGCTTGCGCGATTTTTTTTCCTTTTGATTATTATTATCATTGTTGTCATTGTTATTATCATTATAACCATCATTAACAGAACAAGCCATTTTTATTATTTACTTCATACTTCAGCAATTTACCAATAATTAGGACAGATTATAATTACCAATATTGCGATATAAGTCTTCGAATATACGCTTTAAATTTCATTTTCTATTCTCTCTCTCTCTCTCCTTCTGTCTTTTACACATACTCTCTTTCTGTCTCTATGTTCTCTTTCACACCCGCAAAACGTTTTATCACACTATATACTCCGCAAAACTTTTTCACAGCCGTTTTCAATAAAAGCAATACGCCTATACTACTGATGCTAAATATTCAAGAAAAAAAGGCGAAGGTCAGGGTCGAAGGTCAAGACAAATCCCTCCCCCAATATATATATATATATATATATATATATATATACACTGTCACTCATAAAGGTTGGAAAATTTTTTTGTAAGCTCCACCAACATCCCGGCTTTAATTTCTTGCAATTATTTGTCCCCGCTTTCACTTTTCGGGACTCTCGACATGTCTTTGACGTTCCTCAATCATTCCCGGGGGATGACAAATAAAACAAGGTTCGCCAACCCCCACAATGCCCATATCTGCCAATTTCTCTTATTCTGGGGCCCCTTTTTTGTTTACCCGGCTAACCAAAGCCCCCTCCGTCCTACCCCCGTGAGAAGCGTCAAAAATGTAGGGCTGTTATTGTTCTTTACGTTAAATCAAGGTTTAAGGTCACAGGCTTAGGTCTCTTGTCTATGGGAGGGGTTGAAGTCAAAAGTGAGATCGGTGAACAATTGAAATATTTTATCCTGACTTTATGGTCAAAACAAAGGAAATAGAAAACAATCATGAACCCTTAATTGTTATTGTTTTCCCCAAAATTTTGTTTCAGCCTTAATGACAAGGTTGTAAATGGTGACCATGGTCTATTTTTCATTATGATTTTTGTTTAACTGATATTCTACAATACATTTTTGGGAAAACATAAATTTCCATGTTTTAAAAATGAATAAAATTAATTTAAAACCCAATTCAAAATAAACTTTGACCCTCCCCCTAGACAAAAAATCTAAGTCTGTGACCATAAACACAGATTTATTTTAAAGAACAATAAAATCCTTATAATTCACACGCATTTCTTGAGGGTAGGACAAGGGAGGCCTTGGCCAGCCGGGTGAACAAAAAAGGGGCCCCAAAATGTGACAAGATGGCAAAAATGGGCATGGGGGGGGGGGTTGACAAACAGTTTTTATTTTTCAATACCCGGGAATGGCTGGGAGAACTTCCAAGATATAGCAAGGATACCGAAAAGTGAGAGTAGGGACAAACAATTTATAGAAATTAAAGCCGGAGCAAAATGATGTGGCTGGACCGCATTAAAAATAAAAATCCAACCTTCATGAGCAACAGTGTATTATAGTAGATAGTGGTAGGAAAATAAGAGCTGTGATTGGCTTGATTGACACCACGTGACCTACCTTTAAAAAGTTATATTGTACATATGTACAATATAACTTTCAATTTTGGGAGGGGAAAGCCCGTGTTAAATGAATGGGGAAAATATCGATAATATCGATACTCTTGAAGATTAATTAATTGATCAACGCGACGCGACCTGGAGTGAAATTTGCGAAATTTGCCGAAAATGGATTTTAAACACGGATAGCGATCCATTTGTTTCACTCACCGAGGGTAAACCGGGATCTGTAACAAGACGATTATAATTCTTTAAAAATTAACAATTTTTTGCAGTTTTCTTTGAATATTTTGTGATCGTATTCTTGAAATAAACTGGACTTAAGCAACTGAAGTGACATGATCGACCTAGCGATTTCCCTCGAACCCAACGGGTGCCTTATGTTACACGAAGCCAGAGTGGACGGGTAGCTAGCTGCTGGCGAAGCGCTCGCATGCCAATGACTGCATGTTTCGTTCTCGGCCGGGCTGATCGTTCTCTTAATTTTGGAGTGAAATAAGGCAGTTTGCATTGGAAATTAACAAATAAAGAGTAAAGGGGGTATCTCACTGGTTGCGAACCCAGGCGAATTTACAGAGTGTTATATATAGAGAGGATCTACCAACGTTCTTTAGTGCTGCTTTGTTAGACAAGCATAAAGGGGTTATCTCGTGCTTTCTTTAGCGATGCTTTGTAAGCCAAGCTCAGAGGGGTTATCTCGTTGTATAAAATTGCATATTTCTTTGTGTGCTTCAGTTAGGCAAGCTCAAAGGTTACCTCTAACTGTATCACATGGCATGTTTTTCTTTTGTACGCCTGTTAGGCAGCCAGCACAAAGGGGTTGTACATGAATGATCATGGCATGTTTCTTTGTAGGCCCTACATGTCTGTTGGCGCAAGTACAGGTGGAGTTATATTGTATGGTATTGGCTATGTTTTTCTTTTGTAACTAAGCTTTTTTTAACTATGCAATCAAAAAGCAGGGGCCGTGGAAGCGTTTTTGAAAGTTAGAGGACTGACCGAAGGGGGGGGGGCTGAAGAGACTAGAAATGACAAAATGCAGGTCATTTGCAATTTTGTACACGGTTGCGGACTGAAGTGGGGGCTGAAGCCCCCCCCCCCAGCACCCGGCTCACAGCCCTCGAAGGGGTAATTCACTGAATCGTGAACACAATATCAATGAACAAGTCATTTTTTGCTTCGTTTTTGGATTCGGTACGGTAGTGGTGCGTGTGTTGTGAGTGTGACTGCATTATTATTGCCAAAAGTGAGATATTGATTGTCAATTATGCAGTCATGGGTGCAGAGATGAAAAAACAAAATGATAACAATAATATGGATTGATAATAGTAATGATAATTGAAAAGGAAAATGACTACCAGCTCAATTACCCCCAACGCCCAGCCACACCCGAAGTGTAATCTGAATGTTTTATTTGCGTTTATTGTTAATGACAATACCAATGAACATGATCAAAGACACTATATACGCTGGATTATTATTATTATTTTCAAACATATTTTGAGAAATTATATTTTTTTTCATCGAGTAATTCTTATCCGATTCAAATTTATGTTGACCCTTTCCATATATATTTTAGTAATATCAGTAAACCTATTTATGTATATTCAACCATTTTTACACACAGAATTATGCACTTGCAATCGATCATAGATAAATTCGCCTAGAAATTTTGAACATGTTCAAAACTTCTTGGCGAATTATTTTCAATGGAAAATCCCGGCTTTATCGAAAGGAATGTGGTTTAAACCAAAAACAATCGATTCATGCGCCAATGCAGGATAACAAGAATTCCTGTATTTCGACTCCATTCATTTGAGAAGATCCCTGCATTCCAATATATACCCTTTGTCCGGAAGACACATAACAAAAGAAAACGCCTCACGTCGAAAGGCTGGTCTACTGAATCAAATTTGATTACAATCTCTCTATATACGATAATCTCTAAATTCGCCTCGTTCGCAAACGTTCGCAACTCAGTGAGATACCCCTTAAGTTTAAAGTACCATGAAATCATCCAAACGAACATTGTTATAACTGTATAGCGTTGGATACCCTTGCCTGATCGATGAAGGCCCCGTATGTCGTAATTTGCATTGTATTGCCGGTTAAATCTAGTACGATCAGCTGAGAATGATGAATAAACCAGGGATAGGCATGGGAGCGCTTAGCGAGCAGTTACCCGTTCGCACTGACATCGTTTAACCAACGTAAGAAACCCCCGGGGGGGGCACTCACCATATGATATGCTACGCATGCGTGTCCCCAAAAAGCGTCGAAAAGGGTCTGTTTTCATCCTTTCGACGGCGTCGACGCTTTCCTTAAAATAGGGGTGTTTTTTCATTTTAGTCGCCATTTTCATAAAAATAGGGGTGTTTTCAGCGAAAATTGCTGTTTTAGGGTGAAATTTTGTCGGTGTTTACGCCATTTAGGGGGTGTTTTCAGCGAAAATTGCTGTTTTGGGGGCAAAATTTCACGGTGTTTACGCCATTTAGGGGTGTTTTTTCCAGTCTGACGTCGAAAAGGGGTGCAAATTTGACTTCATGCAATGAGACGTTTAGGGTCCATTTTCAGGGTGCGGGGACACGCATGGGTAGCACTTTTTTCTTTGAGTGATCCCCCCGGGAAGAAACCCGTTCAGTTCGAGGGGAAAGAATTTACTGCGGCGCATGCCACGGCAGTTCGTGTATTACGCAGGCAGCGTCCCGGGGAGATCGGGGCTAAACTAATGTCAACCTAA
>CALNVZ010003433.1:30058913-30112509 GCA_940671915.1 Paracentrotus lividus
GGACTCGATTTGCGAGCTGCTTTCCGAAACTTCAAAGTCGGTTACTCAGAGTCCTCGCATTCTGTAGTAAAGTATACGTATGCACTTAACTCTACCTGTAGTTTTGGTACAAATGTATTTTGGTTTAGGATCGTAGCCCGTATTATGTACAGAGAGTTTCAGTGAAGCGCGAGTCTAAATGGAGTTGAGATGCAAATTAATACTGCGGTTCAAGTAGTACAATCTTTATACTTTAAGTTTGTAAAAATCCTAAACAATTAGGTGAGGGTGGTTACGAATTTCATGTGGCTTTCAGGGTCGACCCAGCTGTAGTAGATTATGACTTACAGTGTAATATTGGTCATGAATCCGTTATTGCCACCTGTCCCCAAATAAGTAATAATAATAAACAGATTTAGCTTCCATACTCTCTTCATCAAAATCATAATACATTTTATGTTAAGGTTTTCTAAAAAGAAATCAGATTACAAGGGTTTCTGATCTCCCTCTCTCTCTCTTTTTTTTTTTTTTTTTTTTTTTTTTTTTTTACCGGGTATAGATGGTCACTTTGGACTGCACAATGGTGCCCTCTTCAGCACTGTGGATCGAGACAACGATGATAACTGTGCAGCAACACATGGTGGTGGCTGGTGGTTCCTAAGCTGTGGCTATGCTAGTTTTAATGACAGGCATCAAGAGAACGGAAACCTTGGTGTATGGCAAGTGAACGAAACGATGTACCATCTGCGAGACGTCGAACTCAGCATAAGACCATTTAGGCTACCTAAAGATGTCGCATCCGAGTTAGTTTGACCAATGGATGTTCATCCCTGACACAACATGTATTTCAGTAGAGGCTCGGGAATTGGAAATAGGGGTTCGTTAGACCCAATAGAGGGCGCCGCCAAAATTTTCCGATTATAACAGTCAGTGTCAGAGTGGTTTTCAAAAATATAGTTATTGGGGCGCGCGTTCCCTGCAGCCCCATATTGACCCGCCACCGCGTGACCTACCTTCAATTTGTTATATTGTACATATGTACAATATACTTTCGGTTTTGGGAGGGTAAAGCCCGTGTTAAATGAATGGGAATGCTTGTTGCGCTAGTGCGCAATAACGGTAAAATGGTGCGCACAAACGTTAATAACAATGGGTACGCGGAGCAACAACATACGTCACAACAGCTTAATTAGCACCAACAAATTGGCAAACATAAAATCAGATTAGGTAAGGTCAAAGATCTAAGGGTCTATTTATTATAATAAATAGTGAACGCTCCACCTTGCAACATTACTGGACTATATGAACTTCAAAATAAATTATCCTTCGTGCAGATCTATTTCACCGCTGCAGCCTCGAGAAACAAATCTGCACTCGGGATTATTTAGTATTTGTCGTACTTATAATCCAGTATATTGCGCGATAGATTGTACACTATTTATATAATATTATATATAGCGGAAGAAATTTAGACAAACACAAACACAACGATTCCCGGCGGAGGCAATTTTGCAACCTGAAATTCAAAATGGATGACAGCTCTGGGTTGTCCTTGAGTCAAGCTACGTCACTATTACTCTCTCTTATCGATTCTTGCTCTATATCATTATATATATATATAATTTTATATATTTGTTCAATTCTTTATAATATATATATAATATATATATTAATATAAATCGTGTACAATCTATCGAGCAATATACTGGATTATAAGTACGACACATTCTAAATTATCCCGAGTGCAGTTTTGTTTTTTTCGAGGCCGCAGGCCGAGGTGAAATAGATCTGCACGAGGGGTAATTTAGTATTTGTAGTTCTTATAGTCCAATAATGTTGCAAGATAGAGCGTTCACTATTTATTATAGCAAATAGACCCCTAAATTAGGTTGACATTAGTTTGCCCCGATCTCCCCGGGACGCTGCCTGCGTAATACACGAACTGCCGTGGCATGCGCCGCAGTAAATTCTTTCCTCGAACTGAACGGTTTCTTCCCGGGGGGATCACTCAAAGAAAAAAGTGCTACCATGCGTGTCCCCACCCTGAAATGGACCCTAAACGTCTCATTGCATGAAGTCAAATTTGCACCCCTTTTCGACGTCAGACTGGAAAAACACCCTAAATGGCGTAAACACCGTGAAATTTTGCCCCAAAACGCAATTTTCGCTGAAAACACCCCCTAAATGGCGTAAACACCGACAAAATTTCACCCTAAACAGCAATTTTCGCTGAAAACACCCCTATTTTTATGAAAATGGCGACTAAATGAAAAAACACCCCTATTTTAAGGAAAGCGTCGACGCCGTCGAAAGGATGAAAACAGACCCTTTTCGACGCTTTTTGGGGACACGCATGCGTAGCATATCATATGGTGAGTGCCCCCCGGGGTTTCTACGTTGGTTAAAGATGTCAGTGCGAACGGGTAACTGCTCGCTAAGCGCTCCATGCCTATCCCTGGTTTATTCATCATTCTCAGCTGATCGTACTAGATTTAACCGGCAATACAATGCAAATACGACATACGGGGCCTTCATCGATCAGGCAAGGGTATCCAACGCTATACAGTTATAACAATGTTCGTTTGGATGATTTCATGGTACTTTAAACTTAAGGGGTTATCTCACTGAGTTGCGAACGTTTGCGAACGAGGGCGAATTTAGAGATTATCGTATATAGAGAGATTGTAATCAAATTTGATTCAGTAGACCAGCCTTTCGACGTGAGGCGTTTTCTTTTGTTATGTGTCTTCCGGACAAAGGGGTATATATTGGAATGCAGGGATCTTCTCAAATGAATGGAGTCGAAATACAGGAATTCTTGTTATCCTGCATTGGCGCATGAATCGATTGTTTTTGGTTTAAACCACATTCCTTTCGATAAAGCCGGGATTTTCCATTGAAATAATTCGCCAAGAAGTTTTGAACTGTTTCAAAATTTCTAGGCGAATTTATCTATGATCGATTGCAAGTGCATAATTCTGTGTGTAAAATGGTTGAATATACATAAATAGGTTTACTGATATTACTAAAATATATATGGAAAGGGTCAACATAAATTTGAATCGGATAAGAATTACTCGATGAAAAAAAATATATTTTCTCAAAATATGTTTGAAATAATAATAATAATCCAGCGTATATAGTGTCTTTGATCATGTTCATTGGTATTGTCATTAACAATAACGCAAATAAAACATTCAGATTAACATTCGGGTGTGGCTGGGCGTTGGGGGTAATTGAGCTGGTAGTCATTTTCCTTTTCAATTATCATTACTATTATCAATCCATATTATTGTTATCATTTTGTTTTTTCATCTCTGCACCCATGACTGCATAATTGACAATCAATATCTCACTTTTGGCAATAATATGTGCAGTCACACTCACACACACGCACCCACGTACCTACACGAACCAAAAACGAAGCAAAAAATGACTTGTTTCATTGATATGTGTTCACAATTCAGTGAAATTACCCCCTTCGAGGGGCTGTGAGCCGGGGTGCTGGGGGGGGGGGCTTCAGCCCCCACTTCAGTTCTCAGCACACGTGTACAAAATTGCAAAAATGACCATGCATTTGTCATTTCTAGTCTCTTCAGCCCCCCCCCCTTCGGCTCAGCTCCTCTACTTTCAAAAACGCTCCACGGCCCTGCTTTTGATTGCATAAAAAAAGCAGTACAAAAGAAACATGCCAATACCATACAATATAACCCACCTGTACTTGCCTACAAGCAGTAGGCCTACAAAAGAAACATGCCATGATCATTCAGTACAACCCCTTTGTGCTTGCTTGCCTAACAGGCAGTACAAAAGAAAACATGCCATGTTGATACAGTTAGATAACCTATTGAGCTTGCCTAACTAAGCAGCACAAAGAAAATATGCAATTCTTATACAACGAGATACCCTCTGAGCTTGGCTTACAAAGCATCGCTAAAGAAAGCACGAGATAACCCCTTTATGCTTGTCTAACAAAGCAGCACTAAAGAACGTTGGTAGATCCTCTCTATATATAACACTCTGTAAATTCGCCTGGGTTCGCAACCAGTGAGATACCCCCTTTACTCTTTATTTGTTAATTTCCAATGCAAACTGCCTTATTTCACTCCAAAATTAAGAGAACGATCAGCCCGGCCGAGAACGAAACATGCAGTCATTGGCATGCGAGCGCTTCGCCAGCAGCTAGCTACCCGTCCACTCTGGCTTCGTGTAACATAAGGCACCCGTTGGGTTCGAGGAAATCGCTAGGTCGATCATGTCACTTCAGTTGCTTAAGTCCATTTTATTTCAAGAATACGATCACAAATATTCAAAGAAACTGCAAAAATTGTTAATTTTTAAAGAATTATAATCGTCTTGTACAGATCCCGGTTTACCCTCGGTGAGTGAAACAAATGGATCGCTATCCGTGTTTAAAATCCATTTTCGGCAATTTCGCAAATTTCACTCAGGTCGCGTCGCGTGATCAATTAATTAATCTTCAAGAGTATCGATATTATCGATATTTTCCCATTCATTTAACACGGGCTTTCCCCTCCCAAATTGAAAGTTATATTGTACATATGTACATATAACTTTTTAAAGGTAGGTCCACGTGGTGTCAATCAAGCCAATCACAGCTCTTATTTTCCTACCACTATCTACTATAATACACTGTTGCTCATGAAGGTTGGATTTTTATTTTTAATGCGGTCCAGCCACATCATTTTGCTCCGGCTTTAATTTCTATAAATTGTTTGTCCCTCTCTCACTTTTCGGTTCCTTGCTATATCTTGGAAGTTCTCCCAGCCATTCCCGGGTATTGAAAAATAAAAACTGTTTGTCAACCCCCCCCCCCATGCCCATTTTGCCATCTTGTCACATTTTGGGGCCCTTTTTTGTTCACCCGGCTGGCCAAGCCTCCCTTGTCCTACCCTCAAGAAATGCGTGTGAATTATAAGGATTTTATTGTTCTTAAATAAATCTGTGTTTATGGTCACAGACTTAGATTTTTGTCTAGGGGGAGGGTCAAAGTTTATTTTGAATTGGGTTTTAAATTAATTTTATTCATTTTTAAAACATGGAATTTATGTTTTCCCAAAATGTATTGTAGAATATCAGTTAAACAAAATCATAATGAAAAATAGACCATGGTCACCATTTACAACCTTGTCATTAAGGCTGAAACAAAATTTTGGGGAAACAATAACAATTAAGGGTTCATGATTGTTTTCTATTTCCTTTGTTTTGACCATAAAGTCAGGATAAAAATTTCAATTGTTCACCGATCTCACTTTTGACTTCAACCCCCTCATAGACAAGAGACCTAAGCCTGTGACTTAAACCTTGATTTAACGTAAAGAAAATAACAGCCCTACATTTTTGACGCTTCTCACGGGGGTAGGACGGAGGGGGCTTTGGTTAGCCGGGGTAAACAAAAAAGGGCCCCAGAATAAGAGAAATTGGCAGATATGGGCATTGTGGGGGTTGGCGAACCTTGTTTTATTTGTCATCCCCCGGGAATGATTGAGGACGTCAAAGACATGTCGAGAGTCCCGAAAAGTGAAGCGGGGACAAATAATTGCAAGAAATTAAAGCCGGGATGTTGGTGGAGCTTACAAAAAAATTTCCAACCTTTATGAGTGACAGTGTATATATATATATTATATATATATATATATATTGGGGAGGGATTTGTCTTGACCTTCGACCCTGACCTTCGCCTTTTTTTCTTGAATATTTAGCATCAGTAGTATAGGCGTATTTTTATTGAAAACGGCTGTGAAAAAGTTTTGCGGAGTATATAGTGTGATAAAACGTTTGCGGGTGTGAAAGAGAACATAGAGACAGAAAGAGAGTATGTGTAAAAGAACAGAAGGAGAGAGAGAGAGAGAATAGAAAATGAAATTTAAAGCGTATATTCGAAGACTTATATCGCAATATGGTAATTATAATCTGTCCTAATTATTGGTAAATTGCTGAAGTATGAAGTAAATAATAAAAATGGCTTGTTCTGTTAATGATGGTTATAATGATAATAACAATGACAACAATGATAATAATAATCAAAGGAAAAAAAATCGCGCAAGCCAGAATCAAACACGAAATTGAAACTTAAGAAAGTCACATTTCCCCCTTGATGAAGGACGCGTGCGAGAAAGAAAATTGCCGTACGAGAAAAGAAAGTCATATTTCATAATGCAGTTGACGAAACATTTCCAGCGAAGGCAAAAACAACCTACAATATATTCAAGGTAAGCAAGAATAAAGAAAGGTAACAAAACCAATTTGAGTACGTATATAGTTTACACAATGTACCTGTTCAAAAGATGGACAAAAGTTTACCTGGAAATTAAATAATTTAACAAAAAAGAGACTGCTTTTTAAACATTACAAAATCGAATTATTCTTACCTCGTAGAAGATTTTTGTATTCAGCCGCTCGTCTGCATGTGTGATTGGATAATAAAGGGAGCAATTCTTGCTTTTACATGCATTACAAGTAGACTGTTTAAAGTCATTTCAAAATGTTACTGAATACCGTATTTTTCTTTAACACGTGTACGTATAGAGTCAAAGGGGCCCTCTCTTTGGAACTCAACAGAGAAAATAATTATTATTTGTTCTTCCTCTGTAACCCAAACAATTACTTTCTTTGAAGGATAATTAACATTATTGCAACAATTCGGAATTTCTACTATCGTGATAATTTTAACTGTTTTTTGTTTGTTTGTTTGTTTTTATATTATGTTGTACTATGTATAATGACATTTTTGTAACTATGCTTTCTTGAGTCGAAATAAATACCATTTATTATTATTATATTATATAACTTTATCGAATAATCATTTGAAAAGATTGGAAAAATTAGTTATATTATAACTATATATATGTATAGGGGATATCAATTTAAATGTATTTAATGGACAGAAATTATGGCACTCGAAAAAAAAAACCAAAAAACAGAATGTACAAGATTATGTAAACAGGAAAAGTGTTTACAAGCTCTTTTTTTCTCTCTTTCTCTCTCATTTTCCCTGTAGCTTTTTCTTTCTAACACGCAAGTTAATACAGTAATTATGACTATCAACATTTCAACTAACATAATGTTTTTAACGATTCTTCGAACATAAGCAAGAATATTATACAGTATATCGCCAGTGCAGTACAATATTTGAAACATCATGTACATGATGTACATGTATATATATATATATATATATATATATATATGTAAAAGAGCTTACATGCAAAGGGACTAAATCCACTTTTGATGAAAATTGAGTTATTATATCAGGCCATTGTTCAGGTACGTACCCGTCTTTTAAAGAAAAAAAAATCTTAAATGTTAATTTCAACTGTAAGAAAATGCATTTTGTTATATCCCTTTTCTATAGACGCGTGTACAAAATCTGGTAAACAAATGCCATTTTCTTGAAGTTTATAAAAGTGGATAAAGTCCCTTTTGCATGTAAACTCTTCCATACTAAAATCTATATAAGATTTTCAATACTTAGTAACATATACAAAATAAAATACAACTATATATACATAATGAAATACAAATATATACATAATAATTAATACAACTGAACAGCTAATATACCGATCTGTAACAATCTGAAAAATATTACTGTACTGTAGTGTAATCCCACACCCTCTAGAATTTATTCCTGTGACATACATGACATAAGGGCGACTGAAGGGGCGTCACACTGAGGTCGTTCTTTAACGTTCTATAACGTTCTTGCCCGTTCTTTAAAAAATTACTGAACGGGCTTTGGTCGGGTTGGAACTTATAACTTTGAAAAATGATTTCTTGAATACGATACTAGGCAGTTCATAAATAGTTCTCGTTACGTCAATTCCGTCTTTATCGCGTCCGCATACGTTGTTATCCAGTTCAGACCGAGTAAACGCTCTTTCACTCTATACCGGTCGTAGCACGTCCAAACCGTCACTAAAAGTGCCTATGCGCAGCATGATAAAAGTCAGGTACCATGTTCGTAGTACGTTCATCTCGTTCAGAGTAAGTCCTACCCATTTAACGAACGTTGTCACTACGTTTAATTTTAGAACTGGAGCCAGTACGATTTTTTTTTAACATGTTAAAAAAAAATCGGAATGCCTTTCCGTTCTCTCCGTTCGGCCCGTTCACCAAGTTCGTAAACAGATTGTGAACGGTCTGTACTAGATTCTAAAAGGTCTGTATTACGTTCAGTCCGTGTGTAAACAGATTAAGCCCGTTCACCAAGACTACCAAGAACGCAGTGAGAACTAGCTCAGTGTGACGGGAATTATGACATGCCGTTCTGTTTAAAATTGAAACGTATTGTTATCCAAGCCCGTGCTATAAATCCTGAGCAGATTGAAATAGGTCTCAAGTACGTCCACTCCGTGTGTACTTAGATTAAGCCCGTTCTGCAATAATTTCAATAACATCGTAAGAATTGTTCAGTGTGATAGTAGTATAAGCAAATAGATCAGCTGTTTAATTGCCACACATTAATGTTACAATATTATAGAAATCTCACAACTTTTAGAATAAATATGAAAAACGACCATTGGTCCGAAAAGAACGCGTAACATTTGACCTAATTATTTCTGGATTAAGATGAACAACGTTCGTATACAGTCCTCAATACTCCATCACGTCTCTGCCTCGTCTGCAGTCCATTTGTAATCTAGTTAAAATGGGTGAAAAATGACCGTTTCCACGAACAGAGCCCGTCTGAAACAATCCAAACCCGTCAGTTAGTTGCAACCAAAAAAAAAAAAAAATGGTACAGTCGGGAAAAAATAATTGAGGTATGAAATCTTCTCAAATGATGTGTGAATGTGGTACCAACTTAAAGCCAAAAGATTCTTCTCGCTGATGCACTTTTTTTTGTATAATTTGCTTTTGTAAAATAAAATTTATGCTAAATCTTGTGCGGCGATGAGCTAATCGAAATTACACACATCTATTGTCTCGCTGTGCTGAATTCATGGCTATTATGTGCGAAACCTATAGAGAAGCATGCGCAAAGTATTCTTTTTTTTTCTTGATTAAAGAAAACTGGTCATATCTCAAGATCTACAGCACCAAAAATGATGGGAAAAAGTTGCAAAAGAAAGCCTGATTTTCCTACTTTATCAAAATATCAAACCATTTTAGAATGTGTCAATTTAATGTTGTCCAACTGTACCATTTTATTTGACACAGACTGTATACCTTGCATGCCTTGGAACAAATTTTTACTGGTAACAAAATGGTTTTCAGCTCACCCAGATATAGTTGTAACACTCGAAGCTATTGTGACCGAAATCGTCAATTAGTTTTATTATTTTGTGCTGATCGACGAAGATAGCAAGCCGTCAAGTTAGTGAGATGCGTTGAGATGCAAAGGTAGTAGCACATGTCAAATAAATCACATAAAGAGCTGTACATACCTGTAGCATGAGCATAGTCTGGGCTAACTCTTAGCCTGTAACTAGAGCTCTCTTCAGCCACCAGGAAGGACCTATGTTTTGCCTTTAGTCGTGTTCCATTGACACTCGTCAGCTCTATGTGGAGACGGTAGTTTCTCTGACTGGTGATACGGTGAATTAATTCATTCCCTAGCCAGAACTCTGTGGAAAGATTTCCGAACCCATTTGCGTACTCTTCCCACAAACGATCGAAATCCACACTACCATCGTAACGCCTTTCTATGACCTACATTCCAACAAAAAAGTAAAACATTAATAACGCTGATAACTATAAATAAAAAGATACTTACACCGTTAATTTTAATTCATACGAGCTTTACTAATAAGGTTGGCAGTTTGGAATTATTTCCCTATTTCAAATCAATTAGCCTAACTTTGAAATTAAAGTGATATGGTGGATTTTTTTTCCTCCAGATTTTGAGACGTCAAAACTAGAAATACCTATTAATGAAGGAGGCCGAGGTGTGTGTATACACAAATTTTCTTAGACCTGTGGTGCTATACGGCAGTGAAACCTGGACTCTGACTCCCAAACTCAAGAGCAGGATTTAGGCAACCGAGATGAGGGTACTACGTCTCTCATCAATGGTTTAACCAGGAGAGATAGAGTCCGCAATGTACACATCAGAAATGCCCTCAAGGGGAATCAGCGCTGACCATCATAGAGAGGAATGATCAATCACGATGGTAGGGACACGTACTACAAACCAAAACGATATACAAAACCAGGGACCCTAAGAAGATGCACAAAATAATGGAGGTTGAAAAAGAAATGACCGATCGAGAGGCCTAAAAAGAGTTGGGAGGACCGGTGTATAATGGAAGATAAGGATTTCAACGAAGTTAAATCAATGGTCCAGAGCTGACTGGGACGACTGATACAGAGGCTGTTAATGACAGGCCAACTGGCTTACAGGCATCCGGGTGAAGAGGAGAATAAAAAAAACTCAAAACATAATTATTTCCTAAGAAATTTACCAAGAAATCGCTTCTTAATTTAAGGGGAGATTTTGGGTTGATATGGCTTCAAATTGATATCAGTAAATCGTGCTGGTAGATCATTAGTAAATTATTTAAAAAAAGGGGGGGGGATCTGATCCTTGCATTACAAAGAAAAATTAAAAGATCATAAATGAAAATTAAAAGCTGCAAAATCCTTAGAAGCCACATTAATACTTTATCTTCTGGAATCATATATTTTCTTGACATTTGACCGGAAAATTATTTCCGGTTGCTCTAGCGCGTTATACCGTGATTTTAGCGAATTTTAATATATTGGTAACGCCAGTTCTCCTGTATGTTCATGAGGTTGGAATTAGGCCTAGCTGCATCACTAGTCTAATACAGAAATGATATTATTTTGTTACATCAATTAATAGCAGATGTATAAATTATTATCAAATTACCAGCAATCCAAAGACACCTGTAAATCTGCACCAAACGTCAAAAGGCCCTTCTGTTACTCCGTTTGACGTAGTACAGATCTGGTACACCCCGCTCTCGTTATAGCCTGCGTCTAGAATATCCTTGCAATCTGAAAAACATACTGTTAAGATGAGGAAAGGGGGGTGGGATGAAATAAATGTATTAAAAGTTGCTCTTTATTAATGGAAAAACTCGTAATGCCACGGTTTTCTGCACCTTGTGAGTTGGGGTTGTGTGAAAAAATTGCCTCTGTCATTTTTCCTATTGTATAGGCCTATACCTTACACTAAATCGAATTCAATTCTTGGTTGGTTGGTTGATTGAATAAATATTGACAGTCATGAATCCGTTTAATTATTCACGTCTAAGAACGTCACCATACGAAAGACGTGATAGGATTTTTTTTTTTAAAACCTGGGTCACCTCCGTGTCAGTTCATAGGATGATGCAGAGAGTTGACCCATTCCTTATTCTAGTCATCCTGATCCATATCTAAGTCATCGAGGTCGAGGTACATAACAACCACCAAGCAGGGTCCGTTATTGGTCGTGGCCATATCCTTCGATCTGTTTATATCTTAGGTAAAAAAAGTAATTTTGATTCCTGCAAACAAAATTGTTTCAAGATATTATCCACGTTATTAACAAGGGACAGGTACATAATGTAGTGCGCAGTAAGGCACCATTATTTTATCGAATGAAACTCGGTTGGCGAGCCTCCAAGATAGCAAATTGGTTTGTAGTGTGTATGTCACAAAGTCGATAGAGATTGCTAGATTATCTACAGTTTGAAGACATAACGCTCCAAACATTTTGAAAATAATATTGAACCATGTGAACAGTCAAAGGTAAACACCATTTACTAATATAATCACTTACGTTCACATTTAGTGCCATATCTCCCGCTAGGGCAGAGACACTCATGTCCATCAAATGTTTCCATGCAAGTACCTCCATACAAACAGGGGCTGCTGAGGCAATCTACGGAAGAGACGACAAAATTCATAGTCCACATGTTTATCAATACCTGCTCAGGGGAACATATCATGATATCACCACAAGCAACATTTGTATACATACTGTGCAACATACTTTTCGTCATAGAGAAGTGTGGAAGTGTCGTGGTCTAGTGGTCTCACCACTGGGACTGGTCAATTGCACAACCAAGAACCGTAGTAGTTTCGATATGTCCCACGCACACCACGAACACGTCTTATGAACGTTCCTTCGACGCAATAAGGCTATACAACTAACTTTACCTATCGCATGTTGTCAAATCGCTTACGCCCACCCCGATTTGGGTGATGTATAAAAACTAATCTAGATCCGGGTGTTACCACAGTCCGAAAATGGACTCTAACCATTTAGAGATATTGGTAGATTAGGGGCGTACAAGCCCCAAAATGCAAATTCCGGTATTCGCTTAAGCATGGTTGTGCGTCCTAACGGCCCTTGATGCCCGCGCTGGAAATACTCCCCTGGCCAATGCTGAAATTGGCCTGCACTCCGCTATCAACGCCCCGTGCAAGAAGAAATCGAAAAAATAAGAACATAGAAAACTCTCAATGAAGGAATAATAATAATAATAGAGTAGATTAAATATCCCGGTTTCTTGAGGTTAAAAGCAGCCATTTATACCTGTTATATACATGGATAAGCGACCTTATATGCGCTGTACAGTATATTTATATACTAACAGGCCCTTTGGAGTTCGTGCGTTAAAGCGCTTTATTAATTGAAACCTGGATCATTTTCAGAACTCCGGCACTGTTACAGCGTGCACTCAATCTCCCCCATTCCAATATCCAGCGGTTCGCCCGCCGGTCTATTCCGCACCCAATAGATGACACCCATATTATTGTTTACAAACTAATGGTGGCAATTATTGTTCTCTATGTTTTGTTAATGATTTAAAATGGAATGGTGGAATTGTGCTGTTTCATGTGTTATGTATTGTGGAGTGAGATTACCAAATGATTCATTCATACAAATAATTAATATCTATATATAATATATCTCACATAGATACTCCAATGATAATAATCTGACCACTACCTCATCAAATATCACTTGTAACAAATCACAAGTAGAACAGAGAGCACACCAGACATTAGTCACAGAGGTCATTCATTATCTTTTTTTTCTTGTTAGTTCCTGGCGACACAACACACCTCATGTGACTTGTATTGATTAGTATAACGTTCCCATTGACTCTTAAATGTGAACTCGAAATGGAGGGAGTTCTCATCCAATATTCCTTCCGTTGTAATTCCCGCTTCCCTAGGCCACTTCCACCGTGCGCCAGAAAGGCCATGTGGAGACCGTTTGCACAAGTACACTTTCATACCCATTATTCTTGGTGAAGGTTTCCATAGCTCCCTATATATATCCCTCTTCAATGGGTTTAGAAGCTTCCCAATTTCTTCCCTTCTCATTTCTCGCTTGATTTCATTCACATACACCAATTTATAGGTACAACAAAAATGGCGGGTCTTTTTGTTATCCCAATCATGCAAGCATAGAGGACCGAATTGGTAATTTGTTAATCAATAATTTGCGTTAACACCTCACATTATTTGTGGAGTTGTTATTTAAATTCGTTACATTTAAGTGATAATTATTCCATAGCCATGATACAGCATACTTCAATAAGTTGCACTCATCATCTATCGTATTCCTACCATGCTTTGCGACACTTCTTCCTGTAATATGTACATTCTTGTATGCGACAAAATAAAAACCGTGAGTCACTTAGGATCCGAATAACTAATAGATTACTAAAATAGGTTTTCTTACGTTTGATAGATCCATCAATTTCTTCTAAATAAATTTTGTCTATGTTTAGTAGTCGCTGCCAATGTAAATTAATTATGCCAGTAGGAAGGTATATAGCTGCTTTTGTGGATAACAAGTAAATCAATTAACAGAAAATTCCTGTTATAACACATAGTATCATTAACGTATAATGATAGGTAAGCAATGGTAAGTACCGTCGTGATTTCACTAATTCTCTGTGGTATAATTCGCTTGGTTTTAAAGTTATAGATCATACTATACAACCCACAAACACACCGATTCACCTCCTTCCGTTGGTTGGCCGCGCACCAGTATTCAATGTACTTGTGAGTCCTGCACCGTCTGAATCCCTTGACCGGACCTCCTGTCCTTGTTAGTTAGTGTGAAGTGGGTGATCGGCATGGTGAACCCATGACTCCCTTGGGTGGCATGTCGTGAGTGTTCACCAATTGCGCATGGTGTGTCATTCTCCCCAGGCAAGTCGATGTCAGGGACATGGCACCAACGGATTGCATGTACTTCTATGAGTGCGCCTTAGCTGTTTGTGTGAAAACAATATGTTTTAATCGTTTTCATTTTACGCCTGGAATATAACACCATATTAAACTATATATTTTATTAATTACGTCCCCGCTCCGTGATATATATTTATTTTTGTGGAAACTGTTTTCGGTTATCGCCAATTTAAAGACCTTGTTATCTGTTGGTTCGGTCGGTATTGACCAAACTTCCGATATCAAATGTGGGGGAAAACACATTTTTGTCACCAACTATCAAAAGGCGTGTGTGGTCAAAAAGAGTTAAAGAAGACTATATCGATACATCTCTGTTTGCTCTTCAACAACAAGAAAAAATAAACACAAGAGTTTATAGTAGTGATATTTAGACAATTGCATTTCTACCAACGAATATCTTATTCTATTTCTTTTTCGAACATTTACGAGTAGAATAATGTAGACAAATGTAGGGGGGAAATAACATACTAGAGGCATTTGCCACTTCGGTGGTCGGATTAATTAACTTTATAATACATTGTTTTATGATTTTAAGATACATAACCGTTTACATGATGATATACAACCGGACCAGCGCAAAGTATCAGCCATGATCAGATGGAGAAGAAATTTGGCGAAGCGGAGGGAGTGCGACGGAGAAACTAAAATTTGAAGAAAAAAAAAGTAGTGATGGATGTAAACAAGGATCTTTCTTTAGTTGATTGACAATCAAGGACTGAATTTGCAACACATTGTATATTTGAAACCTTGAAACCTACATTACATTCAAAGTCTGCAAGACGTAAAAAAGGTTTTCAAAAGTCCTCACATAATAGGGTCGAATGAAAAAAAAAAAAAAAAAAAAAAAAAAAAAAAACAGTGATTATTTCAACGCAGGCATAAATCGACATCCCACACACCCTCTTCTCAAAACACAGACTTAGACACCCAGGCATGCACAATCCAACACGCACAAACACACATACACAAACAAACAAACAAACGCACACACACTAAATAAAAAAATAAAAAAAACATGTCCACATCTACGTCAGATCGTGCATATCCACTCCCGTCTCACAATTTCCTTCACTTCTCTCCTCTGTAACCCCTTCCCACACACACAAACACACACACACACCTTCCTCCCTTTTCCCTCACCTTCACGAACAAACATACACACACACCCTAAATAGTTTAAAAATTATGCCCATATGTATGTTAGATCGTATATCTCGAAATCCATCTCAATGCTCCTTCCCCTGTTTTCACTCCTAACGATACTCTCTCATCCTCTCTCAAACACACGCTCATACTAACACCCACATACACACACAGAAACACCTACATCTTGGTAAGGCCTATAAACATGGCCAAATAATGGCCTTAAGCTGAAAATATCCGATTTACCCTTTTACCTACTCAGGTACTTCTTGGCTGTTGTTAGTACAATGTAGGCCTATATCGTTAAACAAAACACAATTTTGGTCAATAAACTAAGTCTATATATATTTTTTTCGTTGTGGTTAATTGAAACCAACAATAGCCAGAATTTACCCTCGATTATACGGGGAGGGTCCACGATGCCTAGTGCCACGATGCCGAGGGACCACGAGGCCGAGGGCCCACAAGTCCGAGGGTCCACGAGGCCGAGTATTTTCCCACATACTGCTCAAACGCCATTTTTTAAGAAAGAGAAATACATTACTGACGAAAACTAAAACAAAAGGGAAAATATTTAAAACTAAAGTTTCAAAATTTCACAAAGAATAAACGGATGAAAAGGCATTCAACGGCCACTACACTTTTGGAAGATTGGTAAGTCAGATGATACTCGAGCATAAATCGCAATATTGCCCCGATTTACGTAAGCCTTAGCAAATTAATGCCCGTTTTTATTATCCGCAATTTATAAGATTATATTTTAGGCTTCATAGGAGGATATCCTCAGCGGAAACTTTTCTATTGACGCAAACATCCTAATGAAAGAAAATACTATATGAAAAATGATCGGCCTCGTGGACCCTCGGCCTTGTGGGGAAAATACTCGGCCACGTGGACCCTCGGCCTCGTGGGAAAATACTCGGCCTTGTGGGAAGACCCTGATTATACACTTGTGATAATTCATGTCTTTTAAAAATGATGCAATAAATGTAAAATATGGAATGAAATTTACTGACCTGCACCATGTTTCCTCCTTTAGTTGGTTGTAAGATCGAAGACGAATACTTTACAATGTCAATCAGCTAATGATCCCATAGCTTCGGTCAACAATGGAATATAATTATCAGTACTCGATTACTTGAAGGCACCATGCTGATAACAACGGAATCAATCTAATAAAAGTGTAGACCTATAGGTTTGTTTACACCAGCTACTTTCCAAATTCGTTTTCCAAATCTGTTATCAGTACTACGTCTATTTAAAAAAAAAAAGTACCACGATATTTTACGTACAAGCAGATGACACTACTTTTTTCCTTCTTTTTTTTTAATGAACGTTTTTCCATTGACACGTATCTTCGGATCATGGAGCAGCATATTTGATAATCACGTACACGCTTCTACAGGGTCAAAGTGAAACAATTGCCATTTCCCGATCAGAGTTGCATTAAATAGAGGGTAGTGATAAGAAAGTAATTGGAATGAAATAAATGAAGTGGCTCTTTCAATTATGGTAGATTGTCATTTCGCCCAAAATTGCATTAGTCATTGCCTTGACTCCAATTAAGTTACGGGGTAGGCCTATATACAGAGTGAGAAAAAAGAAAAGAAAAAGAATGTACACATTTCATGATATGTCTTTGTACATTCATCTTTAGAGCATCTGTTGGTTCCCTTTTATTTATTGGGATCTTTGCACGCATGACCGAATAACAATTTTTAGAGGACTGTAAAATACGAGTTGTACCAAGTGGATAGATAACAAATGTTGACAGAATATGAATAACAAACTACACGCATACACACACACACACACATACACACACACATACACAGTGGCGTATACAGAATCTCAGGATAGGGGCCGCCAGGCCCGATGGGGGGGGGGGCGGGGCGGGCGCCTCCGAAATTTTCCGATTTTAACATGTACAGTCAATGAGCCGTTTACAAATTATAAGGGGGAGCTCGCGTCCCCTGCGCCCCTGCCCGGATCCGCCAGTGCATACACTTTTCCTCACATACACGCACATCATCAAACAAGCACCCACAAACACCGTAAACATTATTCATAATGACATTTTCCATTTTATGATTAAGCATTAATCTTTTGTTAACCAAGACAATCACAAAATGTTAGGGAAGTAATAATACCGTAACAACAGTTTGTTAGTGAGTGAGGGTGTGCGTATTTGGGTTTGTCGGTGGGTGTGTTTTATAAGGGTGTGGGTGTGTATTTGTGTGTGTTGGCGTAGATGAGATAGGGTAGGCTAAGTGTGTGTATTGTGGGTGTGTATGTGGCTTGTGTGCATGTAGAATGAGGTTATAGTGGGAGTGTGTCTTTGTGCGCGCACATAAGTAATACATTCTCAATTTGATTTTTTATTCGCCCAGCCACTTGGCGCAATCAAACGCAAATCGTAGGGACGGTAATGATTATGACCGTAAGCTGGGAATTGATTTCGTTTAAAGATGTCGTCATATTCTCATGATTTCCATTTTGACATGTAGTGTACCTCACTTATCAAAATTAAGTCAACACAGCATTTTCTTTCATGCTCAGTGTATTATCGACCATGTTTTTATTCTGAAAGAGGAATCGTGTCTCTTTTTCTTTCCTGAGAGCAGTATAACTAGATCAGTTTACTTATGTAACAAAGGGGCGATTGATTCCGGTTGGGGCTTTTTGTTGTATTTCTTGTTGATGTTTTTTTTTTTTACGGGAGTTATTAGTTAATGAAATCATTAAAAATGTAAATCATTAAAAATTATTCATATATCTTGGAAAAATGTTTAAAGGTTTCGTTTATAACTCTGACGAATGAATAGTGGCCAAAAAGGAAGCACTACTTGGGCCAACAAAATAAAATACAACACCAAGCTAAGCGAAAGATGTTTGTGCCGTTGTCAAGGAAAATCTGGGTTCTTTATTTTTAAGACAGTTTAATGCAACTTTATTCCACTAAATTATGGAATTTTATCCGTATTTCTTATGATCGGCTACGGAAGCGATTGATTTTTATCACACATTTTTATATTTAGCGGGATAATCACGACCTCTGATTTTGGCACGCATCCTCCATAGCAACGCTGCAAAAGATTTAATTTTCCATTCGGTGACGTGTTTTTGCATTTTTTGTACTATATTTTCCTATTTCTTTTAATTTGCCTTTGTATGGGTAACCTTATGGCCTTTGTAATTTCCAAAAGGTAGAAATCAAACCTATAAACAGTTTAACAAGAAATATGATACATACTTCACGGTTGTATTCACTGACAATCTCCACGTCCTACGATTTTAATGTTTGGCTTTTGTACTTTGTCTTTCCACTTTCTTCAAGAAATTACTGGTTTTATTCGTATACTGCTCGTCTTCCCTTAAAGAAAATACAATTGGTGCTACTTGGTGTAAGAGAGTTACTACCTTTAGGCCTAAGCATTGAAGAAAACACGACAACACAAACAATTTCTCTCTGATATGTGGTTAGCTGGTTTAATTGATTCATTACATTCCTCTTTTATAATGTGTAACACAGAACAATTAAACAGGGCAAAGACAAGACCTTCCAAATATTCCTGATGCATTTCCTTGGGTAGTAAAACTTCCAGTTTGTTTTTATGAATGCCATTTATTAATATTTTTAGGATTCAAATCCAGTCTTTCATTAATTGCCTTGTAGGCCTTTATATTGCACATAATTTTTGGCATTCCAATACAGTTTTTCATTACTGGCCTTTTAGGCCTATATATTGCACATTATTATTTTTTTGTTTTTTTGTTTTTTTTGGCGTTCCTCGAGCTCATGTCGTGTCTGCAGTCAAGTACGTCAAGAGATGAAACTCCTCATTTCTGACATCTCTGTTATTCTAAAATTGGTCTAATGCTGAGTTCGACTTGTCCCAAATAGTGCGTCGTTTCGTTCACCTGCCATACACCAAGGGTTCCGTTCTCTTGACGCCTGTCATTAAAACTGGCATAGCCACAGCTTAGGAACCACCATCCACCACCATGTGTTGCTGCACAGTTATCATCATTGTCTCGATCCACAGTGCTGAAAGGGGCACCATTGTGTCGACCAAAGTGACCGTCTATAGAGTACATTAATGTTTGGAAAATGAGCCCAATGTAAAAAAAGTCATAGGAAAATAAATTATCAATAAATAATAGCGGATACCACATTACGATTACGACATGCAATGCCTAGTAAAGGCGTTATCTGATTGACAAAAAAATGTCGGAGACGTCTCTGATTGTCCGAGTCGCAGCCGAGACTTCTCTGCGACTCGAACAATCAGAGATGTCTCCGACAATTTTTCCTCCGTCTTTGGACGATAAAAAAACATAGATTTATGCATCAGGGGCCGCGGAGGCCGGGGGGGGGGGGGGGGCCGGGGGGCTGCAGCCCCCCCCGCCACTTTTTTCAGCCAACGTGTACAAAAATGCAAAAATGACCATACATTTGTGATTTTTAGCCTGTTCAGCCCCCCCCCCCCCCCACTTTCGGCTCAGCCCCTCCACTCTCAAAACGCTCCGCGGCCCCTGTGCATGTTCGATTTTCCTGGCGACTCCAGGGAAGTCGCGGAGGCTACAAATACGTCTCTAGGAAACCTCTTAAGCTTTATTAAGAACTTCGTCACCACGACGAGTCCTCAAATCCTCGCGCTGGGGGAGGGGGGGGGGTGGTGCCGCCTGTAACCGCAATGTGGAATTACGTCCGCCTGTCGATGTACCGATTAGGCATACATACTTTCTGATGCTGGTAAATCACGGACAATTCGATGAAAAACCGACCTTAAAATATCGCTCTTCATAACCATTTCGTTGAAGATTCCTTATGTAAGTAATATTCGTTATTGCCCAATTGGCATATTAAATTTCAAGTCTGATTATAGTTTATATTATAGAATTTGAAAAGAATTATTCGTATAAATTATGAGAACTCGAATAATCATTTCATTTTATATATTTTTTATAAATTTATTTTTTGGGAAGTCAATAATGACTGACTATGGACCCGTTATATTCACGAACCTGTATCAAGCAAAT
This sequence comes from Paracentrotus lividus, assembly GCA_940671915.1. Lineage (NCBI taxonomy): Eukaryota > Metazoa > Echinodermata > Echinoidea > Camarodonta > Echinidae > Paracentrotus > Paracentrotus lividus. The sequence continues at coordinate 30,079,263 of CALNVZ010003433.1, forward strand.
AGTCTGGGCTGACATGAAGCCGGTAACCAAAGCTGTCTTCAGCTACTTGGAACGACTGATATTTTGCTAGTAGTGTCGAGCCATCGACAGTCAGCATCTCTATCCGGAGACGGTAGCTTCCTTGACTTGTGATACGATGAATTAGCTCATTCCCCAGCCAGAACTCCGTAGAAAGATTTCCGAACCCATTGGCATACACTTCCCACAAACGATCGAAATCCAAGCTACCGTCGTACCGCCTTTGTATAACCTACATTTCAACAAATTGTCAAGAGTTGAACACTTCGATATCAATAGTATATAAACACAGTCATTTATGGCTGTTGTACCCCTGGATGTTTTAAGAGGTTGTACTTGGAGATTTCCGGCGTCATGAGGCATATATGAATGGGTTACCATATGAATGCCTAGATATTTCATGCTTCTGCGTCTCTGGTTCTGTGCCACATAATGTGCAGGTGCTATCAAAACGTATCTTTGGAATACTAAATGATTACTCATAATATCGGGTTCTCACGCTCAGGTTGAATTGAGTCGGTGCCCCTTTAATACAGAAATTATGAACTTTATATGAGTCTGTGTTCCTCGGTACCCATGAAGCCGTTCGGCGAGAAGGTTCAGCTGCATCTCTATTCTAATATACCATTACAATAACTACGATGTATAATACACTGTTAGAACGCTGTTTAAAGAATTATTGTTTAAAAAGTTAAACGTTCTTGTTTAACATTTAAACATTGTAGTTTAAAACCGGAAAATCGAGGGTTTATCGCCTTAAACAAGACCTGTTTAAAAATATATTATCAAGGGGGTTGTTTAAAAAGGCCGAGGCAAATGTCACGGGCTAGTAATGAGCTAATGGCATCACTCATTACATGCAAGATAAATCGGCGCAACATTTCAATAATGGCGGAGGACTTATGCCTCACACAGAAAAAAAGTGAATACCGATGTTTTGGCGCAGTGGATAGAGCGCCTGTCTCATTATCGGGAGATCATGGGTTCGATACCCGGCAGCGTCATACCAAAATACATTAACAGATGGGAGTCGCTGCAACCCTTGCCCAAGATCAAATGGGCACACAGAATTGCAGTGAGACCTTTGTTTCGGACAATATTTTTTTTTTTTTAGCTGAGCGTTAAACAATTATGTTGTTTAATAATACCATTAAACAACAGGTGGTTAAAACTTTTAAACAACAAAAGTGTTACAGTTTTAAACAACTTTAAAAACAGTGTACAGTTAATATAAGTATCATTATTAATAATTACCAGCAATCCATATCCCCCTGAAAGTTTACACCAAACGTCAAAAGGCCCCTCTGTTACACCGTTTGACGTGGTGCAGATCTGGTACACTCCATTCTCTTGATGGCCTGCGTCTAGCACATCCTGGCAATCTGAAAAACACACTGTTGAAATGAGGAAAAATGATATCGGTAAATTCAATCAAAATTTGTTTTCAGAATTTTGTTTAAGAAATTGTAGGTTATTTTGCAAAGAACCCGACTTTAGATATGATATTTTGCACACTTTTGACGGTTTTTAGCTTTAATTTTCCAGGTAAAAGGACTGTATGATTATCATACAACCCTGCCTTCTCTCTCAAATCACCAAGTTTAAAAGATTTTATTTCAGATTTACCGAAACTATACACAGTATCACTTACGCTCACAGTTCGTGCCGGATCTTCCGTCATGGCAGACGCAATTATGTCCATCAAATGTTTCCATGCAAGTACCTCCATACAAACAGGGGCTACTGAGGCAATCTATGGAAGAGATGACAAAATTCATAGCCAAACATGTCGTGGATGCAAGGGCCTTTTGTCTGTAATTTATTTTTTAATTATTATTTTTTTCTTCTTTTAATCTTATTCATTTTTCTTTTTTAATAATTTATTTGGGTGGCTTGAAGGTCTTAATTATGTCGGGTAAACAATGTTCACTCATTCAAAATATTGTCTAATAGACCAATATTTTTGGTAATATACTAAATAATTTACAGACAATTTGATATGAACAGACAAAGTTATAATGACCGATGAAGTAATGGTAATGAATCAAAATAGTTGAAGACAAAATGGTAGTAGACCCATTAGTTATCAGTATGATATTCACATTTTCACAAGTTCCTTTGTAATAAGAAAATGAAACCAAAACCAAAAGAGAGAATTTACCTCCAGCGGCACATATGAATTCCGTGCCATGTAATTGTCCCCCGCGAAATCGTGATATGGGGTGATCGGATGCCAACCTCTTGTAGACTAACGGGACGACCTCATCCACTCCTAGCAACTTGATGCTGGGACATGGCAATATTGGTTTGCATGGCACTCCCATCTGTGGATGAGCTGTTTGAGTGCAATTATAGTCCAATCATTAAAGAATATTTGTTTTAACGCTTTGAACATTATGCTACATAATGGTTGAGCGAAAATTTTGTTATACCATAGGATTTCCCAGGCAAATTCAGAAGTTCGTCATTCGATTTTAAAATGGGATAATTCAAGTTAGGACTTTTGGGTTCTCAATAGAATTTCTGGAGTTTGAATTCCTTTTACCAGCAATCAGCTGTGTGTTTTGGAAATTCGAATTCCGAAAAATTGCACTTTATTCGTAAGACGGTCATTCAAGTTAGCAGAGACGTTGAAATGGTTGCATAATACTGCCATGAGTATCTTTCAAATACATACTTGGCTTTAAATTTATAAGGTTTAGCATCACAATTAGGACATTAGGAAATGTTTTTATTTTTCATTTTTATTTTGTTTTTCAATGCTTTTCCTTTTTTTTTTTTTCTTTTTTTTTTAAGTGATCAGAGTTTTGTCAAAAGTTTGATTCCAAACGGATTAGATCAACAGCCAATCATAATGCTGTATTTCATGAAAATTACAATAGACCAGCGACTCATAATGCGTTCCGGAAACTCGGGAGACATCGTAAAGACTCAGGAGACTTCTCAGTGACATGTCCGAGATGTCCCCGTGACTCCACAGTCCTGGAGTCGCAAAGTATATAGTTGTAAACAGTAGCGGATGAGGACCAGACAATGAACTTACCGGGCCCATGCGTAAACATAATAGAGCCGCTTTTGTCCCCAGACAATTGGGCCCCCGAAATGCATTCAATTCGATTTTCTTGGATCCGCGCCTGGTAAACACATCTCAATTCAAGTGAGATATCATCTCACCTGCTCTGGTTCAAATTTACCATGTTTACATGAGGTTTAAATACCTCGCGGAACTCTAGGACTCTGATCATTATTATGGTTCTGAATAGAGTGGTCCTTCCGTATCATATTAAGTATCTGTACTATGTACTACTATTTGTATCATGTTTGCTTTTTATATGGAAAATAAAACCATAGGGCCTACCGAACGTGTTCATATTTATGAGATTGTTGAATCATGTTTTAATTATGATGCTAATGCGTGAAATCATACATTTTGCTCTAGTTCACTAAATATAGCTCCTAGAGTGATACATTGGTGCCACGTAAAAATGGCAGAGGTAAAAATGGCAGAGGCAAAAATGGCAGAGGCAAAAATGGCAGAGGCAAAAATGGCAGAGGTAAAAATGGCAGAGGTAAAAATGACATAGGTAAAAATGGCAGAGTTAAAAATGGCAGAGGCAAAAATGGCAGAGGTAAAAATGGCAGAGGCAAAAATGGCAGAGGTAAAAATGGCAGAGGTAAAAAATGGCAGAGATAAAAATGCCAGAAGTAAAATGGAATGTCTTTCGCAATCCAATTGTCATAGCAAAGCCCATGCTCATAATTATGGCAAATTCCCTTTAGGAAAGGGGGTAAAACATTCATAAAGAAAACTGAGAAGGGATTTTCAAATTTAAATGCTGGACTGCCTGAAGGGTCCTTATCTTTAGAACTGACTGACTTCTATTTGTAGGATTACTATCTGCTATGAGATATTGCTATACCAAAGTGAACGATTGTTTTTATTTATATTGTTACCTTTTAACTGTACATGTTATAACAAATTATAAATAAATTACGACGTCAGTGCGGAAATGCCATCTTAAAATAGTTGTGCACGCTTTTGTTTATAACGGACAAACAACAACACGACTGTACAAAAGTAATTCTTTATTATTTTTTACCTCATGAGAGAAAAATAGAATAAAATTACCAATACGATTTTGATGTAACACGTGCAGTAATGACTATAACAATCGCCAATACTTTGATATTGCAATAGCTCATAATCAGCTAGTGCAAATGGAAGGCAGTCAATTTAAAAGTTAAGAACACCTCCAACAATGATATTTTATAATCCCTTTTTATAACTAGCTTTCTTCGTTAACTATTTTACCCGTTTTGGTATCTCACTTCGCGGAAACACATTTGAGACAGATTTGTAAACATGGTTTTGCCATTATAGCTTGTCTCCTCAGTCTCCTCTTTCTCCTTAATTTTCAGACACGTTTCTAATAGGTCCTACTCTTTATACGTGAAACAAAGGATTCCGTCGCGGAGACGTCTCCGCGACAGAATCGTTTCCGTGACGGATAAAAAGTATTAGAGACGTCTCCGATGTCGCGGAGATGTAGCGGAGACGTCTCCGAGAGGTCTCCGATACAGTTTTCATAAACTGTCACAAAGCAATTTCAAAAAACCATCTCAAAGTTGTATCCGCGACTCATGAAGCGTTTTAAACAAGTTTTTTTTTTAAATTGTCGCGGAGACGTCTCTGAGACGTTTCATGAGACGCAGAAACAACTTTGAGACGGTTCATTGAAAGTGCTTTGTTACAGTTTTTTTAACTGTCGCGGAGACGTCGTGGAGACATCTCCGCGACGTCTCCGCAACATCGGAGACGGAGACGTAATATTTTTTTTTATCAGTCGCGAAGGCGTTTCCGAGAAGTGAGATACCACCCAAGGGAAATGGCCATGTTTTATTTATGGGATTTGTTATGACAATTTAATTGCGTAAGACCTGACATTTTTACCTCTGCCATTTTTACCTCTGCCATTTTTACCTCCGCCATTTTTACCTCTGCCATTTCTACCTCTGCCATTTTTACCTCCGCCATTTTTACCTCTGCCATTTTTGCCTCTGCCATTTTTACCTCTGCCATTTTTACCTCCGCCATTATTACCTCTGCCATTTTTACCTCTGCCATTTTTGCCTCTGCCATTTTTACTTCTGCCATTATTACCTCTGCCATTTTTACCTCTGCCATTTTTACACCGACCGATACATTTGGGTGTGAATATTCTTAATAGCATTCCTATCTACTGTACTAGAAAAAATTCCGGTATAACACTCAATTTCTTATGTATTTAATTGATTTATTAATCTCTTATGTATTTCTTTGTTTTTTGTTTTTTGTTTTAATTTTTATTAATTTTTCTTATTGTGTTTTTGGACTGAATTGGTCGACGACATTATTTCGGTCATAATTAGCAGCATATAAATGATTTTTATCAATAAAAGCAAAATTAAACACTTATTTATGCATTTCAGCAGAAAGCACAATTTGTATTGAATTTGTACATGAAATCAAGTTTTTGAGCAATTTTGGATCTGACTTACAGGTACAAAATTATGCGTAACTCGCGAACCTGGTACCCGGGTGTCGCAAATTTGGTCTCAAAAGATGCGCAAGACTTCAAAAGAAAATCTCATGAAGTGCCGCGGCTTTATCTTCTCGCGTAAAAGATTTATCGCAAGAAATGTCGAGGGGTGCTAAATTAGGGATAAACTACATTTGCAAGCAGCAAGACGTCTCCTAAGTCTCATTTACTTCTCACGTGTCTCCGCAAAAGTCTAATGAGTCACCTTAAAATCTATCATGTTTCATATCAGGTTTTCCCCGTCTGTTACAGGTCTCTGTGACGTCCCGAGGTCTCAGAGACGTCAGAGATGTCTCCTTGGGTAACAAACAACTTTTACCAAATCTCAAAATGATTTTCCATTCGTACTTATAGGTCCAGATCTTTCTGTATTTATGTATCGCGATTTGAGACACTAACCGTTTATTGCAGATACAGCGTACAGTATGAAGATCAGGGCAGAAACCTGGCGAAACAGAGGAGCCGAGAACTGAAATTAAAAAAAAAAATAAATAAATAAATATATATATATGTATATTATATATATATATATATAATATTATATATATATAATATATATATATATATATATATAATATATATTGGGATTGCTCTTTATTTACTTTACTCAGGTATAGGCCTACTGTTTAACATCATTGGGAGTTTTTGAATTGTCTCGACGTGTAAACCTCTAAGAGATTGAGAGGTATGTACAATGAAATACTTTGACAAATAATCATAATAATAATAGTGTCTTCATGCCTGACGCTCTGCCACCTCCCCCCCCCCAAAAAAAAAAAAAAAAACACAACAAAACAAAACAAAACAAAAAATCTTTTTGACAGGTCGACTAGTCGACAGACTAAACTGAATTTCTTTGTTATCGGATGTAGCGAGTACCGAGGACAGGTTTAAACGTCACGCTTGAAGAAGCTACTATTGTTATAATCATTTTTGGAAAAATGATTATATATTTTTTTTTTTTTTTTTTTTTTTTTTAAGCCAATGGAGTTGTGATAATGTGATTAAACTCTTCTACAGATGTACATTTGGAAAGCTGTAAAAAGTCGTTAGATCAAATTCATAAAATAACCAAAACAGTGACAGACACGCACACTCACACGCTCACCCCTCCCACACATATCAACCCACTCCCACCTGACAAACACACACCCACACCGACCCTCTCTGACACACCCTGACACGCACACACTATCATCCACCCTCAGACACATCTCCACACCCACACACATTATAGGTGAACTAAGGCCAAAATAATGATGGCCGAAAGCTAAAATCAACAAGGACAAGTGGAGAAATACGTTTGGACTAATTGAGAATTTTATTCCTTCAATTTAAGCCTATATAGTTTTAAAAGGGTTTAATTTCTTACTTTTACTTATAGATCATAGAAACCAACAATAGTCACCTTTCAGTACCCTAGTGCACTTCATACACTTATTTAACTCATTAAGAACAGATACTGCAGTAACTTTGAGAATGAAGGGGAATTTACTGACCTGCATCATGTTTCTTTATCTTAGCTGTCAGTTATGAAGTGGAAGAAATACTTTGTAACTTCAATCAACCGATGATGTTAAAGCTGTGACAACTGTGATATCCGACTACTCCCCGCGGGTATTCACTACGAATGCAATAAGGATGGCGTCAATTAGGTACCGATTAAAACTGAATTACTCTAATGATTATGTAAGGGTCTGTTTGCACCAGCCATTTTCCTACTTCATTATTAACATGATAAAGAAGAGAGTCATATTTTCCAGGGTATTTCGTCCTATTGCACATCATCACACGAGCGCTGCGTTCAACTAAATTTAATCACGATATCACTACGTATAAAAATGTTACACGTTTGGCAACTTCGTTTTTATTGATACATGTTTGCCGAATAAAGAGCAGCATTACGATTAACACGACCATAATAAACCAGTGAAGGTTTCTGTAAGGTTTTACAGGTGATCGTTTTTATAAAGGTATTGGCTAACATTTTATATAATTTCTAAAATGCTTAATTTGTTACTAAAAATAGTATTAACGTGATCACTGAAGCATAAAATTACTGTAAAAGCTCTACATAATTTTGAAATAGCCTATTTTTGGTTGTTGTATGGGTTTATTCAACCGTGAATGAAGCGATATTGTTTGCAAAAGTGGAAAACACACTTCCAGAACAGAAATTCCATCATATTTGCTCAAATAAACCCCGTAAAAGACCCAATTGCAATTTTAACCCGGTTCTCACTGAACCGTGAAATTTGACCATGAAATCATTTTGTATGTTAGGGCACAAAATAATCTCGTATCCCTTTTGACATGTGTGATGTTGAAAAATGTAGATATTGTTTCGACATCATTTATTCAAAGTTGTGATAATCGGCTTGTGAACTTCAAAAAAAGACATTTTTTCTTCAACCATTTAAAATCGCTCACATAGTAGCCAATAAAATTACATGCACGGACATATAATTAGATTTTTTCGACTCCTCCTGGTGCAAAAATAATTGATAACTGACATAGGGGGAACTTGCTTTTTATGTTGTGATTATTTGTGAATAACGATCAGTTATGTAATGGTAGCTTAAATTTATGTCGTAGTGGGAATATGTTTAATTAAGATTTTATACTTTATTTTATTATTGTTGTATGCAACCTTTTTATAGCAATGGTTATTTAATGTTTCGTGGCTTCGTTTTTTTTTTGATATAACGAAATACATGAATAATGTCCATATGTAAATTTTTACTTTGATTGTTATCAATTTTGTCCTATGTAATAGGAAATATCTAATTTCATTTATGTTTATATCAGTTTAAGTTGTTAGTTAGGGTCATCCCAAATTAAAAAAAAAAATAAATAAAAAATGACTTGGTGTGAAAGCCCCTTCTTGATACAATGATGGCATGTCCAGGTTTTCCCAGGACTCGACGTACAGGATCTCACCTACCAATAAAAAAAACTTAAGAGTGATGCAAATATAAATCAAAAGAATGTGTGTCTCTATGAATATCGGTTAATGGTCATTTTACCCCATTACAATAAGCATTGACCTGAGGTACATACAATAGAGGAGCCTGCTGGAGAATTGCATATATGCTGAGTGGCTCTTTGAATTTCGGTTGTTGGTCGTTTTGCCCCCATTACAACAGAAAAGGTCCAATCCCCCTATTAACAAATATGGAGGAGCAGACAGAGTTAATTAGAGTGTTTAATCCATCTGACAGGTTAATCAAGTAAAAGATACCTGAACCATAAATTTGATTAAACGCAAACAATGGTATTTTTAATGACTAGCAATATAGCGAAACCAATCAAACCTACTCAAACGTGTGTTTTGGTCATGGTCGTAATCAGGAAATGGATTTTTCATTTTATATATTTTTTTAAAAGTCGCATTGGCCTTCTCAACAAATTGCTTCTTGCCATTTTTAATCAGAGGGTGTGGGTCAAAAAGTATTCACTGTCATAGGTTGAGATAAATTATTCAACAAGCCCATCTACCCACGAATCCAGAACATTGTGGACAAGTCTGTGGATCAAAAAGAATGTTTCATATTAAGTTGTCTGGTATAAATATATCAATTTGCATTATTTATTGTGTTTATGGAAGTGAGTTTGGCAACTTTTGAGTCAAATTCTTGATATGACATTTAGAAGTTGTTGGTTGACAATGCAGATGCCTTCTGGAACAAAAAAAACAACAACAACAATACCTTGGACTGTGTCATAATGTTATAGGTCCCTTGTGTTGATCAGGGCCCATATTCATAAAAGCTTCATAGGCCTAGTTATCACCTAACTGTGTACTGTTCCCTATGTAATTAGTTGACAACTAGCTTTAGTCAGGTTTTATGAATATTGGCCCGGATTGATTAAAAAAACATCCTGAAACTTAAAAGAATAAAAATAAAATGAGATAAGCAAAATTACATCGAGCTTACCATGTCATGGGGAAAAAGAACACTAAAGCACTTATATCCAATTAAGGATTGGGTATTCTACAATACATAATTTGAAGTATTCAGATTCAGATTAACATTTATTTGGTATAAGATAAAATCAAGATACAAAAATTGATATAAACAATAGTGCATAAATCATGTAAATACCAGGATTGCTAACAAAAGTTAAAACTTGTAAACAGGCAACCCTTGACATACAAAATGATGAAATACAATGAGAATACAATAAAATTATATACAAAATAAATAACAATAGAAATATAGAAATATAACAAATTCATATGAAAACTTAAGAATTAAAGAACATTAAGGAAATAATCAGAATCATTTTACATATTTCAATATATTAATAAGTGGCAAGTATTGTGCTCTTTAAACAATTTTTGAATGAGATGTAATTTGAAGTACCCTTTAAATTACTGTTTAGAGAATTCCATTTTTTGGATCCTTGAAATCTAATTGATCTCTTTTGTAAAAAAGAATTTGTAAATTTTGGAAGACGAAAGTCATTCTTTTTTCTTGTATTAAATGTGTGATAATCGGAGTTCAAACGAAAACTGTCATAAAAGGTGTCTGGTAACATAGAATAGTTTATACATAAATAAAGAGGTGCCTTGGGAAAGAATATCTGCAAATTTAAGTAATTTTAAAGATTTAAACAATGGAGAGGTATGTGCCCTGAAGGGGGCGTTGCAGCATAAACGCACCGCCCGTTTTTGAAGTATGAAAAGGGGTTTTAAAAATTTATCAAATGTCCTTGCCCATACAAGATTACAATACATTAAGTACGGATATACAAGTGTATGATATAAAGAAAGCATGGCAGAAGATGGTAAAAAACTTCTTAGTTTACACATATCGCCAACATTGCATCGAATCTTCTTGGAAATTATTTCAATATGTTTTTCCCATGATAGTTTGTTATCAATAGTTACACCTAGGAAACTTGCAAATTGAACTTGGTCGATATCTTTACCGTCCAATTTCAAATTTATATCTTCAATAAAAGTATCATTTTTTCTGTCAAAATTAAAAATCATAAATTTGGTTTTCGTTTCATTAATTTTCAATTTATTTGCAGAAAACCAATTAGCAACCTTCAGCAGTTCAACATTGGCTTCAGAAATCAAGTCTTTAAAATTTTTACCCGAATAGAATATGTTCGTGTCGTCAGCATATAATATATAATGTAATTTTTTTGAAGATTCAACAATGTCGTTTATAAACAACAAAAATAATAACGGGCCCAGGATACTACCTTGAGGCACACCTTGTCGTATAAAAAGCAGTTCAGAGTCAGTTTCATTATATTTTAAAAATTGTGTTCTTTTTGATAAATAACTGTTAAACCATTCCAAGGGAATACCTCTAATCCCATAAAAAGTTAGTTTTTTTAATAAAATTTGGTGATCCAGACAATCAAATGCTTTGCTAAGGTCTACGTAGATCCCCAAAGCTATCTCTTTCTTTTCGTAAATTTTGTACATAAGTTCAGAAGCAAAAAGCAAAGCTGACTCTGTTGAATAACATTTCCGAAATCCAAATTGTTCAGAAAAAATAATTGACATGTTTATTAGGAAATAAATAATCGATTATACATTAATTTTTCTAGAATCTTGGAAAAGGTCGACAGCAATGAAATTGGACGATAGTTTGATAAATCATTTTGTCACCCTTTTTGAATAGGGGTATAACCTTTGAAACACTCATTGCATTTGAAAATAATCCACATTGAAATGATAAATTAAACACGTGGGTTAAAGGTTCAACAATATAATTCATTATTCTTTACAAGATATGGTGACATATCATCAACCCCACACGAATGTGTATTCTTTAAAGAACAAGATACCTTTAAAATTCGTTTCTGTCTGTAGGTGAAAGAAAAAAAGAATGAGTTACACTGTTTTTTAAATAATCACGAAACATCCATTGGACCTCGGATTTTCAAACAACCAGCATTAACAAAAAAAAATAGTTAAAAGCATTTGCAATTGATTTCTGATCAGTAAGCCTCAAGCTGTCTTTACGGATGAATGAAGGTAATTTTAACGATCTTTCTTTACCGAGAAGGCTGTTCAGAATTTTCCAAGTGTTCTTTAAGTCATGACAATTCGATTTGAGTTTGCAGCAAAATAATTTGTTTAGAGACACGTATAATATGATTAAGTTTGTTTCTAGAGGATGTGTATTTTTCTTTATGTTATGGGTTTTCAGTTTTAAATACTTCTTATATAAGCGTTCCTTCCTACTAATGATTTAAGAATGCCTTTTGTAATCCAGGGTTTTTTTGGTGCTCTATGTCTATCTTTACTTGAGGATGTCTTTGAATGCTCGGAAATAATCTCTTTCAAACCCTTAATAAAAGTATCGTAAGCTACGTTGACATTGGATAAGGTTGTCTCAGAAGACCAATTGTTAGATGATAAATCTTCACACAATGAATTAAAGTCTATTTGGTGTTTAACGTGAGTTTTATTATTAAAATGGGAGTGGTAAGTTGGTGGAAAAGAGTTCGTTACTTGTAGCTAATGTCAGTCAGCTAGATTGGCATAATCATAATCAAATTTAACCCTCATTTATGCACAAACACAACAACAACAAAAATCACACCCCCCCAACCCTCACACACATATCTTAAATTACAAACACCTTTGCACATTTGTTTTTGCTCTCTCGCTCTCACTCATATTTCATATGTATTGTTAATGTTAATTTTATAATATTGTAATGTTAAAATATGTAGATAAATAAAATATGTAAATTGAAATGTATTATGTGATATATAAATGTAAGTTATTATTATTATCATTATTATTATTATCATTATTATCATTATCATTATCATTATTATTATTACTATTATCATTATCATTATCATTATCGTTATCATTATCATCATTATCATCATCATCATCATCATCATCATCATCATCATCATCATCATCATTATTATTATTATTATCATAATTATGTATTCCTAAGGTTCATTTCTCAGTCTCAATTCACCTCATCTTTTTTCCCCTTCTTTTTCTCATTCCTTTTCACGTCAAACCAAGTTTTAGCTAGGTTCCAGTTTCAAGTCAACACTATATTACTTCGCTACATCGTTTTTCGTTTTTTGAGCATCGTTTAATCGAACAAACACGTTTGTGTCAAGTTGAAATACATGTACATGGTATAATCAAACACTGAAGTTAATTACGTGTATTACATTTGCTATTATAAGTGAATGAGGGTAGATGGGGGGGGGGGGGAAGATCCTTCTTTCTTCTCCGTTACAGATCGAAGTTCATTGAGATAATTGCAATCCTGTAAATGATTAATACTGAATTGCAACAGTGGTACATACACAATAAATTCAGTTACAAACAAAGACTGAAATAAACCCATGATTGAACCAAATACATAGCAAAAGACACAAGAGGAGCGCAACTCACACATGACCAATTTTGATGACAGCTTGTGCAGTAGACTGTCTGCATCTTTAACTGCCATCAAATCTACATTGTGTCTACAAACTACTATAATAGAAATATATTTAGTACTAGTATATGTTATCAGTACTGCTAACAGGAAAAAAAAAATACAAGACTATTCATCACAAAATACATCCATGTACAATGTACATGTTACAATTTAAGCACACACTTAAACAAACAGCTTCACTTACTGTACATCATGGTAATCCAATTAAAAGTTTTGGTGCCAGTGTCTTACACATATACATATATTTTTAATGATGGTACACTTAAACTGTTACTTACACAAAATAAAATAAGACTGACTACCTTGCAGCTGTTGATTAATATTTAGACAATCTATAAAGGCATTATGATCAGCTTCTTGTGCTCAATCCATATTAAATTTCCTGCATCTTTATAATGCTGACTAAATCATAACTTCATGATTATTATTCAAAATTATTTATAGATCATGTTATAACCAGAGAAAAGTGCCCTCCCTGATTAAATATGAATCATATCTACAATGTATGAATTACATGGAAAATGAAAAATTATTGAAATCTTTACATCAATTCCACAAAATACTTGTAGCACCAAATGCAAAAAAAAAGAAGAAAAGGAAATGGATAAGACTAGACTTGTCAAAATATTGAAGACCTAGTTTGGCAAATTATTATTCAAAATGCAATAATATTGGCACATTCTGGTACTAAGCCACAATTACATTGGCTTGTGGACGGGCAAGTAAATAATACTAATGTTATAACCCAGGGTAGCCACTTCACTTCTTAGCAATTGTTCTTCAAGCAGGCCATGGATAACATGATATGTACATGATTTTCCCCAAAGTGCTTTGATAAAAGGCAGCTAAAGGTACCAGTTTTGTAAGTCTTTGGTATGACTTCAAATAAACATCTCTCAGCAAATTAAAATCTTGGCAGGACAAGTCTGCTGGTAAGTAAAGTACATAAAACCCTCCTTCTGAGTACCTCCTTATAATTTCTAATTTAACAAAATTTTCCCCCTCTCTTTTTCAATTACATGTACAGACCAAAAACAATGATTCCATACTCAAGGGCCGACAAAGCACAAATGAAAGGCCAAATGACCCATTTAGGCTCATACAAGTCAAGATTGAACAGCACCATGTAAGATACAACCATCAAACTCAAATCAGAAAGGTGTGATTTACTCCGTCCTTTTCACGATTGTCTTTTAAAAATTCATATCATGCATGTTTAGCCCTAAATCCATGAAAATTATATGTTGGCTACTAACTTTTAGTATAAAGGGTATGAACAATGTTTTTCACTCAAAAATTGGAATGATGGTGTAACTCTTTGAATTTTTGACATTTGATTTTGGTCATTTAATAACACAACTTTTGGTCTAGTCCTACAATTAAGTAATTAAGTAATACTTTTTTAATTTTAAATTCCACAAAACTTTGTTGACAACTATTTCATCTGTTTTTCCTAGGCGTAGTGTCCAAAGAACATTGTGTTTTATTACAATTTGGTTAATTAACAAGCACAGTTTCATATATATTCTCATGATTGTGATATCAAAAAGATGCACTGAAATGAGGGTAGTTAGCTAGGTACCATTATAACAGGAGTAGACTGTATTTGCACATTCCGGAATGGTGCTGGATTAACATGGGCAAGAATGCAGGAGGGACTTTTAATCATAATCACATTGGTTTTTCTTGTGCTTTGTCAGGGCACTACTTTTCACAAAACCTTTCCCACACCCATCACACATGAACGGTCTCTCCCCACTGTGAATGCGCGTGTGAACGATCCGGTCACTGCTTGTTCGGAAAGCTTTACCGCAAACCTTGCATGCATAAGGTTTGATGCCAGTATGCAAACGGACATGCTGGTTGAGCCGTGTGCTTGAGTTGAAGGTTTTCATGCAGTAGTTGCAAACAAAGGGGCGTTCCCCTGTGTGTAAGCGGCGATGGTGGATGAGAGAAGCACGGTGCTGCAGTTGCTTACCGCATATATCGCATGGGAACTTTAACCCCAGATGGAGTCGTTCGTGAGCACGGAGATTTGATTTGACATTGAAAGAGACCCCACACTGTTCACACTGGTACGGTTTCTTGCCAGTGTGAATGATGGAATGGCGCTTCAAATGTGAGTCTTGAATGAACGACTTTCCACATTCCTCACAGCGGTAAGGGCGTAACCCGGAGTGAATTAGCTGATGACGTATGAGGATCGGACGCCGTGTGAATGACTTATTACAGATATTGCAGGCATAAGGTCTTTCGCCAGTGTGGACTCGCATGTGGGATTTGAGGTCTGTATTCTGCGTGAAAGCCTTTCCACACTGCTCGCACTTAAATGGTCGGTAACCAGTGTGGAAACGTTCATGTGCACTCACGTGGGACCTATGGCGGAATGTCCGGGAGCAAAACTTGCATGAGTAAGGTCGGACATCTGAATGGATTATCTGATGATTTTTCAAGCCTTCTTTACGTGAGAAGGTCTTGCCACACTCCCTGCATTTGAACGGCTTCAGTCCCGTGTGCCCACTTTCATGTCGCATCCTGTTACCCTCAGTGGAGAAGGTCTTTGGACAATGCTGGCAAGCAAATGGCTTCTCACCCGTATGGACTATGCAATGCCTTTCCAAGTTGCTTTGAAGTGAAAAGGTCTTCCCACAAATATTGCAAAGGAAAGGTTTCTTTGTCACTTTTGTCACATTTTCCTTTTTGACAATGACTTTTTCCTGCACATTTTCCTTTTTGACAATGACTTTTGCCTGCACATTGCAACATGGACAGATACTCTTATGCACAGACTTTCGTTTAACCCTAGTACCTTTTAATCCCTCTCCATTAGTACTGTTACTGCGAGTAATTATCATAGTGGACCCGTTCTAGATAATATCTTTGGAATAAGAAATTAGGAAATCGCCACAGGAGTGCCTCTCGTAAATAGATCTTGTACCTGGATATAAAACAGCTCAACTGAAACTAGAAAGATTCTTAATCAGAGGGCGATCTTAGTGAACAGGTTACTTCAAATTGATTTTAAACTTAAGTACTACCCAAGGAAAAGTAAAAATGATTTCATCAGAGTCATGCAATCTCTCTATACAGGTGGCCAATAATGCACATTAAAGTGTATTTCATTTGCAATTCATAGTACTGAGGCAGCAAAATAGTACAATATAAATTCTCAATACAATATCTAAAATAAAAAGTACTGAAAATTAGGCATACTCAATATAACCTGTCACATCTTTGAGTTAAAAAATAATTGATTCACTAAGTCCAATAAAGCATTCCAGTAAAAATTTATCGTTCAATTCAGCATTTAAGTAAAGGTATAGTGGCATTTGCTGTAATTGAAGGTTACCAGATACAGTACTGGACCACAGTAATATCTAATACTTGTCACTGTCAAATTCCAGCAGGTTCGACTGATGCCAACACTTTCTCGAAATGATTCAAGTAACCGTATTGTATGCTCCATGAACTATAAAGGTTAAAGTTACAGCACTGGACCGCAGTTATATTCAATCGTTCAATTAGATATTGAAGCAAGGTTGAATATTAATGGGGATTTTTTTTTTGGCCGAGATGAATCATAACAACAGTATTATCTCCCGGGAAATACCTTCCGAAAATGTTTCGGCTCAAAGGATCAATCTCGTCGCTCCATAAATCACCCAGTGATAATCTACCGGATGAACTCTGTGACCTGTGTTAGTGCAGCGTCTCGATAAGATGGGTGCATACATGTCTTTTGTCACTGCAATACTGGACATCAGGCATCGCTCTGCATAGGTGGGTGGAAAAAAGGCGTCTCTCAGAGAGCTGCAGTGGGTATCCCAGAAGAAAAAGGAAAAAAGAATACTTACTATATATGTACCTCAATTTAAGAATCTTGACCGTCTTCCAAAATGTTGGAAGTGGAATTGTGGTCTTAGCCATGCCAACTAATCATCTTTCATTTTTTTAACTATCAAATATTCCAGAATAATAGGTTGTATCATGCCATGCCATGAAAGACTGCTGTAAAGGCATCGGTCAAGATCTTTAATTTGAGCAGACCTAGTAAATGATCATGTCGTATTTATGTATTTTACATGAATCAATTAATTTAATCAAAGATTCCATCATAAATTTCATCTCAATTAGTGGCCGAATTGCACCAAAAAAAATAACAATAAAAATGAACAAGTTTTGGAAATGTAATTGTTAGGAAAAGACATGTACAGTCTACTCCTGTTGAGATGAATGTGACTATTTGTTCAACAAGACTTTGTTTTAATAACAAGGTAAAGGGCTTGGTCCTGAGCATCTTATTATGACTGAAGTGGACTGTATTGATATGAAATCCATAATACTCTGAATAAGTGGTGAGGAATTACACCATATGACCATTAATATGACAATAAATAAATCACATAGATGAGTCAACTGCATTACATACCTTCCAACATGAATACAGGGACGCCGATTTGAAAAAGCCTCTATCCAGAAATGGTCTATCCAGAAATGTTAGATGTTATTCTGTGATGTGTGTTGTGGTCCAAAGGATTCCAGAGTTATGTAAATTTCAGTTCACTGCAAAAAATTGATGACTGCTGATATCTGTAACAGTGATGGAGAAAAAAAGAAAACAAATATACAGAAGTGAAATGTTGAGAAACCATCAATACCTTTGGCGTCAATAAAATATTAACATAGAAATATAGTAAGGCACAAAAAGGAGTAAAAACTTGGGAGAAAAACCAATGGATTAAGTTGTAATTTAAATACCATCCAGCATATAGTCCCACTCATAAGACATTGTCAATATAAAAGAGAGACTGTAGATAGATCTGGGCTCCTCGGAAACTGGTCATGAAATGGGCCTATAGACTAGTATAGCCACGCTAGCAGCAAAACTCTGTCGGCACTGTGGCAAAAATTTTGTGTGGAGACTGAATGCATTCCAAACCAGTTTTGCCAGAGTCGGCGAAAAATCGAGTCTTTTTTATTATAGCTTTTTATATAGAGCTCTGCTGCTGATGTCGCGCACGCGTCTTGCAAACTAATCACTGCGAATGTAACTCATTTAACTACATTGTAAAAGCAATTCTGATGCCATTTTTTTGCTTTATGATCATCATAAAAAATGAGGATAGACATCCGTGTTGCGTCTAGTAAGTATTGTAAGTAGATTTCTAGTCAACATAAACTAATAAATAAAATAGGTTTGTCCATCTTTTATTCCATAATAGGCTGGAAAAGGGAAGGCACCTCATGTTTTGATGCTAATAACTCGCAGCCCGTACACTTTGTGTACGAGCTGCCGCAGTGAAGTCTCAAGGACGACTTGCACTGCGAGGATGAGATCTTCTCCAATCGCAATCGGTCAGGAGTGGTTTACAAAAGGAAAATCCATGATTAAGTTAAACTCTATCATTAGCCCATAGACCTACGTTAAAAATCTTGCTGCTCAGCATGCTCATGCTCGCTCTCTCTCTCTCTCTCTCTCTCTCTCTCTCTCTCTCAGTTTTAAGTTAGGCCTACGAGTAAATCTTATCAAGATGTCAATACAGCCTGCCGCACGCTCCGCGAAGCAGCCCGATCGTGTGAAGACGCCAGCTGCAGCTGCCAAAGTTTGCCCAGCCATGGTGGGATTAACTACGTCCCCACATGCTCATTTCTATGTAAGCTAATTCCTCGATCGTGATGAACGATCAGTAGTTCATTGTTCATGTACACTTAAAAATACCTATTGCTACTACTTACAATACTGAATCATCATGTAATTCCCCTCTGCAATAAAAACTTGATTTTTGTTAGAACTTCAGCTTTTTACCACCAAATAAGAAGTGTTTTCGTGCTTCAACCTTACGCTTTGTTTTGCTCCAGCGCAAAATGAATGAAACTATTATCAGCTAGCTAACAATAGCTGGCGCTGCGCAAAATATGCGGGCTAGGGAGATCGAGAATTTGGCTCATCTTGTCAATGTAACTCAAAAATACCAGAATTGATAATTATCTACTATTCATAATAATGGATTTTTAATGTTTACTCGGATAAAATTACAATTACACTCGAAAAAGAGAGAGATGGGGGAGGGATCGGATGAGAACTAACGTTAAGAGGGAGTGCTAATGAGCAACATAGAGACAGCAGGAAGATAGAGAGTGAGAGAAATAAAGAGTTGATAAAGAAAAAAGAAAAAGAGATACACAAAAAGATTTAGAGACAATGCAAACAGCCTATCATTAAAGAAAAAGTAAAGGGGAAAACAATGAAGACGGCAGTACTAATATTAAATTAGGCTTCACTTTCAATATTTCACTCATCTGCACTCAATCCCTTGACTCTTCCGGAGTCGTTGGAGGGATTTGAAACTGGCGAAGAAGCACATTTTCCCCTCCACGCGTTAATTCCTGTCAGTTACATTTTCCGTCCAGCTTGTCCTTCAGTGACGTCCTCTTCTGCGTCCACCTTCAACTGTGCCTTGTAGAATGATTGTTGACAGCCTGTTGTGTCGGGTGATGTGACCAAACCATGCTAGATTACGTCGCTTGACGGTTGCGAGTAGTTGTTACTGTTGTTGGAGGCCACCAAGTTTCTGACTGTGGTTGATACAATATTCGTTGGTTTTGTGCTCTCTGTAGGAGATGTCAAGTAGCTTCCTCAGGCATTTAGCCTGTATTCTTCGTTCGGTCTCCTTCTGAAGTTTCCATGCCTCACCTCCATAAAGAAAGATGGAGACAACAAGGGCCTTGTACAGCTTAACTTGGAGGGAAAATTGATGTTACTCTTCCATCCTGGCTAGTCTTACCATAGCTGCAGTGGCTGTAGCAATCCTGATACGAATCTATGCTGTGCAGGTGCCACCTTTTGCTCCTAAGTATTTGAAGCTGGTAACTTCTTTCAAGGATTCTCAATTCATGGTGATGTTGACATTAATGTTCTTACTGCTGTTTACCTTGACCTTTGACTTTTCTGTGCTGACTTCCATACCATATGCCCTGGCTCTCGAGTCAAGTCTGGTGGTGAGATCTTCCAAATCCTCCTAGCTACTGCCCATCAAGTCAATGTCATCTGCAAAACGAAGATTGCAGACAGGCCTTCCACCAATAGAAGTCTGCCTATTCTGGAGGGTCTTCAACGTAATTTGCTCCAGAAAGAGATTGAAGAGAACAGGGGAAAGGAGACACCCCTGCCT
This sequence comes from Paracentrotus lividus, assembly GCA_940671915.1. Classification (NCBI taxonomy): domain Eukaryota; kingdom Metazoa; phylum Echinodermata; class Echinoidea; order Camarodonta; family Echinidae; genus Paracentrotus; species Paracentrotus lividus. The sequence goes on from CALNVZ010003433.1 coordinate 30,099,480, forward strand.
TACACCAACAGTTGGAAAGAACTTTCCTGCCACGTTGTTTAAAAGTACTGAGCTGCTTTAAGAGTGTTCATAAAGGGCTTGGATAATTTGAATTAGCCCGTCGTTGATATTGAATCCTCTGAGGACTTGCCAGAGACCATCATGCCAAACCCCGTCAAAGGCTTTCTTGAAGTCAATGAAATTATGGAACAGGTCCTTCTGATGTTGTAGGTGTATTTTCAATATTTAAGGCCCCCTTGATACCCCGACGCTATTCAAGCTCATCTAAAATGCCGGTTCTTCACTGTTGACCCTGTGACCTCAAAAACAATCTATCTAAGTAATCATTATATTATATATATATATATATATATATATATATATATATATATATATATATATATATATATATATATATATATATATATATATGTATATATACATGTGATGAGGCTCAACTTTGTTAACATGGCGACGTTTGTCCAGATATTATAAATGTGTAAGAAGAAAAGCCATAACAAGAACAAAAACCATAATAAATATTTATTATGGTTTTTGTTTTCGTTATGATTTTTCTTCAGAAATCTTGATGAAGGCGAATTAAGCTGAGAGCTCGATGCATTAAAGATTTAAAGTTCAGCTCCGTCTATACCTCTCCTAGACTTTCTTCTTACACATTTAGGCCCTATATTTAGTCTATATATATATATATAGTGAAAACGGGCCCCTTGAATAACGTGGTATGCAGTGAACCATCTTTTATTTAGTATAGGCCGAAAGCTTGTGAATTAAAGGAATTTGAGAGCTACGTTTCGAGTCATCTGTTTCATTCATTTCGCCTATACTATATATATATATATATATATATATATGTGTGTGTGTGTGTGTGTGTGTGTGTGTTTGTGTGTGTTATAAATAAAGAGTCTAGGACAAGCTTAGACGTTGCTGAACTCTCCACGGCCTAATAAGGTAAACAAAATACTTGTACATATTATTTATTTTCTTTACTTCGTTTATACATTATCATGATTGTATAAGATATGATGTTGGTGCCTGATTTTGTTTGTATGATTTACTTTTATTTATTATGGTTTTCGTTTTTGTTTGATATGATTGGATGTATGATTTTCTCTTCAGAAATCCTGATGAAGGCAAATTAGCCGAAAGCTTGATTAAAGATTCAAAGTTCAGCAACGTCTAAGCTTGTCCTAGACTTTTTATTTATAACACATATATCATCTGGACAAAATGTCGTCATGTCCAAAAAGTTGAGACTTATCGCACTTATATATATATATATATATATATATATATATATATATTTATATATACATTACGTAATCATTTTATACGAATCACGTTTGAAAGAAAACGAAAATGAGTCAAGTCGTCATGACATTCAGCAATCATCGTTTTGGCCGTCAGAAAAAAAAGAGGAACGAAAGGTAAATAATAGCTAGAAAGGGGAGTCCTAGTCAAAAAGAAAACCAATCCTAAATTAAAATTAAAAGACCATTTCAAAATGAAAATTTGATCCGGTTATGAAAAGTTTTATTTAATCGGTTATAAAATAAAAAAGTTTATCATTCTGAAAAAAAATTGTTTCAAAATGATCAACTTGTGGACAACTCTCAATTTGTTTTGTACACGGATGTTTAGAATGTCCCCTTTATTTATCACATTTCTGATTGATTCCTTCATATTGGGTGTAAAATGTCCCCTTTTCCCATGACCATGATGACATTAGCTTAGAAGGTGTAAAATGTACTTTGAAAGACAATGGAGGAAATAATATTGAATAAAAAAACCAGACTTTTTAGAACAGGAGAATTATTTTTAAGAAATAGAACCAAGGAATATGAAAGAAGGCTGACAGAAAAAAAAAAGGTCTCTGAAAAGAAAGCAGAAGAGGTATGGAAATATGTAGATTAAAGTACATGACAAAATAATTCAGTGGCGGATCCAGGCGGGGTGCAGGGGACGCCCCCCCCCCCTATAATTTGAAAACCACTCATTGACCGTACATGTTAAAATTCGAAAATTTCGGCGGCCCCCCCCCCATCCTGAAAATCCTGGATCCGCCACTGCAAAATGTAAAACGAAAAATACAATTTAATGCTGCAGTCACACAGACACTTACGTTGAATTACGTCCGGTTGCGTCCAAAACTTATTTTCTTTTCTGCAGATCCCCTCGGATGCCTTCCCGTCATAGTCAGCAGTGACAATAGTGATAATTTCGTTCTTCCAGTAAAACAAAGAAATACATAAGAAATGATAGGATAGAAGATGAAATGAGGTTAAAACAACAAAAACGTAACTATACTATAAGTGTCTGTGTGACTACAGCATAAGGAAAATATTGAGGTGATGAGATTTCAAATCTTTTAAGCTATTCCTTAAAGTGTATCTTTCGTGTTCATTCCTTCTTTTATTCCCCCCCCCCCAAAAAAAAAAAAAAAAAAAAAAAAAAAAAAAAAAAAAAAAAAAAAAAATGTTAACAAAGTAAAAGAAGGAATGAACACAAAAGAAGAATCTATAAAAAGAAAAATAAATTGACCGAAAACAATTTTTTGAGCTAAAAATGTAATGAATAAAGGGCAAAATATTATAAGAGACTATCTATTAAGGGTAATGGAGGCTCTGTCATAATCAGAGATCGGGATCGTCTATCAAAAATTAATGCCTGTCAAATCCACCAAATCGCCTTTTATCGCGAAGACTGTGACGTAATCAAAATATCAACACATTGAAATATATCCGATTTTAAACATGACGTATACGTTGGCATTTATAAGTGCTTCAGACTTTGCGGTCAATCAGTGCTAGAAAAATATTATTAACCCCCAAAGAATCTCCTTGAAAATACATGTATCTTTTGTAGGTAAGGTATATTGGGTGCGGCGCTTTTCAGAGTTTATTGTGGCGTCACAAACCAAACGGTTGTTCATTACACATGCTTCGCTGGAGAAGAATGCATTGGCCTAAAGTAATACACACATCCCAGCGTTTGAAAACTGCATGTAAAGCGAGTGTGTCCCTGTGTCGTATTTTTTGTGTGTAGATTGATGAATGGAGAGACTGGGACTGGCCTGTCGTCACAAAAGAATGTTAAGTTAGCCGAGATTTTTTTTTTTTTATATTGTGCATGCGAGGAAAGGGGTTACATTTTTGCGGCTGTCAATGCATGCAGCCCTCTGCTTCGTACAAGACACCGGTTGATCCGATCTACCCAGTTTTCTGATGTGTGCCCGGTACTGATTTGCATGGAACTGGTAGCTGGGAACTAGCTTATTACCGAAATATATTTAAAATCATCGATATTAAAATAACGGGAGTGTTTTTAATATTGAAACGCACCTACTTGGATCATACGTACAAACTTGGCAAGTTAAAGTGATCGGTGAGTTATCTAATTTTTCTTAGTACTAGTAGTGAGTCACGGTGTTACATTGGTTAATAAACTTATCAAATTAGAAAAGTTTAACTTTTAACGTTCTTGACAAACTTGATAGACTGTAATCTGGAAAGGTCCTGGGGTCCCTGAATTATTATCACTTTAGTTATAATGCTCAATTAGGAAATTATAACTTGTTATGAACAATATTTTGAAGCCTAAATCACGTATCGACTTGAAAGAGGCTAATATTTGCCTACTGAACCATACATTGTAATCATATTTGCAATTTCATTTTATAATGTAATATATTATTTAACAAAAAAGAGGCCATTAATATTACAATAATAGCCTCTTTTGTTTAGATTTGTTGAGTAGGCCTAAATATCACTCTGATCTATTTTTGTTATTTTTGATAAAATACTAAAGGGATTATTTTTAGCAAGACTCTTTCGCGCCTTTTATATATCGGCCACAATTAGAAAACAAACATGACATAATTATTGCTTGTAATGTTTTTTTTTATGTGGAAATAAATGAATGAAAAGTATTACTGTATTCCTAAATACCTGCACATATAGCATGATGAGATAAAATCAATAAATTTTGGAGAACCTTTAACATTTTTGTTGGTTTCAGCTTTAAAAAAAATGATTGATGATAGTAATACGAGTAATACAAAAAATACATCCAGAAAGAAAAATAAATATACATTTTTCAAAAGAAATTGGCTCTGCATGGGCAAGGTTTTTTTTTGCTATTTATCAAACGTAAATGGTTGTTAGATTATGTAAGCAGCACTCATCCAGCTCAAAAAAAAATTCCAGGGTAATGAAAAGGATTTGCAAATCCTGTTTTGATGACAATTATTACAAAGGAATGGTATGCGTCTTATCATTATCCACATTCAGCTTAGTTTGGTCACAACGACCATGGATATACGACTCTAAACCGACTTTTAATGCAGTGGTCATAACAGTCTTGATGTGGCGTATTATGTCTGAAAGACTATGCGCGATGAGTTTTATTCTTATAAGAAAATAAGGATTAAGAAATAAGAAATAAGGCTAAGAAATAAGATTAAAAAATAAGATTAAGAAAGAAGATTAAGAAATAAGGATTCCTATAGGACTCCGCCGTACATAGAGCGGTGCGTGATTATACATTTTCGACCTGTTGTGACCCCCGCATTAGCAAACGAAACATACTAGTATCGTTGTTCTGAATTGCAAGTAAGTGTTTTGTTTTGTTGTTGTTGTTGTTTTGTTTTTGCTGCAAAATCATTAAAATTATTTTAATGATAACATCAACATGTTATGGGTATGGATGTACCTAAACATATTAAGAAAATACAAGTATGTGCACAGTACTTTTGCAGTGCAACGCAAGCGAAATCTCAATACTGAAATAGATAACATATTTACTCTGAAGCATTCAGATAGATTATGTAAGATTATAAAGTACATTGTACATGTAATTTCATGGAACAGTGTTCGGAAATAATTGTTTCCTACATAAGTAAAAACGATGAAAGCAAATGAAGCCCACAATTAGGAAATAGTGAGGTTAAAATTGCTGTAACTTCCCGAACACAGTGTTCCACTAAGTATTTTAACTTTTTAAAAATGTGGTTTAATATATCTACATAAATGTTAAATTTCATTGTGTAACCTAAGTAATTCACAATGTGAATATCTACGTCTTTCCCAATCTTAAAACAGTCGATTTTGATGGTTCGAAGATGATTAGGCATATCACAGTAAACACATTTATATGGGAGAATTGTCTTTGCATGTAGAAGGAAAATCACACACTAAAAAAAGATATGTTTAGGGTAGAGATAGAAAGATACCAGATTATACACAGACTGTTAATATTTCTATTACTATTCAAACAGCGTTGATGGAAACCGCTGAAGCGAATTTAGAGTCAATATGATCTACAAATATTAGACGAAGGTTACAATAATTCCCATTGAACTCATGACATTATAATAATTGCAACGCGCAAATAATGCCCGACCTTATTGAAACACAAATTAAGTGATATTCAAATATAATTATATGTCTATATCGACAAATATTCCTTTGATTTCATCATCTGGTATACATATCATTTTCAATATAACTAACACGTCAGCGACTCCATAATGTCATGATTTGACATTTTCATTCCTTAAAAGGATTGGATGCATTACTGATATTTTGTGGATGTTTTAAACATCTGGGCGATGTGGACATTAAAGTCCTGAAATGCATTTCAGAGGCAATACGATTTTGAGCCCTGATAACTCTCGCGGTGTTTTCAGTTATTCTTGATTTTTTGTACCATTTGAAAGTTCATTTATTCTTCTTTTATGTCATGCTTCAATGTACTGCGAAACGTGGAATGGAGAAAGTGAAAATCGCAAAAGGCATCGCTATTTTTTTCTCATATCAAAGTTCGGCAACATGATTTTTGAGCTTTGATAACTTTTGGAGAGCGTTTTAATCATTCTTTATATTCATATCATTGAAAAGGTATTTTCCCCTCCTTTTATTGATATATGTACCAAAGGTAATGATGGTGTCATGACTGAATGCACAGAACCTCGATCTGCTTACAATGCAAAGCGAAAAATATTCTTCAAATCAAAGTCCCGCGACACGACTTTGAGCCTTATTAGTACCTCATTGGCCTTATTAATTATAGTGCGGGCTTTACTCAGTCTTGATTTTCATGCAATTGAAAAGTACATTTATTCCTCTTTTTATTCAAATAACCATTTGCTATACTAATATCATGCTTGGATACACGTAACTAATGAATAAATGAGCATTGATTAACTGGCAATAGAAAACAATAGTCCTTACAGCCAATTAAATTTGTCATTTGTGACCCGGGTTCAATCAGGCCATACAATTCCGATGGTTCGAATCAACACGGATTCCAACAAAGAATAATACTCTGCTGTCTATCTGGGCAAATTTAGCCCTGAAGAGGGTCTTATATACGTTTGACACGGATACAGATTTGAGAGTTTGACGCTGCAATTTTAGAGAATATACTGTATCATTGGAAATATTTGCAAGGTGACTTATTACTTAGCGCGTAAAAATACATCCCCCCCAAAAAAAAAAAAATAAATAAATAAATAATAATAATAATAAAAAATAGAAACAAAATTAAAATGACGGGCGGCTAGAAGAAGTTTGAGTAGAATGATGAAAGGCTGTTGGGGTGTTTGAGGAGCGATGGGTAGCCATAATTAGAAAGGTGGTAAAGTCGGGTGCTTTAAGGACTTAATGTTTTTTTGTTTGTTTGTGTGTTTGTTTTGTTTTGTTTTGTTTTTTTCAAAAGATTGGAATCTCTCCTTCGGGTGACGACTTGAAAAACAATAAGCCGTTTATTACAAGATTATTATTTATTATCATTATCATTATTATCACTTTTTGTCCATTATGAAGATCGTTGGAAACGTCCATTGTGAAACTCGAAGGATCTAGTAGAATCAATAAAGTATAAAATGAAAGAAAAAAAGTCATTAATGACCATATAACTGCTTCATTATTTCATCTATTTTAATTCAATATTCTTAATCTTGGCCCTTCTACAGTCCCGGCCATCTTGCCACCATGTGTAAGTGCTGTCATTGCTGCAGCTTTGACTCCCTGGGATGCAGGCTTCGTACGCTCAAAATCTTTGGCTCATTTTTGTTCCTCTTTGGGACAATCTTCGCTCTTGCCGGAGTCGTCATCGGGTTCCTATCCGACCTCTACTTCGGGTTGATCTCTCTTCCTGATGTCTTCCCTGAGTACATACTCTTCGCCTACCTTGTGGTCAGTACAGGGATCGTGGTAAGTCTGGCTGTTGATTTGCAATACTTTGTGGGAGGGGGGGGGGGATGTGTAGGCCTACCACATTCTGTGAAATGAAAGGATGTCAAGGAGCAAAAGCGATGTCACTAATCGGGTTCTTTTCCTCCCTTTTCACCCACTGCGTTTTAAGAGTTTTATTAGTTTTTTCACAGATCATGTATCTTTTCAAGTTGCTTTTTTAATTGCCAATAAATAAATAATAATAATTATAAGAAACAAAGAAGACCATGACAAGTGCATAGGAATAGACCAATAGAATTCGCCAGACGATTAACATACACAATCTGATATCGATAGGCCGACTAAAATTTATAAAGACACGTTTTATTGTATCAATATAATGACTTGTTAAATGTAATTTTTTGCTTTAAACATGAAACTCGTGGTTAGTATGGCTGTTAAGACACGGATTACTGGGATTCGTATTTGCACAATGTTAAGTAAAAGAATATTAAATATGTTTGAATTAAGTCGGTGAAATTGATCATTACACTCTAAAAAATGAAATGGTGGAAAGGGTAAATCACCCTTTAAAGGGGCCGAGGAGTGACAGCGTTTTCGAAAAGTGTTGGAAAGGGTGTCACATTTTCAACCCTTTTCAAAAACGCTGTCACTCCTCGGCCCCTTTAAAGGGTAATTTACCCCTTTCCACCATTTCATTTTTTAGAGTGTATGTTCTCCAAAATGTATCGTTTATTGCAGGCCTTGGGAACTGGGTTGGTTGCTATTTACGTTTCTAAAACAATGAGTGATGACGATTGCGTAAGTATTATTCATTTTCACATTTCCCCCCTTTCTCTCTGTCTCTCCTTGTCTCTCTTTCGCTAATCCAGCTCCCTACTAAATGCAAACACAAACATCGTTTTTTTTTATCCTTGGCCTTTGCGATAAAAACAGGCCCCTTTATTGTAATATCATTAATATATTACACACTAATACTTGAAATCACTATTTTAAAACGGCTTATTGGCTGAGCACCTTTTCCAGTTTGAGATATGTCGATTGAAGTACCTAAACTAGACCTGTAAATAAAAGCTTTTGAACAATTAAACGGCAAAATTATTATCTGAGATGATAAGGTATCTTTTGAAAATTGATTTTATACTTGTGGCGGTTTAATTACCTGAAAAAGAAAGAAGAGAGAAAGAAAGAAAAAATGTTGAAATTGGCTTCTTAACCGTTTTTGGAACGAAACCCTTTTATTTTTCTTTTATATGTGTAATAAAACATTATTTTTGGAGATTTAAAGGGAAAGTGACACGGTGTCAATTTTCCAACAAAGAATGCAACACTCTTGCTGACTTCTCTGAAACTCTTCATATTAGTGCATGATGTCCCCTAGTGCCAAAATTAGCATTGTTTCGTCTCATCCCGACAACCTGGTTTACGATATAAAATACACTATAGGAAAATTCAATGATTAATTACTGGCCTATAGTTTCAGTTCTTTTGTCAAACGACATATTTTCGATGTATTCTATTGAAAAATCTTCTGACTTCCCTTTTAAAAATATGCAATTGATATGCCCTTTTACAGAGTACACGTGGTCTCGGCATCTTGGCACTCCTTACAATCGTGTGTTCGTTGGCTACCGTAGGAGTACCAGCATGGCCGCTTTATGAAAATGGCTACTTCCTTGAAATCCCACCACAAACATCGGCTTTAAACGCAACAACACTTTCAAGTGCTACAACACCTCTCCCTGCTACAACACCTCACCCTGCTACAACACCTCACCCTGCTACAACAGGTCTTATGTTGACCATGGACACAAATTCGAACATGACAGCTATGAATGGCACTGGGATGAATGATACAATGTCAATGAATATGACTTCAACGGTCAGCAACTCAACCTCGATGGATTCAGCCAATATGACAATGTCAAATGCTACAGTCGAAAACAGCACTGAGCCTATGTCTACACCTGAACCCATGATGATGACTACGGGAAATGATACCTGTGGAAACTCGACTGTTACCATGGTAACGCGTGTACCTATAGATTTTGATGAGTGGCTGTTAATAATCGCTCCTTTTGGGATCATTAGCCTTTTCGCGTTTTTCTTCGTTCTTTTTGGTCTCTTCATATTCTGTATTGCCTGTTGCTGTGCGGAAAGATCAGAGGTGAGTTTTTATTTTGTCCCTTTCGCCCCTCTTTATGTCTTCCGTTTTCCCTTTATACAACCCTCCAGCACACCACCATCACCATCATTTTTCTCCATCAATCATCTTCATCACCATTACAAGTACTATAGCCATTACAAGCAACACCACAAATCTCATCACCACCACCATAACCACCACCACCATCGTCATCAACAATTAAAACAACAACAGCATCGACATCGAAATCATCAGCAGCGCATCATCACCATCACCACCATCAGAATCATTAATTATCGTCAGCATCACCCTGCATACATGACATATGGGATAACTGATTGCCTCATCTTTATGATCATCATCATCCCAGAATCCAGCTGTTATTCTGACATTTATTTTTCGAGAAAATTTTCGGTCTTCATAATCCTTCTTTCTTCTCTTTACTTGGTGAATAATGTTTCATATTAATGGCTTATGTTTAATCACTTAATTTTCCCATTGAAAAAAATTATATTGTATATAAACCCCTCACAAAAAGTTCTGCAAATCGAGTTTGGCATGATAAATTTTCAGGTACGCTATAGTTATTCCTGATATTCATATACCATTGGAAAGATAATTTGTTCCCCTTTTTATTGATATCGTATTTGAAATGATGGTGTACTGCTTCAATGCACAGAATATCGGAATATGGAGAAAAGTAAAAAGTCAAATGTAGTAAAATGCATTTTTAATGATCACATTGATGTTCTGCAAATCAACTTTACAATGGAAAGTCCTAATAACTTTGGGGATATTTTCTAATTTTTTTAAAATTTTATACCATTGTCAAGTTCATTTATTCCTCTTTTGATTGATACATAATTTGTCATGGTGATGTCATGCCTGGGTCCACAGAACCCTTGAATACCACCTGAATACATGGCAAAGCGAAAGATAATTTTCCGTTTAAATTTCTGTAACACAACTCTGAACATTGATACATTTTAATGTGGGTTTTTAATAATTATTAATTTTTATAGCATTTAAAAGTTCATTTATTCTTCTTTTTATTAAAAGCCTATTTGCAATAGTAACATCATGTTTGAATGCACATAACTCATTAATATAATGCAAAGTAAAAAGTGAAAAGTTGCGAAATGCATTGTTATTGCTTGCAACAGACAATAATACTCACAATTGCAACATTTAACTTCTGGCTTAACATTCAGTTGTTCTGTGCATGAAAGAACAAAACTATCGTTACAATCAGGGTGTCATTGAAAAGAGGAGTAAATGTGCTTGACATTGGTACCGGTATAAATTAAATACAAATTAGAAAATACCCCAAAAATTTTCAGTGCCTATAATCGAGTTGCGGAACTTCACTTTGAGAAATGTATTTTGCAACATTCGACTTTTTCCTTTTCTCCATATCCTGATACTCTGTGCATTGAAGCATGGCACAATCATTACAAATATGATAACAATAAAAAGGGGAATAAATTATCTTTACAATGGTATGAATATCAGGAATAGCTAAAGCGTACCTGAAAAGTAATAATGGCCCGAAGTCGATTTGCGGAACTTTTTGTGAGGGTTTATTACACGAACCATTGTAATTATAACTTATAGTCTATAATATTTTAATAACCTTTTAATTGATTATTTTTTATCAATCAGTTTGGTTATTTCTATTTCTATTTCTATCCCCATTTTGTCTGTATATGACTTTTCATCTTCTATACCCACTTTAACTCCATTCTGTCATTAGATTTGATTTTATATCCAGATTATATCTGCTGATATATTTTTTTGTGTTTTCATTTCTTTTATCCGTCATTAGCTAAACACAGTGACTGTCATTAACCGTAAAGTCACTACCCATGTTCCATGTATATCCAAAAGCCAATTATTTTCGATTTCATCTTATGTCATCTCATATGTCTCAACTCCTCATCATACATGTTACATCAGTAACTTTCAGATCATGTTTGTTTAACCTCATTTTCTTATTTATGTGTATTTCTTGTTCGAATAGCATTTCTTTTTAATATTCCTTAACTTCAAAGTGCAATTACCTTTTTAAAAGCCGTCATCGCTTACATTTTTTTGGTACTATATAATAACTTTCATTTTCTTTGTTTTAAAAAACAAATATCTATGACAAAAAATATCAATCGCTCCCAGACCCTTGATGATATGGTGTTGGTAAGTTGAAATATATTAAACTTCGCCGTAGCCATAGCCTAGAAAGATTGCATGCTAGATGATCTGTCACAACTGGCCAGATACGAAAACGTAAAAGAAGCAATATTGATCTATATGCGGCTTTGACAATTACAGAGTGGATGTTAATTTTTGATAGCTGTCAAAGCGACAAGAAAACTCTTTGCGTGCATTTTTGGTCGCTTTGACGGACAATACATGACAATGAACGTCCGTAAAAAAAATAATAATAAATAATGATAATAATAGATAAATAGACAAATAAACAAATAAATGAATGGATGAATGAAAGAATGAATGAACGGAATAAAAAAAAAAAAAAGAAGATATTTCACGAACTGCATTTTTAATGGATATTAATCAAAATATGTCGAAAATGGACATGCATTCTTCAAGTATTAGTTTCACATAACGGATAATGATACTACCTGTCTTTTCATGATCCAGCAATGCGTGACAGGGCCATAACCAATTATAGCAAAGGTTTAAACGTCTCCTTTTAGTGGCGCGTTTGCATATTATTTTGGAATCAGGATATTTATGAATTACATGGTAATAAAACATTATCATAGAGAGCGTAATCAGCGATAAATTTGAATTTGTTTCCGATGCAGGACATTCCAAAGATGTAGTAGAAGTGGAAGAAAGAAAAGTGATAGTAGATAGGCAGTCCAAAAATATTTTATTGCAGTATGGTATTGCATGTAGACATAAATGTAATGGTGGAATGTAAACTCCTTAACCAAGTGTTGTCTGTGGCAAGGTTTCTATTTTACACTTATTTCATTTTCAGACAGGTCTAGGCCATTACTAGCGGTAAATTACCACTTGGTTTAGGCACACTTTGACTAGTGTCCGTTTGGTCCTATCCCTCTGGTCTAATTCTATTCCATTCATACCTGTTCGTGTAATTATTTGGTCTAATTTCCACTTGACCTATTTACCATTTTTCCCTCCTCTTTTTTCTTTCTTTTCTTTGCTTTTTCCTGGCAAGTTTAAATTGATGGTTTGTAAAGCTTGCGACGTAGGTATATATAGAGAACGCTTAGATTGTGACTTGGGTTTACTCTGTTGTGTCTACAATGGTATAACTTTTAACACCCCCTTTTCGAATGATGGGGTATTAACATGATCACAAACTGATTTGATATAAAGTGTTTATGTAATTATGTTCGTCTATTCATTATTCATAAATTATTTTCATCTATTTCAAAATTAAAATGATAACTGTAATAAAATCAATGTTGCAGCCCATGTACGTTACTTTGTTTTTGAGTGATACAGCTTTTTCTTCTTTCCGCCATGATAAAACTCAAACTCATAATACAATTACTAATGTTTTCGATTATAATTTCAATTTTGATTTACAGATCGTTGACGACATCGACCTGTACAAGAGCTAGACGTTGCTTTCGACGGTGAGAAAAGTCTTAGACAACAACGGGAGAGGTGATGACATTGGTGATAATGAGGACTTCTGCTA
>CALNVZ010003433.1:30113816-30154855 GCA_940671915.1 Paracentrotus lividus
CAAAGGTAATGATTGTGTGTCATGATCTGAATGCAAAGAAACCTCGATTTTGCTTACAATGGCAAAGCGGAAAAATATTCTTCAAATCATAATGTCCCGTAGCGACATAAACGACTTTGAGCGTCTTATTAGTACCCCTAGTTCAATTGGCCTTATTAAATTATAGTGCGGGCTTTACTACGTCTTGATTTTCATGCAATTGAAAAGTACATTTATATTCCTCTTTTTTATTCAAATAACCATTTTGCTATACAATTCAGTGCTTGGGATTACACGTAACTAATGAATAAATGAGCAATCTTGACTAAAACGCCAATAGAAAAAAATAGTCCTTAACAGCCAATAATTTGTCATTTGTGACAATGCGCGGGTTCAATCAGGCCATACAATTTCCGATGGGTTCACGAATCAACACGGATTCAACAAAAGAATAATACTACTGGACTGTCTATCTGGGCAAATTAGCCCTGAGAGAGGTGTCTTATAATACGTTTGACATCGGATACTAGATTTGAGAGATTTGATCGCAGAATTTAGAGAATATACTGTAATCGATTGAAATACTTATGCAAGGTGACTTATTAGCTCTAGCAGCGTAAAATACATCCGATCCCTCCAAAAAAAAAAAAATAATAAATAAATAATAAAAATAATAAAAATAGAAACAAAATTAAAATGACGGCGGCTAGAAGAAGTTTGAGATAAGACATGAATAAAGGCTGTTGGGGTTTTGAGGAGGAGATGGGTAAGCCTAATTAGAAAGGTGAAAGATCGTCGGTGCTTAAAGGTACTTAATGTTTTTTGTTTGTTTGTGTGTTTGTTTTGTTTTGGTTGTTGTATTTTTCAAAAGATTGGAAATCTTCCTATCGTGACGAACTTGAAAAACAATAAAGCACCAGTTTATTACAAGAATTATAATATTATTATCTATATCATTATCAGAATCATTTTTGTCCATTATGAGATCGTTTGCGCAAACCGTCCTTGTGTACACTACGAAGGATCTAAGTAGAATCGAATATAATGTATAAATAAAGAAAATGTCATTAATGAGCAAGCATATAACTGCTTCATTACTTTCAATTCTATTTTAATTCAATATTACTTAATTTGGCCCTTTCTACAGTCCGCGGGCCATCTTGCCACCATGTGTACGTGCTGTTCGATTCATGCTGCAGCTTTGCACCCTCGGGATGCAGGGCTTCGTACGCTAGCAATAAATCTTTGCTCATTTTTTGTTCCTTTTGGACAAATTTCGCTCTTGCCGGAGTCGTCTCGGCTTCCTATCACGACTCTCACTTCCGGGTTGATCTGCTCTTCCCTGATGTCTTCCTGAGTATCATCCATCTCGCTACTTGGTCAGATAACACGGGATCGTGGTAAAGTCTGGCTGTTTCGATTTGGCAATATATTTGTGGGAGGAGCGGGGACTGGAGGGGGGAATTTGTGGAAAAGGGGGGTAACCGGCCTTAAATCAACACATTCTGTGAAATGAAAGGATTGCTCAAGGTAGCAGAAAAGCGATGTCACTAATGGGTTCTTTTCCCTCCCTTTTCACACCCACTAAACGCGTTTTAAGAGTTGTATACTAGTTCTCTTATTCACAGATCATGTAATCTTCAAGTTGTTATATATTATTGCCAGATTAAATAATAATAAAATAATTATATAACAAAGAAGATCATTGAACAAGTGCATAGGAATAGACCAATAGAATTCGCCAGACGATTAACATCACACAATCTGATATCGATAGGCCGACTAAAATTTATAAAGACACCGTTTTATTGTATCAATATAATGACTTGTTAAATGTAATTTTTTGCTTTAAACATGAAACTCGTGGTTAGTATGGCTGTTAAGACACGGATTACTGGAATTCGTATTTCACAATTTTAAGTAGAATATTAAATATGTTTGAACAATTAAGTCGGTGAAGATTGATCATTACACGTCTAAAAAAATGAAATGGTGGAAAGGTAAATCACCCTTTAAAGGGGCCGAGAGATGAACAGCGTTTTCGAAAAGTGTTGGAAAGTGGTTCACATTCTTACACCCTCTTTCAAAACCCCTGTCACTCCTCGGCCCTTTAAAGGGTAATTTTACCCTTTCCACCATTTCATTTTTTAGAGTGTATGTCCTCCAAAATGTATACGTTTATTGGCAGGCGCTGGGAACTGGGTGGTTGCTATTTTACGTTTCTAAAACAATGAGTGATGACGATTGCGTAAGTATTATTCATTTTCCACATTTCCCCCCTTTCTCTCTGTCTCTCCTTGTCCTCTCTTCGCTAATCCAGCTCCCTACTAAATGCAAACCAACATCGTTTTTTTTTTATCCTTGGCCTTTGCGATAAAACAGGCCCCTTGTTATTGAATGTCATTAATATTATTACACCATAATACTTGAAATCACTATTTTAAAAACGGCTTATTGCTGAGCACCTTTTCCAGTTTGAGATATTGTCGATTGAAGTACCCTAACTAGAGCCTGTAAATAAAAGCTTTTGAACAATTAAACGGCAAAATTATTATCTGAGATGAAAGGTATTCTTTTGAAATTGATTTTATACTTGTGGCGGTTTAATTACCTGAAAAGAGGAAAGAGAAAAATGTTGAAATTGGCTTCTTAACCGTTTTTGGAACGAAACCTTTTATTTTTCTTTATATGTGGTAATAAAACATTATTTTTGGAGATTTAAAAGGGAAAGTGACACGGTGTCAATTTTCAACAAAGAATGCAACACTCTTGCTGACTTCTCTGAAAACTCTTCAATATAGTGCATGATGTCCCCTAGTGCCAAATTAGCATTGTTTCGTCTCATCCCGACAACCTGGTTTACGATAAAGTACACTAATAGGAATTTCAATGTATTAATTACTGGCCTATGTTTCAGTTCTTTTGTCAAACGACATATTTTCGATGTATTCTTTAAAATCTTCTGACTTCCCTTTTAAAATATGCAATTGATATGCCCTTTTACAAGAGTACACGTGGTCTCGGCATCTTGGCACTCCTTACAATTGTGTGTTCGGGCTACCGTAGGAGTACCAGCATGGCCCGCTTTTATGAAAATGGCTCTTCCATTCCTTGAATATCCACGCACACATCGCCTTTAACGCAACAACACTTTCAAGTGCTACAACACCTCTCCCTGCTACAACACCTCACCCTGTAACCTCACCCTGCTACAAACAGGTCTTTGTTGACCATGGACACAAATTCGAACATGACAGCTATGAATGGCACTGGGATGAATGATACACCAAGTCAATGAATATGACTTCAACGGTCAGCAACTCAACCTCAGTTGGATTCAGCCAATATGACAGTGTCAAATGCTACAGTCGAAAACAGCACTGAGCCTATGTCTACACCTGAGCCATGATGATGACTACGGGAAATGATACCTGGGAAACTCGACTGTACCTGGTAACGCGTGTACCTATAGATTTTGATGAGTGGCTGTTAATAATCGCTCCTTTTGGGATCAATTGCCTTTTCGCGTTTTTCTTGTTTTTTTGGTCGTTTCAGTATTCTGTATTTGCTGTTGTGTGGGATCAGAGGTGAGTTTTTATTATTGTCCCTTTCGCCCCCTCTTATGTCTCCGTTTCCTTTATACAACCCTCAGCACACCACCATGCACCATCATTTTTCTCCATCATCATCATCCCATTACAAGTACTATAGCCATTACAAGCACACACAAAATCTCATCACCACCACCATAACCACCACCACCATCGTCTATCAACAATTAAAACAAACACAGCATCGACCATCGTCATGCGGCATCATCACCATCCCACCGACATCAGAATCATTAATTATCGTCAGCATCACCCTGCATACATGACATATGGATAACTGATTGCCTCATTTTTGTTATCATCCAGAATCCAGCTGTTATTCTGACAGTTTTATTTTTTCGAGAAAATTTTCGTCTTCATAATCCTTCTTTCTTCTCTTATATTGGTGAATAATGTTTCAAAATATTAAGGCTTATGTTTAATCACTTAATTTTCCCATTGAAAAAAAATTATATGTATATAAACCCCTACAAAAAGTTCTGCAAAATCGAGTTTGAGAATAAATTTCAGGTACGCTATAGTTATTCCTGATATATCATTACCATTGGAAGATAATTTGTTCCCCTTTTATTGATATCGTATTTGAATGATGGTGTACTGCTTCAATGGGATATGGAATATGGGAAATGTAGTAAAATGTGTATGCTTTTAATGATCACATTGATGTTCTGCAATCAACTTTAACAATGGAAAGTCCTAATAACTTTGGGGATATTTTCTCATAATTTTTTTTTAATTCGCATTCGTATCATTTTTTCCTCTTTTGATTGTTACATATTTGTCATGGTGATGTCATGTGGGTCCACAGAACCCTTGAATACCACCTGATACATGGCAAAGCGAAAGATATTTTCCGTTTATTTCTGTAACACAACTCTGAACATTGATACATTTTAATGTGGGTTTTTAATAATTATTAATTTTTTTTATCATTTAAAAGTTCATTTATTCTTCTTTTATTAAAACCTATTTGCAATAGTAACATCATGTTTGAATGCACATAACTCTTAATATAATGCAAAGTAAAAAGTGAAAAGTTGCGAAATGCATTGTTATTGCTTGCAACAGACAATAATACTCACAATGTGCAACATTTAACTATCTGGCTTAACATTCAGTTGTTCTGTGCATGAAAGAACAAAACTATCGTTACAATCAGGGTGTCATTGAAAAGAGGAGTAAATGTGCTTGACATTGGTACCGGTATAAATTAAATACAAATTAGAAAATACCCAAAAAATTTTCAGTGCCTATAATCGAGTTGCGGAACTTCACTTTGAGATGTATTTTGCAACATTCGATCTTTTTCCTTTTCTCCATATCCTGATACTCTGTGGCATTGAAGCATGGCACAATCATTACAAATATGATAACATAAAAAGGGAATAAATTATCTTTACAATGGTATGAATATCAGGAATAGCTTAAAAAGCCGTACCTGAAAAGTAATAATGTCCCGAAGTCGATTTGCGGAACTTTTTGTGAGGGTTTATACACGAACCATTGTAATTATAACTTATAGTCTATAATATTTTAATAACCTTTTAGATTTGATTATTTTTTATCAATCAGTTTGGTTATTTCTTTATTTCTATTCTATCCCCATTTTGTCTGTATAATGACTTTTCATCTTCTATACCCACTTTAACTCCATTCTGTCATTAGATTTGATTTTATATCAGATTATATCTGCTGATATATTTTTTTGTGTTTTCATTTCTTTTATCCGTAATTAGCTAAACACAGTGACTGTCATTAACCGTAAAGTCACTACCGCATGTTCCATGTATATCCAAAAGCCAATTATTTTCGATTTCATCTTATTCATCTCATAGTTTCTCAACTCCTCATCATACATGTTACATCAGTAAACTTTCAGATCATGTTTGTTTAACCTCATTTTCTTATTTATGTGTATTTCTTGTTCGAATAGCATTTCTTTTTAATATTCCTTAACTTCAAAGTGCAATTACCTTTTTAAAAGCCGTCATCGCTTACATTTTTTGGTACTATATAATAACTTTCATTTTCTTTGTTTTAAAAAACAAATATCATGAACAAAATATCAATCGCTCCCAGACCCTTGGATGATATGGGTGTGGTAAGTTGAAATATATTAAACTTGCCGTAGCCATAGCCTAGAAAGATTGCATGCTAGATGATCTGTCACAACTGGCCAGATACGAAACGTAAAAGAAGCAATATTGAATCTATATGCGGCTTGACAATTACAGAGTGGATGTTAATTTTTGATAGCTGTCAAAGCGAAGAAAAACTCTTTGCGTGCATTTTGGTCGCTTTGACGACAATACATGACAATGAACGTCCGTAAAAAAAATAATAATAAATAATGATAAATATAGATAAATAGACAAATAAACATAAATGAAATGATGAATGAAAGAATGAATGAACGGAATAAAAAGAAAAAAGAAGAGATATTTCACGAACTGCATTTAATGGATATTCAATCAAAATATGTCGAAAATGGACATGCATCTTCAAGTATTAGTTCATCATAACGGATAATGATACTACCTGTCTTTTCATGATCCAGCAATGCGTGAACGGGCCGTAACCAATTATAGCAAAGGTTTTAAACGTCTCCTTTTAGTGGCGCGTTTGCATATTATTTTGGAATCAGGATATTTATGAATTACATGGTAATTAAAACATATCATAGAGAGCGTAATCAGCGATAAATTTGAATTTGTTCCGATGCAGGACATTCAAAGAGTGTAGTAGAAGTGGAAGAAAGAAAAGTGGATAGTAGATAAGGCAGTTCCAAAAATATTTTATTGCAAGTTGTATTGCATGTAGACATAAATGTAATGGTGGAATGTAAACTCCTTACCAAGTGTTTGTCTGTGGCAAGGTTTCTATTTTTAGCACTTATTCATTTTCAGACAGGTCTAGGCATTACTAGCGGTAAATTACCACTGTGGTTTAGGCACACTTTGACTAGTGTCCGTTTGGTCCTACCTCTGGTCAAATTCTATTCATTCATACCTGTTCGTGTAATTATTTGGTCTAATTCCACTTGACCTATTACCTATTTTTCCCTCCTCTTTTTTCTTTCTTTCTTTGCTTTTTCCTGGCAAGTTTAAATTGATGGTTTGTAAAGCTTGCGACGTAGGTATATATAGAGAACGCTAGATTGTGACTTGGGTTTACTCTGTTGTGTCCTACATGGTTAACTTTAACACCGCCTTTTCGAATGATGGGGTATTAACATGATCACAAACTGATTTGATATAAAGTGTTTATGTAATTATGTTCGTCATTCATTATTCATAAATTATTTTCATCTATTTCAAAATTAAGAAAATGATAACTGTAATAAATCAATGTTGCAGCCCATGTACGTTACTTTGTTTTGAGTGATACAGCTTTTTCTTCTTTCCGCCTGATAAAACTCAAACTCATATAACAATTACTAATGTTTTCGATTATAATTTCAATTTTGATTTACAGATCGTTGACGACATCGACTGTACAAGAGCTAGACGTTGCTTTCGAACGGTGAGAAAGTCTTAGACAACAACGGGAGAGGTGATGACATTGGTGATAATGAGGACTTCTGCTATATTTAACAACGGATGACTTTTATCAAACCTGCATATAACGATCATCTTTTTTTTTTTTTTAAGTAATACCCTGGTAGATAGTAGATAGCAGGTAGAATGGCTTTTATAGACAGGTTAAAAAAAAATTATTTCTACTGCGAGGTAAAACAATGTGACCGATAACACGGGTGGACTTTATAGAGTGGTGGCCACTAACACAGGTTTAAATTTAAATATACGTTGTATGCTAATTTGCTCACAAAGCATATTGGTTTGTATTACAGTACATTTTTTAAATGACCTTTTTTTCAAGTCCTAATCATCTTTTTACGTGTGGCAATGGCAATATAGATACGTATGATATCCGTGCATTTTTGATCGACGTTTATTAAATCAGCCGCGGGAAATGAGGGGGGGGGGGGGGGAGGGGGGGAGGGGGGAGGGGGGGGGGAGCTTACCTAAAAATTTAAGTTCAGCAACCAATATTTAACAAATTTTATTCTATAAGATGTCATAATGTTTTTAGGAAGAGTAAGAATTCTTAGAATTCAATGAGTTTGGAATAGCTACTGCCATTTAGATATTAAAAGATCTGGGATGAATTTTAAGCAAATGTGTCCGATTTTTAATAGTTTTTTTGAGGGCATAAATATTAAAATGGCTTCTAAATGTGGACATGGGTATGATTGCCATTAGTTGGTGTAAACAGGTTTTGTAATATATCATTCTATTTTAGCAAAAGTTGGATTGAAGATTTATATGAACATGTACCCAAGGTTTTTATTACATGTAACTAATATATTCTATTTTGTCGTCTGGTTGAACCAAAAGTGTGCGTTTTGTTTTTGTATATGGTGTCATAAATCGTGCCTTAATTAACTTCCTTCCAGTGCCATTCTACATTATACAGAAATGTACATACGATTCCGATAAAACAGTATTTCGTATAATATAGAAAGGGTTAAATAAGAATCATCTCGTAATTTAAAAGTGAATTATAGCTACCCTGCCCAGTAACGCAAAGTTGATTTTTGGCATGCATCTTTAATAAGGTATAATTCTTTATTTGATACCTAAGAAAACAAAACAAATTAAAAGGCTACACCAAACTACAAACAAACAACTACACAAACAATACAACAAAATAGATATTAATGATAATGATTAATAAAATAATAATAATAACAATAGGCCTAATATTCCAGAATCCCAATTGAAATGAGAAAGTTGGTACGAGAAAGTTTGACATCATAGTCATGATAAGTAGCATAATATGCTACTTTTTTTTTTGTACTAAAGATGCATTCACTTAATTGTTATACACGAAAATAGATATCCGCGTTGTCATAAAGTCGATTCAATGATAACATATATATATATATATATATAAGGCGAAATGAATGAGACAGATGACTCGAAACGTAGCTCTCAAATTCCTTTATTTCACAAGCTTTCGGCCGACATGGCCTCGTCAGGCTACAAAATAAGACGAATTTGAGAGCTACGTTTTCGAGTCATCTGTCTTCTCATTTCGCTTTTACTAAATAAAGAATGGTTCACTGCAAATAGCACGTTATTCAAGGGGCCCGTTTTCAAACTATTATATATATATATATATATATATATATATATATAATATTAAATTCTTCTTAAACGTCAACCGGCCGGTTGTTATGTTTTTGCTTCGAATATTGACAATGAATGTTTAGTTTATAAGAGTATCAACCCTTGGAGTTTTTTGTACTTCAATAAAGATCTTTCAAGCGGTTTAATGAATAATTTCAGATATTGCCGTTCCGTTAATTTTTTTCCAGCGATGTAATGAATTTTGCCTTTCATCTTAATTTGTGGGATCAGTATGAGTGTGTATATTGTCAGACAGTGTCTTTTAAAAGGATTGTGTTTATTTGATATCTGTTTACAGAAATAATTATAGATATAGTATGTACTGTATGATTGTTTAGAGATGCAACGGTGCGAGTGGGTGGTAAAGGGGAATAAATGGAATATAGAATTTTTTTAATGTTAAATAATTTTGGTTACATATGACTAAATTTGATTTAAATGTCACTACCGATTATGGAGTTATATGTGTATAAAAGATCAGATATTCAGAGCGAGAATATGCCACTGCTCATGGACCTTTCCAAACTTGGGAATATGTTGACGTGAGAAGAGAAAGAAGAGAAGAGGATGGGAGGGAGGGAGGAGAGAGAGAGGGGAGGGGGAGGGGAGAGGAGAGAAAGAGAGAAGAGGAGAGGGGGGGTGAATAGGATATTGAAAAGGTTGGTCCGTTATCATGTGAGAATATTGAGGATCATAATGTGTGTAAAGAAGAGTCTGGGTCACGGAAGAGAGATGGGTAAAAAGGAGTGTTTTGGGAGAAGAGAGGGGGAGAGTCGGAGGGGGAAAGTGAGCTGGGGGGGGGGGGTAGGGAAGAGACAGACTACTTCGACGAATCTTTGCTTCAAGAGAATGGAATTAGTGTGTCGTCTGAAGAGAGATTGGGAACAAAGATTGTAAGTGAGAGAAACATTGAGAGGGTATAAGGAAGGGAAAGAGAGAGAGAGGGAGATGTTATTAAAAAAAGACATATGCCTCATTCTACACCGTGAAGCAAAGCTACAACTACATGTATGATGTCACCCGATGGGAACCAAATATATTTTGCTTGTTATATCAGTGGTCGACAGACAAAACCGAGCAAACTGATTTCATTTTGACAGGAGACATAGCTTGTTTCACTTATATCACTCATATCCCTGGGCCCATATTCATAAAACCTTACTGAAGCTAGTTGTCAACTAATTGCGCATGGAACAGTACACCTTTAGGTGATAACTAGGCCTACACGTATGAAGGTTTTATGAATATGGGCTCAGAAATATAAAACTCTCGACATCATGCACCACATTTCTTTCGTTGAAAAAAAAAAAAAGAGAAAGAATGGAAAAGGAACATATTATATTAGCCAAAACGCTGTCTCAACTGCACTCACACTTATTAACTACAAATACGCAACACACACACACACACACACACATGCTTTCCATTCTTCTTCCAATATCTTTACTCTAAAAATGTTCATTTTTTTGTCTTTTCCTGGTTTTCCTTTCCTTAATCTCTTTTCTTTTTTCTTATGGCAAGGATCCTCTTGTGCATCTTCTCTATCGTTATTACATATTCCCAATATCACCATTTCATTGTTACCCCGTTACAACACAAGAAAGCTGATGTGCTTTTGTTTCTTGTCTCATTGTTTTAAATTTCTACCTGTGTAAAATCCTTTCAACATCGCTATGAAAATAAATGACACATTTGTTTAGACGTTTTAAAAACAATATGATATATGTTATTTCTTCCTTAAAAAAAAAAAAACATTGTACATTTGATAAGAATCAAAGTCTGCAAACAAAACTTAGCAGTTTGGAGGCTTTATTTAGTTAATCAAATCAAACATTTGATGTAATTGATTACTCTTGACAAAAAAAACGGAACCAGGACACAAATTTAATTTTAGCCAACCATAAGTAAGGACAAATAAACAATTAAAATAGGTGTTACTTCAGCAAATTTTATTGAAAGTATGGAGTAAAAAAAAATACTGTATGCAAAATGTCCACATAATTTTCACACAAGCATAGAATGGAGCATTGGGTTTCAACACATGAATTGTAAACGAATTTGTTTTTCACAAAATATAAAATAAATAACAAAAATAGATTGAAATAACTTTTAAAATTATCAGCTTAGCCATATAAAGTCAATAGACAATGTTGAAAATTATCAAAAGAAGATGATTGTATGTATGGACCTTTCATTAATCGATAAAATAGTTGTTGAAAAAAAAAATGAAAAGATAAAAATCAATAAAATATCATAGCAATTCATGATCAATATAAATGAAGGAGAAAAATGTACTTGACCATAAATAAGATACTAAAATAAATGAAAGTTTCATATTTTTTGGATAGCATCTAATGTAGTAAACCAGTAGCGAAAATAATCATCCAAGATCATAAATTACATCATTACACATAAAAATCCCCAATTTACTTCATCTTCATCTTATTTTCCATCATTTTCTTAAGAAAATTATATTGGCTGGTACAATGCAATATTCTGGTGAAAATGGAAAAAAGGAAAAAAAAAAAGAAGCTAAACAAATATTATAATATGAAGAGTTTCATAGCAAAAAAGGTTAAATGCCAATTTTGATATTTACAGGGAAGTCCACTACAGTCAACACCCTTAATCATGAGTACGGATATAATGATATTTATTTTGCAGCAGAAGCCTTCTCTTTATAGTCTATTGTTTTTACCTTAACCCTTCATAAGTCAAACAGTTTCTGAGTCAATGCTATTTCTTCAGTCCCCCCCCCCCCTTTTTTTAGGCAAGGTTGACTAAGCTGAAATTTATGCAAATTTTGACAATTTTTCTGACAAAACTTCTATTCAAATGTAAGGTTATTTCTAGTAATGCAAACATCACAAAAGTATCTGTAAGCAAAAATTATAAGTGTAAGCACAATACAGCACATAATTATACAGAATAGTTATATCAAAAATGCAAATAGTTGAAAAAGCTGAAATAAATGCCTTGGTCCGGGAATGCATTCTCAAAATTGAATGACAGAGCAAAAGGTGATCATTCATGCTATCTCTCATAAGAAGTCATTTGGTTCAGCTGATTTAAATATTGGTGATATTCACGTTCTAATTTCTAATGTTAAAATTATTCTGTAGGGTTGGCAACTATGCATATAAAATAAGGCACATATGCATAATAACAGACTCTTCTCACAGCTTGTTACATATATAATATTGATATGCCATGCAGGGAGTAGGAATATAGCTGGACAACAACCCTCGGACAACCACCAACCAGGACAACGACCACCCAGGACAACTACCCCTAGGGTTACAGAAAGGTTGTATTGTGTTCGACGCAGGCCTAGGTGCTCCGTATATTAATATATTTGTGCAAATTCTCCTTTGCTTTCTACCTTGAAAGTAATTTTCAATGTAATAACGTGTAAATAAATTCTTAACGTGCTTTGTTAAATCGGCCACTCCGTCGTCTCTCTGGCTCAGGTTCGGACTCGGACGGACCTCTTCTTCTGCTTCGTCTTCCTGCTTGCTGTGGCTGCTCTGCGGTCGTCGACGATGTCGGCTGGGAGTCTGTCCGAGGTCGACGACCTGCTTGTTTCTGGTTTGTAGCACTAGGAGACATGATATTCCAGACTTTGGGTTTAGGTGCTCTAGAAAGGAACAAATAAAGATCAAGATTTGTATAAATAGGTTGTTGACAAATAAAAGAGAAATTCTACCAAAACTTGACCACCACATCTTCAAATTCACAAATTCACACATCTTCATCCACAAATTACAAAACAACTACAGAGGAAACTTGTTAAATACAGAGATCTGATATAACAAGATTCCTGATATAACAAGGTAATTTTGTTGGTCCCAGCTGTTAAAATCCTTCTTTTCTTTTTTTTTTTTTTCTTTTAACCTTTATAGAAAGAGATTCCTCGTAAATCATTATTTTCATGGTTCAAAAGATCCTTGTTATAAAGATTTCCCCTGTACAGTTTCTTTGACTTATTTTTATGTCTTTTGTTTTTGTTTGCAAAATTCAAGGCCAGATCTTTTAAAAGCCTAATTATGCAAAAAAAAAATCATCACATTTTAGCAAATGAAAGTGAAAATAATTATATTTATATGAATAAGATAAGAAAACTTAATTTGCATTGATTTTGTACATGTTTTTTTTTTTTTTTTTTTTTTTTTTTGCAGCAATTTTCAGTCAAACAAACAGGGTTAAAAGGTTGTGCAACACTGTCACAAAATGCCCAATTTTCACAAAAATGGTATTAAATGATGCATCATCAAAAAGTCAGCGAAAAAAAAATTGGTCCAGAAAGTATTACTCACGGTTCTTCAGGTGAGAACATGAGGACTAGATTCTCTTTCTTGACCTGGACCTCTTCGTGTGAGTCCAGCTGAGGGGTCCAGCTCTTAGTGCCTACAGAGGAGAACAAAAGAAAATGACATATATGTCAATTTATTTCAAAGTTCATTTAACAATAGTGCATCTTCACTTAGATGTTATCCATTTACACTTTTTCTGTGTACATGACTCCTTATTCAAACAAACAAAAAATACTAAAGTTGCGAAGTTATAAAGAATAGTAGATTATCTTGAACATATTACTTGATCGCTAATGATGATGGGCTGGGAAAAGTCACATGCTATTGTGACAGAACTGGGTTGTGCTGGGATACCATTTACCAGACAATTAAACAGAATTATGTAGTTTGTGTCCTGTCAATCACTAACAATTATTTATCATGCAACATGGAAACAGCCCCCATGTTCCATTCAAGCAATCACTCAGATAAGTTTCAAAACACAACCTTATCACGAAGTAGCACAAGACTGTCAAATCGCATTTTGACTCAAAACGACATTGTCGTCTTGACTTTACTAAAGCTAATCCTCATTCACTCCTAAAAGATCTAACCTGATTCTAATCTTCATAACCAGTGCAGCATGTAAGGTAATACTAGCTACTCTCTAAATAGATCAAGAAGACTTATTACTAAAATGATAATAACTTAGTTGCAAACTCTTAAGCCCAAATTCTGAACCGAAAACTGTGTTTCTATGAGTTGAAGTTCGAGCAAAGCTCTTGTGCAATCCTTATGTCTGATGTTAACTGATGCATCAAACAAAAGGCTTACACAATAGCTTTGCACAAACTTGCAACTCAAACAAACTCAGTCTTCGATTAAAAATATGGGCCTTAGAATGTTGCCAACTTAACCATTTGAACCTTGAATTATCTGCACATTTTGTGAAATCCACAATGTACAAGCTTTATTCACTAGGTTGAAACAGGAATGAGTATGAGTTAAAGGTGCTCTTATATGTGATTTGGAATAGCGCCATCTTTAGGTGAAAGACTCACAAAAAATTTAAGACCGTGAATCCTAATTTAAAAAAAAAATTCAAGGGAAAATAGAAAGGGATGGAAAGTGGCCTTTGGGGATAATTTACGATCTGTCCTGGCTGGTAAACCGGCCTATCAAGTTCAAAGGGTTAAGAGGGGAAATGTGAGAAGATTTTACCTTTAGTTCGCCGATGTTCACTGTAGACTCTGATCGGTAAGGATGATGGAATGGGAGAGGAGACAGGTATAATACTCATATCCATAGCAGCTTGGAATGTGATGTTTCCTATAGTCTTGTCAGGAGTACTTATAGCTCTCTGCACATCAGGGAGACTCTCCTGTACACAAATGATGATATAATTTTACTGTTATGATCTTAATAACATAAGCATAAATATTTCGGACTGCAAGTACCCCATTATTACACTTTGCCATCACTGCTGATATTTCAGACTACAATAATCAGTTTTGTTCAAGCATGCTTGTATGTTTATAGTTAGGCCCTGCCTGAGTAA
The DNA here is from genome assembly GCA_940671915.1 of Paracentrotus lividus. Lineage (NCBI taxonomy): Eukaryota > Metazoa > Echinodermata > Echinoidea > Camarodonta > Echinidae > Paracentrotus > Paracentrotus lividus. The sequence continues at coordinate 30,128,449 of CALNVZ010003433.1, forward strand.
TGTTCTGGGCCATGATCGCTATGTCCATTCACTAATAAGAAGGACTACTAATGTCTTATTTTGTGCTATTATACTTTTACACTGTATGCTTTATATGGAAATAAAGACTACTTATTTCATATCATAAACGATTGAAATACATATGGTTGTGTGTTATGAACTCGCCACCCAAATAGGGTGGTGCTGTTACGCTTTTTGCTATTTTTCAGCATTAATTTGTCAATATTTTCCAAAGTAAGAAAGTTTATGTAACAAATTTGATATCATTTTGAAGCTATGTTACTGTGCAAGCTCCCTGTGAAGTTTCATTGTTCTAGGTAACATTTTGGTGGAGTTACAATGGTTTAAGTTTGCGCCTGTACAAAGTCAATGGGAAATTTTACATTTTGTGGTTGATTTGGGGAAAACTTGAATTTCTCTGCCAAATGTTCGCTTATGACTGTGAAAGTGGTACCAAACTGAAGCTTATAAACTGCTTTATACCATGAAATCACTGAACAATAGGTTTGATGTTACAATAGTATCCAGTAATAACAATTGTTATTTGTCCTAAAAAGACAATGCATCCTGTACAAAGTCATTAGGAATTAGAGATATTGTAGTACCGTTGGGAAAACTGCAATATCTCTGCCAAATTTTAGCCTATGATTGTGAAATTAGCACCAAATTGAAGCTTTTAAACTGCTTTATACTATCATATCACTTTAACAATATGTTTGATGGTGCAACAGTACTTGGCAGGACCCAACCCCCTCATGAATTAAAAAAAAGCTATATTTTCAGAGCTAAATTTAAGATCGTTATATTTTTCATTCTAAAACTGTCAATCATAACGAATTATACCTTGTTTGAAAGGTCTTATTATTCTCTGCCAGAATATAATAATATTATTAATATTTGGGTGATTATAGATGACTTGACGATAAAAACAATGAAAAAATGAAAAAATCTTAATTTCCTAAATTTTTACCTAATAACTTTTTATCTTGCACCTGGTTTAATTCTTCAATGCAGATTTAGATTCCTTGAGGAATTTCCTTTCAGAAAATGTATAGTTTTGATATATTAGGGTGTATACTTTTCGAGATACAGGTCTTTGAAGTGAAAAAGTGCCATTTGTAGTGAAATTGGCATGTAACGCAAAAGGCGGCGAACTTATAACACACGGCCATATAACAATACAAGTACAGTCTATTCCTGTTTTAACAGCATTACCAAAATATTTATGTTATAAGACAACTCCCCCTGTTTCAATTTCAAACAATTCATATGCACACCGACATATTCAGTACTAAACCAGAGTTTTGTTATAAAAATTTCCTTGAATACATGCACATTTGTAGGTCCTGAGCACCTAATTATAATGGGAGTGACCTGTACTAATATTTATCACACCATATCGGAGAATAATTTTCCCAGTTTCCAATCATGGCAATTTGCTATGCAGTATTGTGCGATTGCTATACAAAATTCTTTTCAGTACGGAGTAGCAACTTTATACATAGGAATGTGCATACTTCATTGGAAAAACTGTCTATCAAATCTGAAAAGCAAAATTATCCCCTGCATATGAAAACATATTTGATGCTTTATTTGAAGGAAGCAAAATCTGTGTTTTATATATGCACGTTCTACACAGAATCATTCTTGGAAGAAGTAATGTACATGTGTGACGTTACAACAAATTGAATCTCACAATATGAGGACTAACATTTACCTTTGAGGAGTTCTGATCGTAAGCCTCCCTCAGGGGTGACCTCAAACCAGGATCTGGGGTCACATGCTCACTAACACGTACCCGACGAACCCGTTCCTCTATACCTGTACTGGCCCCGCCCTCTTCCATCGCCCCTGCTTTCTCTTTTTCAGGCTTTGACTGGGGCAGGTGAGGGGTGCCACCTTGCACCTTAGGGCTTGCGTTGGTAGCGGGGGTGTTGGTACCTGGTGTGTTGGTCCCAGGGGTATTGGCTCGTCGGGCAGATGCGAATGCTCGGCGGGCAGAGTTAACAATGGCTTGAGCGGAGAGCAGTCTTTCTCTGATGAAGGAAGTAAAAAGATAAAAAATAAAAAAATGAATTATTAGCATTAGAGCAAAGCACATGTACAGGCCACTCTTATTATAATGAGGTGCTTAAGATGAAATTTATAATATAAAGTTAATTGAAACTGAAAATCATCTTCTATCTTAAATAAGTGAATGGAGATGTGTCGCTTGCAATTGTAATTGACACATACAATTGACACAGCGCAAATCCATGGTTAGCAGCCTGATAGACCTTTGGCTCACTTATGCCTACAGGACTTGCTAATTTTGGGTGCAGTGGTTCCATGTCTCAACATCAATATTCAATCCTAATTGTGTTAATACATGTATTTGACTGGGACTAAAATTAACACTCAGCTTTATAATACTCAGGCGATTCTTGTTCGACCTTAAGGTTTCCAATATTCTTTACAGCAAGAGCTAGAACAGTGATTATCATTATTATTATTATTTTTATCCTTCTATCAAAGTTGACCAATCCCGTTAAGCAAGTTCCTCTAGATGATTTATCCCATTGCTTTCGCCCAAGATAGGCCCATTGCATACATGTACCTGGTAGGAACTGCCTTGTTTGCAGGTGTCTTAGGGCTTTGGCGTATGACCCTAGGTGATCGGCCAGAGACTGCCTTTGGTGACAGGAGTGTTGGTGTCTGGAAACAAAATTAAAACAAAAAAAATTTCTATATTAATTAGTATTTTAATACAACACATATGTTTGTGAGCTATAAACATTCTTTAATCTTTATTTTCCAATCTTAAATCATGTGAGCTAAATGAACACTGGTTGACTACTACCTTAAATCTTAAATGTGATCAGTACATGGGGGCTCACGGCAATTTAGACCCTGTAAGGCTAAAAAATGGCCCCTACCAACCAAATTATTACCACTGAAAACATGTACACAAGGGCGATTTTGCCCAAAAAGAGTTGAAAGAGCCCCCATGAAGGAAAAAATATTTTCTACACTGAATGTGATTACCTTGAGTACTCCAGGAGTACCAGCCTTCTGCACCCCATCTGCAATGGGCGCCACCGCCACTGCTGCCCCACCTGGTGTCTTACCCGGTGTCTTAGCTTGGTCTTTCTCCTGTACGGCCTGTTTAGCTGCCTCTGTCTGCTGCTCATCAAACTTTCTCAGATCAAATTCAATCTCAGAGGCTAACTGACGATCAGCGGAGAGGATATCTACATGGAACATGAAAACAGAAATGTATCATTATGTCTACAGTATATTTATGACCAAATAATAGATATTTACAGAGTTCGCACTATACTTGCAGAACAAAATCTCTGATTTTTCCCTGATGGATCTTCACATCCCATCAGAGCTACCTTAGGTTTGCCAGAAAGGCAAAGGTGTGGAGCCCTTGGTTGGGGTCAGGTGTTGAAGAACCTCAATGAAATACACAATTCTAGCTATTTTAAAGGTAATCTTTGAGGAAAAAAAGGAATGAATAAATAAAATAGAAGATGAATTTTTTTTCCCGGATAATAACTCATAAATCTGATTTACAATCAAAGGATTATCACCGTACTGAGGTTAAAATCTGAACCGGTAATGAATGAGGTCAGTCAAAATGTGGTCAGAGCTAATTACTGGTAGAAGTACACCAACCTTTAATCTCATTGCGATAGTCCTTCATCAGTTCCTTGAGGTACAGCATCAGGTCACCTATCAATGGAGAATGTTTCTCTTCCAGCTAATAGGATACAAAAAACAAATGCAGATCAATATTTTCAAGTGTAAAGTAATTATCTTAATCGTCCAACACAACATCATCGCCATCATTAGTTTCATCTTTATTCTCATTATCAGCATCATCGTTATCCTCATCATTATCATCATTGCCACTATCATCTTCATTCTAATCATCTCCATCATCTAATATCTTCATCATCATCACCATCACCATCACCATCACCATCATCATCATCATCATCATCACCATGATCGTCGTCAACTCTCTCTTACCAAGTGCTTGAGGGCAATGATGACAGGAATGATGTTCTCAATGACGTTCTTCTTGACAACCTGAGAGATGAGTTTGGTCTTGGCCTGGGCCATGACAGCTTCAGCCATCTGCATCTCTTCAACGATGTCATCAGGGTTGGCCTGCTTGGAGTGGAGAGTAGCAAGCTTGATCTCCTGAAAATAAAAAAAGTAGAGGATGTGAGTCATTAGCATCACTTAAATCATGGTCACCATCCTTATCATCATCCAACTTACAGTGCCCATTATTACCCTCACCCTTACCATCATAAATATTACAATCATATTGATTATCAACGATCATAATCATGATGTTGATCATCTTTTTCACTGGCATCATCATCATCACCATCACTAAATATTAATACCTTCATAATTAATCACCACCACCATAGTCATTATCATCATCATAACCATAATTAATACAATCATAATCATCATCTTCATCACCACCCTCATTGCCAGCACCCCCACCACTACCAGCCATCTCATCTAGCAATATTCATCATCCTCAACATGATCATCAACATCATCATCATCATCACCATAATTGATACAATCAGAATCATTATCATCACCACCACCACCATCACCACTACACACCATCATCATCACCATCTAGCAATATTCCCCATCATCACCATGATCATCATCATCATTATTATCATCATCGTCACCACCACCTTCAAATATTCTTAACCCAACCTACACCAATCATCCCAACACTGTCATCTGGTTTCTCACCTTACAGCCAAGTATCTGGAGTGTATCTTGCAGTATAAAGCTGGACTCATCGTCAAAAGGAAGCACGCCGTCTACGAATGCTCCTAAAACCTAATAAAATTTTAAAAGAGGAATAAATTATTAGTTTGAATAATTATTTCAAAAAATAAATCATAACATTCTGAATGATAAAGTGCCTTAGGATTCAAAAGGCTAATGATTACTACCCCAGGCTTAGAGCATCCCAAGAATCTCATCAGGGCTCCGTAATGCCAAGGCTTAAATAAAATCATAAAAAATAAAAATAAAATAAAATGCATCTACCTACACCATGTATGACCAACCAAGAACATTGTTCCAAGCACGCTTTGTTCATAGGACTGACCAGTATCCAAGATGAATTCAGAATTTTGGATTTGAAAACCTTTTGTTACAGGGAGGGGGCTGGGCAGATATTCCTTAACCTCATGTGTGTGTGTGTGTGGGGGGGGGGGTAGTGTGGTGAAAAGTCATCTGAGGAATTTGAATCCTTCCTTTTGTGGATCTCTGTCCAGTGATCCCTCTGTCCACTGATCCACTAGATCACAGTCTTGCCTCATAGATAAGGCACTCACTTCTGTTTTACTTCCATTATTTTCTTGCCCTTTGATCCTTTTTTTGTGACCATCAGAATAGATGATCAAAATATGTGGCATGGATTTAACACAAGTTATTGCTCTTTCCAGAGCAATATGGTATAATCATGGTCAAATAAGTATAATTATGGTCAAAGCTCGAGTAAACTACCAACCATACACAGTTTCAAATTGAAGTTTAAAACATTAAATTTTGATCATACTGGGCACACTCTTCAAGACAGAGAGCAAACAATGTACCTCTTGTATAAGTTTGGCTGTGAGCTTGAATCGTTGTTCATCTGTCATGTGTTTGAGCATGAAACGGAAGATGGTCATCCTCTTGTCAGAGTTCTCTCGTCCTTCTAGACTGAACAGCTCCCTCTCTCGGTCAGACTGGGAGAACTGATTGAAAACTAGAAAGATATAAAGAGACATTAGGATTACTACCATTTGATAAACCAAATACTCAGCTGTTTAATTTCCAATAGATTTACAAGAAAGGCGTGAAGTCTCATAACAAAACAGACTGACACATTCAATAACTGGTAATTAATCTACTAAGTAGTAAAATTTTTTTAAATGAGAATCAGTACTGATTCTCATTTTAAAAAATTAGCTTGTTTGATATTTTTCAAACTACTGCATTTTTAACATTCCTTGAATAATGCAAGACAGTTTAATTGTATTAATTAATTCCAGAGCCCTTCATTGACTTCAAATGCTGCAAAGCAAAGCATGCATCTTAGCTTCAATCTTATTAAGTTATAAAACATACCTGAATGCTTGCGGTAATTGTTGAAGTGGAAGACGCCCTCAACGAACTGCTGCATCAGCATACCGGGATGTCGCTTCAGAAGTAGCTCCACCAAACAATACTCAGCTGAGAAAAAAAAAACCACAACCATCATGAAAAACCTAAGTAACACTTTTGCACAAGTACAACTACACTAACTATAAAGGCCATGTGTTTTGAACTCGCCACCCAAAAAGGGTGGTTTTGTTATGCTTTTCCAAAAATAAATTCGCTTAATGAATGATACATGTTTCTCAGCTAAATTGAGGGATATTGCCATGACATTGGTCTTATTTGAAAGCTGAATGCAAGCTCTATCATAGCTGTGAATTTAAACGAATTAGCACTTGAACTCGTGACACTGCACGTGACTGAATATGAAAAGGCGAGGGTGGTTGAGGGGGGGGGGGGGGAGAGGTACACATAAAGTCTATGGGATTTCGCGCCCTACTGTACATTCTTACGTTATGGCCATGATAACTTCATGGATATTTACTTTTGTGCTGCAAGCTTTTAGGACTTAAAAGCTTATTGTCTCATGCATCTTTTGATGCCACATTTATAAAGTTTCGGCCGTTTAGTAATGTGTAGTTTCAAAAATCGCCGCGCTATGTGCGGTCAAAATGACAATTTTCCCCATTGACTATTGTACATGAAGTAACTCAAAACAGTTCATGCTGTACATGAAACAGATTACATCAATGTAGATAACCCAAAAACCTTTTGAGATAGAGGTCTGAAACTTTGTAGGCATATTTATTATAAGATTTCATTTCTTAAATCTACAGGAAATTTCCTTTTAGAAAATGTATACTTTTGTAGATACAAGCTTTTATAAACTTTGGCCTCACCATTGCCAAAATCTTGGGGAGGGGCTGCCCCCTCCCCCATCCCCTAGTTGACAAAAATCCTCGGGCCCTTTAGGGTTAAGAATTTGTTTTAAAAATGAAGAAACAACCTACAACTATATCTTTCCTGAAAGGAAATTTCAAGAGCAATCTAAATATAGTGAGTAAGTTAGCCTTAGACTAAAGGCAGGAAAAATATTGGGGGCTCCAAAGAATAAAAAAATAGGGCCCCCAAAAAATCAAATATTTTCTTCAAAAAAATGTTACTACTTCACCCTACATTATAGTGGATGTCATTTCTGAAATCTACAGGTAATTTCCTTTCAGAAAATGTATACTTTTGTAGGGATAGAGTTAATATTTTAAAATTTATGACACTTTGATTATGATGGGTGCACAATTTTTAGATTTAGGTTATGTAACACAAAAGGGGGCGAGTTCAAAACCCATGGCCCTAAGCAAAAATTTACTAGTCAGATACTGATTTTGGATTAAACGGAGAAATTTGCATGGGGTTGATTTCACGATTTCAGGTTTTAATACTACAAATGCAGTGTAGGTTTCTATTGAAGTAGAAATTTTCACAACTGACGTGCAAAAATATAACCCTCATGACAGTTTTAGCTTTTACAGAAGCTGAACACTTTGTCAGGGTTGTATACCAGATAAGCGAATATCCACATTGACATGAACACATTACAAATAAACACAAGCCTACTGGTTTTAAAAATGTGACCAAATCAGGGAAGAAGAGCCGATTATCTTAGCACTTAAATAATTCTTTTCCTCAAACACATTAGAAATCGTATCTTACCAAAGTCTTTAACAGTGTCAACATCATCCACGATGACAGAAACAAAGCGAAAGAAAAGCGGTCCCCTCCACTTTACATAGTCCTCCTGATGAAAAAGAAATATCAAAGAAATAATACAAATAAAGAAAAGCTTCAAAAATTCATCAATCAATCATTTATTTCTCATTAAAAACACATGACAAACAATTTTGTAAAAAGCACAAAAGAGGCTTGTTGAAAATAATTGTTTGTTATGTAATAACCAAATCATTATAATCATTATACTATAGTTTAAAATAATTTTAAATACTAAAAAACATCAAAGTAAACAGAGAACAAAACCATATCATGATGAAACTATTATCAGATCATCATAGCTATGGCAAATTTCACTCAGCTGCAGGTAGTAAAATAATATCAACTTTCCAGTGCTGCATGTACCCTGAAAAATCACCAATGCAAACATGCACATGTGGGACAAACAGCTTGAAGGAGTCCCTTCTATAATATTATCTGGCTGACCTAGAATTTCTACAATATTCCTTACCAGGACAAGTTGGGTGAGCTGAGTGAGTGTCTGTTTCCTGACTAGTTTATCCTTGTCTCTCAAGCAAGCAGCTAGATTAGGCACATAGCGATCAACCAGGTTGGGGTACCTAGATGGGGATAAGGTCAAAGGTCAATGGGTCACAGAACAGATGACACAATGGAAGGGAAAAGAGCATTGTGAGTTATGGACTAATTAATTGGTCAAATTACGAAGTGTAGAGCCACAAGACGATAAATATAGTTCAGTACAAGAAGGTGTGAATTCAAAAGACATTAAATGTTTTGGTATTATGATTGACATATTTTTATAAAATTCAAGTGTTATTTCAAAGCGGTCTAAACACCAATTTTGACATTTTCAGGCAAGGCTCGTTATACATAGGATAAAGAAAAATAAAATACATTGCAAGCCATGCCTTTTTCATCTCAGTTGATAAAGTAGTTTTGAATATGTGTTAAAACATGATCTTTTTAGCAACTCCAAATATCTCTCAAACTGGCAAAAATGGATACAACCAGCTTTGTAATGAATTATTACTTTTCTTTCAAATATTTGATTTGTATTATAAAACTACTTGATTAGTACTCTATAGAAAAATTATGTGTGTACTATGTCCTTTTTTATTCTAAATGAAATAAAACAAATACCTGATGCACAGATCACACATGACCAAGGCAACATTATTTCTGACTGCTGCATCTTCAGCAATCTCCAGCTCACGTGCAAGTGCTGCGATACACTGCTTGGCGAGGCCCTCATGATGGAGACAAAGCTTGCCTAGTGTGACGAAAGCGTGGGCACGTACGGCCATTGAGACCGGGGAGGAGCCGTCAGTTCGGAACTGGGAGAGAGGCTGCTGAGAGAACTGCGTGAGGCCTTGGGAGTTGGGAATCTCAGATCCTGGAATATTACAATGTAAACAGAGGTGTATTAGACTAAACCTGACCTGAAATTCGATCCTTAGTGTAAGCAGGCACAAAATGGTCGGCACTTTGGGGCGACTGTGAAGTGAGGGTGACCTGATGTATCATACTTATACTATTTCGTCAACAAAACAGTTAACGCCATTATCATCAATTTCATAAAAATGATCAGCGTCATAGGGATTTGAACCCTTAACTAGCATGAACAATAACATATCAAGCTCTGACAATGGCTTTAACTGCGCCACGAGCAGTTGATGAAGCTGACGGACTTAATTCATTTACACCCAGATTCATTTCTTTTGTAAATTTTGTGTGCATTTACACTAAGGATAGACTGACCTGAAGCTTAAAATTTGGGAAAATGCTATCACAAAGTTTGTGTCTATAGCTTGAAAGGGGATAGAAATGGGATGAAATCTACTTGGGTGAAAAAAGATAAAGAGGGAAAATGAAAGGCCGTTAAGTTGGGATCTTAAGATAGACTGCAGAATTTGGAAGGTCGTATCCTGTATATTTAAGAGAAATGAATGTATGAAGCTAAATGAAACAAATAGATGGATATTGAAGCTAACTGACAACCCATATAATCAACTCACCACATAATATCATACAAAATGAAACAATATATTGAAATTAATAATTGGTGACCACGCAAAGATTGCAATAGAGTCATATTTACAAAATAAATAGATCTACATGTAGGTCCTGCTAGCACGGACTGAATTATTTGTTTACAGTTTTACCCACTTTTAGTTCTTACATATAATGGGACTAGTCCTACATTCCAAAGTGGATCAAGGTCATAGAAGAAGGGACTGGACAAGCATAAATACCCTGTGTGGCATTGAGTAAGAACACAAAATGGCAAAAAATTTTCATTACAAGAGGAATTCAACCACTTGAATCCCGTCCTAGGATATACTGATCAGTACCTTCCGAAACAGATCCTGGTCCTGCGAGGAGGGACTGGACCAGCGTGAAGACCCGACGTGGCATCCGATAGGGACAGAGCTGGGCTATCTCTCCCAGGAGGAAGATACGAGCGATGAGCATTTCCTCCGTCGCTTCATCCGGTTTAGGGGCATCCTCAGACAATAGGATGCTGGACAGATAGGAGTCGCAGGCTTGGAGGATCTTGTCACAGGCCTGGTCTAAGAAAGGGTTTGTGGTTGCGTTCTCATCCACACAGGCACAGCACAGCTATAGCAAAGAAAATAAATAGCACTGGATAAGTTTGTGCTACATGTACAGGTAAATCGTGACCTGGTCTAAGCCCACTTCGACTAATAATGCTTATTTGGTCTAATAAAAAAAGTTCCAATTCCATTTCATCTCCAATCTGTTTGTCTGATTACATTATGGTCAAATTGGCACTTGGCCTATTTGAAATTAAGTCGAATGTCCATTTCTTCTAATTTTCACTTGGTCTAACACCGCTTCGTGAATTCCTGTAATAAACTGGTAATAGACCAAATATTTATTTAGGAATTAGACAAAAATGCACATAGGCAATTTGGCTTTTAGACAAATTGGCAAGTACATGTAGACAAAGTGGTCATTAGACCATGGACCTACTACCTCTCCATGATTAGACCAAGTATCAATTCCATTAGACTCAGTAAAGATTTTTATATTCAAATTGTTATCAGAACTAAAGAATATAGATCTGATTGCACACCTTATAGAGAGTTTCAACCATAGCCCCCATCAGGTTTGGAGTCTCCATGACGGTCACAAGACGGTCAACAATCTCCTGCACCAGACCTTTCCTCTCTTCCTCTGTCATGTGGCTGGCCAGACTACCAATCACAGACAGGACACTGGTCAAGATCTCTGAGTTAGCTGACCCCTGGTTGGTGCAGTTCACTGACCTGTTGTTGGGGTCAGAGGTCAGGTCACGCCAGGTCGTGAGGACCAGTGTCTTGTCCAGGTGAGGGCAGAAGTGAGACACTTGGGACAGGAACATCCATGCAGCCTACGGTGGTATGCAAGAGAAAACAGAATATTAAAAAGAAAAAAAAAATCTTTACCTCCAACATACAGATAAAAAAGAATGGATCTGGACATGCATTTTAGACCCAAATTGATTTTCCTAACTTGATACATTATGTTACATTATATCTTGCTTTTAGGAATAAATTGAACTGAAATAATGAAATAAGGTTAGTATATCCGGAGTTCTTACTTTAAATGTTTTGAAATCACTGGTGTTCCATGACATTCTAATGAAGAGAACTGTAAATTTCCATGACAATTTTACATGCTAGTCACAATCATTACAATACTAGGAAGCCCCTTAGGGGACATCTTGTCAAAAACCTAGAATGAATGATTTTCTCTGGCTTGCCAGAACAAACTGACGGATCTTTGCTTCAGGAAAATATATTCTCAAATTCCCTCATAACTGCACAACCTGTTTATCAATATGTCTATCATGCAAGTAATATTATATTTTTTTTCTCTCTTATTGCTTCACCTCTGTCACTCTTTGTGCACCAACATGTGTATTTTTATTATTATTATCAAATGTTGTTAAACATGAATGTATATCTTACCACAGCATTTTCTCCCTGGGTATGTACAGCCAGACCTTTTACTAGACCTGGGGTAAGAAGCTTCTGTCTGGACCACAGACGACATACTCGCTGAAAATACACTCTGAAAACAATTGAGGTGCAAAGTTATTAGAAGTATGAAGTTTTATAAGTTGATTTTACATTTAAAAAAGGTCATATGGATGGTAATGGATAGGACAGCCGTTACTAGTTCGTTACTGGAATCGACCAAGTTGACACTAGACAAACTTTGCTTTGAAATGTCTCCAGCTGTTACAAGAACTTGTCCTGGATGGGTTGTGTAAGAAAGGAGCAACAGAGACCAGGAAACAACTGGCATGGAGTCTACTACGTCAGCTTATGGAGCCTGCTCTCTGTGACCTCAGGTCAGTAAATTGGACATAATGGCAAATAGGCAAAATGGTAATTAGAACAAATATGGGAGTAAAGGCCACCGCACACCTTACGACCCGACTACCTCACGACTACCTCACGACTGACAGAGGTCAAAAATGACGTCACAGCTCTTGCTAGATCGTGCAGTCGGTAAGCTTAGCTCAGAGGCCAGTCGGAAAGGCCAGTCGCAAGGATTCGACATGTTGAATCCTTCCGACTGGATACGCAAGGAATCGCAGGCTCCAACCAACTTCAAACAATCAGGAAAGCACTGTTGCTATGAACGTCCAACCGCTAAGAAATCCGAACCAGCCTTGTAGTTGCACTACCGCTGACGGGACTGGCTGAAAAAGTAAGTAAATTTGTTTTTTCTGCAAAATATATTCATTTCAAGACGAACCAAGCATTTCAGAGAGGCGATAATATGCATCACCTTTTTGAAAGTATGACTTTAACGCCCGCATTTTATGTGTTATTGTATGGTAATTAACGCCATATAAACGCCACTCACACAGTTTTCCCCCAGACTCAGTCCGCGTTTCATTAAAGATTCACGTTACGGTAGATGGTCTAGTCCTTAGATATAGTTAGTATTATTAATAAACAATTACGGTTGATCGTGTGTACAATCTTGTTGATACTATTACTGCACTCTCGTTCGATGTGGCTAATAGACTTGCTGCGCCAATTTAGGGTTATGCTTCGTAATCAATAAGGCCTACTGTAGCATTTAGACCTATAGCTCTGTTACTAGGTCTAAGTTATTTCTAGCCTAGAGTGGGAGCGCTAACTTATTTATGAGTCACACAACCGATTGAATATTGATGAACTGGTCGCTTTAACTTTTTACTTGTTTCAGGAGGGCGGGAGGGGGGGGGGGTCAGCGACATAAAGAAGGTTTATAATAGTAAGAACTTGGCTTAGGCCGTAATCTTCCAGACTGTCTATCGATCTAGATTCTCGTGCAAATAGACTATAAAATTTGCCTATTAATTAACTGTGTCTGAAGTCTGCAGCGTAACTGTCATGCCAATAATTAATGGAGTGTGAGATCTAACTTGATCATAACCGTACTTAGAATCCTAGATCAGATCTAACGATAGATCTAGGACTACTAGTATTTAGATCAACACACAATTTTGTTCCTGCAAATTTTAAACAAATAGTTTCGGCGATAGATGCGTGCCGACTTCAGGTCTAGACCGGGCTGCTTCTGTCCTCATCGCGCGGCCCCTGGGAAGGACAGAGCAGCCTCGGTCTACTTCAGGTCTTGACTCTTGGCCGGTGCTGAGGCCTGAGCAGTGAGAATGTGGTCCTGTGAGCAACGATGCTTGCTCATGCTAGGCTAGGCCTAGACTAATAATAATAATAATAATAACGCATTTGTATAGCGCCATCTGTCTAGTTAAACTATTCCGAGGCGCTTTGTAAAACAAGATGAAAGTGTTGAACAACATACATGATGTAGTTACAAACACATTCTCTTAATAAAAACAGATAAGAGGGACTGCCTGTGAGGCGCACACTCCAAATCTGCCATGTCAAAGTCAAAGAGGAAAGGATTGTCAATGCCAAATACACAGACAGTAAACAACAATATATATTTTGATAATTATATAAAGAACTACAATTTACAATATAATACAACATTAATATTCAAGTTAGTATGCCTTCACAAAAAGAAATGTTTTGAGATTAGATTTGACTAGTAAGACTCTATATCTCAGCGCTACTAATATCTAGCCTTAGCCTAGGCCATAGATTGCTAGTCTATATCTATCCCTGTAGACCCTAGATTAAAACAAAAAATCCCCACGAAATCTAGAATTAGCTTTAGAATTCATCTGGAATTTTCATTGATATATCATTATCAGCCATTCCATTGTGACTTGCGTGACATTTACACAAAATTTACAACTTGTTAAGGCTAATTACTTAAAAATTTCATAATGCAGACCTGTTTTTCTTACTTATTTCAATCAAGGTAATGACAATACACATTAGCAAAAAGAAATTTTGGTTGCAAAGTTATTTTTGTTGGAGATATTTCAATTTGTTTCCTGTGACTCGCGTGACGCGACACTATTGAAGGTTTCTGACCTTACTGTACTTGACTGAAATTTCCTCAGAAGTTACTTATCTGATTTACATGTAATTTTCTGGAGACAATTTTGAAACATTAAGCAATTACCAGGTAAAGTTTAATTATCCTTTGGCCAGTTGTTTTATTTTAATCACCATTTCAAAATGTGACTCGCGTGACACAGGAGTGTGACTCGCATGACGAGTGTCATTTTGGACTAAAAGTTGAACCAATTATCATGATTACATAATAGTAGAATGGGTCACAATTCAACCAAACAAAACATTTATAGTCAGTTGTATCACATACAACTTAAAACAAAAGAATTATTTCATTCAAGACAGATTTGGAGCTCTTGGAACATACAATGTAAAATGGTGATTTTCCCATTGACTTGTGTATTGTAGCATCATAATTTATAGAAAAGCAAATATGAAAACCTATGATTATAAACTTTTATAACTAAAGATATATTTAAGACAAAGTTATGAAACTTTAAGGGATTATATTTCATAATATGTCCTACCAGGATGCCAAGTTTCAGAAGTTTTAATAACTTTATGGTAGAGATCTTAGGGGGTTGAAATCCATCCTATTTTTCTCATTTTCACCACAATTTCAATGTAAAATTTACCTATTATTTCTCATATGGCCAAAAAACCCAATTGTTACTTCAATAGTGATAATTAGAACATTTTAAAACTTATTGAAGGCAGGTTTTATTTTCTTTTCAACAAAATCTAATCATTATCCAATGTTTCAAAAACTTGCTTTTTTGTAAAATGTGACTCGCGTGACACACCCTAAGAAAACGCCTAATGACTCGCTACAGGCTTAGGTGTTTTCACAATGGAAGGTCTACATTTGGAAATCTCTTGCTGGTATGATAGGACCCTAGTCCTTAGTTTATCACTACAATGTTATACACTCTACTACTTTTATTGTAATAAAAAATGGCTGTATTTTTGACTTGCGTGACACATTTTAGGTGTTTTCATTAAATATTCAAGCTTGTTCATATAATTCAAAAAATCAATGTATTGACAGAGGTATAAAATGAAACATAATACTAAATGTATGAATCTAATCATTGACATGTTATAAAATCATTACAAAAAAACTACTTTTTTGAGCAAATTGTTGTATCTTTGAGGTGGTAACTCGTTTTTTGAAGATGAAATGGTAAAATTCATTTATACGTTTTAATAGTATTTCAAAAGTACTATAATTTTTCATTGGTTATGTTAATTAAGCATCGGTTGTCAAGTACACGAAATGGTGATATTTTTTCTCTCTTTGATTATCTTTTTGACAGCCAATTGAAGGTCAAAGATATTATCCAACAAGATGACTAGGATCGTTCTATCAGAGAGGCCTAGTCATGAGCAGACTTCAAGAGTCTCTCTCGTACAGTACAATGATCCACCGATTTTACGTAGGCAACACTGTATTGCCTTTGGTAGCAATGACTGATTCACATCAAGTGACCTAGAACCAATGTAAAACTCAGGAGTAACATTCCCCCACCCCCCCAAAAAAAAAAAAAAAAAAAAAAAAAAAAAAAAAGCAAAGTTCATCTACATATAAAACTTGAATCCATGAAGTTAATTAGAAGTAAAAAGAATTGGATTCATCCAATTGTATATTAAAGGTCAACTGTAATCATGGTAGGTGGTAGCTCAAACAAATCATTGATTTAAAGATCAGAAGGATTATGATGATTATTTAGCAATATATGGCATATGTACATCTGTTGTAATGTTATGATACAGATCTGTATGATTTGAATACATATGATTTGCCGTTTCTTTCCAATTCTTAAAATAGACACATCCGTTGTTTCCCCCTTTATTATTAAGGTTAGAAAACATGCAAAATTAAATTCATGAGGTACATTCTGATGTATGCATGCTCATTATATCGTTTTGGTTCTTTCTAAAGAGAGAGAGAGAGAGAGAGAGAGAGAAATGGCATTTGTAGCATCACCATTTCTTTACCATTTTAAGCCTCCTGCAGATTTGACAATCTTGGCTTTTCATCATGGTTCCCACATAATTTATTTCCCCTTAAGAAAATTATATGTTGTAAAGACCACTTTATCATGACATACATGTAGATATAAATATAAAAAACATGTTACTCTAGGTTACTTTTTTTGAATGGTGATGAATTATATTTAAATTCAAATCAAATTATAGTTATCATACAATGAATATGAATTAAAACAACCACTCAGTTACAATAAGTCTCCTATAAAGCCTATAATTGTTTGTTTGTATTGCTTTCAATTCTATGAGTGCAACAAGTGAGGCCGTACTATACAGCAATCTGACATTGGAACATCAGCCAACCTACAACTTGAGATACAAGCAATAAGGATCACAAGTTTGGTATCATGGATATTCACGGTCATTCTTCAATAACAGATACCTCTGCCGTTGTACAAAATCTTCATTTTCTGAGATGAATGGTGATCCTTTTTGCAAACTTGATTCCCTCTGTACTCATGCTGTGAGTTCAATAGGACACAGATAATATTTTTGTAACCACTAGCTTGAAATAGTTACTTTTGTAGATTTTTTTAAAGGAGACCGAACTGAGCAACACTCTCATTGAGAGTGTGTTATAAACAGCGTAGTCTAAAAGTATACCTTTGGAGATAACTATTAACAAAACGATGTGGAAATAACTACAATTTGATTTGTATAAAATGTTTTTGTGGGGGAAAAGTATGTGTTTTGTTACTTGGCAACATAATTATCACGGTGAAAAATCATTTAGTGAAAAAAGCGTGTTATCATTCAAATGGGCCTGAATTATAAGACTACACTACTCAGGATGTTGCATTATGGGTTAGGAATCAGGGCAGAATCGAGTAGTTGAGGACTTGATTTGGTGCTATCAGCAGGGCCTGCTAGTTCGTACTGGCTTTAAATAAAAAGTTACAATACTTTCCTTTTTATACTTAAAGAAATCATACAATTATAAAAAAAGAAACAACCTACTCACAGCTCTCTTCCCAGTTATGGTAAAAGTAAGTAAGTTACAAAAGTAAAACAAAGTAGTGAAGGTCATTTTGTATAACTCATTTGTGGTCGGGATAATTCATCGAGTATGCTATATAACAAACTTATTTTCGTAAAATAAATTTCCCGGATTTTGTTGATCATAATTCATCATGTCATTATAATCAACTTTTCATTAAATAATACTGTCCAATATACATTAAATATTTTCCAATGAATGACTAAAAGTGATGGACTAGAGTTTCAAGATAACAAATGGAAAATGATTTTGTGATGCAATTTTTATTTTATCGTATTAAACACAATACCGAAATGAATTAATTGATTCCATGAGAAACGATAAGATAAGAGCTATAAAGGGAAACGGAGGAGTAAATAATGCGGCGGTGTTTACCACTTGCGCCTCACCCGCATCTCCCATCCCTTAGTTAGAATCATGTGGAGCCCTTTGGTCTCTTCTTGTTTGCAACTGTTGTAGGTCACAAATCGTATACCCACAACTTATTGGGCGTTGCGGGGTTTAAAATGTTGACTTAGCTCGCTACTTCTTTATTTCTTGTAATATTTCAAATTTTTTTCCCCGAATATTCTTAGAAACTGTACTGCTCGTTAGTTCGTTCATATTTTCTATATTGCACTCTTGTATGGGGCTATACTAAAGTATCTAACGTAAGCAAGCTAACTTTATTACAAAAGAAATAATACGAATTGTCGTCAATATTTTCATTTAGAACTCATACGCACAACCCCTTATTTTCATGACCTGAAAACTGTTGAAGATCTTATCCATTACCAGCAATATGTTTTATCATGTTAATGCACAAATGTATTCATCAGTAACTCCCTGGACAATGTGTTGTAGTATATTTGATTATAATTGCATATATTCATAATTATCCCACGAGATCTATGAGAGATGTTCATATCCGCAGACACAGAACGAATTGCTTTTCAGCAAAATATTCCGGTTGCTGGTCCCAAACTCTAGAACGTTTTGTATAGAGCCACTAAACATGCTCCTCAATCCACACGTGTACTCGCTCTATAAAAAAATGTATCTTTTGTACAATATAATCAGAAGCTATTATGTTGCAGTACTTATTTGCATTTGTATTTGTCTATTCTCTCTTTCCTTTCCTTCCCTTTTATTTCACTTTTTCTGTCTATTTCTATTTTCTTTTTTTTTTCTTTTCTTTTCTTTTCTTTCATTTTTCTTAATTTCTCTTATCGTTATGAAATTATATTTCTGTAAATATGTATTGTCATTGGCGATCTTGACTCAAGCCTCGTGCTATAGAGATTATCACACCTCCATTCAACATGATTTTTTTATAAGATCATTTGTATTATGTATTTTGAAAAGGAAATAAATGTTACTTAAAATGTTGAAATTATGAAATTCAAGTTATAATCGGCAGTGTCAGGGTTGGATCCTGGATTTCATAAATGGTGAAGGGCATGGGAGCCGTCCATTGTGTTCGCCGAAATGTTTTGAAGAAAAAGTTTCGTACTGGAAAGAAATGATGCCATTGTTGCTAACAATAATTAAACAAAAGATAGAGAAAAGTGGTACTTTTGTATGTGTGGGTGTGAGGAAGAGAATGAGGGAGAGAGAGAGAGAGAGAGTGAGAGAAAGAGGGTAAGATGATTGATGGATTGATGAGACGTATCAATTTATCATGTTTGTTTGGGGTATCACTAAAAGTTTGTGATGTGAGTGTGCTGTGTGTTAAGAAAGCAGGAATGGTGGAAAGGTATAGCATGAAAGAGAAAAGTTATCAGAAGTATTGTGCGTTATATTCCCAAATTAAAATAGATCCCGGAAGATAAGCATTACCTGTATTTTTATTTGAAAATATAAAAAAAATGCACATGAGTCCCCCCCCCCCCCCCCACCCCCTCGAAGACGGTCAACTATACACGTATGCTCGTTCCCGGAGTTGATTTCTCCCGGAAAGGTATATTTTAGGGGCTCAGGTATGGGGAAATCCCGGTTCCGCGACTTTTTTTTTTTTTTTTGAAATTAGGGGGTAGTTTTTCACGTTTTTGAGGACAAATCCTGAAATAGGGTCCCGAATATGGTCAAAAAGCCTTGTGGGGTAATTTTCCCGGCTCCCCTTCAAAAACGTGTAATGGGGGGGTAAGTTTGATGTAGCTTTTCCTTCAAAAGCCCGGAATAGGGGTAATTTTGACACGGCTCTCCCTACCAATACAGGGTATCTCTAAGAATCCGGACAAGCACACGTGTATGGTTAACCCCCTGAATGTGGGTGGGGGCGGGCCATTACTACATTGTACTTTGATAAATAGGGCGCAAAAATTGTGTGCTCTTGGGGCACTTAAAAGGGAAGTCCACCCCGAATCAAGTTCGGTTTTATAAAAGCAGAAAAAAGAGAGAACACATCAATGGAGGTTTGAGACGAAAATGATAGTAATTGACTTTCCCACGTTTTGATTTTTTAAAAGTCATATACCAACAGTACCTCATATGCCTTGAAATATGAAATGCATTTCATCTGGATGATCTGTGGAAGGGGCAGGTGCATGCTATTACAAATATAGCCCGTCATTATATTTTCTTATCTTTTGCTCATTTGGTAAGTAAAAGAGTCGCCATTTGCGCATGAAAAGAGACAGTCGGGAGGCAGTCGGCAAGGTGTGTAGGATGTCGGTGCTCACGACTAGCTTACGACTGACCTCCACCAGGTCAGTCGTGAGGTAGTCGGGTCGTAAGGTGTGCGGTGGCCTTTAGACGAACTGGTTCTAGGCGAAACAGATTTAGATCACGTGGGGTGAGACCGAACGGGTATTAGTCATAGTGGGATTAAACCAAGTTGCAATATACCAAAGAAACTACATACCTGAGGTCACAGAGAGCAGGCTCCATAAGCTGGCGTAGTAGACTCCATGCCAGTTGTTTCCTGGTCTCTGTTGCTCCTTTCTTACACAACCCATCCAGGACAAGTTCTTGTAACAGCTGGAGACATTTCTCAGAAGCTGATGATTCTCGGTCAGACACAGTAGGTAAAATGCCTTGCAGCCAAACCCTGGTAAAGAGTGGGGGAAAAAAAAGGGAAAAAAAAGAGAGTACCAACAAAAATATTGATAAATGGGACTATTACAGGTACATTTGTACACATGGATATGTATAGGACACAGAATTCCAGTAAACAACTGGTAATAGACCAAATTTGGGCGTTAGACGAAAATGCAATTAGACCATTTGGCTATTACACGAATTGGCAATTAGACCATGTGAGAATTCGACCAACTGAGAATTAGACCAAGTATGCATTAGACCAATTGCAACTTAGACCAAATTGTGAGTAGACCAAATGGGTTTAGCCCATGTAGTATTAGACACACGGAGAATTAGACCAACAGTTGTTAAACTAAGTGGATATAAACCCATATAATTTCCTGTCGACATTCCTTGCCAGTGTATATGAACAACAAAAAAAAGAAGGAAATTTTACATCAGTCAATGTTGTTCCCCATTTAAGCAGTACATGTATGTGCAACTGACTTGCTTGCATTCTACACATACTTATTTATTGCTCGCTTTATTAGCTGGAATTTGATATAAATCAAGATAATAATTCACTTCAGGAAACATCAAAGACCATGCAGATAAGATGTACCTTCGGACTCTTTCGTCGGTTGTGCTTTCTTTGAGCAGGCTGGTAAGCGAGTCTAATGCTTGCTTGCGAACCGACAGGGCGGTGTCACGGCAACGCTCCCGCAGTATCTCCAGCAGTTGGAGGTCAAAGTTCATGCACTGTAGCTTAAACACATTCTCAAGGGCCTGTACAATGAAGAGATACATAGATTGAGTCAGCAAAACACTATTACCACGTTTATTTGAAAGTCAATGATTAAAGTAATATCCATTCAATAAAATAAATGTTCAAAACCAAGATGAAAAAGTAATCAAGCAATTCTGGCATAATCATTTTGATTTTTGATTTTTTTTTTTTTACATATGATTTATGGAAATTTGAAAAATACCCAGAAATTTTTAGTCTGGGTGGATTTTGCCTTGAGCATTTAAATTAAAATACCCCATATAAAATTAGAATGTAGACTGTTATTTTCACAGATTTTCAATTAAACACATCGTATGTTTCTTGTCTTTTTGCTATTGTTTTATATAATCTGGATAGAAATTTGATTTTGGGGTGCATTTTGAGAGGCCTTACAGGGTACTTGAAACAAAGATTGCATACTTTCAATACATTGCCTTGGGAACACCTTTAAACACATATCAATTACCTGTAATGCAGCTTTGCGCACTCCTACTTTATCATCACAGATCCTCTCCTTCAAGCAGTTCAACAGTCCACTGCTTCCAATAAAACCTTTAGGATAGATAGACGTAAGTGCTTTATAATAATAATAATAATAATAATATACAGCATTTATAATGAGCAGACTATCTAGTTATTCAGTAGCACAGCTTACATATATAATATATGTATATTATTACCCACTCATAGCTGCCCTAAAGAAATGACAAATTTCTTCCTACCAGTATCCATTTTCCTCACTTTAGTATACCATAGCCCCTCAAACCGCCCGTACCTGCTTTTCAGTTCTCTCTTCAAACCACCCTTCAGTTTTTAGCACCATAGTAAATATACTTGTGAACAGTTACATGTACTTATTATCCTTTTATAGTCTAAATGCAAAATTTTGGCATGTACCTCTGAGAGCTAAAGGGTTAAGAGAAAGAAGGATGAATAACAGATGGAAAATCACATACCTTCTCCATTCTCATTTCCGAAGAGCAGAGCAGGGGACCCTCCCATTAAGTTTCCAGGGGTGGCACCTTTCTTAAGTTCGGAGGTACGCTTATCCTTCTCAGCTTCTGTACCATCCTCAATGGTAACCTCTTTGGACTGTGACAATCCCTCGTTGTTTGGTGCTGTTGGACCACAATCCATTGAGTCAGTCCCAGCATGCTCAGCGGCTCGGTTCTCTTTAGCAGGTTCGCTAGTAGCTTCCTGTGTAATGATGATTAACAACTTGATTAGGTACAGGGTTCCCAGGATTTCAAAAAAACAAAATTCCCTAATTTTTCCCTGATGAGGTCTGAAAATTCCCTGATAATTATTTTACCCCATTTTCATTTTTTGCGCATTTTCTATGTTGTCGCAATGAACTATTCGCTGTATAAAACACTGATTTGACTACCGTTCTTTCAATTTTTGGGACAATCAAAATTCCCTGACTTTTCCCTGATTTGTGGCATTTTTTTATCCAATTCCCTGACTTATCCCCGACTGGAAAAAAAGTAAAATAATTTTCCCCGATTTCCCTGATGGGCTGGAAGTATTTAGCAACTGGAGCGCTAAAATGAGTTATACCGGACGCCGTAAAAATACAAGTATATAAAACGATAACAAATTTATTCCGTCATAAGAGAATAACTACATCACATACATATAGGCAGCTTCTTTCCAAGTGCTTTGATCAAAATCCATCCTCTTCATTTCTGCACATCCACATGCTCCATAATTGATCATAGCATCATCTAGGAAAACTTTTTTTTTAGTAAAAATTTTTAATTGATGTTTTCTGATGCTCAGGTTGCACAAATTTTTCCATTGGAAGGGCATAGAAGCATTACATCACAATGTGCACTACACAGGAACATACAACTAGTGTTATTATCATCTTGTTAGTACTATAACATCGAAAAATGGTACATAATAAACAAATAACTGGCTGACTAAAATTTTTGATCATGCATTCTTGCGTTGGTTCCGTTGAATGCAAGATCGAAAAGCTTCATTCAGCCAGTTATGTCTCTATTATTTGTAGTTATTATCATTGTCACATACCTTGATAGCTTGTTCTAGTACCAGTACAGGAGTAACTCCTGTCTTAGCTGTCGGAGCAGCTAGGATGTCTGAGAGAGGGTTGGACGCCTGGTTGCCTGCGAGAGCAGTAAACTGGGCAAGACAGCTCAGGGCCTTGGCTCGAACCCTGGTCAATAGAATAAATACAAAATATAACAAGATATAACAAAAAACAAACAAACAAACAAAAGAAACAAAAAGAAAAATTATAAATTGTTCCTCATAATAAAGTAAACAATTTATTTTTCTCACACCTACAAAGATGAATCTTCTGATTATCAGGGGATTGTTGCGTCCTAATTGCAAATAAATGTTGGTTGATAAGGCACATGTTATGTACACATTATGAGAGTATTGCATAGCTCATGTACTAGGACACAATGTGGCATTTCTATCAAAATTTCAAAAATATGAATAACAGTCCTGAGAGAAGTGAGCATTTTCTATAAAGGAATAAGAGAAGAAGTCCGGCCAAAGTCCATATGTGATGCATCACATCGAAATCAGACACAAGTCGCAAATTCAGCACTTTGTCGAGGAAATTGGCAAAATAATAAAAATTGTCTTATTTGGGAGGAAATATTTTTTTGATTTTCTGAATTTTTTATGTTTCTTGTACGCTCTCCAAAAATTGAGTAGAAATGATTAGGGGAACGCCTTATAAAATGGATTGTTTTGTTGTGATCTTTTGACTCTTTTCTGGCGACTTGCGTCTGATTATATGATAAGTCACATACAAGCAAGGTTGGACTGAATACTGGGTGAATATGTATACAAAATATGTACTTACGTAGGTGCCTTATCAGAGCATCGGGAAACCATGATGTCTAGTAAGAACCGATGAGAGAGAAACTCTTGCTGGTTACCCTCACCTGAAAAAGCATACAGAATATTTAATTTTTACTCCAAAATGCTCCAAATTTTATTGTCCGATATTTATATTTGTTTTGCCCCTTTTCTCTTGGGCCCGGCAGCCGCTGAGCAGTGCAAGAAGGACGGTGCTCTATCCCCCTCTTAGACTATGGGATGGTTCCCGATAATGTCGCTAGTTTTCCATTTCCGCAGGGTTGAAAAATCCACAACGCTCCTGTCATATGAAAATTCCGTTTATTAAAACAGGGCTAAATCTCAATGCGATATGTCGCCATATTCTTCTAATTATTGCAATACAAGACTAGAAAAAAAATAAAGAAATACACCGCTCACTTCCAATCTGACCTCGGCTTGAATCAACTGGGAAAGGGCCTGGAATTAACTGTGTGTGAATTACGTTATTAAAAAGGCAAATTACACGGCTGATGCTAGCTGTCATATTGATCTATGCGGCCTTCTTGTATCCAATAAACAATTCACATTTCTTTCTACCCCCTAGCGATGAGTTTGCGTATGTATAACCGAAACGAGATCAAACTCGCGTCTTTTGATTTTCCCATGAAAAATGAAAGTGATTTTTGAGTCAGGATATTGGAGGCCCCAAATTAGTTTTTATACTTCTAGTACTATATTAGAAAAATTCAATAATCATGATGTCTTTTACCTAAACTTTTTCAAAATATGTCCCAACATCAGGAAATATCCCCAGTCATAACTAGTAACGCAAAACATTATCCAATGATTTTGAGAGAAGCCACAACTAAGTTCGAATCACGTATGTGTTAAATGCACAAGAGTAATAGGTACGGAACATACAACTGAATTCAATTTTTAGTTGACAAGAAAACAGGTTGCGGGGTTGGGTCTGGCATTTTTCATACAAAATTACTAACTCCTCAATTTTAGTTTTCTCGCCTATTATAAAAGACAGGAAGGGAACATGTGATGCAATTTATTCATTCGGCTAGAACTACAAATTTTAAAATGGTTCTCCTTAATTTCACTCGTGTTGAAACGACACCACGCGCTGCTGTTTTTAATGGCAGACTGGAAACAAGTTGGCATAAGTCCATTTTTAATTAAGTGTTCTAACTCTATGTGGTCCCTCAATGAGTAGGCTAAAATTCTCATTTTGCACTCCATTCCTTGCTTTGTGCAGACAGGTTAGGTCAGTCGGTATCATGGGTTTTGGAGATGAGTAAACCGTACAAAACTTGACTTCTTTTTGCTGCTAATTTTGATGATTAAAGAAAATATTGGCAGGTTTTCTCGCAAAACAATTACTACAACACAAAACATATTTGCAAATAGATATTTGATTTTCTAGTTATCTAGAAGATATGGAAAAATATGCAACTAACATGCTACTCATCATGTAACCACCTGTACCCACCTCTTCCCCTTCCAATGGGGGGGGGGGGGGAGAGAGAGAGAGAGAGGAGAGAGAGACATAGGGGGTGGGGAGAGAAATATATAAAGGCAATGTAATCATGTACTAACTTGAAGGCTTAAATTTGACAATTAGACAACAGAGTTTCGGAAAGACTTAATAATTGTGTTGATACAGCTTCTGCTGTCCAATGTCATTTTTATTTGAACCTTCATGTGTACATGATTAATCGTTTTTATAAGTCACACTTAACCGGACATCCTCCTGATGGCAATCCGGCCTGTCATTGCCTTCGAAATGGAACATTTTCAAGCGCCGAAAACTGAAAGCGGATGCGCTTGAGGAAGTTGGCGCCTCGTGGCATTTGCACGCACGGTTAGAGAGAGATAGGTGTGTTGAATATGTGTATACACGTCGACACAAATGGGAGGACAACTTTGCCAAATACCAAAGGAACTCGAAGTTTTTTTCCGTAGATGTTATATTAATTCTTAAATTTCCCTACTTTTGAACTGCTGGGTTACAAGGCGCAGAAGATCTAAGATATTGGCGATAATTGATAGATTTTTGCTTTATATACTTAATTTTATACATTATCATATCCCTAAAGTGTTGTGGGATGGCTAAACCTGGGAGAAGTCACAATTTGAGCAACCATCCTATAGTCTATCTTGTTAGGAGCTTCAAGGTGAAATTTCATTAAAAAAAAAAACACTTTAAGTGTAGATTTTGCTGATTGAAATGCTAGAGCACTGCACATGTACTGTACAGTGTGTCCCAGAAAGAACTATACACTTTTGAAACGGCTACCAAATAAGAAATATATAAGGGGAAAGATTCATATATAGAACTAGATGAATCTTCGACCGCGCACGGTCGGAAGGCATGCCTCCGTATTGCCACATCGGAAAAAAAGGCATGCACATGTTGAGTATTTT
>CALNVZ010003433.1:30156653-30221053 GCA_940671915.1 Paracentrotus lividus
ACGGGACGGACGTACGGACGGACGGACGGACGGACAACCCGAAAACATAATGCCTCCGGCACCACCTTCGGTGGCGGAGGCATAAAAAGCTCATATCCTCAACTATTATTTGACACCAAAAAGTCCAAAAATGATGCATGCTTCAATAACAATGCTCACTTTTGTGAAAGACACAAAAACGAGGCTGCGCAGGAATTCGCTATGCATTTAGCACCTGCTTCGATTTAAACGCCATGAGAGATCAAAAGCAATAATGGCGTGGATCGGCTAACAAAGACAAAATAAACCAAAAGTCAGAAATAAACATCAACATTATGTAAAAATGTAATTGACAACCTTTCTGTATATAAAAAAGAAAGAGATCAGGCGCAATGTCGATCTGGCGCTACTCAGTGCCTACCAAGACCACTATCTATTGGGCAAAAATAATTTCTGTTTCGGACAACAAGAATTTCAAGCTGAAGCTGCTATCTTTTTTTAAATTTTTTTTGCTTCGATTAAAACCAATCTAATATCAGGGTGGACCTCCTCTAAACAGAAGTGCTAAATAGGTGAATTTGGTCAGCCCATGAAAATAAGTTAGCGAGGAGCAGGGAGGGGGTGGACTAATAAATACAAGGATGAGATCTTTACCATTTGATTGTCTCTCTGGTCTCTCTAGCAGGGCACCTACTACCTCAAGGGCAAACACACGATAGCCAATCTAAGAGAGAGGAAGGCAGATATATTGAGAGAGGAGACAGAGAAAGAGAGGAAGGTAGATATATTGAGAGAGGAGACAGAGAAAGAGAGGGGGAAGTACATGTATAGTGAGAAGAGTGGGGTGCAGAAAAGAGGGAGGAGAGAGAGATGGGAAGAGAGGATGGGAAAGGAGATGAAATGAAATGAGAAAGAAAAAGAACCACAAAATACATTTACATTCAATAACATAAAACGGAAATCAAATCACCTTCAAGAAAAACTTTATCCCCTTGAACCAATAATACTGCCACTGTAAAAGGTAAAGGATCCATAACACCTTAATCACACAACCGCTACAGTGGATTCCATGACAATTCCTACGGCGACAATTGCTTCGTTGCAAATTACATACACTATGCGAATCCCCAACTTCAACCTTGAGCTTAACAATATACCCTACCCTAAACCAATTGCTTCCCTACCCCTAATGCTATATATTAGACGACAAGCCCGGAGCAATTGTCATAGGAGAAAATGTTGTGTCACCCTACAGTGACATAACAAGTTGAGAATAGTGAAAGAATTGAGAAGAAGTAGATGAACAATAATCCTGTCATCATTACTCTGGAAGATTCCAGACAGCAAAGTAAGACAAAACCAAAATGTTAATACTAAAAACAACTAAAATAAAATAATTAATCTAAACTTATATTACCTTTGCATTTTTAGAGTAAAGGAAAAGCCACTGAACAAAGCTTGCTTCATGCTCGGCCGGGATTCCTGCCAGGATCCGTGCGATGGTGTGCGAGGCTCGGGTACGGTACTCCACCTTATCAGGTACTTTAACACACATGTGCTGAAGAAGAACTCGGATGCATGGTAAAGACTTCTCACCCACCTCTTTACACATATGACTGTAAACCAAACATGATTCATGGTTAGTGGGACTGTGTGTTGGTGAAAGACAAAGAGTAACCGAGAGATTAAGAAAGAGACAGTAACAGACTGCCAAGAGGTGCTTTCACTCCAACCTGGACATTTCTCACATCAAGTTGAATTATTTATAGGTCTGGAAATGTGCTCAAAATAAAATTTTCAAACTCTAAAAAAAGGCTCCTTTTTGAATTTCAAAGTGGCTCCAAAGAGTCTGATAACATTTCTTTATATCAACATAACTTGGTTTATAATACAAGTATTCATGTTTAAAAAGCAAGATTACTTCCAAAAGGGTCGGATTCCTTCATCTGCTGAGTAGACTTTTGGTCGCAACGTCGATGTAACAGACAGATTCGCATTCTTTTAATTGTGCCATTTACCTTGTTAGATTTTTTAGAATTGCAATGCTATTATTGCCCTGAGAAAGTGCTCAGGCATCAAGGAATTTACTGAATCTGGGAAAAATGACTAGCCGAACAACATTTACAGTCTACGTCTGTTCCGCAAGGACAAAGAATGTCTACTACTAGAATAACTTACTCGGCAAAGGCCTCTGCATGGTCCTTCATCTGTTGAATATGCTTTGGTATAGTTGTAGAGGCAACAGACTGGTTCTCACCAATCAGCATGAGGATATTAGGAAGAAGATACTTGAAGACCTGTAGAAAAAAAGAAAAGGAGTTTATTCTATTGTTGTTAGCGTTGTGTAGCAATTAACCTATCAAATCTATCATTTAACCAAAGCCAGGTCTTCGCCCACAACCGGGATAAATGGAGGAATATAGTACACCATTCTCTCCAGCAGTGCCCCTACAACCCAGGAGGGTTATGGGTGCAGTAGGCAGTAAGTACTAATGAGGATTGATGTAGATATTAGTGTAACTGCAATTGTTTGGAATTGCAGTATATGTTTGTTTTGATTTTGGGATGTATGGGGCTGTAAATTGCTTCAAAAAGATTACCAATCATACATGTGCATGTAGCATGGAAGAGGGTATGAAATCGTAGCATTCCTAGCATGGCCACGCAAGCAAGATTTCTAATCATAATATGGTAGAGGGTACATGAGATAGTACTGATCATTCCATGACCAGGCAAGGGAGATAATAATCGTAGTATGAGAGAGGGTATTACCATTCGTAACATGTGAGATGTTTCTCCATGTGATCCAGAGCACAGAGCCTCCAGACCAGCGTAAGCTAACTGACTAATGCTGTAGATATTGTCCAAGGAACTGAAGAACAAAAACAGTTCAAGCGGGGTTATAGTTTTGGTAAGATTGAATAATATTAATCTTGGCGGTCTGTTTTTATACACTCCAACTATAAAAACAGGGAAAGTGACTGTTATACAAATATTTACACTTTGACTATTTGTAAAGATTTGAATTTGACCGTTAGAGCAGATGTAGTGCCCTTTAATAGCTTTCATATTATTTCCCTTAGGCATTCAAAATGATCATTTCATAGATTTAGCTCATCTAGTAGTCCCATATATAAAAAAAAATGAAATTGTTTGATTAACTTGATTAACTCTCAGCTAGATGCTGCATCACAACAGTTTTTGAAAATTTCAGTTAATGTATCATTTTCTTGCAGACTGTAGCTGAATTGTGAAAGAACCATTTGTGTGATGTCTACCATTAATTAATAATAGTTACCTGCTGAGTGTACTTGTGGAAGAAGCTTATTGGGTTCTTTATTGTTTACCTTTTGTTACCAAAGTGACCTTCCCAGCCCTGTTCAGAAGGGACTCTGCTGATCTCAGCTAGGCGCTGCATCACATGCTCTATAATCTCCTCAGAGCTCTTCAGAGGGACATTCCTCAGCAGGAAAACAACTTCCTATCAAAACAAAGGAAGTATTACAAAATACAGTATTTTACAAAAGTTACCATTGAAAGCAAAGATTCTATTATCTTCTTCTTCTTCTTGAGTCCTTTCTCTCAATGTTCCTATCAATTAAATTTGCCATAGACCATAACTACCATGGAGATGTTGATCAACCACCAATCAAAACCCAGTATTTCATGAAAGTTACCATTGATGGCAAATTTACTATATTATGTAAGAGCATCTGGGCGATTTGTTTGATTGAAAACAGATTAAAGGTAATACATATACCCACTGACAGAGATGTTACAGGGGTGATATTCACTCCTGAAAAAAATAGACATATTCACTCTTGAAAAAAAAATAGACTTAAAGGGGACCAATACCCAAGGAAATAATAATTTTTATAAGAAAGAGCACAATCAGAGGAGCAATTTAAAACAAGATGAATCCTCGACCGCGCACGGTCGATATTTATGCCTCCGCCATTGCCAGATCAGAAATATACAGCACATTCATCTATTGATTTTCCTTTAAACAAAGACATCTTTGACCTTGACCTTTGACCTTGTGACCCCAAACCTTATTAGATCATAGTCCCTATTAAATTTTTGACCTGCACACTCCAAAATATAATAAGATCGTCTTCATATGGCAATAACTAACACAATACATGAAATTTCACAATTTGACCTCTGTGACCCTTGACCTTTGACCTACATACTCCAAAATCTAATCAGATCATCTTCCTATGGTGATACATACCATCCTCAAGTTTGAAGTTGATATCTCAAGTGGTTCTTGAGATAATGTGATAACGAGCTTAACACATGGAATTTCATAATTTGACCTCTGTGACCCTTGACCTTTGACCTACATACTCCAAAATCTAATCAGATCATCTTCCTATGGTAATAAATACTATCCCGAAGTTTGAATTTGATATCTCAAGTGGTTCTTGAGATATCGCGATAACGAGCAAACGGGACGGACGTACGGACGGACAACCCGAAAAGGTCCATTCCACGCAAAGTGGTCCTGGGTCTTGAAAATTAAATTTTGTTTTTCTTGGCTAAATTGGGTATTTTCTTGATGTATGGTATCCAGACTGTCAAAAAACGGTAACAACATTTAATCTACTGGTATTGACTGGCTGTAGGAGGAGTAGAGCGCAAGCTTTTTATTTTACTCAAAATAGATGAAACAAACAGTTATATTAAATAATGATTATTTATCATAACCCATACTAAAAATACTTCAATGAACAAGCTTTGGCACATTTAAGTACCATATTTTTGGAAAACAAGCACTTTGCAACCTTAAAGTGCATGCTGTTAAAAAAAATATTTGTTGCACTTTGGTCTAATTAATATGTACAATACGTAACAAAAATAAAGCATTTTTATTCGTGGGGAAAAGAATTGTCCTCTTAAGAAACAAGATATCTCAGATTTAAAGTTAGAATCCATCATCCAACATTATGCAACAATGAAATATCTACTGTTTAGGTCCTCTGGTCTCAAAATCACTTTTAAATTGTGTAACATACGTAACGTTATGTATGTTACATGACTACAGAAAGGAAGATATGGTCTCCAAAGGCAAATCTAAGCAGGGCATACTGATGTTTGCACTAAATAATGTACTAAAATTAGTTTCAATGTGTTTTAAAGCCACACACTTGCATACTTCATGGAAATTGACCAATCTCTTGATTAATTGCAGATACTGTCTAATAAAGTGTACGTATTCACAAAATTTCTCTTTGTGGAGAAAGGAGTTACCTCTCAGAAAGGCAAGATCTTAGATATAAAGTTAGAATTCATGTTCCAACATATAACACCATGTACATGTCTAAATTTTGTGTTCATCTAGTCTCAAAACCCAGATTGTGAATTGTGTAACATACGTAACGTTATGTATATTACACAGTTCGGGAGAATTATTGAGACAAGAGAACATATGTTTTACACATTTTTTGTTGCATTATGATAGAACAAGGATTCTAACTTGAAATCTAACATCTGAGGGTCATTTTCTTTTTCTCCTACAAATGAAAAGTGTAGTATTTTGTAACATACGTAACACAGCACTGACCAAAATGCAAATAATACTTGTTATGAAGGAATTTTGTATTAACGGTGAAAAAGTGTTTGTTTTCCAGCATTATATATAATCCATTCTTGAAAAAAAATGCTATATGGATGGTTTCCTACTTGCCTATGTCAGACGCGAAAACACACGTAACACTTCTTTGTAACATACGTAACGCTGAGTTCAACTGATTTAACTGAATTCCTTGTCAAGAATACCCAAACCCTTTAGTTCTGAAATTGTGCAACACTAAAGCATGCCATATCAAAAAGTATTTATTTTCGATGACACACTTCACAGAAATCTGGCTTTTTCTGAAAGGTGTTTAATTTTTTTTTCTGTGCGAATGTAAACACACGTAACGCACTTAACCTCCTCCTTGCACAAAGTCTGTGAAAGGCAAGGGACTTTTGTCTGTTTTTTCTTGAAGAGTGATTACCAAAGACCATTTTAAATGCACAGCCTTATGAAAGGGGTTTTACAAAAGAAATATGGTTAGAAATGCACTTGGAAAACCCTTCTGAGTGTAACACACGTAACGTGGAATGGACCAAAACATGATGCCTCCGCACCACCTTCTGGTGGCGGAGGCATAAAAAGTTTCATCAAAATCGGATATCAAATAAGAAAGTTATGGAAGTTTGAAAAGTCTCGTTTTACCTTCTATGGGCATCCCAAACTGGCAACATTGGCTTCAAAATGGCCGATTTTATGGACAACTCTCCATTTGTTTGTACACAAATTTCAGATTTTCCCCATTTTCTTTCAAAATATGTCTTATTTTACTACTACGCTCAAAATATGTCATGGAAAAATATATTTCACACAACATATGTTGAGCTCAGAAGAGGGTAAGACATATTTTGAAAGAAAATGGGGAAAATCTGAAAAATTCTGTGTAAAAAACAAATGGAGAGTTGTCCATAAAACGGCCATTCTTTGAAGCCGACGTTGCCAATTTGAGGATCCCCATAGAAGGTAAAACGAGACTTTTCAAACTTCCATAACTCTCCTATTTTACAACTGATTTTGATGAAATTTTTTTAATTGCTCCTCTCATTATGCTCTTTCCTATGAAAGTGATTATTTCCTTGGGTATTGGTTTCCTTTAAGGGAGAAAGCGAAGAGACCAAGGCGGGAAGGGTGTGGGAGGGGGTGTCTCCGCTCACATGGTAGGGACTTTTTATATTTTGGGACTTTAAATTGTGCAATTTTGTGCATACCTGAAGAAAAAAAAAAAGAAAAAAGAAAAAAGAAAAAAAGAAAAAAGAAAAAAGAAAAAAGAAAAAAAAAAAAAAAAAAAAAAAAAAAAAAAAAAAAAAAAAAAAAAAAAAAAAAAAAAAAAAAAAAAAAAAAGAAAAAAAGAAAAAAGAAAAAAAGAAAAAAAGAAAAAATAAATAAATAAAAATCGGAATTCTGATTTAAATCGGAAGAATATCACTCCCGGATGTTAGAAATGGGCTTTCCTTAGACCAATATTCATGCAATTCACAAATGCACAACCAATATACCAATGAAAAAGACCATACACTGAAAAAAATATTACATTCTTTGCTTTCAAACAGATATTTTGGGTTCTCGCCCCCTTCATTTTCATTTGATAATGTAAACTGTATCCGATCAAGATTTAAATCAAATTGCATATTTGTGTTTGAAGGAAATAAACGTGATTTGCAATCAATCAATCAATCAATTTCTCCTGTACTAATCTATTACAATTTGGTTTCTTTTTTCTCTGCCTGGTCAAGGATTCATTTAAGATCCTACCTTGATAGCATGGAAGATAGCCCTACAGATGCGATCCACTTCATGCGTTGTCAAGGAGACCACCTCCTCCATATCCTCTTCCTCCTCCTCATCCTCCACCATCGCAGCGGTCCTCTGAGATGGAGGCAGGTTTGTGTTGAGACGACGGGACTTCTTCCCACCTCCCCCTTGAGAAGCCTGAGGCCGGCTGGGCTCTGGGCGTTTCCGTTTGTTGCCGTCCATCTTAGGCCATAGTTTGAAGATGTTCAGGGCTTCCTCAAAGAGCATTGGCTGCTGAACACGGTATGCACCGCTACCTAAAAGGTGAGAGAAAATTTGTTAATATTTTATTCAAGGAGACTATGCTTATATCATGTTGTTCCACAACTCTTGCTAGCTTTTAATCGTCAATATTTTATCACTCTTTCTTTCAGCTATTTCTGTAAAGTTCAAGCTATCCATCTACAGCGCTTTTCTATGTCCCAGGAATCTTAATCTGTCTTGATGTTATCTGTATCTGTATCCAGAAATGATAATAATAATCCCTCTTGGCTTCAAACTTCTCTTATTTTTTATTCATAAGCAGAGTGTGTAGCAGGTCTATGTGTAACAAGATACAGAAACACTTCTTTCTGAATCAAGATATCTCTTCAATGAATACACACTTGTGAAAACAATAAACAAGAACTATATGTATGTAGAGTAAGCATTCAAATCTGTATAATATACAGATTCGAATATATTATTGCTAAACTAAAGAGAAGCAGAAAAATATAATACAGGAATGATTAATGCAAAAAATATCTACGAATTGGTCCAAGGTATTGGGGGCCATTTAGGTTTGCTAGCAAGATCAGGGTGAAGAGCCCCTGGGTTTTGGCCGAGTGGTAAAGAACAAAACCTGCACTTTCGCTAAATAAAATATGCACATTAAAGCTTTTTTTAATTAAAGTTTTAAATGTCAAAAGTTAAAAACAAAACAATTTTTTTTTTGTAATAAAAACAAGCAAATCAGAATTATAATTTAATTCTGGAGTAAATAATACCTGACATTAGGGCATTAATTTAAAGTAGACAACTGGAGAGTCAAAACTGCTTTTAATTGCAACAAAACTCATACCACTGCAACAAAAAATCTTTACTGATTCAGAATATCTAAACCCCTTGTCAATATCTGTTTTAGATCGGGAGTTATCACCTTTCAAAGAAGGGCCCCCATTTTCAGACTTCAGCGGTACCCCTCAAGGGCGTCGAGATTATGACGTCACAGCGTGGGCACCCGTACCGTGTCCACTGTATGCACGTATCCTGTACTGTGCTATATCGCGTACATTGCACATTCTGATTCTTGAAAACTTTGTTTCTCTCTTCTCATCTCATGCTTCACCCCAGGCCCTGACTAACTGGTCAAAAGTGATATATCTTAAGCCGACTGTTCCTCTATCATTTGTCTATATATTTAAGTTAAGCCGTTCCAATAATGTATTCTTTTTCATTATATTAAAATATAATTGAAAATAGGCCTATACTCAGCACGAGAGTGAGTGAAAAAAAAGGTAATCAAACAAAGTGACATTGTTTTCATTGTACTGTTCAAATCACACTTTTAGTTTTGTTGTCATGACAAATTATTATTGCAAGTTTATCATAATCTTGAATTTGTTCATTTGGTTTTGTAAGTCTTTATATTATTGTGAAGATCCCGAGATATTTTCATCCGTTAGCTATAACAATAATTCATCCAAACTTTCGGATGGAATTGCTCCTTAGTTCTTCAGTTACAGTATTATGCTAATGTGAACTTTTTTTCATGGTTTTAGATATTGTTCAGAATGAAATAACATTATTTTGTAGATTCGACCTTGTTGCAATGAATTTGACAGATTTTGCATTCGTGATAAAAGCAGCAGTCTTACGAGAGACGACTGTATATTCCATCCGCTCCTGCCTGAGTGACACTACCCCATCCCGTTGTGTGTGTAAGAATAAGCCAAACTAAATTAGTAGACTGTAAATATTGCAAACAATTCAATGCTTACATAATTGATTCTTAAATATTCTGTTTCTTCAGTATATATTGATTTTATTTTAAGGACGTTTCTGGTCTTTTAGCCATTGAATTTCGATAAATAAGGAATTTTGGAGGAAATGTGACATGACCACCTTGTCAAACTAATGATGGTAGTGTTAATGATGGTAGTGTTAATCCGTGTAAGTTAGTTGGGAAAGTCATGATGGTGGCATGATTATATTTTGCTCCAAAACCTTATTTGGAGGGATTCAGATTAAGAAAAAAATCATATTAAAATCAATATAGATTCAACACAGAATAAGTCTTCTTAATAATGAAGTCACTGTAAATTTACGTGGAATTTTAAGCATTATATCTCCCAATGTCAATGGGCAAATTAAACGCTTCACCAACAACCGACGGGCCGCACCGTTCCCGGCCCCTCGGTGAGAGATGAGCAAGGCAATTCGTGCTTTTACTATGATTGCAAACTCTTCAAAAATCTATCGCAGCAAGTTCAAATCTACAAAATAATCACAATCGTTAACAATGTCTCAAAACACGATATTCTAAGGATATACAACCCTGTATGATTTGTCCAATGTTGTAATCAGTTGTGATAAAAGAGCCATATTAATCCGAGACACAGCAGCTATAGCAAGCTAGTACAGTGCGAGCAATGTGTTTACGTGTATGCATATAGGTATGCATGCATTGCATAATACCGTATGCATCAAGCTAGCTGCGCACGCAAACTCATATCAGCTGGCTATAAATATTGTTCGAGCTGTCCAAGGTGTGACGTCACAAACCAGGAGCTCATCCGCACGCAGAGCGGCCCATTTGGGGGCGGATTAAACAAAAACACTAAAAACCATTTAAAGCTATTTCTGAGAGCTTCAAGTCGTTTTCAGCATGTCATTCGTATAAACGAAGGAAAATCTATTCAGTAACATGTAATCTGGCCATTATTAGCAAATATTGTGTATTTTCTCCGTGTGTCTACTTTAAGAAGGCCAGGGTGAGACTAAAACAAAAAGGTAAAACAATTATATTTTTTTCATAACTGCTACATGGGCAAATGGCCCAGTTCTGAGCAGATACATTACCTGGTATCTCAAGAAGTAAGATGTAGAGATGGGCAGCTGCAATTGCAATTTCTCTCTCTACAGCTGAGGACAGAAGGCTGTCCACCCTGTTCATGAAATGGTGAAGTCCAGCCAGAAGGGCCCTAGGCACAATGCCATTCTCACAAAGAACGTTCCAAAATCCTAAAACAGGGATGAGAGAACAAATGGCATCATCACATTATAAAATAACACAATGCAGTTCTGTTTCAGGGGGAAAAATCAAATTACACCGAGTCATTCAGTACAAAAAAGTTTGCATATTGCAAATTATTGATAATCTAGATGAAATGGTAAATAGGCAATTAGACCCAAAAGGAAAGATGAACTTGTGACAAATTGGAATTAGACCATGTGGGATAAGGACAAAGTGGGATAAGGACAAAGGGGCATAATAGTCAAAGTGGGTTTAGACACATTGGTAATTTACCCATGTATCTGGGGAAAACTATACTAGACCACAACAATAATTTTGTGTATAACCAGAGGTGTGTTCTTCTTGCATCATGAGTGTCTGAAAAAATGTTGAGTGCACCGAAATCATTTAACAATGGCGTACGACTCTCATACATGTGAGACCAGGTGGGACTACCTCACAACTCATTTAGATTCCGTAAACAAATCAAGCAATTATCAAATCTGAATGAACAAAGGAAAGGAAAAAGTAGCTAAAGAAATTACAGCAACCAAAATCGTATATACCTGCCGCATTGTTACCTTGTGGAAGGGTAATAACATCCACCCTAGCCCAGGGTGTACAACAATCTATGGCATCCTTCAGTGAGGTCAGTAGTTCACGGTGGTTCGACCAAGATCGCTGGACTGCTTCTGGAATCTCTGGATTCTCGATGAAGTCGCTGTCCCACACAGCATTTACCCATTCTGGTTTGGAGACAACAGAAAAATAATATCAAATCAGCTAAAGTTTTTAATGTCAAAATAATGGAATAAAACAGTGACAAAACTAATTAATTTCTTAGTCCATACAATCACAATACTTGGCGGATGACTATCTTCATTCTTCATGATGACCACAAAGCAAAATAATAGCCTCTGACTTGCCGTTCTCTTAAACGAGTAGTAATCCAGCATCATCATCAGCGACTCGATAGTATTTTTTTTATTTTTTTACAGTCGGAGCAAATCAAAGGCATCAAACAAGGTTCAAAAAAGGAAATGGACTGGAAATGCTTTTGTAACATTTAGATCTAGATCTATAGGCCTATGTAGAATCTAGGTTTAAGGATATTATCCGTTTGCATGATAAATGTTTTATTGTAATAATGATATGGACTAGGTCTAGGCCTATTTTTAAAATAATTACTAGGGGGCCTACTTTTTATGGTTGTAAACTTGTCAAATTTCAGCCTAACAGCTGCGACGATGAAGATTAATAAAAACCAATTCAATTCAATTAAAAATTTGAGAAATTTCTTGAAATGCATGCATTATTTAGAAAGAGCTGGGCACAAGTTCCTTTTGCGACAGCCACCCAGTTTGAAAAATAAAAATGGAAATGGTTAATAATATTTTAAACATGTATATCTATATACACATAAAACATGATTGGGAAAGCTGTAGATTTCTATCTTTTTTTTTAACCAACGAAAAGCTGTAAAAAGTTTCAAAAATCCTAATTCATAATTAAAAAGAAAATACAATTTGCAGTTTATTTAGTCAAAAAAGACATCAAGGAATACTCTAGAAAGCAGGAGTCGAACTTGTCCCTGGCACTGTCTCACTCCCCCACCACAGAAGCCTCGGCTACACCAACAAGAAAACATATAGACTTTCTCTAGATTACTAAAACTAAACTGCCAAGGACTACTAGGCCTAGGCCCCCTACCGCTTTTCAGATTTTGTGAACGTGGATTGTGGTCTTGTCTTGTGTAGACCTAGATCTAGATCTACTGCACTTTGTGATTTATTGAAAAAATTTAAAATTTTGAATGCAAGACGAAGCCTTGAAGTTCAATCATAATAATTAACATTTAAAGGCCCTCGCAAGTCGGAGATCGTGGGGAATGCGCGTTTTTCTTGAGCTCCATTGACTCATACACAATCTACAGTGAGGCTTACGCAAGGGTCGGCCTACTGGGGATTAACATTCGGACAGCACGAACATGACGAAGGTGACCGAATTGAGTCAGTCAATAGGGTGAATAGCTTCGGATTAGTTTATAGACTCTCAACGGGTCTCTTCGTATTAATTCAAAGAGAGGACTTGTATAATGCTCCATTTAAAAAACAAACATTGGTTAGATTTACTTTGGAATTCTGGTTAGTTAGTCTAGCCATGAAGGATTAGCTCCAGACGGGTTGGCGCTGAAGATTACGTAACACGGCTCAGGCTCTGATTGGAATGTTATTATTTCATCCGAGATAAGGTGATTTCCCCATGTTTTATCAATTGTACGTCCCTTTAATATTAATCTAGATCTAACATAGGCTAAAATTTGTCTGAGTACAAAGTCTAACGTACTTAGAATCTATTCCGTCTATAAAATGACTAATGACTCGACTCTATTCACGATCTGATTATATGGCATAAATATCTGATAGGCCTATAACCGTATCAGGACAATTCCCCCAAGAACCGAAATACCAGCCCCGGACAATACCCCCTGGACAATTTACCTCTAAGGGACAATTACCCCCCCCCCGGAGACAATTACCCCCAACAATAACCTCCCGACAATAACCCCCGGACAATAACCCCCGGGACAATTACACCCCCCAGAAAATTACCTCCCGGACAATTAACCACCGAACATTCCTCCCGACAACTACGTCAGGAAATTGCCTCCGAGTACAACCCCCGACGACAACTAGCCCCCAAGGACAATTACCCTAAGACAATTACCCCCGACAACAAACCAGCTCAAGACAATTACCTCCTGGATAATTGCCCCCGACAATTACCCCTGGACAATTACCCCCTGGACAATTATCTCCCAGTACAATTACCCCCGACACTAACCCCGAGGACAACTACCCCAAGACAATTACCCCCGGGACAATTACCCCGACGACAACTACCAAGACAATTACCCCCTGGATAATTACCCCCAGACAAATACCCCCCGGACAACTACCCCTGGACAATTACCTCTAAGGACAATTACCCCCCCACCCCCCGACAATTACCCCCCGACAATAACCTCCCGGACAATAACCCCGGACCAAAAACCCCCGCGACAATTACCCCCAGAAAATTACTCCCGACAATAATTACCCCGAACAATTACCCCTAAACTACCTCAGGACAATTACCCCCGAGTACAACCCCCGACGACAACTAGCCCCAAGGACACCCTACTCCCTAAGACAATTACCCTAAGACAATTACCCCAAACAACACCACCTCAAGACAATTACCTCCTGGAAATTACCCCCGGACATTACCCCCTGGACAATTATCCCAAGGTACAATTACCCCCGACAACTACCCCGAGACAACTACCCAGACAATTACCCCCGGGACAATTACCCCCGACGACAACTACCCCAAAGACAATTACCCCTGGATAATTCCCCCCTGAAAATTACCCCAAGGACAACTAACCCCCCCCAAGAACGCTGTAAGAACCATGTCCAACGGCAATATTAAAGCATGAAATGCTTAGTAATAATGTTCATTGTTAGAACGCTGTAAGGAGAGCAACAATAACATCAGACGAAACGGTCTTGTACAAGTTGCAAATTTATATCTTTATACTTCATTTCTTCCCAATTCCATATAATTCATATTTTGTCAGGCCCAATTAATTGATTTCATTTAATTATGTGATACAATAAAATTAGATAAAAATCAATAAATTTGTTTGGAGAATACTACGTTGTGTTTGTCTTTAACAATTATCAATTCTCGATAGTTTTATACAGTAGGTACACATGAATAAGGTGGTGTAAATCAATCAAAAACTTATTGGCCCGAATTCTTGACGGTGGATTCTGCAAAATCTATGGTCTAAAACCATGGTTTCTATGGGCGGTCATAAGGGCCATAATTAATTACTCTATGAATTAACAAATAAAGTGAAAAATAAGT
This sequence comes from Paracentrotus lividus, assembly GCA_940671915.1. Taxonomy (NCBI): domain Eukaryota; kingdom Metazoa; phylum Echinodermata; class Echinoidea; order Camarodonta; family Echinidae; genus Paracentrotus; species Paracentrotus lividus. The sequence continues at coordinate 30,171,131 of CALNVZ010003433.1, forward strand.
AATTTATGATATTTGATTTTACAATTAACCTTATTTTTGCATAAGTTGACATTGGGCTTTACATGTTGTTTATATTTTCACTTTATTTACTAATTTTTTAATATGGAGTACGGAAAAACACTGTAGATCTATTTGATTATGTCATATCGTTTACAATCTAGGAATTTTGGTACTTAATTTCCTTCTTTGATGTTTAATTACTATCACCCTAAATGGTACAATTACAAGGTGTTATTGTGTGTATTATCTTTGTTTTATTAAGTTATAAAGCCTCATCTCTTAATCAGTAATATTGCCTGATTGGGAAGGAAAAGGGGAAAAGGGAAGAAAAAAAAAAGAGGGAAAATCAAGGAAAAAAGAAGAAAGTGAGAGAGAGAGAGAGAAAGAAAAGGAGAAAGAGAAATATAAAATAGAAAGGGAAAGAGAAGGTAGAAAATATTTCGAAAACCTGCAACACCGGGCGAAACTCACAATGGCGCCGCTTGATCCGATGCCGGAGGGGGGGGGGGGAATTTTCCGGGGAGTAATTGTCCAGAGTAAATGTCCTCAGGGGGTAATTGTCCTCGGGATGTCTTCGGGGTAATTATCGGGGGTTTATATTGTCCAGGCCCGCGGGTGGAAATTGTCCGGGGGGGGGGGGTAGAGTCTAATTGTCTGTCCTCGGCTCGGGGCCGGCGTCGGAGGGGGGGGGGGTAATTGTCCTAGAACCGCCTGTCATTGTCAACAACACAACACTCACAGTCACACACTCAGCACGTAGAAAAGTCTACAAGTTCGCTTTTGCAGAGCTAGAGAACAATGCATTTTGATTGTTGGGTTTAGCTACCGGTAGCTATCGCGAGGAGCTCCGCCTCATGGTTGCGATGACTGAAGTGCGTTGACCATAACTGAACAACGCGATTCAGCTGTTCCCGATAAAGACCGCTTTGTCATGCGTGCTGTCAATCATAACCAAAGTGGCACTTACACTTATGCATGGTCAATCATAATTGACCTTGCACTGGGAAGTAACTTATTGCAGCAGTTTTCTTCCAATGGAAAGTCAATGCAGAAAAGTGTCTTGAGCAGCTCCCAGCCTGGCAGCCAAGTCAAGGTGGCATATCCAAAAAAGGGTCTAAAAATTCTACTAAACAAAATTGAAAATATCTAGACTAATGGAGAAGTTATATTGCAATGAGACTATAGATTATCTTAAATTGAGGTAGGTTTAAAAGCTGGTTTCGCTAACTATTATTGAGAAGTTTCCTCAGCAACCAAGAGGGCGACAGACAGCCATTTTTCTGTAGTGACTGATGTTGGTTTGCAGCTGTATGTGCCAAAGTGGACCCATTTCGCAAGAAAAACTGCAAGACTCGACTTCACAAAACTAGGTTAAGCGTAGACCCACTCTTTCAATATTTTTTAGAATAAAGAAGAGAAATATAAAAAGGAACTTCAACGAATCCACTGTCGGACTACGCCCAACATTTGAAAACGTATAGACCCTAAAGAAATGAGGACTTACCAAAAAAATAAATGACGTCTTGACGAATCTAAATTTTATCGTGACTATTGTTCATTGGAAGGCACAATGCCATGGTACTGGTAGTGTATTTCGGCCAAATCGTCGTTTCGGAAACCACTCGCTCAAATGCTTGTACACAAGTCACAAGTGAATGGGGTGGAAAGAGGAAACCAATGGCAATGCGAGTGACTGAATGAAGCGCTGCTGTACAAAGTGAATGGTGGTTTCCTCAATCACGATTATGCCTGTATTTCATATGCTAAACATGATCATTCGAGCGTCGTGCATAAATTATTAAATTATGGAGTAAACACTTCTACGTGCTCAGTCTCGTAAACACTTGCAACTGTCGCGACCCCGCCGAGAGGCGAGACGGATGCGAAACGGACCACCTCAATTCAGCGGGACTGGCCCGCGGGAAGCTCTGTCACTGACTCAGTCTCAGCTGCACAATCGAAATTAACATTTTGTAAACAGATTAAAAATTACAAGAGCTTCGAAACCAGATGAAAAGCAAATTTACTTTGTCTAATTGGTTAAAACCAGTAGAAAACAATCTGGGCACATGAAAATGCTGCAAAGTGTACAAATCGAAAAACGCTTACCTTCGTTCAAACCTTCGATCCCCAATGATTGAAACCGTTCAGCGGTTACTGTTTGGTTCGCCATTTTAATTCAGTCAATCAAAATTGCCGCGCGCTATTATATTGAGCGCGCGCCGTCTGAACAAACTTAACTTGTTAGTCTTAAAAGTATTGCCTAGGGATATTTTTTTTTATCCCTAACATGAATTATTTTATCTATTTGACTTGGTTTTTAATTTAAAAATTATTTTGTGACAATCAAAATTATAGCAGCAATTTAATAAAAATATAAAAGTGTATTTTTCTCAAAAATTAATTCCTTTAAAAAAAAAATAATAATAATGTGATACCTCTTTTAATCTAAGGCTATAAAAGCAGTCTCGTAAAAAAGGGAAATTACGTCATTGGGAAAGGTTGGTTTCAGCGAATCAGAATATCGGCTTCTTCACAGATACCGAAAAAAAGGAAAAAGAAAAGACTCGTTGATTTTGACAAGGGGCAATTAATTAAAGATGCAAACGCAAACTAATAATCAATAGAGAGAGTAAAGTAATCAGGCTCCGTAAATTAAGATAATAACATGATTTGTGCATTCATTTTATAATTAATATTAAATAATGGTAATTCTAAGTATTTACATTATCAACAACAAAAAATCTACGTATATGACATTAACCCTTCTCTAAAGTAGCCTGATCCATCAATTACGAAAGACAAAAATATGACAGGTGTAATGATGAGCGGTCTGTCATCTGCCGCTTTAGTAGTGCCCCCTTGGTCTGAACGCTACCTTCGGGTATTACCAATATTAGTAGTCCATTGGATCGCAAAAGCTTTACGACTTTCTTTTTCCCACCAATTATGTCAACAGCAAGTATAATGAGTATCAGAGACTATAAATAGGCATGCGCTCGTGGTATCTTCTCGGTTCTATTTTTATCCACATTAACATACCCTTGATGAGTAGTAATGAAACCCGACACATGTCCACCTATGACCCTGTGACTCAGATTAGCGACGATGCATCCCATTGGTCACTTACATATGGTAATTTTGTTTGTCTGCATTATTGTCCAATCAGCTTCTTTGTCATTAAAATTACCCTATTATACTCGGGAACCTCGGAACCTGTCGACGGTGAGTGAAATGCCGAATTATATTTTCTGATAAATTTTAGGGGTTAAACGTGCCACAGCTCTTCCGAGCTGCTGCTATAGCTGAATGATGACATAATTACTTCAAAATTACCTTATTTGATGTAGATTTTTTTGCACTTTTTCCGTAGTGTAGAATATTAGCTTTCTGATGCACTAACGCTCTTTTACCCATTGGCTCTATGTAGAAAGATATGGGACTGTAAAAAACACACGTCAATGGCCTGTGCATGCCGTTTACGTTCGTAACTCCAGTGTTTGAGAAATCTAAAAAATATATGTTGAGATTTATGATCATGTTTAATGGAGTAATTAAGGATACGATGTTGTATATTATTAATTTTTCTCCGCATATTGTTTCTTCCTGACCTATGATCGTTATGACGTAAGAATTTTGTAAGATATGCAGGCCAATGATCATAAATTGGATGTTGAACTAACGTAGACTCTAACGTAATATGAGTCGTGAAAGAGCTGTTCTCTGTGTGTCCTGCATGCTCAGCGCCGCCATAGGCCGAGGCGGCCGCGCGCTGGGTGGAGCCCTAGGCAATAGGGCCTTTGCCCATGAGCTGCTTCCACATCAGCTCGAGCTTGCTCCTTATCGAGATTCTAGCCCGATCAGCCCTCCCCCGGAAAAATCTTTAGATACGAGACAGCCTAAGACTAAGTTTGACGATAATATCGCTCTCGAGCGATGAATTAGTTTGAGCTACGCTACGGAGCATGCGCAATTTGGACTCTTGGAGTGTGAGTTTTGAAAATCGCGCCATTTTTTCCCGCGCTATGGCGGGCTGGGGACTTCCAGTTGCGAGCATTTTCTCAATTATTTCTAATGTAGGTCTAGATTTTTCTTATGTTTTTTTTGGGTGTTTTTTTTTTTGTCCTTCTTTTATTTTCTCTTTTATAATTCCTTAAGTCTATTTCTTTGTTTTATCCTTCATTCATCTTCTCTTCTCTCAGTTCTTACGTATTTTTTTTTTTTGTCATTCTTTATCTTCTCTTCTCTTAATTCTTACATGTATGTATTCTTTGTTTTCCTTTCTTCGTTTTATCTTCTATCATTCTTAAGTATTTCTTTGTTTTATCCTTCATCGTCCATCTATTCCTGTCTCTCAATTCTTATGTAGGGTCTATTTCTTTGTTTTTGTCATTCTTTCATCTTCTCTTCTCATAATTCTTATTATAGGGGGCCTATTTCTTTGTTTTTGTCATTCTTTCATCTTCTCTTCTCTCAGTTATGTAGGCCTATTTTTTGTTTTTCCTTCTTTGGTTTTATCATCTAGATCATTTCTTATGTATTTCTTTGTTTTATCCTTCATTCTTCCATCTTCTCTTCTCTCAATTCTTATGTATTTCTTTGTGTTTGTCAGTCTTTCATCTTCTCTTCTCTTAATTATTTTGTATTTCTTTGTTTTTGTCATATGATGCACCACGCCGTACACCGGGTACCGTTGTAACCCGGGGTACAGCGTTGTGCAGCGCCCTCTCGTGTCCATTAGCATACAGTTATACAGTGTTTTCACGCTGAGTATTATTTTCATGGTCGTATGATCGGTGCGACAATGATCACAAGGCCTGTTTTCCTTCTTTAATATTATCTAATGACAATAATAGTACAAATTTAACTTATTATAGTATTTACTCAAGAATTTATATTTAATTTTGGACAGTTTGGTAACTCATAAATCAGCGCTAAAAATAAAATAAATAATTCAACAGAACGGTGATTTTTTTTTTGGTACCCCAGGGTACCAAAAAGTGCATCATATATACATTCTTTCATCTTCACGTCTCTCAATTCTTATGTACATGTAGGATGGGGGGCCCGTTGTCCGGACACTTAAGCAGATAAAAACATCATCTTTTGCTCTCGATTTTCTTAAAATTTGAGCAGTAAATAGCAAAAATATTTGTAAATATTTGTGCTTTGTTATATTGTCTGATATTATTTTCAATCAATTAATGAAATATTGATCACAAAGCTCCTAATTGCCGTCTTTGTCCGGACAAACAACCCGTCCGGACATACAACAACCGGGTATAGGCCTATTTCTTTGCTTTTCCTTCTTTCGTTTTATTGTCTATCATTTCTTATGTTATCTTTTTTTTGGTCATTCTAATACCCAAGGAAATCACTTTCATAGGAGAGCATAATGAGAGAAGCAATTTAAAAAAAAGTTTCATCAAAATCGGTTAAAAAGAAGAGAGTTATGGAAGTTTGAAAAGTCTCGTTTTACCTTCTATGGGGATCCTCAAATTGGCAACATCAGCTTCAAAATGGCCGATTTTATGGACAACTCTCCATTGGTTTTGTACACGAATTTTCAGATTTTCCCCATTTTCTTTCAAAATACGTCTCATTTACTTCTGAGCTCAAAATATGTCATGGAAAAAATATATTTCACACAACATATGTTGAGCTCAGAATAGGGTATGGCCATCGGGTTGGGTCAAAAAGTGTGACATCTCATCATAACTCAAAACTACAAATGATATATGTTTTAAGTACGTAGGCATTACATTAGTATCATGACCCTGAATGTCCTTGGAAAATATGGGCCATTTAGACTAAATTTTGATGAAGTTATTGAACAAAATATGCAATAACTATGTGACATGGACATCATGTCCATGTCACATAGTTATTGTGATATTTGGTCATAACACTCAAATTACACCAGCTATATTGACCAAAATGTGATAAAATATGCATATTGACTTGATTAATCAGTTAGCCAAATATCTCAAGTATCGGGTGCTCGGCTTAATTTTTAAGAGAAAATTAAAAAATGTATCACTACGTGACAGAAGTCCATCAAATGTCACAAAACATAACGTAGTAAAGGACTTGATGTCCATGTAACGTAGTGAAACAAAAACTCTGCTAATGACATCATTGATGAAGTCCTGAGTAAATTTTGATAAGAAATAACATCCCCTGTACTGACAGTAATCAAAATAATCCTTTATTTTGTATAAAACATAATACAAGTGTTGCTATAATAGAAATTATGAAATAACTATGTGACATGGACTTCGCGAAGTCCATGTCACGTAGTGATAGCTTATTGGAAATTTCAGGTACTTAGTGCCCACCTATAAGAATGTAACTTTTTGAGGGTTGTAAGATCAAGCCCTAATTTGCATTGAGTACAAAATTGAAACCAAATAAGCTACTATTTTTAAATAAATGAATGTCAAGTGAAAAATTACCCCAACCCGATGGCCATACCCAATAGACATATTTTGAAAGAAAATTGGGAAAATCTGAAAATTTGTGTACAAAACCAATCAACATGGACTGTGTTAATAAGACCTATGCTTTAAAAAAATATAAACATGTAACACAAAATTATTTTGTCCAACCGCGCTACAAGGTGTCCAGAAAAATGAAAACAATTAAATGTAGTAAAAAAATATAAACATGTAACACAAAATTAGTTTGTCCAACGGCGCTACAAGGTGTCCAGAAAAATGAAAACAATTAAATGTAGTGAAAAAGTGGTGTAAACCCTTTCTTCTACATATGTTTTACTATTTAAACAATGATTATTGCAAGAAAAATGTTTCAACTCAACTCTGTATTTACATACATGCAAAGAAAAGGAAAAAAACACATAAAATTACATGTATGGTGGGGGTTCATAAAGCTACGCGGTTCATAAAGCTACGCACTGCAAAATACGCGCTAAAGTGAATGGGGCCAAAATATGCACTCGCATAATACAGGCGCCGTCATAGCAAAAAAGTGTTTCATTTCAAAGTTCAAAATTCCACCTTTTACGGCTAAACATAAAAGTGAGGTTCTAGAAAGGTAACAATTATTGAATTTTGGTAACTTTTTCATAATATATCATGAAAATTTGGAAGAAAACAAATAATTAAAAGTGTTAAATCAAACTTCAAAGTGAGTGCGTAGACTTATGAACCTTTCTTTTCTGACGGCAACGGAGGAGAGGGTTTCGATCTCGCCGCGATTTTCGTAATTGCTGTTAGTTTTATTCCATTTTTTTTGCACCAAGTAAATCCTCACAAAATGTAGCAAAAGATGGTATAAAGATAGTAATATGAAATATTAAATTATATGACTTCTAAATCGTCAAAAACTTAGTGCGTAGCTTTATGACCCCCCTTCATACATGTACAGGGTTTTAAAAAAAAAGGTACATGTATTACCATTTTAATGCATTGCCATTCAATTACTAAATGGTCATTCCATGCCAAATCACCCATAATACCATTTCCGATTTTGCTGAAGCTTAGTGTACTTCTTGAGAGTCATCCCACAACACCAAATTTTAAATTTCAAGTCAATCAGGTGAGGGGTTCAGGAGATACAGTCCACATAATTTCGAGATTTTCTGCAAAAAGGGGCGTGGTGGCCTACCTTTTAATCCCTATAATCTCGGGAACCACTGGGTCATTCTTCACAAAATTGGTATTTTTGGAAAGGGGATTCATCAACAATTTCAAATCTGCCATCGTTATGTCCTTTCATTTGAGATTACCACGTACATGTACCAGTATTTTTAAGGGATATTTTGTTGCAATATTTGGTACCTGCAATGCATTGTGTATGAGGGTGCATGCATGAAGAATGTTTTAATTGATTAATTAATTAATTAAAATTAATTGACTGAATTTTTAAACAATCTGTTTCTTGTTTATCAAAGCCAGTTATATTCTGAAAAGAATGATATCAACCAAGCTATAAGACTGATTGTATGCAAAAATATAAGGCAAGAAAGAATAAGAAAGTTACAAAAATGCAAAATCCCTATGCTTTAACACATGCCTTTACCGTAGGCTCCTCCACCGTAGGCTCCTCCGCCCCCTACCCTACTCCACTCAAATTATATTTGTACTAAAACTATTAGCAGGACAAATATGAAACTTGACAGACATGTAGCCTAATTAATTATCTACAATATGAGACATTGCACAGTTCATGACTACATGGTTTTCATGCTATGTCAAAAAATGTGGCATTTTTTCCTGAAAAATGTAACGCCTCCGCCCTTTTACTATACCCCAGTAGTTGACACACAACCATATTTTTTGTTATCTATTAAATATCAGTTTAATTGAAGACATTCCTTTTCAGAAACGTATTAGATATGAATGCTTTATCAAAACATTATCCTTGAAGCGTGCCCATATCAACACCCCCCCCCCCCCAAAAAAAAACAACGAATCCAGTTTATAGACTGAGAGGTATAATTACAATGTGCATGATATCTGCATGAATTAAATTGTGGAAGTGACATGTGAGCTATTTAATTGTTTTGTATGGTATTGTATTTATTCAGGCAAACATGTCTCGGGATGCAGAAAAGGATTTGAAAAACCCGTACAGGTCTGCATCCCCGAAATTGCTTCAAATTACATTTTTGCTCGATTGTTTTAGTCAATTGGCAGAACAGTTTTCCCCTTAGTTTAAATGCTTTTCCCGCAGGCGCGGATCCAAGAAAATTGAATTGAATGCATTTCGGGGGCCCAATTGTCTGGGGACAAAAGCAGCTCTATTATGTTTACGCAGCATGGGCCCAGTAAACTCTCTCTCTCCGTTCCTCCTCTCCACCTCCTCTATAACATTTTTTTTCCTGAATGGGTCGATGGAGTACTTGGAGCCCTAACTGAACTGTTAGTGGTAAACGATTCATTCTGAGAGGTTCATGTTCTTTTGGGGCCATTGGTAGAACAATATCCCATTAATTATTTGATTTTCCCTCATATAGGCCTAACGAATATTATAATCATTTTGAAATATTATTATTTTATGACGCCCCTTTCTCTCTCTCTTTCTCTCTCTCTCTTTTTTTGTTGTTGTTGTTTTTTGCGGTAATTAACTTTGTTTTTGCTTTTTTAAAGACACCATAGATTATAACGATGGATCGGCAGAATTCCGTCTATCCTATCTCATCGAAAATGGCAAGATTACATCCAAACAATCCTATTTTATGACTTCTGAATGTCACGATGCACTGCTTTAAATTCTAAATGATTTATTGAACAAAGTGGTAAAACTGAAAAAGCAATGGCGACAAACATTCGTTCCAATGCTCGATACCCAAAGAATATAGAGGGGAAAGAGTAAAATTTGACGCGTTCAAGCAATGCAGTACAGATACAATCGAAATGTGTAGGGTCTCGCTGCGGACTACCGGCACAATACGTGAGAACGGTACTACACATTTTCGGGCAGTGGCCGCTCTCCGATTGTTTTCGTTCGGCTTCTTCACATTTTCGTCTGTCGTTTTTCATCGAAAATGGCGAGATTGCATCCAAACGGTCCTATTTTATGACTTCTGAATGTCACAATGCACTGCATTGAGTCCTACATTGTAAGTGATTTGTTGAGCAAAGTGGTAAAACTAAAGAAGCAACGATGGCGACAAACATTCGTTCCAAACCTCGATACCCAAAGAATATAGAGGGGGGAAGAGTAAGGCTTCGCGCGTTCATGCAGTACAGATACGATGGAAGTGTGTAGGGTCTTGCTGCTTATAACCCGCAAAACACGTGAGAACAGTACTACCCATTTTCGGGCAGTGGCCGTTCTCCATTTTATTGTGCTTCGGCTTTTAATAGATATATAGATTTTTATAAAGTTACAGCCACTTTCATGGAAGTGCACATGATTAGTACAAATTTGAGTGTGTTACACAACATGGGCCCAACTGAAAAGGCATGGCCTTACGTGTTTCTTTGTTTTTCTTTCTTTCGTTTTATCGTCTATCATTTCTTATGTATTTTTTTGTATTATCCTTTAATCTCCCATCTGCTCTTCTCTCAATTTTTATGTATTTCTTTGTTTTTGTCATTCTTTCATCTTCTCTTCTCTTAATTCTTATGTATTTCTTTGTTTTTCTTCTTTTGTTTATCGTCTATCATTTCTTATGTATTTCTCTGTTTTTATCTTTCATTCATCTTCTCTTCTATCCTCTCTTTTATCAATCTAGCTAATTGCGTCCACATTACAAATAATCTCGAGCTAGTTCTGATCGGACTAATTGGCCAGATCAGAAATAGCTAGCTATTTTGTCATCTCGAGCTAGTGAAGACGGGCCTATGGATGCCATGGCTCTACCCAGCTGCTGTGTTAATCATGGGTTGGGTGTCCAGATACATCAAAATCAACCATTTCATAATATCAGGCATGATTTTTCTCCGCGGATCCGCGGATTTCCGCCGATTTTGACATTCTATAGAAAAAGAAAAAAAAAAAAAAAAAAAAAATTTCTTTTTTTTCTTTTTTTTTCTTCATGTACATAATGGAGGTGTTTTCGGCGGTGCTTTCATTGTGTATTCTGGAAATATTTTCTGCTCTCACTGTGTGTAGACTTTGAACACGAGATTGATTTGACGAAGTTGCAGCCAAAGAAATCGTGAATTTTCTATACCTAAAATTGAAAAATTTTCTGCGGGAGGGGGAACCCCCCTCCCGTACCCACCCCCAGGAAGTTCGGTCGCTACGCTCCCTCACTAGTAGCAATTTTCCTCTTTTTTTGAAATGTCGCTGTCTCATGCCTGTAATATTTACCAGCAAATTGAAGTCGTCCTGAAGTTTTTTTTATCTAATTTTCACCAAAATTCCAATGTAAAATTTACCTATTATTTCTCATTTTTGGCCAAATAACCCAATTGTTAGCCTCATTTTGATAATCAGAACATTTTACAAGACTTATTTGAAGGCAGATTTTATTTCTTTTCAACAAAATCCTAATCATTATCTTTATTTTCCCAAACTTTGCTTGTTTTGTAAAATGTGACTCGCGTGACAGTACCCTAAGAAACCCTAAAGTGACTTGCGTGACAGTGCTTTAGGGTGTTTTTTCATAATGAAGGGGTCTGCACTTGAAAATTTTCTTTGGTGGTATGATTGAGGACCCTAAGCTCCTTACTTTTTATCAACCAAAATTAATACACTCTATTACTTATTAAGTGAACTAAAAATATGGGTGTATTTTTGCGACTCGCGTGACACATTTCGAGGGTGTTTTCAATTTAAAATATTGTCAAGCTCGGTTCACATAAATGCAGGAACCAATGTGATATGACAAGATGGGTATAAAGTAAATCAGAATACTAACATTTATGAATCTACTCACTATGGAACATGTTTTAAATAATATTATTAAAATCATTACCAAAAAACATACTTTTTAGAGCAAATTTGTTGTCTTTAAGGTGGTGTAACTCGGTTGTTTGAAGATAAAAGGTGATGAAAATTCAGATTTATACCATTTGAATATGTACCTAGACAAAAAGTACTATATTTTTTTCATTGGTTATATTTGAAATTTTAAGCAATGGGCGTCGAGTTACATGGAATGGCTGAGGTGGTACATGTAAATGCATTGCGAATTCCTGCGCAGCCTTGTTTTCGTGTCCTTCACAAAGGTGGGCGTTTCTCATTGATGCTTGCATCATTTTCAGACTTTTTTGGTGTCAAATGAAAGTTGAGGATATATGAGCTTTAGCAACATGTATTTCTTTTCCCTCAAGAACCATATATTTCTTATTTGGTAGCCATTTCAAAATCTTTCTGGGACACACTGTATAATGAGCACTAACCACATTGTGTGAATTTCAAGGGATATATATCATTTTAAAAATTAGTAGTGTGAAGGGGGAAAAAATGGTACATGTAGGCCCATATTCTTATCTATCAGATTGTTTTGGTAGCATTTTAAGAAAAAGGAAACAGAGAAAAGTGGCTTTCAGTTTGGAATGTGTTTTCAACTCAATTTCAAGAAAGAACTCCAGTGATTACGCCCTAATGATTTTGACCAAAAGTTGAATTGACATTATTTCCAATTTGTGGTTGCCATGGCAATATGGGATATCATCCCCCCCCCCAAAAAAAAATAGTATCAAAATGTTTGTGATTAAATTTTAGGAAAATGACCAAACATGTAATCATGTAAAAAAAATAAATGTTTGATAGGGGCTGCTTTGTAGCCCCCTCCCCTTTATGAGGAATGGGAAAATATTTGATTTATTGTCTAAAGTTATGCATTTTTCTTCCAATATCTACAGAAAGAAGTATTTCATGAGATTGAATAAAACAGAATCAAAGAACCATGATGAGAGCCGACCGGGCTGCCGGATGATCACAGCAATCCTCCAAAGTGGCTTTTCAGGTAAGCAAATGACTGAAGCCCCAAATTTCTGTAGTTTTGGGGCAAGGCTATATTTTCCATATGTAAGTAAAAACACAGTCCTCTTTGACCTAGAACCAAGCCCCCCCCCCCCCCCCAAAAAAAAAAAGAAAAGAAAAGAAAAAAAGTAAGAAAAAGCAATAATAAAATAAATAAAAATAAAAAAAAAATTAATTAATTGATTAATAAATAAAATAAAAAAATAAATGAATACATAAATACAAATCTGGCCCTATTCCTAAATTTGTCCTCTGAAAAAAATAACAAAAAATGAAAATAAATAAATGACAAAAATATTTTAAAAAGGCATAATTTTCAGATATTTTCTAGAATTACATATATTATCCCGATTTTCTGATTCATGAAATTCTGAAAAAGGTGTCCTTTCAGCTGGGATTCTTAGAATTTATAAGAATTAAGAATCATTCAAAAAATCATTCATTATCATGCCTTCCTCCCTCCCACCCATCCCCCACCCCTATGGATCCATTCTGATAATCAGCCAGTATTTTCTACCCAGCAAAGGAATGGCTTTGCATCAATTGCCCTTGTTTTTAATGGAAGTAATTGTTTTATTTCACTTGTTAACAGGGGTGTTTCATGAAAGGACTTATCAGACAGTTTATCCGTCAAATTTGCTCTCAGCCAATCAGATGCAAGCATATCAGGGGCTTATAATGGTTGTCAGTGAGAAACAGTAAATATTTGTTTCATGAAATGCTCCCCAGAATATCTCCTGAATGCCCTTGACATCTCATGGGTTGCAGGCAAATGGAACATGTATGGGACTATTTGATGTCTTGCAGACGTGAGAAACCACCTTAATAATAATGGTTGATTTGTTTTCTTTCCTGCAGCCATTTGAGGACATGGATGATGGTAGATGCCTACTTGACGTGATAGAGTAAGTGTGATGTGTTGTCAGTGATACATTTTTATTAGACTGTGTTGATTTAATCTGGACAAATGTTATGTTACCCTTTTTTCATGGTCTCAGCAAGATTAAAATTGGATTATAATGAATTTTGTTCAAAGTTCTACAAAACATTGTTCAATTTTATATAAACTTGGTCTAACTAACTTGGAAGTCATTAAAGATATGTGATAAAAGTTAGAGTGAACAGGATTTACACTAAAGGCCAATGGGAAATAGTTCTGACTTCATGACATTGTCTGGAAATTTTTTTTTTTTTTTAAAAGGACATGCTTTCTTCAGGGCTGTGTCAACAGGATCGGAATATCATTACAAAGTAGAATTGCATGTATTTGTTGGTAGCTATGTGATTGAAACATAGTGGGGTTGTTGAAGTTCGTCAATACAATTGGAATTTATGTAAACTTGACAGGAAGAAAGTATAAAAGCTTTCAGTTTTACTTGCATTGTTCATAAAAAAATGCTAAAGTACTGTTATAAAAAAAACAAACCATAATACAAAACTCCAACTGTATTGGATTGCTTTTGTTCATGTTTCAGTGACCCTGATGCTTTGACATCGTTTCTTGACAAACCAGATGAATTTGGATTGGATAGTGCTGACCTGGAGGTAAGTGTGTCCACATTTCAATTATTTGTTGCGAAAACAAGATGTTAAAAAATAACATTTGACACTTCATTATGTTGAGATAGTTATTTGGATATCGAAGAATCATTTGAGATGAGAACTTCAAACTTGAGGAAAGTATGCATATAATTTACCATTGGAAATTACAAAACATTAAAAAAATCAATCTTAAGATTGATAACGTTTAGTACACATTTTACCATAGACTTATGATTTATACCAATCAATTGATCATATTTTTTTATGTTACAGGGAGATAAGAATTTTACACTTTATGAGGTCTTCGTTAGAGCAAATATTATGACAACGCTCAACACTAACATTTTTTTTTGGTTGCCCTACCGGGCAACCAAATATCCATATTTTCAAAATTTGGGAGCCCGAATCAATAATCTAGTTGCCCGAAAAAAAAAGAAGATAAAACAAAAGAACAATGTTTCCCCTTTTTTTGTAGAGCATGCAGGAGGCAGTTGAGTTGGTGTGTGAGAGAGAGGTGGAAAAAAAATGTGTTCAGGGAACTGGGGAGTTACTGATGAGCACTTTCTTCATTTCTAGTTTTTTATTCCATATTCATTAATTCATACACCGAATTATCATCAAATGTATTGGCACTTGTCAGTTAATTATTGCACAATCAAGAAGCAGTGAACATATTTTTTCTAAATGAAAAATGACATCCGGAAAAGATGTGTAAAAAAAATGGCAGAAACTTTGGTAAATAGCTGAACTTTTTCTGTGGTGTCTAAGTTTAATAAAAAAAATATAAAAAAAAGTCATGCCACCATTTCACACCCAAAGTATGCTTAGATAATTGATTTCATCAGACAATCACTGCCCATGCACTTTTTAAAAGAGGATAAAAGTAAGCCCTTCCAAGTTTTAGGAACTGTCCGAATGCACCTGCTGCCCGAGGCTCTCTCTGCAGATTGATGCCCCAAGACTTCTGGGAGGCATGGCAAGCACAGTTCAGTGCTACAAACTGCAAGGAAAAACTTTCAAAAATCCGATCTTTTTTACCCGTTTTTTGAAAAACTAAAATAATCAGATGTTACTGTGGGGTAATAGGGTTTCAAGATCCATATTTTTCTAATGGCTCATTCTTTGAAAACACTGGACACCCAGACCAAATTTTAACGCTTAAAAACGCATGAGCAAAAACTGTCAAAAAGTGTCCACTTCTACACGCAATTAGCACACATGGGAACTGGAGCACAGTCAAGTCGGCGGTTAAAAATATGAGGATCATTCTGCTCTGATATTTTTACTTGAAATGGAGTTTTAATATCAAGCATTTTGGTGTGTTGAAATAGTGCATCAAAATATTTTGAATACCTACATACCTAAGTTGTTAGCATACCAAATTTTACTATGCCTGCAAAAAATTCTGAGGGTCAAGTTCGGGCCGAACTACTTTTTGATAATTCCTCTGATTTGAGGGTCCTGGTAGGTGAAATAGGCGCCCCGGGCGCCCGGGCGCCCCTTAATGTTGAGCCCTGATTATGATGTAGGTCACAGAGGTAAATTTCTGAATTATTGGTCTATAAGCCTGGAAGAATATGTAGGAGACACTGGTGAATCTGTTTTAAAATCAAATTGTCTGAATATTTTTTTAAATTTGTATGCTATTTTAAATTTGACAAACCGGGGCCAAAAAAGAAAGATCATGAACTGTGTGTCGATACCCATTTCAGTATACAACCATAGGGATGGTGATGGAATTTTGTTTGTTTGTTTGTTTTTTTTAAAACCATCTCTGGTCTTCTTTATTAAAAACAAAATCAAATTACAGTAGTTTTAAACGTTACTCAGTACATTTCTCCATTTTGGCCAACTCATGTTCTTTTCTTTTACATTTTTCATCATCGTATCTTTTTCTTAAAACATAAACAAACATCATTTTTAAATCAATATATTTTATCTTTCTTGTATGTTATACCTACGTTAACACATTTGTAAACTGAAAATAAAGCATAGTTAAGTATCAAATTAATATCTTCTTTTCCCGAGTCTTGAACCCCCAAAATAACATATTGTATATATATTCAAGATAAAATCTTGATTCGAACATCTTCTGATATACCTTTCTACATGTATATATTTCCAAAATAATTGAACCTCTGTACAAAACCAAAACATATGTATAATATCACCTACTTGCCCACATTCTTCACAAATATCACTGTTCTTCATTTTCCATTTCTTTAAATTACTCAATGTTGGTATTAAGTTATACATATATTTGAAATTAAATTGAATGACGATGTTATCCCGAATCCTGTTTAATTTAATTGCCCATGTTGTCACCCATGAGTGATTTACATCTATTCCAATCTTTTCATTCCAAAATAATTCTGCCCTTGAAATTTCTACATGTAATTCTAAAAACTCAGTATATACATATGTATCTGTTTTACACTCGAGTAACACGTAAGAACGGCATTTGTAAATAATATGTTTTCTGACTTTAGCACATTTTCTTTAAATAAATGTCTATTATTGCATTTTAGATGGAATTTTGTTATGACTTATGGAAAAAACATCAGCTCCCTCATGTAAGTCAACACCTTGTTTCTTTTTTTCTATATGATACACAGGAGTTCTCCAGATATCAGCAACAGTCCCTCCTCACCCAAAGCCAATATGCTAACCGGACCAAATCCAGAGCCTCACTGTTGCCGGAGACTCCATCCTCTGTTCTGATGCGCCTTGAGAACATCTCGCCCCTCCAATCCAAAATGACACAGTGCTTTCACTCATGGGTGATCGACCTTCACCCAACCAGCCACAAGCCACAACCTAACCAGGCAACCTCCAGACCTATCATCGATCTTGGGTTTGGAGAGCAAGAAGGGGGTGAGATTAAAGAGATCTTCCAGATTTTATGATGGGGACTGGTCAGATGCCGGCCGGTAACAACCAGTCCTTTCCCGAGGAGATGATCTGTTTGGAAAGCCGGAGTCAAAGGAGACTGGAGGAGGGTCTGTCCAGATTCAACCAGTAAAGATGACTTCTCCAGTACTTTTCATTTGAGGAGGAGAGTGAAAAGTTACAGCATGCTGTCCCACCCCAACTCTGTCAGTTCAGGCAACGACGTGATTCAAAAAGTCTTATCTGTCTGGAGTTGGAGATCTGTCAGATGAGTGTTCCCATCCATCCTGAGCAACCCCACAGAGTTAAAACTGACAAGAAATCGGCAATGGCACCCACCAAGGCAAAGCATTGGGGGACAGACAACAGAGTGTTCAAGCCCACACCCAGCATCCAGCATAGTAATGGCATTCGCCTATCTATGTCAGATGTTCAGGGAGGGGCTCCCCAAAGTGGTAGCACCTTCTCGGAACATCAGAAGCTGACAACCAAAAGTATTCCTCAAGTAGCAGTTGTGAGACCGCAAACACAACCTCCCACCCTCAGCCCCAGACCAAGTTCTTGCAACGCACCTGTCATTGATTCCCAGGGACAGTCATTAACTCTCAATTTCTGCCAGCCCAAGGAAAGGTAATTGTAGGTGGGCAGCGGTGGATGCCTAGGCAGCAAACATATGTCTCTCAACACAAAGCGTCTTTGAACATTCACCCCAAGATAGAATAAATGCTCCAGCTGTTTCAAAAGCACAACCTCCTCCTCAACAAGGTATTCGAATCATGCTCGCACCACAGGGGGCTGGTAACATTCAAACTATGGAGGTGCTCCAACGGACAAACTATCCAACTCAATCATGGGCAGGCTGCTGCACAGGGACAGCAAAACTGTCGTTCTACACAATGTCCAAGGTGCGATGCAACAGCTCAAGCGTCATCAGTCCCTGTATTGCAGCCTGTCATTACAATTGGTGCCACTCAGGGAAGCTTTATCTTTATGACAAGACCAACTACAGTTCTTGCCCCTCAGCAGATCCAGCAGCTCCAAACCAGTGGTTCAGGCCTCGCGACCATACAGATTGCCTGGACAGGCCATAGGGTCTGTTGTTCAGCCAGGCCATATCACTGTCAAACCAACAGCAAGGAGGGAAACAATCTATGCCTGTGATGCAGCTGTTCAGTCTGGTGTATCCGGTGGAAAGACTTATCAGACTAACCTTGCCCCAGGGTTACGTTTCAGGTGGGCAAACGATCGTAATCCAAAATCCGCAAGGTGCATCAAATTGTCCTTCCCATTGCACAGAGCCAACCCAGGATAGTCCAATCTGGAACAAATCAAATGAATTTTGTGCAGAGCCAACAACTAGAACACCTATAGTAAAGTTCAAACAACTCCACAGCTCATTCAGCCAAAGGTAGTCAGTACAGCACAAATGCAAACCAAGTAGGGACTGTGTCCTCGCAGTCAGTTGCAGCTTCCACTTCGTACCGCACCAAAGACCTTACATATGCTCCTCCGTCTAAAGTTGATGTGTCTCGTATCAGTCTCAGTCAACTGGTCAAATTGTGCATACTCCATCGTAACCTCTTCCAGCAGTATTGGGAGCCAACATCTAACAAATCCAATTCAACCATATGTCCGGTCTGTAGCGTCTGTTAAGGATGAATTACCGTGAATAAATCTGAACCTTTGCCTACATCTAAGTCAAAACAGTTGAAACATTTCGTCATAAACTATATGGAAAATATCCACAGTACACGGTCGAATCTAAACAGGCTCACCCTGAACTCCAGTCCAGCCAAGCACAGATCAGCAAGCATTCTCTTCAAGACCAGAGCCAAGCACATCAATACAATACTTGGACAAGACACCACTAAGCACTCCAAGACCATGTCAATCATTCTGGCCAGCTTACAAGGCACTGAAGCCGTTACAAATCTTGTAAACAATCTCAATCAATCTTCATTCAACAGAACTCTCCTCCTGCAAACACTATTGTTACACCAAGTAATGTCAACACCAAAGGCTTGCCAAATCAGACTCAGATCTTGCCAGGAATAATGGCAGCGTACCCGCCTTAGTTCAGCATCCTCAACTTCATCTCAAAGCTTTCAATATTCTGTTTCGTCTTCAGCAGAGTCTGTTTACTCTACTGAGCCGTAGCTACAACTTCAAATAAAAGCGGTGCTGCTACCAAAAACACAACTGAAAAGCAAAACATGTTTGGTTCACGACTCACTGCTCCGGTCAGCCCACTAACTCTACCAACTTTCAAGGTGCGTTCCTTAAAACATTGCAAGAACAAGCTAGTCATGACGTAGCACCTAGCAACTCTGCGTCTACCATAATATCTACCAGTAGCATTCTTTTAGCAAGCATAGCATCTGCATCAGCTAGCTCCCTATCTAGCCAAGGTGACAGTTCTTTTCATTTGACTCCTGGCTCTACTATGCTGGGAGTAATACCAATGTTACATCAAGTTTAGAGAATGTCATAAGCAGTAGTGAGTGATGAGTAGTGCCATTGGAGGAGTTGGTAACACAGCGGGTCTAATGAGCGCATTGGAACTGAAAGCTAAGCAGATACAGGAATCAGGTATGAAGACTTTAGCCATAACCAGCAGCCCATGGTTATTAGTGCTTTGCAGCTGAAGCACAACAGATGATGAACCTAAGAGTGGTCGCTTTCAACCAGCAGGCAGTCCAACCAACCATGATGACGCTTGCAGCTGAAAAATCCTGGCCATTTTCAGGCACAAGGTGGGAATGTGTCAGCTCCTGCCAAGACGCCCATGATAAGTGCTTTAGAAGTTCAACAGCAAATTCAACGGCAAGGACAGGAATGAACATTGCACAGCAGCCAGCTTCGAAGACAAGGCCGATGGTAAGTGCTCTACAGTTGCAGCAATTGCAAAGGCATATGAATCCTGCAAATGTTGAAAATGCAGCTTTTGTGAACCAACTTATGCAGCTTCAACAGAAAAGCAGTGCAACGCAATCAGCTGCTACCCAAGCACTCACCAATCAAATCACAAACCAAAGCCAAATGCCTCGCCCACCAAGTACAGGACAACCTCTCCAAGTCCTCAAGGAAGCTCTCGACCACCAAGCATCGGCCATCCCTTACCTAGTCCTCAAAATCAGCCATTGCCAAGCCTCAATCCAATCAAAGCCATCGCCTCCAAGTGTACCTCTGCCAAGCCCACAAGGTGTGCCACCCCACCGTCCACCAAGTACAGGCCAACCCATACAGAGTCCTCAGGCAATGCAACCTCATCGCCCTCCAGCACTGGTCAGCCACTGCAAAGCCCTCAAGGCAGACAGTCTTCAGTCCTCCTAGTGTAGGCCATCCTTTACCAAGTCCTCAAGGTCAACCATTACCAAGTCCTCAAGGTATGCCTGTCCAATCTCCTCACATATGGCGCTCAAAGGATTACAAAGTCCTCAAAATATACACAACAGCGGCAACCAGATGATACAGAGCAGTCAGTCTATGTATGGTACGATGTCACAGAATATACAGAGTGTATCGAGTCAACAAGCTGTGCAAGGAATTGCTCCTGTCCAGTCAGTACAACAGGGGCAAGAAACCAGTCAGACGTCCACGAAGATGATGCCCCAGCTGTTGCAAGCCTTTGACCTCTTGAAGAGAGCACAGGCAGCACAGGCCAAGGGTCAATCAGGTGCCCAAGAGCAAGCTCATTACATGCAACAGTTTCAAATGCTTTTGCAGAAGCATCCCGACTTGATGAAGCAATTGCAACATCTCAAGCAAAAGCAACAACTTGCTAAGCAACAACAGATGGCAAAGCAGCAGCAGATGGGTGCTTCAATGCCTGCAGGTTCATTCCAACAGATGCAACATTCACCTGCATCAAATCAGTTTCAGCAATCTCAGCAACATCATTCTCTTTCCGCAAGTGCAGATCAAGCACAAATGGTAGCCTCTTCAATCTTGCAAGCAACCCAGAATGCCAGTGCAGCACATAACAGATCAGGTGGAATGCCATCTTCATCATCACAAAATGATATTGAGCAATTTGTTAGATCTCAATCTACAGCCTTTGCACCCAACATGGCACAAAGATCACCAGATACCCTCCAAACGCCAACCCAAAAGTTGCCAGAAATAATGAACCCCGATTATACACCAAATGTCACTATTCAGGCTGTGAAAACTGGGCCAAAGGATAGCCTACAAAGACGTGTCTCTGCGCAGGGATCGTTTCTGCCAAACCAACAATCATCCAAAGTTTCTTCCTCTAAGAAGAAGAGTCAATCCCCCAATATGTCTATGCTACCTCCTCCTCCACCTGCCCCTCACCAAGCTCCTCCTAACGTATCAATTCTACCTTCGCAAAAGCAGGCTCCACTTGGAACAGTACCATCAGTTACCAAGGAAAAGGATGTATTTGAGTTTGACGATGATGACCCAGTCCCTGTTAAAGTTGAAAACAAATTCAGTCGTAAGACAGCAGGAAGCAAAGCTAGCTCTGGAACAGTCCATCATCAACCTATACCTGTGCCTCAGAATATACCCCAGGATAGGGCTTCTCTTCAGATAGAACCAATGGGTCAAACACAAGGAGCTATTCCTGGCCAGCTGCCCTTCGTTGGGTCACAAGCTAATCAGATTCCATCAAATGCAGGTCAGATGATGGGATCTCAGAGCAACTCGTCACAGGGCAGCCAACTCAGTCGAATGCTTCAAAGCGCCCCACAGATGACTCCTCCTTCGGGCCTTATCGACCAAAAGTCAGGTTTTCAAGCTGGTCAGACACTCCCTCAGGGTTTCCAGCCAGGGCAGGTGACAAAGGGAAGCATTCAAACATCCACAGCAACTTCACAGGGAGGCCAATCACAGTTTGTCTCTACTCAGGTTGCTGGGACATCTATCAACGCCGGGGGAAGTGTGCAGAAGGACTCAAATGTGGCTAGCAGGAGATTACAACAACTACAGCAGAGCCAGCAAACAACCAGTCCGTCATTCAAGCCAAAAGCTGTAAGTTTCATTTCTACTACATATTGCTCCATTGTTTAATATTGTTCTGTTGATTCCATTAGGATAAACCCCTCTAGAATTACCTGCTTTTATGTATATTTCAGTTTGTTTTGACAGAGCTCTTCATAAAAGGTCGCACTGTAAAAATTGTTTTATGTTAAAGTGAAACCTGATCTTTCCGAAATAATAACTGTTATTAAACAAAATACTCTGTTGGTCCATCTAAAATCAAAGAAACTCATTATAATGTTTGAGATACAATTGAAATTGAATAAAGTTTTAGATCCTATTTGTTTGTTTGTTTGTTTGTTTGTCTTTTGTTTGTTTGATTTTTCTTTTATTGTTTTCCATCTGGTTAAATATCAGAAGGCAAAGACATCCCACTTCAGTGTGCAGACGCAACAGAGCTTGCACAGTGTCCAGGGATTCATTCGTCAACTGGAAGGCATCATCAACCGCACCCCTAAGCAGGAGGCCATGCTTCAGCAGCTCCTGGACCTACAGCAGAAGATCAACAACCAGGCCAGGGCTAAGCTGGACCAGTCAGGCACCACCTCTGCTCCTGCAGCAACTCCGGCCCCCAGTACCAAGATTGTCCCCCCATCAGGAGTGGAGAAACCATCTGGTGGTGTCTCATCAACCTTGAATGTGACCACAGCTGGACATGGTTTTCAGGTAAGCGGATTGGGTGGTGAAGGCCTATGGTGTAGTGCCTGGATACCAGTGGAGCAAATCTCTCCTGGGAAAAATGCAACAATACAGTGCTGAATTATTCAACATGAGCCTGATCAGTTAGGAGTGAGCACTGGGGGGAAGATTTTTAAGATTCAGAGGATGGCATTACTTTCAGGATTTAGACCAATATTCCAAGTTGTTAAAATATGTTTATTGAAATATACATTGTATATGCACTGATGAGAAATTCTTGGAATAGACTATTTTTCTACGGGTGCTATTTTTCCAACACTTGTATCCATGACTGATTTGCCAGTTGTTCCTCAAAGGTCACCATTGTTTGACATCCCCATAACGCTGTGCTATTTTTTCATGAACTCCCTCTGGCTTGGTTTCAGCACAACGCTGTTATGGGTAAGTGAAAAGGCTGAGTACACTGACTCATTGATTCTTGCCATTGTACAGAATACCACAAATTCTGGGATCTTCTCTATGGCTGGACCAGGGCCTTCAGGTTCAACCGCACAGACCTACAAGCCTATAGCAGCTGCTTCAAGCATTCCTTCAACAAACAATGCTGCAGCAAGTCAGGTTGGAGGACAGTACAAGGTAATGCTTGCGAAAAAGGGAACTTTAAAGTAAAAACATGATATAGTAAACTCCCATCATATTGATCCGAGATGGAACAAGCTATTGTAATTACAATATAATCAGCTTAGTTCTGATCAGATAACTTGAGTGGATTGTATGAAGAGATCACAGTTCCAAAGAAAGAAATGTAAGTCAATTTTGAGGTCTGGTAATGCAATTATAAATAGAGAGAAACTGACAAGAACTGATCTTAAAATGTTTATTTTGAACAATGAAAGCACCACATATGAGCATTTGCTTGATTCAGTAATTATTTATTTTTCTCACCACAAAATTATCTTTAACTTCAGTTATAACTTGATGAAAGCTGGATTGATTATCATATCTCTGTCCTCTCTCTTTTTAGGTGAGCAACTCCACCAACCCCCCATCAGCGTCTTCATCTGCTGCAGCTACTGCTGCTTCAGTTGCGGGTGCAGTAGCTGCTCAGGCAACCTCCTTTACCTCTGCACCAGCGACAGGGGCGCAACAAGGAGCCAGTCAATCTCTAGCCCCCCTGACATCTATACCAATACCGGTATCAGGGGTGCAGATACCACCGGCGAGCAGCAGTGCTAGCACCTTTCAACATATCTTCACCACCAACATTGTACAGTTAGTTGGCAAGGTTTGTGAAACATTGTAATTGCGTATTCCTCCTCCTCATCGATATCAATGATGCTATCAATGCAGACATAACCGGCTAGTCGCTTCCTACAGATCTTAACTACAATGTTGCACAGTTCAAATTATTTGGCAATATTCGTGCTTGTCAACACTTGTGTGAAATTGGGAGGATGGAAAGATAGCATTATGATAAACAGCTTTTTTTTAATCCATTCCTAATATAATGGAAGTTGATCATATTATTTGATTAGTCCAATTACAACACTCTTGTAGCTGCACATCACATTCATTCATTTGTTCATGCTATGGCTGGTTGCGTGTGTTTTCACCAGTGAGTCTGTCAAAGCCTGCTTGAGGTGGCTGCTATACTCCTATGACTCCTTGTGTAATTGCTTTATTACAGTACGTTTACAGGGCTCCTGCACACCTGAAATCCAAAATGCACCTCCCTACCCCTGGTTAGGCATCCTGGGCCCCGTAACACAAAGGTTTGCAATCAATCGCTAAATGGCAATAGCCAATCAAGATCTTTGTTACACGTGCATTTTGTTCAACAGAGAGACCAGCATCCAATCAGAATAGCTCTTTCAAATTTGCAATTGATCGCAAACCTTTGTGTTACGGGGCCCTGGACTCAAAATATTTCAATCTGCCTTTCTCTTGCAGAACTTGACCCCTCAGCAACAGGATGTTCTTAGACGTCTACAGGATCAGTTGAAGAACATGACGCCACAACAACAGCAAGAGTTCTACCGTCAACAGCAGTTAAAATTAAATCAGGGCCAGCAGCAATTCAAGAAGGTACATGTATGTCGTATATCTTTTAAAATTTTGAATTTTTCTTTGATTTTTTTTTTTTTCAGTTAAGCTTTTGATCAAAGAAAATTTGAGCAGAATCCAGCACAATTATCCCAAAGAGTTTATAATATGGCATACATGTGGATGAAACTTACCTGCCAAACAATATTCAAAACAATATTTTCCCTCATATTTGTTGCACTTATATCAAAAGAAATGTATGCAAGATAATGTTGGTGTTTACTTCATAATACCAGTATCTAAATGGCAGTTTTGAAATCAGTTCTAAATGTAACCCTCAAAAGACTGGGGGGGGGGGGGGCATCATTGCCCCCCCCCCTCTCGATATTTTCCGCGACTATTCCGCCGCGCGAATTTTTTTTGATTGCGCCGCTTGCTGACTTTATACTTTCAAGTCTCGCGCATCTTTTGAAACCATTTTCGCGAAAATCGGTCATACCCTTACGACGCTGCATGATTTCCAAAAATATCCATCAGACCGAAAATGGCTCGAAAACGTGATTTTGTGTACAAAGTCAATGCAAATTGAGTTTTCTCACCTTATTCATAAAGATATGATTATTTTCACTTTCATTGGCTGAAATCAATTTATTTTAGCCTGATTATGCTTCAAAATGGTTCTTCAATAATTTTTTTGAAAAAAAACAAAGAAAAACAAAAGGTTGAAAAAACAATGAAATACATAAGAAATTCATAAAACAATAAAATACATAAGAAATTAATTTCGATAATATAATTTTTTCCTAGTACAATCGTTAGGAATACTATAAGGAATAATAATACACAAAATTAGCATTCTAGGAGCTTTATTTTTTCAATTAGAGCAAAAAGTATGATTTCATGCATAAATTAGCATAATTAATTCATAAAAATAGATCGGTACTATTTCTCAAAAATTAGCAACGCACTCTTGTAGATTACATGACAAACTACCATCGTACAAATTGTATTTCGGCGCGGTCGCGCGATCGGCAGCCGAGATCTTAGGGGGGCATCCATTATGGCCCCCCCCCCGCAGTTCTTGACAGCTACCAAAACACCCCAGTCTAATGAGGGTTAAACCACCGGCAGCAGTCTTAGGTTGCCCATTAGATTTTATTTAAATTTTATTATTGTCCTCTCGTTCTCTCTCTTTCTCTCTTTCTTGCCTATCCAATCTCCTTGTTGTCTCTTTCTAAATTTTCCATCATTATCCTTCTCTCTATTATATATCTGCTTTTTTTTCAGGCCTCAGATGCGGTTGGTGCTCCCGTTCAGCCTGTACAACAGCCTACCTCCAGTACTCCAACACCAAAGGTATATATATATATAGCCATTTTGTATTTTGCCACCTTATAGCTGAGTCACACAGGTGAAACTGACTCCAAACTGACACCAGACCGAAGAGAATATTTAAATACATTACCACAAATGGCAATTTAGTGGTCGGTTTCGAGCCGGTTACTCCATGGTGACTCAGCCCTAACTCTAAAAATCCTTTCAGCATGTAGTTAAATTGATGGATATTTGCTCTATCGTGACAAAGTACTAATCGTTTCAAGTAGGGACTGGCTCCAAATATCTTGAAATTATACCTCAATAATAACGCATGCACAATACATCCCTGTCCACAAACTTTAATATGGAGACCTTTCCTGTTTTTCCAAGCCCCAAATCTCTCTATTCTTTATGTTGACACTTACTGGCCCAGTGCTCCTATACCAGGGCTCGAATTACCCGGCCGGCAAAAGGCAATTTGCCGCGATGTCCCCTCTACTTGCCGCGTCGCCCCTCTCAAAATTATGATAATTACGGCAACTTGTAGCCGTCCCCTTTTTCAGTTTGCCGTAATGCCCTTTTCCCCTAAACGTACGGAAACAACATTTTTTCGCACCAAACTAATAACAGCTTCGATTCACAAGCGCATCAGAGCAGTGTCGGTTCAGTTGCAATTCAACATCAACGTTCAGCGTGATTGCAGCCGACTCGACTCGTGCATGCTCGCACCGCAGTGAATGGGATTTTTTTTGTAAACACGCTGCCATTCTATTACCCGAACTCACTCCCTCGTACCTTCGTCCGAATAGCCTATGTACGTTTCGTACCCGAGTACAACTTCAGGGGGGTAAATGCGATGGGAGAGTTTTCGTAAACAAATGCAATGGACATTCCATTTATTGAACTCAATCCCTTGTATTATTGTGCCCTTCGTGTCAACGTATCTGCATCGAAGTAAAGTTTACAGCGGGGGGAAAGTTTCGATACAGGCTGTTACATTACACGCAATGTGCCATTGCAGCTATTTTCCATGTGCGATGTTTCGGCTCGTTGATCTAGATTGTGAATGAATACGAGCGAATGATTTTGTTTCGAGTTTATCGATTTGTGTTTGAAGAAAAATAAATTGTCTGGCTTTATTCGGCAAACTTGTCTTCTTTAAAAAATAGCAGCAATTTTTCTTCTTCATTCAAGAATTGATTAAGAGGTGGTCTACACTAACTCAAAATGAGGTGAGTTCTTTCAAACTGTAAGAGGGCTCACCTCCGTTTTGTATTCGACTAATCTAGTGTTACCAGAAACAGGAGCCACCGTAGGTGTTCATCCACCATCGTTCATTGCTAATAATCCCTTTACTTAATTTTACTTGGTATTACCAAGGGTTTGGGAGCCCTTTCATATTTTGGGGATTTGCCTTGGTGCCCTTTCATAATTGTCGATTTTTGCCTTGGTGCCCCTCTGACCTAACTTGCTGCCCTTGAAAAAAGTGAAAAAAGTGCCCCCCAAAACTAAAAGTTGCCTGCCCCTAAAACAGGTGACTTTCGAGGCCTGCTATACCCCTTTAGAAATACAAATACCAGAATAAATATTTGTATCAGTACAGTTCTTGTATGATATTCTTGATATGTTATGTTAGATAATTCTAACATAAATAGAAAACAAAAAATCTTTAAATTAGGCTTGAATTGAGACTCTCTTACCTGCTTATTTTCTTTGTTTTATTGAATTATTTTATTTTTATTTGGTGCCCTTATGAATAAGACAGTAATGTAATACTTTAATCTGTTAACAGGTTCAGCTATCTCCTGTAAGAGCTGGTAAACCTGGCCGTGGCAAGACAAAGAAGAAGGGTTCCAAAGGCTCACCCAAGGGGGTTAGCATTGAGGAGAAAGGGGGTAATGATGTTGAAATCCTCTCCCCTCCACCACCTCCTAAAGCACCTACACCACCTCCTGCAGCTGCTGAATTGTGAGTATCAATGATATTCAACCATCAAATTATATTTTCTTCTCTCCTGGAGCTTCTGTTGCAAAGAAAAAGGTATATTGCAGAGTTCTTGAAGGGCCACAGGTACCTTTTAGAGGCTCATTTGCAGCAGGCCCATGTCTATTTATGGAACTGATATTGATGCAAATGAGTATTGTTGAAATTTCCTAAACTGGTTCATCTGTCATGATAACTGATAGCTGCTACTTGTTTATTTGCTTTTTGTTTTGTTAGTTTTTATGGGCACTTCCATAGAGCTTGTTAACAAGGTAACACTTTCAGCATTCATGTTTTGTTGTACTTATAGAGATAGATATGTACTGTGCTATGTCCAGATGATTGTATACATTATTATCTCTCTTGTTTGCAGTATCCGTGAGAGACGTGATTTAGACAAGTACTGCACTGAGAACATCCAATTCAAGACGTCCTTTGCTTCATACAATGAGGCAATCCAGAGACTATTACCCTACCATATAGCTCATGAAAAGATTCCCAGCAAACAGACTTTCAAAGAGAGTGAGTAACCATAGTGAATACATTGAGGGTTGAAGGTTAAAATGATGTTGGTGGCCATGAATTTGATGATGGAAGATGATGTGATGGTGGGTGAAATGATTCATCAGTGATGGGTATGGTTATGATAATGATGATTGTGGTTGGTTTTGTGGTGATGATGATAATTTAATGATGATTGTGTTGGTTGTGGTGGTGTTGCTCATGGTGATGATGATGATGATGTTGATGATGATGATGATGGTGGCAATTTGATGATGATGCAGAGCTGCCAACCGTCCCGAAAAATTCGTATTTGTCCCGAAAATAAGAAGGGAATACGAAAATACGAAAAGGCATTGAAAAATTACGAATTTTTGTCTTTTATAATGCAATATGACTACATGGTCTTTCCATGCAAGTGGCGCCTTGAATTATACTACAATAGCATTATATGCAATACAATCATTGAGTGCATGATCTTTGCATACAAGCGGCGCACTACCGCTAGCGGGGGGTCGAATGCGCGCGCACACCCATGCTTGCATTGCTGGATGGAGGAGCGAAACCATCGACTCCCTGCTCGGCTACTCGCCCTAGCTTTCAGCGGTGATTAATGGTGCTGCGCTGGCCGGGTGCATGCAGGCGGCTGCGCGCGCACCTGAATACGATGTGTGCGTGCGACAACAGCAAACTACCCTGGATTTTTTAGCTGGATTAAACTTGGATTATACCTGGATCTAGAAATCTATCGCATGGGAATTTGATTGAGCTCAACATGGCAACTGTAGCTTCCAAAAAAAGAAAGAAGAAATAGACCTAATGGCCTTGTATCATACCATCTTCGAAAGGTGAAAACATGCTCATCATTACAAGGTTTGTTCGTCCGATTTTTCAGACGGAAATTCTTACCGCGTAAGAAAATAGGGATTTTTTTTTTTTTCTTTCGTCCGAACATGGTGGTGGTTCATACGATAGCCTATCCAAAAACGCATAAAATCAGCCAAATATTGAGCTGCCGGAGATGCTAGCAACAAAGCAAAATATCGCTAAGTTTTGTGTACCTAGGCCCTAGGGCAAGGCTAAGGACAATTCTGTGATGCGTGCCGATTTTTTTTTGCAATTTTTTAAGGAAATTCTTACCGCGTAAGGAATTACGATTTTTCTCTCAAAATTACGAATTTTGAGCTTCAAGATTACTAATTTCTACTTCTAAAGGTTGGCAGCTCTGGTGATGGAGATGTTGATTACGGTAGTAATGAATTAAAGATGAGGAGTATGATGATGGTGGTGATTACTATAGTATGTTGATTATGGTGGTGGGATGGTAATGATGATGATTGTGATTATGATATAATAATGTTGATGATAGTGAAAAAGTGATGGTGATAATGATCACAACAACAATGATAATAGGCAGGATGATAAAGGGTGGTGATGGTTAAAATAATGACAATGATGATGTTGTTAATGATAAGGATGATAACGACAATGGTGATAATGACAAGAATTGTAAGCATTTGCCTGCTCAGTATTTCTAAACATGATAATACAATATCTTTCTCTTTACAGCTGAGAGTTCTTTTAATGAGATCAGTAACAACCTGATGGCCAAGAAAAAGAAGATGTTAGATAAGTTTCAGTACCTTCTCTATCAAGAGAGCATGGTAAGTTATCTGCATCTTTATCAGTTTTCTGTAAAGATTACGCTATCCTAAACACTTTGTCAGGGTAGGCCTAGCCCATTCACCAATGAAAGTGATGCACTAGCTTGTTCCTGAGAACCTCGTTAGAACGGGAATTGACTGTACTTTATGTTCAGAAATATCTACTTACAAATCGTTTGCATTAATATTATTGGATATGCTTATTGTAAACATCAAATTTTGTTGTGAACTCTGAATAGACTATAGGTTATTATCTATTACAAAATGATACCATCATTTCCTTTTACTTTATCTCTCTTTGCAGATCGAGGTATAAATAATAATGGAAATGATCAACTTCCTTTCTCTCTATCTCTCCATTTAGATTGAAATAAATAATAAAACCAAATTGAAATAATCAATTTCCTTTTTCTGTATCCCTCTGTGTAGATTGAGGTGCCGTCCTCAGAGAATGTAATGTTAGGCCGTTTGTTTCTACAAGACGAGACAGCAGCACTACAAGAAGAGCGCAAGAGAGCAGAGGCCAAAGAAGGTGGGTTCATTTACATCACCCTGCCTAGTGTTCACACTTTATAGTAATAACGTTGTGTTTGTTCATCTTGTTTAGGTATAGCTACAGGTATCCTGAAACCTTAGAGCTACATGTATACGATGAATATTTTGTGTGTGAACGCTTACAAACAAAATCATAACAAAATTAGGGTCTCGGCTTCGTTTGGAACTAGACCCTGATAAAATATTAGCCTTAGAGCTCATTTGTAACTTGTATGCTAGAGCAATTCTATAACATAGGATAACCCCAACAAAAAGGTGTTTGTTATTATTTCACTATTGTCTGTTTGTTATTATCATCGTTCTTTTGTTTTCTCTTCTTGTATCCATACAGCTCAAGTTGAATCATTGATACCAAAGATTGAATCGAATCCGGACCAAGGGCCCAGCAATGCTCAGGTAACAGTATTTTCCTCAGGTCCAAATACATGAACAAACAGTGCATTATTTGTGTTATAAGATGGGTCAGCAATACAGCTTTTTGAACATTTCAGCTACACATATAGGAAAAAAAAAGTCTTGATGAATGCAAACAGTAAGGCAAAATATCGACACGGGGATATCGGCAGATAGGCAATTCCATGAAAAGGTAAACCTCAGGCAGAAAAAAATGAAACTCATATATTCAATTTTTGGTTGTTTTTTTTTCCTGAATGTTGATAAGAAATGTCTGTATTTCAATTATCATACCAAATAAAGATAATATTGGAACATAATTTTTATGTGGTCAAACTGTTACTTTTCACAATTGTGTTTTTTTCCTATGAATGTATCATTATACCCTCTGAATTGTGATAATGTTTCCAAGTACATATTTCCAATGCCTTGAAGAGATAGTGTAATAGAACAGGCTCTTTATTCTTGAAGTTGGTGGGTTTTTATTTTATTTTATTTTCTCTGTTTTGCAGGCTGCACCAGTAGAGGCAATCCCTGAGCATTCCTTTGCTCAACCAGCTAGGGTAGCCCCGCCTAAAGCTGAGCCTCGCCACAAGACCAACCATGATAGAATACGAAGATCAGGTGCACAGGGAGCAGTCCTGCAGAGACAACGACAGGTCAGTGGTGATGGAGATACATCCTCAAGCACTGAAGGACAGTATCAGTCCTCCATCGTGTCACGCTACGGGAGCAGCGACGAAGACGAAGGCTCACAAAAGGGGACTTCATCCGGGGGTCGTATACGGTTACGCCTCACCAAGAGCCTTCTGGTGGAATCCAAAGTCAAGTCACGCGATCGGTCGTTCACCAGTGAGAGCGATGACTCAGTACTGTCCTCCCCTACAAAACCAAAGCGTCGGAAAAGCCAGCTTGAAGCGCTTCTTAGCTCAGATTCGTTGGACAGTAGCGATTATTCGCCTTCGGTTGACTACAGGACTAAGGGGAGTGTGTGGAAGGTTAGTGATAGGAGCAGCAAAGATTCGTTTTCATTCCAGGGCGGCGAGAATCCCTCTGCCGCTCACATTGATGCAATAATGGACGAAGACAGTGAGGATAAAGACGTTCTCCAGGAGCAAATGGACAGCGCCGTCAACAGTATTCTTTTTCTACAGAACACCGGTGGACCTCTGGATAACTTGCGCAATGCCAGCCTTGCCGATATAAGCTTCGATCAGGATGATGTGTTTGACAGTGCAGATGATTCAGCAGTCTTCAACCTGGAAGATTACGCTAATACCACTTTCTTGGAGGAGAACAATGCAGCCGCAGCCGGGTTGGAGAATGAGTTAACCAGTATGGAAAGTGATGTGGAAGAAGCAGTTCGGAGCATATTGTGATCAAAGATGCTAGCAATAATGTTGCCAATTTCAAGAGCAGGATATCTAGTGTGATGGGATACGTTTTTTTTTTATTTTTTATGAACGGACGACTGCAGTCATTTCACTGTGGAGAGCCATTGAAACTTTGAAAGATATTACTAATAAGTATGTATCTTGAATCTTGTGTGTGAATACATTGTAGTATTCAAAATATAATTTGCAGCAGGAATATCTGCGGTAAAAAACTGACAAAATAGTTGTCAACATTCAAGCTGGCTTACAAGAAAAATTATATTACAGAACTTGTATTTCAACAGAGAATAGTTGAAAAGTCCCTGTTATATGTTTTCATTTTGACTACTTCTGGGTTTTGATAGTGCTTAGATCACATTTGCTTCTGATATTTTCTGTAGGGAGCTTGTATCGCCATTCAATTTTAACCTCTGTACTGAGGAAGCAGGCAGTTGTTAGATATCATACTAAATCATTTGTTTGAGTAATCTAGCCTCTGAATTTATCAACACAAATTATGCTGTCTGGGCCAAAGAAACCTGCAATGCATCGCAAACCATGCCTGGGAACAATTTTGATCTAAGCATATGTAATGAGTAGTATCAATTGTGGTAACTGAGCCATTTACAATGTAGATGTTGAAAATTGCATTTTTGTTTCACTTAACTGCATTGTAATGGAACTGCCCTTGCTTACATCCAATGTACGCACACAAGTTGTGTGCATTGTCCGTACTAAAGAAAAACATTGGATAATGTGGTTTCATGTCGTACTTTTCCCATTCAGTATTTAGCTTAGGCCTGGGGGGGGGGGCGGATTCGGGCCCCCCCCCCCTCGACGTTTCGCGCAAGATCTCGGTAACACATAAAGCTGTAATAAAGACCAAATTCGCGACGTCCGGGTACGCGGTTCTTAAGTTACGCAACATTTTGTACATGCTCGTCAGACCGAAAATTGCTCAAAACGTGATTTCGGGTACAAATCCAATACAAATGTATTTATTCATAAATGTATGATTATTTTTGCTTTTACTGCTTCAAATTAATTAGTTTTTGGTTCTTTGTGGTCTTGATAATGTTGCCGACATTTCTCATTGAAAAAACAATAAAAAACAAAAAGTCGAAAAACAAAGAAATACATAAGAAATTAAAAAAACAATGAAATACATAAGAAATGAAACTTGATACAGAATTTTTTTTGAAATCCATTTCATCAGAATCTCACAAAGAGCTTATAAATGAAAAATTAGCAACTTTGGAGCATTATTTAATGAATTAGAGCAATGTGTAAATATATGCATAAATTAGCATAATTAATTAATACCGAAAAATTTTCGGAACATTTGACTATGCAATTTTGGAGATAACATCCTAGGTTACGCGCGTGGCGATTTTCGTCGCGATCGCGCGGTCGACAGCCAAGATCTCGGGGGGGGGGGCGGAATCAGCCCCCCCCCCCCCCCCCCCCCCCCCCCCCCCCAGTCATGAGATGACCTAAAAAATCCAGGCCTTTTAGGGTTTAATCACTGAAAAACTATATGCAAGGAGCACTTCAAAATATTTATTCTTTATACAAGAGGATTGCATAAAAAATTGACTGCACTCTATCTTATCCATCATAGACTCTGAATAAATGTGAACTTGTCTGTTGTAGGCCATATGAAATAATCAAATGCAATATCTTTAATTTAGTTTTCTACTTTTTTTTTAAATAATGAAATAATCTTATTTTTTATTATTATTGGATTTTCCCTCTATAATGTGCCAAAATGATAAACTAAGAAATATTGTCAGCACTTGTTGAATATTTAGGGAGATTTTTCTTTTCTCTCTCTACACATGAATGGCTACATGTACTTTTAAATGTAAACAAATCATTTATCTTGCCATTTTTGCAGTACAAGTATGTAATTGGCTATAGTTTGATTCCAGTTTTACAAGCACAAGGAAAATCAACTTGTTATGCCTGTGCTGATTACAATGGGAGTTGTTGACTGTATTAGCTTAATTGCACAGAGAGAATGCCACTCTAGCTCTTTGCAAAGGGTATCAAACTAAAGTACATGTACAATGTATTCTCAATCCTGAGTTGTTTAATTTGATAAATGATAAATTTAGAATCATGTTATTGTAATTCATACAGAAAGAATCCCGATTTGGTTCTAAATAAGAACACCAGAAAAGGTTTATAATTGTAACTCTTATTTTGTTTATTCCACAATGTGCACATGTATGTGCAGTCAATTCCATTGTGATTATGTTAGGATTTTCTTTTTTTTAAATAAAAGGTGTAAAGCATGGCCAAAAATATATGTAATAGAATAGAAATAAGAAACTAATTTCCTCTGTCATTTAGATACCAAAATTAGCTCTCGTGAATAGTAACACATCTGGCACTTTTCCAAGATTTAAAATTTTTCAAATGCTCAATAAATAAAAAGAATTGTGCAGAAAATGTTCATTTATATTCAACCTAAATTAAAAAAGCAAACAAGTGGTTAAAAGAGCCAATTTATTTCATCATTATTTTTTTTTTAACCAGTACATGGAAATTGTTGGAATTTCCATCTACTCCTAATAGTTTATTGAAAAGATCCTTATCTCATTGATATTTTAAGTTTACTTGAAGAGTATATTTAAACCTACCAGAGGAGGTTTTTTTCTGCATTTTGCTACAAAATTTTGTTCTTCATAATAATGAGCACAACATCTGCCAGCATATTAAATAAAAATAAATGCACTCTAAATGCTCACTTTTGATCTTCATTAGAATTGGGTATTAAACTACATGTAAGGCAATAATGCTACTTAATAATGTAAAGATGTTGGACACTGTAATTGAACACGTAGAAAACAGTTCAAACCCTTGATTTTAATGGGGATCAAATATCAAATGCTTCACCCGGAAGTGTTTCTTGAACATTAACTATCC
This sequence comes from Paracentrotus lividus, assembly GCA_940671915.1. NCBI lineage: Eukaryota > Metazoa > Echinodermata > Echinoidea > Camarodonta > Echinidae > Paracentrotus > Paracentrotus lividus. The sequence goes on from CALNVZ010003433.1 coordinate 30,206,370, forward strand.
CATAATGCATTGTACTGTTCCTTGAAACTGCCGAGAGTGTTCCCTCGATGTTAACCGTCGATAGGGAAAAATTTATCATGGGGGCTGTTTTCACAAAAGCAAGAGTATACTCTGTAGCTGCATTACAACCGTCAATAGTAATATGACAATTATGTAATATTTCTTCTTTTCGTTATTTTAATTTATTGATAAATGATGCAAGGTTTGGTCACAATTTTCTTCTGTATTTAGATTTTCCAAAAATTAAGCAAAATAATATTATAACCTTGAAGCAACTCAACACGTTAGCAGTGTTTCGTATTATTTCATTTATTAATGCTGGTTTTTCACGTAAATGATGCAAAATTTGGTCACAACTTTTTTATTTAAATTTTAACCCAACTTTGATGGATGCATAGAACCTGTTTATTTTCATGTCCTGTGTTGGGGTGGTTTGCCTTATATGTTAAAGAGGGTTGAACAAGGTTATGAGAAAGTACTGAAATGCTACCTGAGTCTGCCTTATGATATATTTTTAGGTTATCGTATGGTTCGAAGGGAATACAAACCTAGTGAAAAGCGATATATAATGTTTTTGTTGGCAATATGTTGAAAAGAATACCAAATATTGGGCAAAGTGTCTGCAAGTACAGTTCACTCTCCTTGTAATGGGCATGCACAATGAGAGACAAGGCAACTTCCCCTATCCCAATTTGTGGAAACCTATGTGTTTACTGTTCTCTATATTGAGATATCATACATGTAGGGAGGAAATTGGCTTGATGGCTTGTACCTTGTTTTAATGGGAGTGGACTGTATTGAAATATTTGGAAAATGCTGGATCAAAGTATTTTCAAGAGTTTATTTTGTAAATGTGCATTACACATTGAGTCTGTAATTGTTTCGTGCTTATGGTGGTCTCTCTGTATGTCGGTATGTTTTTGTTTTCAATGTTTCATTGTTTGTCTTCTTGTTTTGTTTCCGTTTAATGCTCGTCTGTTTGTTTTTCTTTCTATGCGGAGAGGATAAACTGAGAGAAATAATAAAAAGTGACAAAAATGTGAAATGAGATATTCAGTGTTATTTTTTCCCTGTGAGAGCTAGTCAGAAAGTATGTAACTTTTAAAGCCCTTCTGTCATTATTCCAAAGTTCTCATTGTCCCTATTTGCTTACATGTATCCTGAAGTTTCAAACACCCGAAAGTGTAAAAGAATTTGTTAATCTAACAATGAAACGACTGCAACACTATAACCCTATTTCTATAGCAAACCTTAAATCATATTGGATCAATGAACCCTTATTTCAATTTCACATTAACACATCAAATATAACTTTTGGTGAATCAAACCTTCAGAATATCAAACTATATTCATTTTTTTTTTTAATGAACCTTCACAATTTTATGCACAGCCACTGTGAGAGGTGAAAGATTGTATTCTCATGAAAATTGATAATACTAAAAATTCAAACTACAAGAGTTGATATATACTTTTATACAGTCCACCCTCATTGTTACAAGATACTCCAAACCAAGCAAATTATCTTGTACATTTATCCATGCTTGTTATAAAAGGAGTGGACTGTATCATGTCAAAATGCAGAGTTTTCAGTCAAATTATACTTAGATTTTCTGGTGAAAGTTTGTTGCTCAAGCATTAAGCTTATGACCTGTGTTTTATGATGCTAGAACAGATATTAAAAAGATGGGGGAAAGAGAGAGAGGAGGAGGAAAGTGAAGAAGTAGATAAAATGGAAAAGGAGAATATAACGCAAAGGCTATCTTCCAGATTACCTTCAAATTTTTATCAATAGGTGCAAGAGTATTTTCATATGACAAACTTCTTAATTCACATTTAATTTCTGACTAATTGTGGGCTTTTTTGTTTCTTTCTTCTTTTTCCAATTATCTCTTTTCTCTCTTTCTCCTCTTTCCCCCTTTTCAATCTCTTATTTCTCTTGTCTTTATTTCACTCTCTCTCTCTCTGTCTATCAAGGACACACACACACACACCACATGATATAAATTGTTGAAGAATGAATTCATTTGAAACACTTTTTTTTTTCCTGAGAGCAAACTTTTTTTATTTTTTTATTTCTCTCCAAACATTGTATTTTATACATCATTCATATATTAACATCTTCAAAAAAAATGTCAAAATTTACAGATCAAAACTCGAGAAAACGGCAACAAAAAAAAACTAAAGAAATCCCCACAATGGACAAACTCATCAGACGCTTGACCACAAAATTTAATACAAAAAAAAAAAAAAGAAAGAAAAGAAGCTTTAACAGAATGACCATAAATCTATATTCTGGAAAGTTCAATATAGTTTGCAAAAGTAAGATTTGAATTTACCCAACTCTATGATAGCACACTGACTAATACCAACCAAAAAAAAATGTACTAAAATATTTACTGTCATAGTTATAAAAAGAAATTTCTACCCATTCTAGTTATGTAACTCAATAGAAAATTACATTCTGTGTGGCTAAATTGGTGGACTAAATTTTCCTCTTTTTATTTAACATTGATACTATCACAAGAACAGTAAGAAACTGGGTATGCTAAAAAGGGTGAAATTAAATTGCATAATCCATTTAAGAGATCAAACAGAGATATACCCAACAAGAATTAAAGGCACAAATCAATATGGGGGAAATGAGTGAAAATGTGACCTTGTTGGCTGTTAAGGGTCATACAAATATATCACACGACCATAACTACTGAGTAACTCAACGTCAAACAAGTATTGAGAAGATGTCATAAGGACCATTTAAAACCTGTTAATTCAAACAACTTGACTGTTCAGAGACATAAGCTAAACCTGTATAAATAAATAAGAAATGCACCCCTGCTTTAAAGCACAAATATAAAATACCAAACATATTGTAGGTCTTTCAATAATAAGTAGGGCAAACAACATAGGATTTCATTGGCTCACATCAATGTAGCTAACAGACAGAAATCAATTTGAGGAGAAATTGATTTTATCCTATTTTTCTAAAAGTAAAAAAAAAAAAAAAAAAAAAAAAAAAAAATGTGACCAAAAATTGTTGTTAGTGTCCTTCTACCTGGCATACGTACATTAAACACTAAACCATGATTGTCACATTGAAGTGTATTTAGCATACCATATATGATGTCAATTGAACTTTGACCTATATGGTTATTAAAATGCACAAGAATTGAATGGAATGTGCAAAACAGAACAAATTCTAAAATAAAGGAATGGTACAGAAGAAAGCACTAGCATCATATTGTGTATGTACACAAAGATTTTATATTGCACAAAAAACTCACACGCACACAGGAATTTGGTAGCTTATTAAAAAAAATTAATAATTACTCACATTACCATAGATTCCAAATTCTGATACCATATATACAAATCACATAATAATATGGTTTATATTATCTATACACATAAGGAATTTCACTGACAATAAATATGGCAGTCTTGATTAAAACTTTTGAAAGCACATAATTGCTTCATAGTATGACCCTGCATTGTAATTTCTGGCAAAATGTAGGTTCATCATGTCATGTCATTATTGTTACTTCTAGAAAACAATACAATTCATTTTGATTGTGTTAATGTATATATTAAGAAAAGGATGTGCATAAGTACTTTAAGTAAACTGGCTCATTATCCCTTATGGTCTAAAAAGATGACCTAGCGTAATTATAAAAGTTTCGCTTTTTTTGCAAAATTCATGCTCTGGATTGCTCTGCCAGTGAAACAAAGTTTCAAAAACAAAACAAATGTAATTTATTTTCTAAATACTTCAGTAAATTTAGAATGTCAATTACATTTTCCACTTTGAGGAAAGAGCCTCAATTAAGTACTGCTGTATGGCGTTTCTCTTTGGTTTTTTGTCAGAAATTTTTCATAGTTGAATTCAAAATAATGAATACAAAATTATCTGTAATGCATGGAATAACTGGTGAACTGAGAAAGGAATTAGTACATGTAGTAGAACATTACCAATTTTTTAATTGTTAAAAAAAACTAAATAATATGATGAAAGACAAAATTGGAATCAACCCCAAGGGAAAAAACATTTTTTAGTTGAGAACCGAAAGGATAACTCGTACATAATGCCTTCTGTTCCTCATCAGATGATGAGAGACATGTAATAAACAAAATAAATCAACCTATACTTATTATAAATAACACAAACTTGTTAATACAAATGGCAGACATTACCATATGATTATGAAGGAACTGAAAAACAGTAAATGGCACATAAAAATTCACTGTTGTGTACAAATGACAACTTTAAGAAATATTTGACATTATATTTTAATTTAAGAAAAATCATGCGTGGACTGATAGAGAATGGAAATGTGTAGTTACAAAAAATGGCTCCAATTATAGCTTGCAATATGACTGGCTCAGCTGTTATATCTCTTTTACACTATGAATATACAGAGATCATAAAGTGGGCAAGAATCTTGCTTTTCACAGATTTCCTACATTTTCTGTCTACCAAAAGATGAAAAGGATTATAAAAGGAAAATTTGGAAAACGGTTTTACAAGGGTGCATCAAAAGCTTCCAAAAGTTTTGAATAATAAATTCTGGAGAAACATAATCATATCCTTTGAAAAGTTGAACTGTTGTTCTTTCATTATGATAATGCAGCAAAAAAAAAGTTCTGTTAAAAAATACCTTCTTTCCACACTGGCAAATAGCATGAAATTGAAAATAATAATCAGTGAAACTTTATCAGTTGGCTAACTAATTTATCTCTAAACTATAATAACTTCACAGCAATCTGCGTACAAAAAAAGTGTAATGGGAAAGAAAATTCTATACATACTACAATACTTTTTCAATCACATAATTGCTCCATGTAGACATAAATTAATCTCTAATTCTGCACAGCACACAAAGTTTATGAACATAATAATACAGTGAATAAATAATATTTCAAAAACACTTTCTGGTGAAGTGAATATATATAGTACATAATAGAGATTTCAATACTTTAGCAATGGAATGTGAAAGAAACATGGTACTTTGAAATACTTCCAAATAAATTAGTAATCTCCAACAAAATTAAAGGGATTAAGTAACTTTGTGGAGGCTTCAAAAGAAAGGAGCTTCTAGGCCCTTATGCGGCGGTCACAACTCGTCGTAGCCTACGGGGCACGTGCCATCGACGTAGCCTGCGTTGCATGTGCAATGCACGCACAGGTCCTGGGTCAACTTCTGCAGTTCCTGCATTTCTGTAGTAAGGGTATTGTAAAAACCTCCTTTACGTCGTACATGCATTGTACCTGCGAGGTACCTCCGCTGCACGATTTTTCTACGAAATCCGTCGTAGGGAGTTGCACGTCGAAGGTACGGCAAGTTGTGACCGCCGCATTAAGTGATATCAGTGTATTGTTTAAAAATTAAACCCATGTAAGCAACATCAACAAATGAGTGACCTGAAATTCGTTACTCTTTTTTCTTTCTTTTTTTTCACTTCACCGTCTGCAATTTTAACTAAAATACAGGCCCAGGTTTGGGTGATTACAATCCAAAAGATACCCTGTTACTTACATCATTATTTGCAAAATCCTTCAATTTATGGCTGTTTTTTTTTTCATCTTTCAGAAGATAAAACAATCAAATTCCACAATCTATTATAAAATCAAGCCTCCATAAAGTCACTGAATCCATTTAAAGAGTGTCTTTTCTTCTAGTTCACAACTTTGGCTGATAATAGTGAAAAGGGAGCAACTTCCATACAGGGCCTTTTGCTCTTAATTATAGAGCATTGGAATTGGTAATTATTTTCTGATAATAAATGTCACATAGCTTTGAGTAAAATGGCATTAGAATTCAATAACTAATGTTTTGACCAAATTCAACTCAACTCCATGAATACAACAATACTAATTTATTTGCCTTTATTGAACATAAAAGATTCTATTTCAGCCTGCATCCAACATTAACATTATACCAACAGAATATCAAACAGAATCATTTGGAACTGTGTATTTTTGTGAACTTTCAAGTTTCTGCCAATTTTAAACTGCTCCTTCAAGTACAAATACTTTTGCAGAACTAAATAAAGAAATATGGAAACAGCTTTCAAATGATCACTTATTTAACAATAATGCATCCTTGCCATGATAATCAGTACACTTATATCATCTTTATGCAAATAGATATGAATATTCATAAACTATTTCTATTTCTAATCTGAATACATTTATATCTCATTAACTCCCTTTCTTTTCTTTCTATTTTCTCAACATGAAGAGGTAGACATGAAAAACTTAGAAAACATTCAAATTTATTGCAGAAATTTCTCCCTTGCTTACAAAGAGCACACAATGCTAACTAAGCCCGACTAAGATTAATACTAAAATGTGAAATGTCTCCCTCTAGTGATCATTTCATTTTATGATAAGCATGTTTAATCCAGTTGATACTACCAGCTCTTACATTCTGAAATAAATAATATGGTAGCATATTTGTGATAGTGTTATATTCGTTTTACCATGTTTGCAAAACATATTGCAGGTTTACCCTATGATTTCAGCCTCTTATACTAGTAATCCATTTCAGATTTTTTTATCAGCCTTTAAAAATATATACTCACTTTTATATCAATTTGAATAGGAGGAAATAGAGAGTACTTTCAGGCGAACAATGTGACTTGAGCCTGCTTTGAAAAAAAAAATCAGATATTCCTCGAGCAAGAACAGTTTCTAAAAAAAAACTCTGTGATAGCAAAGAAGAAAATTTATAGCCCTGCCCGTTTTGCAAACTGCACTTAGCCTGAAGATAGGACAGAAACCCTTTTGCACACAGCACACTATACAAATAAATAAAAGCAACCCTGTTGAAGAATATGTTTTAAAAGAGTCACATGTAAATAGAAAAATCATGTTTCAGGTTATGTTTTCTCTCCAGATGACTAAATGCAATTGTTCATCAAGACAACCAACAACCAACCGCATCAAACACATCTCTTTACAATGGTAGAACTTTCTTGATGTGATTGTTAGAATATGAAAGCGGCCCTGAGCAGCTTCCAGGATACGTTTATTAGATTTGGAATTTACTGGAATGGGCCGATGGCTCCTAGATGGTGATGCGGTCATGGGCGTGGTCATATGGCATGCTCCGCCCCATATAAGCTAGGAAAAGAGGAAAGCTCACACACTTGCTCTTCCATGTTAGCTAAGTCGAGTGATCAGCTGAGCTCTTTGGTAAGGAGATGGGCGGATACCAATGCCCCGCCCTATTCTCTCAAGTCAAGTGCCCCGCCTGAAATCAAACCATGACTACGCCTTGTACTCAGACTTTGGTGTTAGAGATCCCTGGTTGGGATGCACTGCCCCCGGTCCTCCTCCAGGTGCCCCGCCCACATTTCCACCAGCTCCACCCATTTCATCCTGCCACTTGTCCTGGCTCCGCCTCCTGGCATTCATGAAGAAGTTGCTGACGGTGCTAAGCTCAAGACCAAGTTGCTGGGCAATGGTGATCTGCATCTCTTTTGAAGGGCGCTTGTTCTCCTTGAAGATGGCATGAAGGGTGCGGCGCTGGAGATCAGTGAAGACCAATCGCGGTTTCTTGATGTGACTGTTCTGGGAGGGACTCTTGGCATCATCCTCTTTCTTCTTGCAGGCTGTATAGCAAAGATAAAAATGAAAAAAGAAATATCATAAGTACTGAATCACATCAAAGAAAACTATGACATAGCTCTACTTTTAGTTTAAAACTGATTTGGGCACATATAAATCAAGCAAAATATTGGCTTAAAAGTTGTAAATTAAACTTTGAAGATGAAAAGAAACTTGATTAAATGTATATACACCAAACAATGAAAGGCTGCTACGTAGACATCACTTCCTTCATTGAACCAATTGGCACAAAAGAAAATAAATCAAAGTTAAATACGTTGATGGTGAAAATCATTTCGTCAAACAACAAATATCCTGCATTGCATATTACAATGACAATAGAAACCCTTGACAACACCATATAAATCATAACTATCCATCATATAGATCATATTTATTCAGCAACATCTTTTGTAAATAGAGGGAGCTGTGAAAGATAGGTCCACTGGAGTCACACGATGAGAGAAACAGAAAGCAATGGGGTTCAAATCAGATCAGAACGAGGATAAGGAAACAATAGGGGACAGAAACAAAACTTCTGCAAACAATCGCTGGATGAAAAGAGAAGAAGAATGACAAAGAAATGGGAACATGGGAAAGAGAGAGGCTAGAGGTATCCATGATCTACAGTTTTCCCACCATCTTTCATTTATTCTTTTCCCGTTTGTAGTCATCTCCAATTCAAATTTCTCTCTCTCTCTCTTTTTTTTCCTTTTTTTTTTTTTTCTAGATCTCATTCTGGTTTCCATTTCCCACTGACCAAGTCTTCATATAGACACAATATAAATCCCCTCTTCAAAAAAAAAAAATGTTTGTATTCAACTTGAATTGTTTGCAGGCTTGCAGTTTTTCAAAAGCAAGATACTTCTGGAGTCCGCAAAACTGGAAACAAAAGACCATGGGAATCAAGCAGATGATTGTCTTGTTTTCCAGACAGAGAGACATTGGTGTCCACAAATGGAATATAATGAAGTTGTGATTATACAATGAGGGTGTTGTTATTGCTCAAGGACATATATAATATGTATTGAGGGTGGAACGATATATGCAATATCATAAATAATACAATATTTACCCAGGTTAGCCACTTATACCATATAATTTGCATATACTCAACATACTACATAATCTCATTTATATATGCTCAACTCTTTATATTACATTCATTTTATTTCTGTCAACTATTATTCTCAATCCAATATGAATTCTACCTTGTTCTGACCATGGACATATTTTCTTTCTCACCCCCCCCCCTTTTTTTTTGTGGGGGGGGGGTTGCCATACTCTAATAATGAAAGTAACTACTCATCTTGTTTATTGTCAAACTTAGCTCGTAATGCTCTTGATCCCTTCACTAATCCTCTAAATCTTGTTCCTTCTTCTCAATGGGGGCAGGGGATCTATCTCTGGGGGTTATGGGCTGGTACCAGATGGTCAATCAATGGATTCAAAGGGGGTAATTTTGCCCCCATTGTCATCAGACAGGGTGATGTGTGCTAGTCAAGTTGAACTGGTTTCTATTTACTCCAATTTGCAAAACATGTAATACAATTTGCTGTAAGCTTTCAAGACCTTTTAAAGCTGTGTGTCTGTCACATTCCCATGCTTAAGGATGGTTTAAGGAGGATTAAGAGAGAGAAATTGAAAGTATCCTACAAGTTAAGTTAACTACCACTCTTAATCTGAAGGCAAGTCCAAGGAATATTTGAAATCAAACTTGTTTTGTAAAAAGCATAGTTGGCTCAACTGGTGGTTTTGGGGTGCATTGTGACCTCAACAAAAACATACTTTTTCTTCTTCTCTCAAAATCATGATTGTGAATAGTCTCTCCTTCTCTTGTACCCTTCCAAATAAAAGTGCAATAATTAAAGCTTTCTTCATGTCTCTCCCTGTTTGTCTCTTTCTGCCTCTCTCTTTGCCATTTTACATTTTTCTTCTTTGTAGTTTTTAAAATTTTCTACATCTCTCAACTCTCTCTCTCTCTCTTTCATGTTACCTTTAAATTTATTTTTTATTAATCTGTTTACTAATTTCTTCTCTCTCTCTCTCTCTCTCTCTCTCTCTCTCTCTCTCCTATCCTCAGCCTATGTCCCGCTTATGAGAACTACTCCGCCGCTGACATCTGTGTAAATTACTTTGCTCATAGTCAGCCGGTTATGCATGCCATTACCCTTCCAAAAACATATTGCAAATTTACATTCTCTACACTAAAGCCTGAACCTTCATCCAATGTATGCTACAGGCAAACAAATTATTGATCATAACAATCAATATTGTTCTTCTCTAATTAAAATACTTCTTTTTTCTCGTCAAGAGTAGGTATAATCTAATTAAACACGATGAGGCTTGAGATATTACAATTTCAGCAGTGGAAACCGTGCAGGGTTGTGGCTAGAGAGAGCAAGAGAATTCAATTTGAAAGAGAAACAATATTATTTGTTTTCCTTTCGTCATTAAAACGAGAAAGATATTCTTCCCTTCCTTTATCAATTTGCAGATTATCTCAAGCTTGATCATATCGTCTGTTGGGAGCCATAAGGGCGTTAATACATCTTATAGATGTTCCGTTGAGAGCCATAAGGGCGCTATTACTGTACAAAGTCAATGGTAATAGCGCCCTTATGGCTCCAAACGGAACATCCTTGATCTGCAATAGCGCCCTTCTGGCTCCAAGCCGACGATATTCTATGCCCCGTCAGGACTAGATGGACACTGAATAATATCATTTCAATTACATTTGTCTCAATGACTGGAAATGGGCGCTTCCTGTACTTCAAATAAATCTATGGGAATTAGAGAATTGTGTATCAAACTAGCTTACACCTTTATGCTTCAAGAGAACATTTCCTCAAGTAGGTTTCAAATAGAACTCTCATGGCAACACTTGTGTTAACTTTATAAAATGACAGAATAAAAAAAATACATATTTCAGCACCATCTACCATATCCTGCCCTTAATGAAGTGTCTTGTTCAAGTTGAACCCCAACCATTTCCATTTTTTTGTTCTCTTTTTGTCTTTTTTTTACCGAAAAAAAATGATACTCATCTGTGTTGGTTATAGGAAAGCCTAGATTGAACCCCCTGAAGGGTTGGACGTGTAATCTAAGATTTCCAAGACAAATATTCACATATTTCACTCTTTTTTTTTGTCGCTGCGTAGGCTGCCATGATATTTGAAGAATATGGAGGCGATACAACGTGGACTAAAAACCTCTAGCCTCAGGCTCTTTTGGTTGGCGAGAAATCGAAAGCAAGCAGATTTATTGAATTAATGGAAGAAAAATGGATCTTGGTTCCAGTTTAATTGATTTTGTAATGTGTAACTGGTTTCCTATTCAAAACAACAAAAATAGTATTAGTGAAGAATTTGTTGCTTACTTTGTTTCAGTGTTTAATTTCAACACACACCGTCTATGTGTTGACATATTTGTGGTTAATTTAGGTTTATTATTGGTATAGTTATTTTTTAAATTGTTAAGTGTTTAGTATTGTTTATTTTTGTGGTCCCACCTATAATAATTCATCTTTATACAAGAAAAATAGTTCAATTGACTACAGATTAGTGTGTAAGGTTTAAGACCAATCACACCATGTTTTTTTATACAGCTGTTTTCCATTCAAATAAAATAAATGAAAAGAGAGAGAAAAAAAACAACAAAAATTCCATTCCCGACCTATCAAGAATATTCAATTTTTTAAAGGTGGTGTATAGTTTTGGGTGAAAGAAAAATTTATTTGGATTCACATTTAGATAAATTATGAAAGATTGAATCCATTAACAATAATAAAGCAAATTATAGTACTTTAAACCTTGTTTTAGTGTCTTTATTTCTTAATATAAGATAAAAAAGATAAGACGAGAACCCGTCTCAGGTTAGCGCTCACGTGGAAAACCAATGGGGATTCTCTTATGTGGGTGTTACACACAGATCTTCGCACTAATTCACGCCGTAACCTCCGGCGTGCAAACGTCTCAGCAGAGGTCCAAACGGCAGTTAAATTACGCTTCATTCAAACATTTGCAATGAAATTCATCGGAAATAACGAAAGGAATGTCACAAGATCTCTCACACATATCTTTTCGTGCAATGTGAACAACATGTAACCACATTTGATCTGCTTTGTGCCTATTCCTTTTTTGTTACCAAAACTATACACCAGGTTTAAGCTGCGGCTCTTTTCAAGAAATACACTATTTTAACAAACAAAACAATTCCTTACAAAAACATACCAAACATGTGTTCCAAATATCTTTTGTGTGAGCCTTGCGTTCAAGAATTCTTTAAAATCCTTGAAAAGAGTGAGAATTTTCACTTATTCTATCCACCAATTCTATTTAGCCTCTCAATATCATCGCCAATGGGAGGTAAATGTAACAGACACCCTCTCTTCACAAAAGCAAATCTTATCTACCCCATCGCCTATTAGGCCCATTCAAAAGTACGAAGCAAATTTAGAGAATGTGTTTTCTGCCTCGAGATAGTAACGTGAATCCATGATCACTTCATGCTAAGGAGTGCCGAAACTGAGAAACTATTACTCACCGTCCGGCCAAAGACTCTTTTTTGTATTTTTGGCCCAGCTTGGAATTGTAAATGCTGAGTTCAATACGTTCGCCCTTTGTTGCAAGGGAAAGAGTTCAAAGGGTTTGCTTAAATTCTGTTTGATGAGAGCAATAAGGACATACTTGCTAAATATTATGATTAATCTATTTAAGCAATAGTAATGGAAACCTTTCTATCTATCACATTGTATTGTATTGTATCCTATCTCAATAAACATGTATATCTCAGTAATGGTATTTAAGTTAAATATGTTATTTAACATTAAAATCTGTAGTTTTATTTGTCTCTGGTAAAAATTGAGTCTGGATCAGACATCTGTTTTCCAAATTGCATATCTAGGGAATTCATTTTGTCAATAATATTATTAACAATATACATTTCTGAAATCCTGAATCCATGGTAAAATAAATCAATGAACATGGGGATAAAATATATTTTCATGAAAAGTAAAATGACTACCTACAAAGTGACCATCTAATATGCACTCTGTATTATGTCCATTGATCTATTCAACTTTGCTCCATTGCTATTTTACATCAAAACCCCAAATTGCAGGCGGCTACTCCCGAGCATCGCTTGCTTGAAATCTGGGAAATAATCCATTTTCATAGCAGCTGAAAAATGAAGTACTGCTCCCTGTGAGTATACAGGGTGTATTTAATTCAGTAATTGAATTGGTTTAAGTATACTGTATAGAGAGAAAGATAAGACGTTTCAGATGATATTTCCCCAGGGGTTTGATGGGTTAAGCTCGTTTTAAAATTTGATCATGGGGGGGGGGTGATCGGAACAGGACGAGTTCCATCTTGTGCTTTTCCTTTTCATGGCTTTCTTCGTTTTTATATTTGTTTATTTATTTATTTTATTGATCTATGCATTGTATATCTATTTTAGTAATTGTCACCTTCTCTACCCCACAGTACCTGCTCCTATACCACCCCTCATTTCTTTTCATTCTCTCTCTCTCTCTCTCTCTCTCTCTCTCTCTCTCTCTCTCATTGTTTATTCCTTGTTTATACAGTCTCCATCTTTATTTTAACCTGTCCTTTTCTCTCGTCCTTTTCTCTTGTCCTGTCTCTCCTCCAATCTTTCTCTCTCTCTCTCTCTCCTTCATCCATCTCCTCCTCCCTAAGGAAGAGGCACTGTGTTTGCATAATCAATTAATGCACAATTAGGCTCCCGCTCCCAGCCATTGTAGGACATATGGCAGGCTAATCCCAAGGGGTCTCAGTGTAATAAATTATGCATGTTTGCAAAAGAGTGGATTGGGACCGAGACTAAGCCATCATTTGCTTAGCAATGATTCATAAATCAATCAAATTTATGAAGTGAAGAGGGCTCAGGAACCAAATAACTCTGCACAGGAGGATGGGGCTCAAATTTGAAGAACAAGTTATTTCTTCTTCCCTTGTTCTTTTCTTTCATGTATCTCTCCATCCAGTTATATTTTCTATCAAATGGTGTAATCCATATCTCTCTATCATCTCTCTCTTTTTCACTATCTTCTCCTCATGTCCAATTTATGAATTGCCCATCACTTGCAGATCTCTTTAGCTCTTTATCTCTCTCAAATTGATTCTCTCCCTCATTTTTATTTGATTCATACATATTAATTTCATTTATTTTTAATTTCATTTGACTCTTAACTTATTTGCTAATTTGATTCTAACTACAATTAAAATATTCAAAGTATTGAAAGCGTCCATTTACCAGAAAAAAGAATATGCTGACATACCAGTAAATGCATACATAATGTTTTACTTTATCATAATAGACCTTTTACCGATTTTCTCTATTCTTTGTCTTCCAATGTGTTTTTCAATCACAAAAAAGGCCAAGGTGAATAGCTGTCCGTAAGGAGCTGAGAAGTCGATCGATTAATGACAAGTCTTCTTCGCATGTCCAACGAGTGGCTAAGAGTTTTCCTAGTGTAATGTGAGATGCCATTGAAAGCGGTTTGACACATAGCTGGAGTGGGCCGGCAGAACGCTTGCCACACCACCACCGGAAGAGCGGAGAGGGATGCGGGAGACGAGAGAGGGATGGGGGAAGAGATGGGAGCGTCTTGAGACTCATTGTCAGTCAAGCATGCAAGAGGGTGGATCTACGATGGCACTCAAAGCTCTCTCTTATCTTACGGCAGTGTAGAATAAGTAGTTAGTGGCAGTAGTAAAGAGTGCATGGACAGAACTTACAACATTTTGCTTCTAGTAGTAGTAGTAGTAGAAGTAGTAGCAGTAGTAGCAGTAGTAGCAGTAGTAGCAGTAGTAGTAGTTGTAGTAGTAGTAGTAGTAGTAGTAGTAGCAGTAGCAGTAGCAGTAGGCAGTAGCAGTAGTAGTAAGTAGTAGTGGTGGTAGTAGTAGTAGTATGTGGTAGTAGTAGTAGTAGAGTAGTAGTAGTAGTAGCAGCAGCAGGAGTAGTAGTAGCTGTAGTAGTAGCAGTAGTAGTAGTAGTTAGTAGTAGCAATAGTATCAGTAGTTGTAGTAGTAGTAATAGTAGCAGTAGTTGGGGG
>CALNVZ010003433.1:30221078-30253578 GCA_940671915.1 Paracentrotus lividus
CCTATGCATTGTATAGTCATTTAGTTGAACTTGTCACCTTCATTCTCTACATTCCACGAGTACTGTTCCGGTATATTACCACCTTCGTGGTGTTTTTCTCCTCGTTTTCGGTGTTCATTTCTCCTTTACTCTGGTCTGTTCTCTTTTCTCCTCTCTCCTCATGCTCTCTCTCTCTCATTTGTTTATTTCCTCCTGTTTTTTATTAACCACAGGTCTCGCATCTTTATTCTTAACCTTGTCTTTTCTCTCGTCCTTGTTCTCGTTGTCGCTGGTCTCGTCCTGTCCAATCTTTCTCTCTCTCGGCTTTCGTCACGTCCTTGTACATCCTCGTCTCCTGTTCGGTTCCTGATGGGCATGTGTTTTTATTTTTTTTTTTTTTTTTGTTGTGCTTTGCATAAGTCAATTTAGTGCACTTCGTCAATGAGGGCTCTCTGCTTCGTGCTCCAGCCTGTAGTTGTGACATTATGGCAGGGCTAATCCCAATGGTCTCAGTGGTAATTATATTATTGTATTGTCATGTTGCAAAATAGTAGGAGTTGGGGTACCGAGACTAAGCCATCATATTGTTCTTAGTCAATTGATAATTCATGAACATCATAAATTTATGAAGTGAAGAGGCTTCTAGGAACCAAGGATCAGTCTCTGGACTATCTCAGTGGGCAGAGGGTAGGGCTCAAGTATGTTTGGAATGAACTTAAAGTTTGATTTCTTCTTTCCCTTGTGCTTCTGTGTTGTGTTTCATGTAATCTCTCCACCAGTTATATTTTCTATCAAATGGTGAAATCCAAGGTATTAACTCTCTATCATCTCTCTCTTTTCATCTAGATATTCGTCCTCATGTCCAATTTATTGGTTGTTGCCCATCAACTTGCGATTTCGTTTAGCGTGTCTTTCTTTATGAGGTTCTCACAACATTTGAGTGGGATCTCTCCCTCATTTTTTAATTTTGAGTTTTCTACATGTGATTGACATTTTAGTTTATTTTTTAATTGTGTTCAGTTTGAGTCTCTCTTATCTATTTGCTAATTTGAGTTCTAATACCGATCAAAGTAAGAATATTCAAGAGTGGGTCGAATGTCGTTCCTTTAGCCTTTAGAAAGATATTATGAGATTAATTTGGTCGCTGTTGTGTAGGTTGGGAGATACTCTTAGTTAACTGGATTACCATTAAGTTTTACTTTATATTATTGTATTCGGCTGGTTGTTTGTAGTTAATACTCGGATAGATTTTCTTCCGCGGTTTTCTTTGTCTGTTTCCAATTGTGTTTTTTTCTATATTTCCCATCAAATTAATATGGGCAACTGTGGATATGCGTGTACCTGTGTCAGATGGAGCACATGATTGAATATGATGTGCGCGGGTGTTAATTTTGCGTAAGTTCTTCTTGGGGTTTACGCTGTGTCCTTAGGAGTCTCGAGTGGCTAAGAGTTTTCCGCTAGTGTAATGTTGAGATGCATTGAAAGCGTTTGACACATAGCTGGAGTTGGGCCGGCAGAACCGGCTTGCACAACAGCCACCGGAAGGCGAGAAGGGATGCGGGAAGACGAGAGAGGGATGGGGGAAGAGATGGGAGCTCTTGAGACTCATATTGTCAGTCAAGCATGCAAGAGGGTGGATCTACGATGGCACTCAAAGCTCTCTCTTATCTTACGGCAGTGTAGATATAGTAGTTTAGTGGCAGTAGTAAAGAGTGCATGGACAGAACTTACAACATTTTGGCTTCTAGTAGTAGTAGTAGTAGAAGTAGTAGGCGTAGTAGTAGCAGTAGATGAGCAGTAGTTAGTAGTAGGTAGGTATGTAGTAGTAGTAGTTAGGCGAGTATGGTGAGTAGCAGTAGGCAGTAGGAGTAGTAGTAGTAGTAGTGGTGGTAGTGTAGTAGTAGTGGGTAGTAGTAGTAGGTAGTAGTAGTAGTAGTTGTAGCTAGCGTCAGGAGTAGTAGTAGTAGTAGTGTAGGCATGTTAGCAGTAGTGAGTAGTTAGTAGTTATGTATAGAGGGTAAGTATGGGTTCGGAAGTAGTGTAGTAGTTGTAGTAGGTAGTTTAGTAGTTGTAGTAGTATATGTTTAGTGTATTGTAGTACTTTGTAGTAGGTTAGTAATAATTTTGGCTAGTAGTGGTAATTTGCAGATTATATATTTATACTCATGATCTGCCACACGAACTTACATGCCAAAGCGACAAAGAATGGTAAGAAGGAACGCAAGCCTAACACAATACGTAGTAGAAGCGAGAAGATAGTTATAAGTGAATGCATGGGAGAAAGACGAACCCAGGGTTAAAACGGAAGAGGAAATAGTCCGACTTTAGAGCACTAATGGGGTCTGTTCTGTTCTCCTTTGATGGTAACATCGCATGTGACACAAGCTCAGAAAGCAGACGCAAGAACCTGATATGGGCACGCTTTTTCCTCGGTCGTCCTCGTTCTCGTAATACGGGTGGGATAGGTATTCCGCAGTGTAGGAGAGAGAGAAGAACTTGACTAAGCGGGAGAGGTGTCGCTTTCAAGCGCACAAGTAATGTCAAACACTGGTATTGTGAGATGGTATGCACAAGGGATGTACAACAACAGACAAAGATTTCTCACACTTTACATGTATGAGCAGTCTCCTTAAAAGGGTCCCCTTAAAACAGTTACAAAGATAGTTTTGGAATGAATTGCTAACATCTTATTTCATTGCCTATGTGTATTAAACGGGTTATGTTACCACGGAACTGAAGTAAAGACCTGTATAATTATGCTTTTTGGTAAGCAACCAGAAAGACAAACTATTTCAAGTCTTATCTGAATGACTTGGGTAACGGGGTTTGATTCCTAACCAAAGAAAATAATTGTCAAATTAGGTTGACAATTATATCAAGATACAAGATCACTGTTCTCACAGTAAGCGTTCTAATTAGCAATGTAGGCTAGAAACAATTATGTAAGATAAAAAAAAAATTCCAACAGCTATGTGCAATGGCACAAGTTGGACCAAAAGTGTCCCGAAACGTAGAAATGTCGGTGATAACACAACGAGGATGCTTCTCACCGAGTGTAAACGTGTGGTGTCATATGATACCTTTTGTCAGTTGGAGTTAAGTGCTCTTTAGTGATGTCCAACTTCCGAGAGCTCACACTCTTTGCTCCTAAAGATGTTTGATCATTGCACTGCTTCCCTACCCAGGAACAGCCCCACTGGGTATGTTCCTACGGGAGATATGACCGACGTAGGCAAGGGGGCGTAGGAACATACCCCCCCCCCCCCCCATCTGAACGAATCTGCAATACCTCCATACAGGATGCAGAATGTGAGTTTCCCTTTTCAAATCAAAGCAAAAACAAATGCCCCCCCCCCCCTCCCGGGCAAATAGAAATAAATAAATTTGAAATACCCTCAACAACACACACAAAAATGTTGAATCATCTTAAATCCTACCCTCCTTCCCCATATGCCCGTTTCCTTCTACAGTGCGTATCAATAAAAACGGGACAGTTTTGAAAAGTCTCTCAAAATTTTGTTTCAAATCATGAAGTCTATATTTTATGTTAATAGATGCTCTGAAGTCTTATCTTTCAAATGTAATTTAAAAATATAAGTTTCGTTCATGCTTGAGTACACACAGAACATTTTTATCGGGGCTCAAAAAAAGGCTTGCGCACAAATGGAAAAACGAGAAATAAGATCATCAGACTTCTGCTAATCAGCAGTCTTCTTCTAAACTTTTTCTTTTTCTTTGCCAATATTTTCGAATTATTGATTTGAAATTCATTTACAAAGCTTTTTATTGACTGTTATTGTTTTGTTTTTGTTTTTGTTTTTGTTTTTGTTTTTGTCATTTTAATATGTATAATTTTTGCAATAAATTTCCTTCAAACTTAAATGCCCTTTTTTGTCAAACCAAGAAAGGGGATGTCGATGCTTGTTTAATTGATTGATTGATTGATTGATTGTTTGATTGATTGATTGATTGATTGATTCATTCATTGATTGATTGATTGCTTTGTTTGTTTTGTTCATATTTGAACGAACACGGAAAGTTTTTGTCTAAGGTTAAAAAAAGGGGGTTATTATTTATTTTAAATCGGGTGCTACTTCGGATTGATTGTTACTTTACACTGATAAATGATTATGTTAGTCTAATGAGGTGATTTTCCTATGATTCTTCAACGATTTAATCAATCATTTGAACAATCCATAAAAAAAGTAATGATCAATCAATCAATCATTTAAAGAAACAATGAATTAATCAAACGATCAATCATTCAAAATGGTCAATCTATCAATCCTTCATTCAATCAATCAATCGATCAATTAATAAATCAATCCATCAATCAAACAATCAATCAATCAAAATAAACAAAGCAGTCAATCAATCAAATAATCTTCCAACCAACAAATCCCCTTTCTTGGGTTGATAAACATTTCTTATTTATTTTTCTTAGTTTGAGGGAATATTCAGTGCTAAAAGATAACATGTTAACGTGAAAAAAAAAACAACAACAACAAAGTAAAACAAAAAGCAATTCAAGTAAATAAATAGCTTTGTAAATGTATTTTGAAAGCATATTTCGAAAACCAATGGCAAAGATAATGAACAGGTTAAAAGTAAGTCTGCTGGTAAGCAAGAAGTCTGATGATCGTATTTCTAATTTTTTTTCTATTTTGTGCGCAAGCCTTTTTTTTAGCCCCCGACAAAAACGTTCTGTGTGCGCTCAAGCTTGAACGAAACTTATTGTTTCAAATTGCATTTGAAAGATAAGACTTCAGAGCATCTATAAACATCAAAATATAGACATCATAATTTGAAATGAAATTTTGGCAGACTTTTCAAATCTGTCCCGTTTTTATTGATACACCCTGTATAGTAAAAATATGAAGAATTTAATCTCGTTTGTCAAATATTTTATGCAAATTGTACCCTTCTGCTCCCTAAGTATTCTCATCTAAATGTCTCAAAAGAACTACCTGGTTCTTCAGCTACACAAACGTCAGAATCAGATTTCATTAAAGTAAAGGTTTGTGTATAAGGCTTGCTAGGACAGGGGTGTGAGTGACCTGAAATTTAAAAAAGCTGAAAAGCTGAAAAGAGATAGAATAAAGCTGAAATTAAAAGGGCCCTTATACTTCTGTACAGAGGATAGTTTTGTTAAAAAGCTGAAAAGCAAAATAAAGAAGAATATTCTAAAATGGTTAAAGAAATGTTTATAAAATAAAAGAGAAGATATATGTAGTTTAACTGAAAGGAAATCTATTTGTTTTTTCTCTGATGACTTCTCTAGATTTAAAATAGAGAATCAAGAAAATAAAGTAAAATAAAGGAACTGACCGGTACCCGTACTGTCTCCCCCTCAAGAGGACTCTGAATATCTTCATCGATTTCTCGCCTTCCATTACATCTTAATGCTAACCGAATACTTTCCATTTTGGAAATCGTATCTGAATTAACGTTCCTTCCCGGAGATAATTATGACGCTTGTATTTCTTCGTTTCAGTGCATACCCTAAGGGGGCTGTCTGCTCTCTGCTTTCATTCTATTGGTGAGAAAAGGGGGCCTCATTTCGGCTCCTAACTTTGTTACAGTCATTCCGGTGATAACGTTACCTTTAAACAGTCTTCGAAAACAAACCCCGCATTTCCTTTGCATTGTTTTTCCCTCTCATTTTCTCTAATTCGGTTCCGAGTACACATTGTTTGTTGATTTCTGCCACTGGCACCTGCTTGGGCATGGACACTCTGCAAATGTTTCTTTTTCGCTGTAGAACCCTGCCCTTTTCTTGCTTTCTTAATTTTCGCTAAATTTGGCAAGAAATCCAGTTCGCGTTACGCTCCTACAGCGCTTACAAGAAGTGGAATTGATTTCTCTTTAAAGTCTAGCAAACATAAAACATCAAGAAAGAAGAGGGAGTTTTATTCAACAGATTTTTTGGGAGTTTCTCTCTTGTTTCAGAACAGATAAGAACTTTGACTTTCCACAGATATAAAACACCTTGTTTGTCTACCAATAAACCTGTAATTAAATAGAGGACTATTCTGTGTATTCATGCTTGTATTTAAATTGATACAGTGAAATGAATGCACATAAATTATATTTTATTTCGTCTTTTTTTGCAATAGCCCTATTGGTGTTAACCGCTCAGCACAAATTTCCAATCAACTTTCCAAAATTATTTATGTTCGACTGACAAAACAAAATAAACAAAATTTATTTGTAAGTACATGTGGTGCAGCGCACTGGGGGATGGACAAGGGGTTTCGGGGCATTTTAAGGAGAAAGCTGCATGGCGATATGGGCAGTTTGAAGGCTTGAGGGTTAAAGGCTAAAAAGTAAATGCATCAGAAAAGAAAAGTGTATTGTATGTAGTTTCATATCTACTGAAGATGTCAATAACATATTTTGATCTCTACAGGTCATTAGGGTGCGAGACAGATAGAGAGAGAGAGAGAGAGAGAGAGAGAAAGGGGGGAGGGGAGAGAGAGAGAGAGATATAGAAAGAGAGAGATAGAAAGAGAGAGAGAGAGAGAGAGAGAGATAGAAAGAGAGAGATAGAAAGAGAGACAGAGAGACAGACAGAGAGAGAGAGAGAGAGAGAGAAAGGGAGAGAGAGAGAGAGAGAAATGTAATGAGACAAATGGTGACTGAGCAGAAGGAGAAAGGGGAATGATAACAGGGAAAGAGGAAACAAATATTTACATAGTATATGCATAAAGTTGAAGAGAGAGAAAAAGGGGAATGTAAGAAGACAATCACAAACTGGATGAGAGGGGAAAGACAAAGCAGGGATATTGAGTGAAAGAGTAGAAATTCTAAGAATGAACATAAGAAATGTAAAAAGAAAGCGAGAGAGAGAAAGAGAGGAGAATGGTTTAAAACAATAAACTTTTTTTTCCCAATTGGATATAAAGAATAAGAAAACCCAAGGCTTACATTGAATACCATGGTACGAGAAACCTGGCTTGCAGCGTACCAAGCCCGCACACAGCCTAAGAATCAGATCGCATCACCAAGACAGCCAAAGAAAAAAAATCACTAGCCATTCTTAGGGTGTGTATTGATAAATCAATGTTAATCAGGTTTGTAGCGTTGAGATCGATGCTGCTAAACCATCGTTGATAGGTCTTCAAGATGAGGGGAATCCCTCCCTTCCCCCTAGACAGAAGTAGATCGAAACATTCCACAGTCAATTTGCACTTGTTTAACAAGTGCTTACCAGCAGATCAATAACTCTAACTGCCTTATCTTCCAATCTCCAGCAATCTCAAGCAATCACTGGCTCTCAGAGATGCCCTGGCAGACATCGATCAAGGATTCTAAAAAGCTGGTATTCACAATCCTACAAATATATTGTTATTGTGATTTTTTAAATAAAATAATAATATAATATGTAATTGTTTTAACAGTTTAATTACATTAGAAGGAGTTAGCAGTAAATAGAACTGCCTTAATTGTCTTAATGGCCCGAATTCACAAACGTGGTTTAGTTAGTCCATGGTCTAAATCAGGTGGTTTGTGAATACCAAAATTTAGACCATGGTCTAAATCCGTGGTTTAAACAATTGATTTAGACCATGGACTAACTAAACCACGTTTGTGAATTCGGGCCAATATGTCTTGCAATTCATGGACTTTGAAGATTCAGTGCACTACATCAGTTTTTACTCCTTATTTGCTAATAATAATTCAAGGAAACCCCTTAACATATTCCAATCTCCTTCCCCACATGTAATATATTCAAATACAAGTAAGTAAAACCAATCAAACTATATTCAGCTGACAATATGCACTCATTATACAGTATTTATATCACTGGTATTCACAGTTATCAATTATTTTTTGTTAATATAAAAATTGAAAAAACCTCATAGACCATTTTAAAGCTCCGTTCACAAAACTTCTATTCACATAGCTAAAGAAGCTAAATCTTATTCATCAAGATCATCCCTCTGAGTTACTCCACATTAGCTGTCTACACACCAAAACACTCCTAGCATTCAAGTGGCTCTTACAACTCTCACAATCTTTCCTTGATTTAATCTCAATTTTCATCGGTAACGAGACCTACTTCACTGAAATAGCTTTTTGTCAGCTCACCTGTGCAT
Source organism: Paracentrotus lividus (assembly GCA_940671915.1). Lineage (NCBI taxonomy): Eukaryota > Metazoa > Echinodermata > Echinoidea > Camarodonta > Echinidae > Paracentrotus > Paracentrotus lividus. Next base: position 30,229,157 of record CALNVZ010003433.1, read on the forward strand.
TTGTACACACAGCCTACTCACAGAAAACAGATGATATATATTAATGATGACACACATTGTAGATATACAGTGGCTGGCAGTCGGGTTTGGGAATTTGCACTGGATGAGTGTCTGTGAGGAGACTGGACTCCTTTTTTGTTTGCACAAATCTTCCCTGGTTACACACTCATTTGGTGGAGACACTAGCACAGTCTGGGAAAATGAATGAATGACTTCTTTAGGGTCCCTTGGCTCAAAGAGGTTGTGACTTTGAATATCAATATTTCCTTGTGAGTAGCATTGGGTTATTTACCCATATATTTTAAGACACAATCAATTGAATTATTTTTTTTTTACTCTCAACAAACATAATTAGACACACCTTTTAGAAAAGTAGCTCTGAACAACCAGTATTTTACAAACTCGGAATATTATGTTGGGATCATTTCAAAGACCCTTTGGACACTTTTAAAAAAAATTTCATTATTTGTGTATCAATATCCATTCAATTTTGCTCATTTAGGCAGAGGCCTACAGTATCATTTGCTCATTCTCTTTGTTTGTAGAGAAATGAGAACTAAATGTTAACAATGTAATACTAGGGGCCTAGATGATTGTCCGAAGTACCTGAAAACATAGACAAATTGAAAACCCTCTGTATGACGAATTCTTCTCCAGTTTGTAATTTTAGAATAAGGCTACGTGGCATTTTATTAACCCCTCCAGCATCTGTATACACATGTGTCTTTAATTAGAAGCGCTCTTCATGCATATTCTTTCCCTCTTCTTCCCACTTAAGTGGAGAATTATCCCACCCGGAGCAGAGATAGAGATGGGTTACTTGTTTCCCATGCGAGAGTTCACCCCTTCTCCGGCCCTCTCCCTGGTTCCTGCATCCCCCCATTGCTCGGGGGAGAGTTCACAAGCCGGCTGGAGAAGCCCGCTGATCTCGGAGGCATGATGGCAGCGCACCCCGCATAACTTGAGTAAAACACGTTACCCGAAGGCGCGTTAGTGAATCAAATATAAGGAGTGTCATCTTTGCTGGGGCATTCACAGAACACTTAGGAATCTAAATTTTAGCCCTTTTTTGTGTTATGAGAGAAGCTTTTATTCACACTTCAGGAGGAAATACTTATCTGTGTCTTTTTTTTCTATGACCATTCTGACTAATGGGGCTTTCCAAGTGTTGACCAAGTGATATCAGTGACAACGGAACCTGAAACCTTTGGTTTAGTGCTAGGGTGATTGGTTGGGTGTTAGGTCTAGGTTTAGGTTTAGGGGGTAATGGGGTTAGCACTCTGACTAATAAACCCAAAGCCCATAACAGTCAATACCAGCTATAATGGGGGTCAGTTTGACATTCAATTTTTGTTTTTTGAGCGAGGGTTTAAATTTCATGTATTATAGCATTTCAATACACAGTTTCGAACTGATTAATTTAATGCTATGAAATGATCATCAATAATTGATTACTAATAATTGTTTGGGAAAGGGGATGTATGCAAGCTGTCACTGATTACATTTAAAGTACATTGTATATCATCATCGATCGTAATTTCATTATGACAATTTGATATTTCTACATAAATCCAATAACCTCACTTGATATCTAATAAAGACAGTCTTCATGTTAACTGGCTACTGAATAAAGCTTGATCTTCGATGCCAAATTAAGCATCATAAAACAGGGGAAGGAAAAGATGAGACATCCAAAGGGGGGTAGTGGCGCTGTCACTCATTTCGTATTCGGGCCCGGGGCTCTTCGGGGAACACCTGCTCGCGAGCGGGAATAATCGCGGTGTTCAAAATTCAGATGAGCCCAGTTTAGTTGGGTTTGTTGGAGCCTGTGTAGCTCCGGGCCGTAAGATGGGGGAAATATTAGCTACACGTGGGGGTTATTAAAGCGCCTCATCCCGGGCGGATGCGTAGTATAATCTCTGCTCAGATCCAAAGACAAGCCACTTAATCATCATCATCTGTTTAAAAGAGATGGATTAGGTTTCTAGGAGGAGTGGATAAAGACATTGTCCGAATTACCGGTTACAACCAAAGGCCAATAAAATCTTCATGGTGATAAAGCAGATAAAAGATACAATTTGGATAATTTGGATACAGTCATACCAAATTGAGCTCAGTTGGTTATTTAATATTTAAACTAATGAAGATTCTTAGCAAAGAGTAGTCTATTGTAGTCCTGTAGATTCAGGCCCTGTATTATGCATAAATTTGAGGGACATGGGTAAAATATACCTGCAAACTAGAGTTGTCTAGTGATCTAGCCGACTCGGGACCCAACCTTGTTTGCGTAAAGCTCGTATGTCTGTATATATGGCACAAGCAGCCTGTGTTTTCTCAATATAATTTTCTATGTGGAGCTCAACTAGCTTTATAAGGATGCCTATTAGAGAGTGGTAGAGAGGCACTGTGCAAGGGAGGCTATAGAAGAAAAAAAAATAGAGAGATATAAAGTTCAAAATGAAAAGAAATAACAGACATAGTGATACAGGAAACTTAAATGGAATACATACATGTACATTGACAGAGAAAAGGAGAGAGTGGACAGAAAATGCAGATTTCAGACTAACAAAGAAAACAATAAATATTTAAAAAATACAGAAATAAAATAATAGACTAAAATATAAAATCAAAGCAAACAAATAAAGAAAAAGGACATTTAGCAAGAAAAATGAGAAAAAAGGAAAAAAGAATACTGTATACAATACACTGATAATGGGACAGAAAGAAGAGTTAAGAAAAGCAAAATGGAAGAAAAGAGGGGAAAAAAAACTGATAAACAAAATTGCATCCTCAATTCTATTGGAGAATTAAGAGGGTTGCTAATAACACCACACACATAGGATACTGACAAGAAAATTATTACAAAGAGAGAGAGAGAGAGAGAGAGAGCCAACGAAGGACAGGAAAAAGGGAGAAAAATGAGAAGAAAATCATGGCACGTGGCCTATGTTTGCACGAGCCGTACAGAGCTTTCACACAGACGACGGACGCTCAATATTTACTCACAGGCTTTTCGTTTACTCAGCAAGGAGAAATGCTAGCCACTTTTTTTCTGAATCTATAGCCCCCCCCCCCTTATCTCGTTTTCTCACTTGCACTCTTTCTCCCTCTGTCTTTGACTCTCTCTCTCTATCTGTATACCATTCTTATTAATCAAGCTCTGTACATAATATATGCATTTATATAAATGTCTCTCTATTATTCAAAATTCTGCAGATCTTTTCAGTTCCACTTTGCATGAACTTTCATGTTTCTATGCATTCAATTCAAATCTATTCTTGAATACACATTCTCGAATACACATTTCACAAGGATTCTGATGATAGCTCATCGGTTTATATGTAAAATAAGGAAATATAGGTGACAGTGTAAATCAGTAAGGACTACCTTATTATTGACATACAGGCCCACATATTAAATGCATAATTATATAAATTATACAAATTGGTTAAAATAAAATTGTACCAAATACCACAGAAACACTATTTATACATTTCAATTCAAAGTCTTATAAACTATTCTAATCTAAGTTATTATTGGGTGTGTCTTCTAAATACAAATGTGATTCTATGAAAGTTCAATAGTCATTTTCGTATTACCCTATTTTTTTCAAAATCTTTCACTTGTCCTATTTAATAAATTTACAACACTCATTCATATTGTTTTCTACATAGTATATTCTCTCTCTCTCTCTCTCTCTCTCTCTCTCTCTCTCTCTATCTATCTCTCTCTCTCTCTCTATCTATCTATCTCTTTCATTCACTCCACTAGACTGGGACCATCTCTGGTAGAGTGTTTTCTTAGAGGGTATCCCAAAGAGTAATGTAATTCTGTTTGCTTGTCGGAGCATGAAGCTAACACTAGCAGGGCTGTACCCCAGTCACAAGACCCCCAAAGAATCCAAATCGGCAACACCTTACCCATTGTGACTAATGCAACTATTTGGTTTGTCTAGTATGTAATGACTTGGTGTAACTGAGGTGCATCACTATCTGTGCTACAACTAAATGGGGATGACGTGATATACCTATCATGCATTGTCTGTACGTTCAGGTGTTATGTACAAATGTCATTACTGTACAGGACAGTGTCTATATTTCCTGTTTGCTTGTTCTATAAATTACATGGGCCTATATAAAAACCACCAAATGATGTCTATGAGAGTTGTTTGTATCTTTTATTCATTATTATTCGGGTGGGTTTTTTTTCAGTAAATAAATAAAAAATGAAATGAGATGTATTATTTTGGGGAACCTACAGAATATGTATGTTTATAAATACCAAGACATAAGAATACCATCCAAAATGCATTTGTGTAATATTTAAAATGCATCTATCTTATCTAGATATATTGGAACTCAAGAGACATTTAATGTAGCAGGCTATATCAAAAGGTTTGCATTTTGCACACTACACTTGTTACCTTTATAGAGAGGTGCCACTTAGACATGAATTTGTCACAAATAAAAACTAAAACAGAAACTGATTCTTTATTTCAAATGAGACAGCAAAATATAAAGATCATGGGAAAACTTTTCATTCTGGCAAAAAAAATATATCACAGTAAGCCTACATTGATGGAAAATGGGAATTTTAGAAACATTTCACCCATGATTGCTCATGCTTTTAATAGATTGTGTCTTTTTGTCAAAAGATTGTATCCAAACTGTAATGGTATAACGCTTTTGAATTGTTTCATTCATGAACATGTCTGACTGGTCATGCTTTTAATTTTTTGGGTTCTTTATCACTGGCCTTACAAAATAAATCTCTGTGGCTCGAACCTGAATTATTGATTTTCTTTTTTTTTAATACCATGGATTGGAAATGAATGAAAACTGAAAGTAAAAATCCATAAAATTTTTACAACTGACATGACATTTCATCTCATAGTAACATTAGACAAAATACTTTTTTGTTTGTTTTTACAGATAACTTCATTGTTTTAACAGTTATATTTTATATCAATATGATAGTACGTAGTTGTGTTTGATCTGCCCCACAAAAAATATTGGTGCCTAAATATCATAATGAGTGTAATAACAATAAACTAGAAAAGGGAACTTCCTTGAGCTTTTAAGAGCAATCATATCTTATGAATGTTTACACAGTTCTTGTGAAAGAGTCATTTTTGCTCAATTTGTTAACTCTTTCATTTCTCAACAAAGAAGCTGCAGAAGTGAAAGAAAACTTGTGAAAAGGTTTAATGCATGAGGGGGTACTTTGTGTAAGTTGGTGAAAAAGTTACTCTACTCTTTTCATGGCATGTTTTGAGGTTACTCTAGGTCATTCTCAACAAATAGTCTAAATGATGGGAAAGTTTTTGACTAAAAACTTTGATTTCGTTATTTGTCCCCGCCGAACGAGTTCGAGCAGGGGACTATGAAACGGGCTCCGTACGTATGTGTGTGTGTGTGTGTGTCCGTCCGTCCGTCCGTCCATCCGTCCCGTCCGTCCGTGCGTCCGTATGTGAGTTCAATTTGCTACTCCTTCGCCATTTTTCATCCGATTTCGATTCCGTTTGCTTTATATGATAGCACTAGGTGATGGCTACCAAACTTCTTCACAGATTTTGACCTTTGACCTTTTGACCCTAATTTGACCTATATTGTTAATTGGCTACAAATGCTACTCCTTCGCCATTTTTCATCCGATTTCGATTCTGTTTGCTTTATATGATAGCACTAGGTGAGGGCTACAAAACTTCTTCACAGAATTTGACTTTTGACCCCTTTGACCTTTGACCTTCATTTTTGACCTATATTGTTAATGGCTACAAAATGCTACTCCTTTGCCATTTTCATCCGATTTCGAATCTTTTGCTTTATATGATAGCACTAGGTGAGGGCTACAAAACTTCTTCACGGAATTTGACTTTTGACCCCTTTGACCTTTGACCTTGATTTATACTTATTTGTACATTGGCTACAAAATGCTACTCCTTCACCATTTTTCTTCCGATTTCGTTCCGTTTGCTTTATGTGATAGCACTAGTTGATGGCTACAAAATTTCTTCACCGAATTTTGACCTTTGACCTTTGACCTTTATTTTTTACCTATATTGTTAATTGGCTACAAAATGCTACTCCTTCGCCATTTTTCATCCGATTTCGATTCCGTTTGCTTTATATGATAGCACTAGGTGATGGCTACCAAACTCTTCACAGAATTTTGACCTTTGACCTTTGACCCTGATTTTTGACCTATATTGTTAATTGGCTACAAAATGCTACTCCTTCGCCATTTTTCATCCGATTTCGATTCTGTTTGCTTTATATGATAGCACTAGGTGAGGGCTACGAACTTCTTCACAGAATGACTTTTGACTTTTGACCCCTTTGACCTTTGACCTTCATTTTTGACCTATATTGTTAATTGGCTACAAAATGCTACTCCTTCGCCATTTTTCATCCGATTTCGAGAATCCGTTTGCTTTATATGATAGCACTAGGTGAGGGCTACAAAACTTCTTCACGGAATTTTTGACTTTTGACCCCTTTGACCTTTGACCTTGATTTATACTTATATTGTACATTGGCTACAAAATGCTACTCCTTCACCCATTTTTCTTCCCGATTTCGATTCCTTTGCTTTATGTGATAGCACTAGGTGAGGACTACAAAACTTCTTCACAGGAATTTTGACTTTTGACCCCTTTGACCTTTGACCTTGACTCTTGAACCTATATTGTACATTGGCTACAAAATGCTACTTCTTCGCCATTTTTTTAACCCGATTTCGATTCTGTTTGCCCTTAATGTGATAGCACTGATCGTGATATAATGGGAATTTTACATTATCGGCGGGGACATATATTACGCATCGCGTAATTTACTAATCCACTTGTTTTCTTACAAACAATTCCCATGCCTATTGTACTGGCAAGAGAATTAATTGTGAGTAGTCATTTGGTCTACAACCACAACCACCAAATTACCTTAAACCTACCTAGCCTGTGTAATATGAAAAGCATAATTTATCATTTTTGTGAAATTTAGTCTTGGGTGTTTTTGAGAACCATTTGGTCTAATTTCAATTTTATCATTAATCATGTAGTCTATGTTGGTCTCTTAGAAATAGTATTAGGGCTACATCTTATCTACTTGAAACAAATTGTTCAGCAATATATGTTTTCTTATTTGCATCCCTTGTAGATAATTGGTATTTTCAACCTATCTTGTCAAAATTATTCATTGTCGCTTTTAATTTGAGCTCTGCCTAGCATAATCAGGACATAATGGCTTCGAAACCACACACTGTTTTTACAAGAAATTGTTAATTTTAATTTCTTCCCTGCCGAACCAAGCATAAAAGCCTCGAAAAAATGACACTGCATTATTAAAAAAAAGGACAGACAGAGAGATACATGTACGGAGGCAGAGAGAAGGAGCGAGATGGAAATAAAGACAGAAGAAGGAATATAGAGACAGAAAAGATAGAAAGAGAGAGAGAGTGAATGAAAGAGAGAGAGGGGGAAGCTTGGGATATTGAGGAAGGAAAAAAGCCCTCAAAAGACATCCACTGATAACCACCAAGGCTAGCATTCGGAACTTAATGAATGTTAATTGTTTGCAAAAGGAGACTAGGGGAGCCATTTAATTAAAGAGCCTAACCATCATACACCCTTCCCCCATTCACAGTACAGCATTCGGTTGTGTGTAGTCCCACATGCAGTCTTTTCAGCTGGGTTTTACATTGTACGCCAGGGGCAGGTGCACGTGTATTATCTGTTGAACAATAGACGTGTCTGACTATAGGGCTGCCCATTCAATGGACATAGCAGGGCTTCTTTGCTTAACTTCCTATCCAGCTTAAAAAGAGAGAAATTTAATCTTGTTATCACTGTCTTACTACATTAAAAGCAGCTTATTCATGTGCATTGGTCATCAAACTCGGACTAGAAGTACTGTCAGAAAAGAAACATTTTCACAATTTTGCACATAGGTCTAATGTCAGGTATTTATCTGTTTTGGAGAGGTTTTCAACACTTCAAAAATGTAGCCTATAAATTCCTAAGAAATAGTGTATAGAGGCAAATATTCTGAGTGCTTATTTTAAATATTCATTACTCTTCCAATATTTGTATAATATCTAACCAAAAAACAAAGAAACAACAGTTTAGCCCTATATGAAAAAAAAAGTAAATTTTCTGCAAGTAACAATAGAAAGGGTAATGAAAATGAGGAAATAAATAAATTATGAAAAACCCTATACCTTATGTCAAAATATAATTTACAGTTGTATGTAGACCTCCATGTACCAATCATCCAGTGTTACTTGAAAAAAAACATGTATTTCAGATATTTTCTTTTCATATTGTTACAGATGCTTTTGAGCACTATCCTTGCTGCCTGAAATACAATTATTCTTAAATATATAATAAACGTTATAATGCATTTACAATGGAATATTCCTGTAGACTATTTCATATTCAGCATGCATTGGTCTTTGTTTCTTTCTGGCTCAAATTCTATTCTTGAACTGAAGCAATGTTCAGTGATTATTAATAATGGAGTAGCCCCCCTCTATCACTAAACACAATAGCCTATATTCACTAGCAAGCAATTACTTCCTTTTGAAATTTCAAAGTCAATTGAATTCTGACAAAAGATGGCGGATGGCCTATTTGCACGAATGCATGTTTTGTACTAGTTTCCTATATTGTGATGCAGCCTCCATTTGATAATAATTTAGTAATTGGTGGCCATGACAGGATAATTGTAGGAGAAATGGCCTTAAACGGTGGCTGTCTTATTGTTTCAGTAATTGAAAAGTTGAATCAAATATTAATCGTTTATGAATATTTTAATTGATTGCTGTGCTGTGTATACATCAATCATTTATCACCTAGTTAAATGCACATAACAATGAAATAATAAATCGCCCTTTTCCTTCAAATCTCTCTCTCTCTCTCTCTCTCTCTCTCTCTCTCTCTCTCTCTCCATTTTGTTTGTTTTTCTTTTTTTACTACATACAACAGAGAATATACAACATGTATTGAATAGAGCGTATCAAAATTAAGCAGTTAGTAAAGCCATGCAATAATAAGCCTTAAATGATTGTTAGTAAACCTTATGTACCCTTGTATGAGTTATTCAACCAATAAAGTCCCATATATAAATGATATAACATAACTTAAGGTGGAAAAGTATGTAGGTTAATGACATATCTTCTAATGAGGGCAAGAGAGACATTGACTCATAAACTGAGGTAACGTCTTTCTGCCACGCACCAGATGATGCTGTACGATATCGATAGATGATTATTATATTGAGGTTCATGGAAAATATATATTTTTAACATACAATATACATGTATTCCATTTTTTTTAACTGAATGAATTAAAGCATGCTGATGGGGGAGGATATAGAAATATACTCCATGAACGTGCCTGCAAGAAAGCCGTAAGTGCACCACATCCAACGTGGTTACCCGGCAAAAGGTCGTAAGAACGTTCATTACTGCTGCACTCAAACTAACTCAAAGATAGAAACACCAACAACCTTGTGCCGGGTAACTCAGCCAGGGGGATGTTGCACTCCTACGTCCTTTTGCCATGCACAGGTGGATGATGAAATATTGCTGGGTTGGTACTCACACTTAATGGTCTGAGCTACTATTTGAGATCCGGTCATGGACGAGCCTATAGGGTTTGGAGAACAATAGCAAAATGAGCAATTTGGAGCTTTTTTTATCAAGGAATATTCTAAATAAACATGTCACTGTATATTGTAGTTATATGGTTACACAGCCAATGTACAAAGTAATATTTCCTGCTGCCATGCAAAATTAAATAAAAAGAATAAAAAGCTTACACAGGGAAAGAGAATACATAAATATGAAATGCATAGTTGATACATGCATCAACATTAATCAGTATGAGTCTAGAATTCAATCTACAAAGGGCACAACAGAGTAGAAACATCTCTCTGCCTCTCAAAAGACTATAGTGACATTCTTTCAATGTATTCCCATGCTACTACATGTACCCATATATCTGTAAAAAAAAAAAGTAATAAACAAATTTAAAAAACAAAAAATAAACAATAAAAACAAACGGCAGCATTTCTGGAATCAACATGAACTTTTAAAATCTAAATTTAAAGGGTGACATGCCCCTTTAATTACCCAAGTCAAGGGACCTTAGTCCAACCCACATTGCTGGAGCTTAGCCCCGTTGCTAGCTACTCTCATCCAATAATCACTGCATCCCCAACCTGTAGATGTCTTAAATATGGCAACTCGATCAACACTATGCCATCAGTTGCATTTGTCTACATTCTTCCTTGGTTGTACTTAGTAGCAGTGCATATGCCAATTGCTTTAATTGTAGAATTGAGCAGTTTAAACCCAAATTTTAACACGAATAAGACGAAGGCAAGGAGTCTGCATTGTAGGGGACCGGTAGTACTCTTGATAAAATATCCACTGGAATTGGGAATTCTGATGAACATTGGATAGTGATGCAAATCCTCCAACATAAAATGATGGAAGGAAAGAGCACTTCATTTAACCAATAGTTGTAAGCCGACAAGATTTTCCAAAGGACAAAATAAAATACTCTTTCTACCTCAAATTGGCAAAAATTATACTTCCATTTCACTCTTATGAACATAAAATATTTAGAATTCATATCCAACAACACTTAAGTAATATAAATTCAAATGTGAATGTGTATTTACAAGCAAAATTCTGCATGAAAATTTTGTTTATCAAACATTCTCCACGTTGCCAATTTAGAGATTTCAATGATTATTTTCATTCATAACGTTCTCATCCTCCAACATACATTGAAGGATGGAAGGTACTACATTTAAAGGAAGAATGTACATAACTGATAATAATTGGGGTCATGGCACAACTGGGAAGGTAAACAGAGAGTCGCTAAACACAGACCGGTCAAAATTAGCGTGTTTGGCGGTTCCCCATGTACGGCATACAGAAACGTGTGGACGAAAGGACGCGAGCGGAATTTGCGACGAGCAAACTCTCGGAGGATGCCAGCAGTACCGCTATTGCTTGCCTAGTTAGTCTAAACGGCAGACCCTTTATGATCACAACAGAAAAGTAGGAATACAGTACTTCACATGATGATACGTTAGGCAATCTTTAAAGATAAACCTTTTGAGAGCTGTGCGGATAATCAAAACACCTGAATAATTAAAAGTTTGTAATCCTTGATGTTTGAAAACTGTTTAAAAATAAAGCAATGTATGTAGTGCCTTAGGTGACTCCTTAGGCAACCTGTTTAAAAGCTTGCAAGATTTTGGTCTATGAGGTCTCATTAATGAGACTACATAGACCGAGTCCTGGGATAAAGCATATTTGCTCTCATTTTTTCCCTAGCCTTATGGCAAGTAAGGCACCAAGATAGAAATACTGGGTAAATGAATTGATTTCCCACCGCTCTCAGACTTAAAGGAACCAATCTATAAAAATATTCATAACCGAAAATATGGTAATACTAACAATTTGTTACTCAATGTGCTTAATTCTTCTGAACATACCTCAATTTACCTTTTTGTTCCCTACTAGTTAGCCTTTATATTTGTGTGAATATATAGGAGTTGGAAGAATTTCTTTTCAATCTTATTCTTCAAATGCCAGAGAGTATAAAACTGTTTATAAATGCAAAATATGAATTTTTACTATCGTCCTTGCCCTCTTTTTCTCTTTCTCTCTCTCTCTCTCTCTCTCAATTCCATATTTCTCCAGTTTATATGTGCAATGTACTTCATAGTCACCTTCTTCATGCCCTTTTTTCCAGTCCCATCTTTCTATAACTACCTTTCTTCTCTCGTTCTCTTTCTTTCTCTCTCTCTCCTCATCTTTCCTTCATCCATCTACCATTCTCTTCCTCCTGCACCACTTCTCTCATTCAGCCAGACTCCCTTTCCCCCACCACCATCCCCCTTTCTTCATCAGCCTGCCAACGCATAGCTGCCTGCTCATCCAGAAACTCCCGCATGGGGTGCATCACATGTACGCTCAGTGGGCGTGCAAACCAAATTCCAACGGCAGTGGACAGGCGGACAAGAGAGAGCCAAAGTACCAACGATGAGCAGCGCTGAGGCCAATTTCTTTCCTTGTTTCCAGGCAGCGTGGTTAGAGACGTTAATTACGAGCCTGGTTTTCTAAAAATGCAACATATTACAATGGTTAGCTGTCGCGCGTAATGTCGCTTATCATCCTGAGTGGAGGAAACTTGATTTATTTCAATGTCGCGAAGATAAAACATCCAAAAAGAGGGTTGTGGTTAAACTTTGATGAAAAGAATGAGTAAAAATTGTTGGTTTGCGACAAATTCCTACCTTGCCTTCTACCTTTGAACTTTCTTGTAGTAAATAAAAAAATCAAATGAAAAAGGTTGGGTAAGGGTTCATTGAAATTAAAATAAAAAAAAACAGAAGTGGTTTGGGAAATTTTTGTAGCCTAAATAGGCCTACTTGATAAACTCAAGTGAAAATATATTGCCTACGAGTTCATAAATCCAATTACTGAAATAATAATGCATCAGAACGGGTTAAGAGAAAATACAATGTACAAAACATAACATTAGTAATGCCAGAATAAATATATTGTTTAAAGCATACATGTGTGCCTGAATACATTTTATGAATTTATACAACAATTGATTGAAATAATAATATGACCATCATAGACTCTACTAAACCAAATAATCCTATCCCTTCAAAACCATGTAAAAACAAACCTGCACATCAGTAAACAAGTTTATGATCCGTTGGTTAAAAATTGTGGTTTTGGTACAATATATAGCTACTCCCAAATCTCATTAGAAATTACGAAGCCCCACTCAAGCCCTGACATGCCAGCTTCTTTAATCTAATCATTGTGGTCTAAATTTGAAATGAAAACAAACTGCTATCTTACTACCAATGTTGACATAAGATGATCATCTCTGCATCTATAGCTTGTGTATTATCAAGAGCACATGTGCCTATCTGCATATCAGAAACCAATCACTAACCAACATTAAAAGATGAGTTGGAAATATGAACGTGATATAGGTTTTATTGGTTAAACAAAATCTAACTTATCTTATACTGATGTTGACATATTATGTTAATCCATGCTTAAATATGTTATGAAGCGATAAACGCCTTGGGTTATATTATTGCAAGTAGCTTATACCTATCTGATTGAAGAAAAAAAAGGAATTTAAATTTGATAAGGGTTGAAATTTAAAATTACAACAAACTGTTATCTTAGGCAGATGATGACATAGAATGTTTATCTGTGAAAATAGCTTGTGTTGTTATGAAAACATACATGTATGTACCTATAGCCATACTGTGAGTACTCTATCCCTAAATACTATGCCATTAACTAATAATCTAATGAATCAATTTGCCCAAAATTTGAAGAGAAATCAAACTGCTATCTTATACTGATGTTGACATAGTATGAGAATCTCTGCACTAGAGCTTGAGTATTACAGTCATTGTATCCATGAATATACATGCTATTCCTAACAACAAATCAGTTTAAGAATCTCAGCCTGATAGGAAACTATGTTTAAAAATAACAACATGTAGGCTTCTATTGCTATCTCATGAAGATGTTGACATACCTACTTACAGTTTTCTGTTACCATCACTTCTATAAGCATTCTTTCATTAAACATTATTTTATTATTATCTTAAGCACTATGTAGATGAAAAAACTGCTGATTTATATTTGATTTGTTGCTGTTCATTATTTTCTTTAATTGATTTACGGCAAATAATACAATTGTGTTTGAAATTGAAAAGAAAATGGAATTTTAAATAAGAATACAAATGAAACTTCAGGTTGAAGCTTAAATCTTCTTTTATTCTCCACTTAAGATCTTAATTATCTCTATGCTTCTGTCCTTTATGAATATCTTCTATAAAGTCTAAATCTATATTTTGTTGGGCCTCATATTCACATTTAGATTCAATGAACAAACTATGACTGTATCTTAAAACACTGAACCAAATCAAGGTCCCCTTCCAAAATTATGTCTCACTCTAACTACCTGTGAACGATACTTGCACAGTTTCATTACAACCAAATTTCATTTGATAGGTAATTAATTATCTCTCTAATTTGCGCTTGTCACTCAGACGCGGTCTACAGTAGCTAGCCCGGCCCGGCAGCGGGGGATCGGATTTCTCACGAAATAGCGCAGCTCTTTGAGAACGCGATCGGAATCTGGGTATCTGCTGTCATCAAATTTATGCCGCGATGGCAAATTGGGCTAATTTGATCAGAGGGAAATGGTCAAAGATTAAGTGCATGGTTATCGAGATGTTGAGGGGAGGAGAGAAAAGACGGAGGACAAGAAGAAAGAGAAAATTAGGTAGGTGATTTCAAGATGAGATGATCTCCGGGAATTTGGAAAAAGGGAAAGATGATGTTGGTGGATAGGGCCTATTTGGATAAAAATATGAAAGAGTGAGCTGGCATAATAGAATGGGAGGTTTGGGAGAAGAGGAGAGAAAAGATGGAGGGAAAGAAGAAAGGGAAAATGAGGCAGGTGATTCAAAGATGAGATGATCTCAAGACAAATTTGAAAAGATGATTTCGGGAAATAGTGGAAAGATTTCAATGACTGTAAAGAGTCAAAGAAAAATGGAGAGCAAGTTAAAGGTGCTTTGGGATGAGATGATCTCATATAAAAATGAAAGAAGCAATGGGAAGAAATATATTGCAAAAAAAAAGACCTTAACACCAAAGTATCTGATAAAAAGGTAAAATAGAATGATTAATAGTCATAATTTCCCATGTCCGTTTTAGATTAGTAAATTTCCCACACAATTTATCTTCCAGAATGCCAAAGAAAAATATTTACAATAACGGTCTAAGAACCTGGTCAATAAAGGCCGAAACAGCATCTATCCCAGTCGTTGTGGCAGTGTCAAACTATGATTAACAAATGTATCAAGATATGAAAAATGATAGCCGAAAAGTCTGTTACTTTCTGTTTCCTGACAATAATCTAAGTCATTTGTCAAATGACCTATATCTTAAAAAGAAATGCCACCTCAGTTCTGGGCTAAACCCGGAGCATGAATGCACGACAGATTGGGGTTAAACCAGACAACGTACATACTCGATCACACAGTAAAGATCCAATATAATTACCCTTGATATAAATCTACAACGCCCTAGGCTGTACAAGCCGGAATCACAGTCCATAGCCGACCACCGATCCAAGACAATAAATCAGTTTCAAAACCCGCCTTTTGCCTCGAACAATAATATTAACTCAACAAAGTAATTGTTTATGTCGGAATCGCTTTCAAATTGAGGGCATTTTTGTCCCGATTGTAGCAAGGTAATAAGAGATTATGCGCACAATGGCAAGCGGTCGTTTTCCCATCACTGACAGAGAATTCATTTTTGTTGTCCATTTGTGATCTGTAAATCATCAGTCATGAATGAGTGAGCAGTGTTTAGTTGTAGATCTAGGTTAAGTTGACACTGCAGTGCTTAAGATGACAAGTAGACCGTCACATTAATCATTATATGGTTTGTTTCAGCTATCACAGGATTGATGCTATTTTTAATCAGTAATCATAATCTATTGTCAACAGATATATCACTTTCTGTCAACAGGTGGATTTAGGTCAGTACTGGTTATAGCTAATTTTGTATTAGAACCCACATTTTACAATAATCTATTCATGATAAGTTAGAGCCCCTAATGTACACATTTTCAAAAAATACATTTATTTAAAGCTTTTATAACAAGTAAGGAAAAATACAATCTACGTCTTATTTCATTACTTCACAAAAACTTGAATCAAAGAAATAAGATTTTAGCTTATTAGTCAAGAAAAGCTTTGCCTAGGATGATGAGGAGAGATGATACTGATGATGATGATGATGATGATGATGATGCTGCTGCTGCTACTGATGATGATGATGATGATGATGATAATGATGATGTTGATGATGGTAGTGATGATGATATAATTATGATGATGATGGTTATAGTGAAGAAGAAGAAGAAGATGATGATGATATAATTATAATGATGATGGTGATGATGATGATGATGGTTATGGTTAAGAAGAAGATGATGATGGTGGTGGTGGTGTAAACAATGATGAAAATAATAATGATGATGATGAAGAAGATGATGATGTTACTTCACAGGATTTAGCGCTATATCAAAACAATCAAAGGCACATGATGTTGAAGACAAAGGAAATTAATACTAATCTGCACCACTTACATGTAATCCCTCTTTCTAAGACATTGAGACTTGAAACTACATCCCACTGACCCAGTGAGTGCACAACCCTCTGGACCTCACCACCCCCAAGCAACTACCAAGCTAACCTATTTTGTTGTAGTAATAAATGGGTTAATTGTAATTTGAACTCGCTGGGCTTTCAGGGGCTCAACCAAAAGCTCTTGCAGGGCAACCCCCCCCCCCCCCCCCCCCCCCCATGGCCCTCACCATCTCACCCATTAGAGACTGCATTTCATAGACTATAATGTGTGTTGTACAATAACTATGGTTTATGGTAATATTTGTTTTGGATGTTTTGGACAAATTCACCATTATCATTAATATTTGTTCACTAAGTTCAATGATCATGTTCAAACTGCTCAACAATAGAACTAAAGCTATAAAAGATGCTGATTTAAGACCCCAAAAATAAATGATTCCTTTTGACTTTTTGAAAATGTTGTCCCTATATGGGAAAAACAAAATGCAAGCTCAGCCTATGGGTTGAGAACTTTCAGATGAAAATGAAAGAGTGTCAGTGCATTTATACGAAGAGACACACATGGGAGAAACACTACTTTAACCTAGTGACCAAGTCTGTAATAAAATGCTTACGCATCATCAGAGGGCATCGCTTAGGCCTAGTCTTTAGCCCCAGGATGTTGCAACACCATTTACTCCATTCAGAGGGGGATCCAGGAGAAAACCCTTCATGGACTGTATACATGTACATGTTAAAATCAGAAAATTTGGGCCACAACGTCCCCCCCCCTCCGCCCCCCCACCCCAATTTTCAATCCTGGATCCGACACGCTACAAAAAAACTTGATGACAGGGACAACCAATTTGAATAATTTCTATGACAGGTCATTAAGTGTAGTGAATTGTTGTATCAAAACATATTTGTCAAGACTAATGCTCTAACACAGAAGTCTACCGGTACTTTAGTTGCCTCCAGGTTGGCCCAACTACAGATAAGGGACTCTGGTGCTCTCCATCTTAGGGAACCCTGCTCCTTCAAGTGATGAAGGTTGTCTTGGAGACAAGACTAGCGGTGTTGGCTGGCGTTTAACTCCTGCCACGGTGACGGAATAGGGGGAAACAATACGGTGTGCGTTTGCGCGGATGCCTTGATTGAATTACCCCATCCATTCGCTTTAATTGATGTGATTAAACAAGCCCGGGAGCTAAAGGGGTAGAAGAGACGGCTATGCGCTGCAAGCCTATCCCGCGGGGTTACCCCTCCGGCTTTCCTACATGTGTTGTGGGACTGGGAGAGATGGAAGGGGGTGTACTCGCATACTGCAGGCTTTATCAGCACTGATTTTTATCTCCACCTTAGTATTATACCATTATCTGTTTATATCATCTACTCAAAATCACTGAACTACTATTATCTTGATGAGCAGATAATATTGGTTGCAAACTTTTTATGACAATAGTTATATTGTCAGTTGTACAATATTCTGGTAAATTTTAATGTTATGATTTAAGACAATATAGAGCAAATAAATCAAATAATGATCACAACATTAATTATATTGATGTCCACGTATAGTTATGATCATAATTCATATATAGGCCTACTTTCAATTTTTGTTTATATGTCATGTTGGATGTCATATTTGGGAGAATCATTCAAGTGAAAGATAGGATGGATGACACTATGAAACACAAATAGATGAGGGATATTCAATCTTATCTAGAAGTGTTTAACTTTCTACTTGGCCATGCGTTTTAAGTTGGGCCCGTGTTGTGTGACACACTCAAAATTTGTACTAATCGTGCGCATTCCCATGAAAGTGGTTGTAACCTTTTCAAAATTTATATTAACCCTACGAAAGTATACATTTTCTGGAAGCTGAATGTCCAAGGAGTTCAGAAATGCACTTAAAATTAACATAGGTGGCGCCCTTTAAAGGTTATGAATCTTAAAATCTGAAAAATTCATAAAAAACTATGGCTTTGGAAAAAAATTGCAAAAAAAATACTGCTTACCCTACAACATTTTTTTATACAGATTTGAACTCGTCACTTTTAGAGCTTTTCAAACATGTATACCTTTCTATACCCTGGGAGAGTTTACCGCATTTTGCTCCAGGCTGGAAAGATGACTTTGAAAAATTTAAATTTTTAAAGAAAATGTACCTTGTTGCTGCGTTTTAAGTATTGTAACTCGCTGTTTAAGATACTAGACATGTAATGAAGGATCCTTTATAAGTAGCAAAGTAGTACTGACATGTGAAAGTCCCTTTGTCTTGGTAAATATTATTAACCATACATGTAATGTCGCATGAGAGCCCTGTATAGCTGTAAAGAAATTGTCATTCATACAGTACAGTCACCATGTACTACAGTGTACAACACTTAATCTGTTATAATTACTTAAATTATGGATCATAAACAAGCTAAATTAAGTATTTCACCAGGTTGTAAGCATTTCAATTGAATATATACATATACCCTTCTATGAACTTGATTTAACTCATGCACCACATGAACTAAATTTTCTGCGCCAACTCCTCCTCCACCCCAGATCTCTTAACAATTAATGAAGAGAACATAAATATCTTGAATATTTAAATATATTGAATGCATGAATTTTTTTTGCCCTACATGATAGCTTTATACATTTACCTGTATCTATGCATTGAGTTTTGTCTAAACAACATAAGTTTGAGGAGCAGATGTCAAAATTACATCTTTTTGTAGGCCTGCTGAACTCAAAGAGCATGACCAATTACTGTAATTAATGTAATTAAAATTCCTCAACTAACATATAAACTATCAAAATCAAGCTACATTGATTAATTCAACAGGGTTTATGAATTTCGATCCAAAGATATCCTTCTGTGCACTTGATTTAACTCATTACAGCACATTTGCCAACTTTGCTGCGCCGACTCCTCCTGCGCCGACTCCTCCTCCACCCCTGACTCTCGTTAATTAACTGTTAATTAACAGACAATGATGAAATTTTAACATTTTTCAAAACATGTATTTTGTTGCCCTACATGAGAGCTTTAATTTAAGACCAAATTCAGCTATATAGCTTGTATAGTTTTTAAGTAAATCAATAAACAAAATCATATTTGAGGAGCAGATGTCACAACTGCACCTTTTTAGGGGCCCAACTCAAAACACATGGCCACTTAAGATATGAAAGCATTATGATCCAACCAATCAAAAATATTACTAAATTAACTCCTATCTAAGACTAGAGTGAGCAAAATTTAACACTCAGCTGGACACTTGGTCTTGGATATGTATGATAATTCCTTAAAAACCTTTTCATTCATATTTTGACAGTGCAATTTATCTTTAAACAAACCACTATTTAGCACTTAACTGATAATACTAACTTGCACTTTTATAACAGCAACCAGCTAAGCTTTTATAGTTGTAGTCGCATCTTCAATTGAACTTTTCAAGATACATAAACTATAAAGAGAGTTATTTACTTTCAACTCTGAACAGTAATACATACTTGTGGTAAAAGGATGCATCTGCTTTTAAACATTGAGATAAATTGGATGCACACAGGCATCTAATATAGTGTTTGCATCTTAGTGTTTAGATGCCTGTGCATCTATTTGCATTCATTGTGGCTAAGATTCACTTAAGTGCACGTGGTCAATGGTTATTTTTTACCTCATGCGAAAGCCGGATATCTTTCTTAGTCATTGTTCCTTAGAACTGGCGCGGAAAGACGAGAAGGCGAGCAGTTTCAAAGTCAGGGTTCGATGGTACATTACAGGAGCAATTTATGCAAATTAAATACCTCTTGGACACAAATTTGCCCTTTATTTCTTCTGGCCACTTGCTTGAATTACAGTTCGTTCTCACACATGGATTCTTCTGAACTTTTGTCTCCTTTTTATTCAAAGTAAAAACCTACTTCAACTACTGTTGCCCTTTTTTATCATTTATTGTGGACCCTTTTTTAGTTGAGGAGCCACATGCCCCTATAAAAATAAGTCACAACTATTTTTTCTGTTTCCTCTTTTATTCCATAATGACCTTATCACTTGTTTGCTCTTTGCAGATTTTGTTTTCACCACCCCCCCCCCCCTCCTCCTCTATGATCATTACATGTACTAGTAGTTAATTCTCTCATTCAAAAAGCTCATGTTCTTTTTTACAATACCAGACATTATTTGTTATACTTTCTTTTAGATCTTCTTAATTATTATACTCCAAACATATTCTTACAATTACATGAATGATTCTAGAATGAAGTTAAAATGCTAACATTGTCACATACAGCATGATAGAGTGCTGAATCTGACTTTTTATTTCTGAATTCAACATCAATACTATCTTCACATAAATTCCTCTCTACGAGACTCTCCAGACTGTTAGTTTTATTTTTCTTGTAATTAATTTGATCATTCTCTTTAAGTGTCAACCCGGTTTCAACTTGAAATCTCTACTCACCAGACTCTACTTGGAATGGCATAGATGGGACTAGAGTATATTCAGCCTGTTAATTAAATGGGTAAATACACCACTTGTCGGTCGCACCAGCATGGTGAATTTAATAACAAGCGTAGTCTAGAAACACAATTATTTGACGGTCTTCCCATGTTGCACTCCTTGTAAAGCCAGTAGACAAGGGCATACCTTTTCAAGTTGATGAGTAGTAGATGAAGTCGTTTTTGGAGAGAGTGTACATGTATATGGTTTATATACTTTACTTGCAACTTAAGCTTCAGGGACATACACCACACACTATATTGCTGCAACCATGTGACCATGATGAAACCCTTATTTATACAGTCATGAACCTGCTTAAAAAGGTCACTCACGGGAGAGAGGAACACTGGTTTCTTTATGAACAGGTGCATGGGCTTTATAGCTCCTATTCTTGATGCACTTTTCAATGAATTACTCTACTACTGGGAAACAAATTGGGTTTTTTAAAAAATAGGGAGGCTTAGTTTCTATAAAAATTATATTTCTCGAAATTCACTCAAAATTCACTTGAATTTTCACTCTAAATTCACTATTTCTGAAAGTCACGCCATCAAGAGTGGAAATTTTTCACTTTTTTTAGACACAGACAGAGTACTTCTATTTAAATATAGGAGCTAGAACTAGTACACCACAACACTGTCCATGGAAATACCGATGCCCAGGTCACACTGAACAAACCAATTCTAAACCAACCTTGCCATTCACTATAATGTAATTTTGGGGTCAGGCTCACCAGTGTGACCATCCCATAGGATGGTGCATATTTAGATGGGGACCAATGATCAAGTCCATAATTATATTATATCATAAATCAATTGAATTATAATGGTTACATAGCATCTTCTGTAGAGGTCTGTAAGCATCTTACCCTGATTTGCATAGAAGCATGTATACTACCATAACATGGGTGATTATTGGTATATTCTCCAGCATCTCCTAAAATCTTAAGATGTGATGAGCAGGGACCACATTTATTTATGATGTTGCGATCAACAAAAAATCATTTGCTTATATGCATGAACTACCACCTTAGATTTTTTTTTTTTTAAGTTTCCAAACAGATGAGAAAATTATTAGTTATGCTGTATTTTATTTAGTTATGGTTTTCAAAAACAATAGCTCATTAGTATGCAAAAACTATCACAGCTCTTTATAAAATCTTAGGATGCAAGGAGGTGTTAATAATTATTTGTCATGGTGCTGGAATCAACAATGTATATTTGCATTAATGCATGTTTAATCTAAAAGAAGGAATCGGTAATCGCTGTTTCGTCATATATTTCATTAAATTATGCCAATACCTGTAGGCCTATCTCTCAACATTCAGAATTAAGAAGCAGATTATAAACAGAATTATTATTATAATTATTATTATCATTATAAAATAATGCTCAAAATTACCAGCCCTATTAACTGCAGAGAAAATAATGGAGTTATTTTCTTTTTCTTTTGCAAATATAGTATACAACATTTTAAAGAACTATATAACTGCTTCAAAAGTATCTATTATGAAAACATATATTCCATAATTCTTTTTAAAATTCTGATTGTTATAGACCTGTTTTCTACCTGCAATTAGGGCTATAAATATTTTTGGAATCGACTAGATAAAATGTAACTAGGATAAGAGTAGTTTGATATTCCGTGCATCATTGTGATCATAATAAAAACAAAATGTCCCTTTAAAAAAACATTAGAGAACGAAATGTCCTCGGATTTTCCAATGGAAAATGAAACCAACTCATCCCACGTTGAAGGAAATGTGGAGAGAAACAAGAGAGAAGGCAATAAAGCGATGTCTTATTGACACACTTGCGTAACGTCTATGTACAATGGCAATAATAACCGACACATAATTAACGTATGAATAGCCAAATTACTACCCCTACAGCAGGGCGACAGTGAAACAATATTGGTTATAAGCGAAAATGTCGTACGCCGAAGCGAGAGTGAAAATAAAAGCGGACGAGCGCGACATTGAGCCGAGTAGAAAAGGGGGAAATCGCCTGATAAACCTGCTCTGTATATTTTCTTAATATCTTGTCGGGTTATCATTAATTTCCTTCCTTTTGTATGTATGGCTTTATTGCAAGACCTTTTTCTGTTTCGTTCTTTATATTCATTAAAATTAAAGCCAGGGGATTGATGAAAACTAAAAAGAATTGAACACTTACGAAATAGACTCGAAATTTAAGCTACACATGTATTTAATATTAATCAATTTTCAGGTGTTTTTGCAAGAAATGAATGCGACATTAAAAAAAAAAATGAATAAATAAATAATCGGGAAGCCTTGGGTTCGATCATTAGATGAAAGAGGAAGAATAAATCAATTCTTTTTTTTAATACAAAAAGTTGCTTGAATATGGTGGATCATGAAAACTCTTTGAGGAATTTTCAGTAATACTAACAAATTAATAACATAAAAGAAAGAAATTGAAATATATATTTTGTTATAGGACGTACGATTTCTATTCTCTCTCAAAATTGTCATAATATAAAGAGATAATTTATTCAGAACCACTGCCACATGAACAAGTTATATTTCTCCGTAATATATTTGAAAATACTAGACGGAAATCAATCGAAATATATATATATTCTTAGCATAAGTCCCGTGTCCGTCGGGTTACGAAGCACCAAACGCGAAAAGACGAAAAGGCAAAAAATAGAGCGCTTGCCGAACACACGCTCTACACAAATTCCTCCCCGAAGCCATAATAAAATTAACGCGATTAAAGAAAAACAGTTCTTAATTTTGACTCACTCGGGGCGAGATTTCAATCAGCGACGGTGAATTTTGATTCATGACAAGTGTACGAAAGCAGGCCAGTGACTAACTGCCACTACTACGCTGTAAAAATTCTAAACAAGAGGAGCAAATCAAAATGTAAACACAAATTATAGATTGATAAAGATTTTAGCAATAAATCGAAATGCGCCGTACAAGTTTCGGAAGTTTTGAACACGCGCCCAAAAGAAGAACAAAAAACGGTGCGACCGAGAGGAACATTGATTTCAGATTTCTGTCAAAATCGGATCGATTTGAGCGGATTTTTTTTTTCTATTTTAAAGACGCGCGACGGAATTTTTATCAAGACATAAAATCGTTGACCTTCTTTGTCACAAAGTTCAAGCGTATATATGAGACTTTTGTTTATTTTTTATTCTTGGAATTTCTCTCACCTAGCCTGCAATGATTTAAGAGTTTGTTGTTGTTGTTGTTTGTTTTTTTTTATTCATAATTTCAAAAGCAGATTATATTTGGCAGAGCAATACAAAACCAAAATAGATAATAACTTTACATCTTACTTAGATGTGAGGTATCACGCAATATAACTACAAAGTTTGTATAAACAATGATTATTCAGACTTTTCGATTTCGTCTTACTATTGGTATTACAAAAAAAGACTTGATAACAACAAAAAACATAAATTTGTATTCCCATTATAGTTTATTTTCTCAAGAATAGTTTTCCCCTCTTTTTAATGAGAACAAACAAAAAATTTAATACATAATTACTGCAATAAATAGTTGACTGTGCTGTTTAAATATTTATTTTCCTGAAATATATTACTTCTTTGTCAGCTCCTCAGGTCTATGACAATTGCCCAAAAGAAAGTCACTTTTAGTTGGGTTACTCATTTGGGGGGTAATTATGGTTTACAGATAAAATGGTCAGTAACATTTTCAAAAGTGTTAATATTTTGATGACTTACC
>CALNVZ010003433.1:30258578-30294986 GCA_940671915.1 Paracentrotus lividus
CGGTATATGATAGACTGAAAATGGCACGAAAGAAGAAGGCGAACCCCAATCAATCTGAACAATTGGGGAAATGAAAATGAAGGAAGAAAATAAAGACCTGAATTAAAAAAAAAAAAAAAAAAAAAAAAAAAAAAAAAAGCCCAAGTCCATATCTTGCATGGCCAATTTTATTTAATCATTGGAGTTTGTTGCTCATACATGGGTCTATCTTGTGTGTAATAATATTTAACACAATGAATTCTAAATATAAATGCCTGAGGTAAATGAAAATCTATCCCACATTATATTGGACACTTAAAAAAATATCAATTTTCCTTGATTTACTCAAAATTAATTGTCACGGATGTTTTATATATTCAAATATAAACATGAGTGAATAGCGTTAATCCTGATAAAATGTAAGAAGCACATGAACATAAGCTTTAGATTAAATATTTGAAGGGGTATAGGATAAGAAAAGGCGTTATTATTTTTTCTTTTATGACCAATAACATTTATTCTAATTAGGCATGGAGTAAATAAACACAACGTTGTCTCTACAGTAACATATTAATTAGGCAAACAATATGATAAAGTTTACCATCATTCAGAATTGTATCTACAGACTTATGCTAGCTTTTGTTAAATATATTGAGTAATATTGATCAGCATTCGATTTCATAGACAATTTTTGAATATTTGATCTTATTAATTATGTTGTTTATTTCATTCAGCAGTCATCTATCATGTCTTTGTACCCATGTATTCCATATGAAGATGTAAGATAAGGCTTTATTTAATTAATCAATTAAATGTGATATGATAAACAAAACCGTTGTTTTTTTTTATTTAATTTACTCTGCGGTACATTGCCTAAATGACTTTATGGTACGCGTGTGAGGATTTTTCTTTGTTATCATTATTCATTTATTTTTATACACTTTTTATCATTTCTTCACAGATTCTGAAGGGACGCAGCAAATACCAGACTTAAAAAGGAACAAATTACTTTGTAATTCCATCCAATCGCCTTCTCCTACACTCTTAACATATGTTCCAACACATAAAATTACTTTCTTACTTCCCACGAATAGACTAAACAAGATAGCACTTCCACACACACAAGAAGCCCTTCACTTTTAATTCCATGCTCAACCGAAATCATTTTGTAAACTGGAGAGCGGGCGAAAGAAATGTTGCCAAAATTTTCTCATTGTAGAAGCAGGTAATCAGCTTTTAGATATCGATCTACTGATAATGACTTTGGGATCCAAAGATCGATATAACTGGGCTTTAGATCGATATGTACTTATGGATTACATACCTGTGTTGTAGGATTAGTTGAGTTAAACTTCGATCTGTTTAAGCGCGCATTTCCGTCCCAGAAAAGCATTCCCGAAATGACCAAAATCATCCATGTTAAATTTGACAGTTTGTCGACTTCAAGGCGGGCAATTCTATCAAGAATTGGTGAAAATGTTTAAATGACAACATCCTCAGTTGGTCCATTATAATCTTGATTCAATTATTTCCTGATTCATTTTAGTTTAAAATGTGATTTCGTGAAACGGGTGGTATCATACAAAAAGATTTTTTTTACGATCATTGATATCGGACGAAGTGTATAATTGTCGACCGGTAGACATCGAGCTTCGATTTTAATCAATAATGTGATCGAAACATGAACGATCTCATGAAGGTCGACATTGATTATGTTATTTCTATGATATCGTCTGCCAGAGCGTTATGAACACCGTTATATTTAAAGCAATTTGTCTAACTTTTTTGAAACTGCATTGTAGTCTGCCATCTAAACTATTTCCCCGAGTTATATAAGCAATAATGATGATGGGCCAAAGAAACCTACTACTATACTTAATTGAAGAGACTCCTTTATTAAACCCTATTATGCTTTTCTAGTTATAATTTTGAAGGATAATTTGCATCTTCATCTTCTTTATCAATCATTTCGACACTTACTTGTGGTTCTTATTAACTATTTCATAATCGTGTTTCAGTCAAAGATTTAAAAATTATAATCTCCGTGATTTTTCTCTTCAATGCGTGTGCTATATGAATTTGAAAACAAAAACAACAACAGAACAAAACATAACAAAAACACAAAAAAGGAATGGGGAATGGTATCGATTTGTTTATAATAATTATACCTTCTTTTGCATCTTGAATAAGACATATCTATTCTATATTATTTGACTTGGCTGCACTATATTGCTATTATCTCCTCACGTTTTTTTAAATCCAATAATGATAATTATCTTCATCAAAATCAGTATCGCCATCACCATCATCATCATCATTGTTTATTCAATAAGCAATAAAATTCACAATTAAGTGAAAACATTTTTGTAAAAAATAAGACATTGTGCCTATTGGTCACAATTATTAGAACGCCGTGGCAGGGGAGCTAACAAAAATTTCTGTTGCATCATATAAAAAAAAACTGTATCTAATTTATTTAAATTTTCTTTTTGAAACAATTGCTGTTGGTTCAAATGATTCCTCGTTCAAAAATGTTTCACTGACTTTATATTTTATTCGATTAATGCAAATCGAGCATCCGATCTAACACGGGGTGCGTTATACAGTAATCATGGTAATATCAATCGTAAAGTGTTTTTAAAATACATGCAAGGTTGACAATTGTTTTGAGAATCTAAAGGAAAATCATGGGAA
This sequence comes from Paracentrotus lividus, assembly GCA_940671915.1. NCBI lineage: Eukaryota > Metazoa > Echinodermata > Echinoidea > Camarodonta > Echinidae > Paracentrotus > Paracentrotus lividus. The sequence goes on from CALNVZ010003433.1 coordinate 30,261,252, forward strand.
ATTACGCCATTTTCCCAGGTGTAGCTCATCACTACTTTTACACATACCCGCTCAGTAATGTTATCATCTTGCGGCAAATACATTACCCATCCCAGGTATTAAACGCTTATCCTTGTTAAAACTACTTTCGAAACACTATAATCCCAGAAATAAGCGATTTCACCCGCTACGAAATGAAATAATTAAACCTGGTGTGAAGACGATTTGAAAGGCTATTCTGAAGTCCATGTCCCCTAATCATGCCATACAGGATATTGAAATAAAGTAGAGAAAGGGGAATTACGAAGGGTTACGAATACCCTCTTCCAAAATGCAAGTCTCTTTTTGTAAGCGGGAACAAACTTATTGTTCACCCACAACTCTCCCGTGCGTAATCCGCTAATCTCTGGTCATGTATTCGTGAATTTTGAAGGGCTGAAATTGCGCTTCACCGCAAAACTGCAGATCATTCATTATCCGTGTCTATTGTGTCCCTTATTGAAAACATGTGTTCGAGCTGCTTTATTCAGGAGATTCGTTTCTATGCAAAGTGAACAGTTTTTGTTGGATAAATTCACTCTTGTTTCTCAGGATAAAGATGAATAGGTTGAGAGGGATTTAGTATTTGTTATTGACCAGTTTTCTATTCATTTTACAATACTATTAAAAAAATAAACCCACCTCATACACAATCATGCCTAATCTTCTTATAACAGGTATGGTTAGATATTGAAGGGTCATCACAGGGTACGGGTAATAACTACTGGTAAATGAGAGATTGACAAAGCAATTCATTAAACCGTCTATGAAGGTAAATTTAGAGAACATTGCAGTGAGTGAGAGACAGGAAGAGAGAGAGAGAGAGAGAGAGAGAGAGAGACAGAGAGAGAGGAGGGGGGGGGGGGGGGGATTGGAGAGGGAGAGGGCATGGGAAGCGTGAGATCAAATAAGAAAGATTAAGGAAAGATACTGTGAAACGAAGAAGTTTGTCCTCATTTTTCAACAAAAGCATACACGAAGGGCGATGAGTTGTGACCGCCGCATAAGTAGAATAAAAAAATGTAAAAAAATAGATAAAAAAGAGAGAGAGAGAGAGAGAAGTTGAAGCAATGAAGTCATTTCAAACTACAAGAATACCGCGAACAAGTTTGCATTAATATATTGAAGGTTAAATATTGAAAGAGAGAGAGAGAAGGGGGGGGGGGTTAAGGCAATTGGTGAATTCGATTCGTATATACTGAAATCACTCGTCATATTACGCGGTTTCGTCTTTTTTAGGATTAAAATTCAGGGATTTCCCAAAACAAGCTAGAAACAAAAAACAAAAAACAAAAAACAAAAAACAAAAACAAACAAACAAATTATTAAATGTAGCAGACCCTTTTCCGTGTTGCCTTTTGTGGTCCCCAAATTCCCAGTGTGGTGACTAAGTTCCGGATTAAGCATAACAATTTTCTCAGGGGTGAATGATGACGCATTTTTATCTTCGTCAAACTATTCTGGACAAGGGCGGTGACTTTTAAGCTTTCAAGCCTCTTATAGTATATAGCAATAGAGGCCCGATGCAGGCGCGGTTCCAGGATTTCACAGATCGGGGGGGGGGGGTGGCGCCCCATCCCCGGATCTGTGCCTCATGATAAAATTTACACGAGTAAACCAATTTAGATTCCACTTCGGTCATATGTTAAGTGGACACCCATCAAAATAAACAAACTAAACAACAGGTTATTTTTTCATAAGCAAATTATATTTCAAAACTCCTCGTGACCAATATCATCGTTGAGGTCAGGAAGCAGAGTCAGCATGTAACATTTCCTTGAATAAGGAACCTTTCTGTACTTTCAATGAGTGATCGTGCGATAAAGCTACTGACAATTTCCCCCTCTCCTCCCTCCCCCGGGGCTCTCTGTGAAAGCATCGTAAACGACATACTAGTAATCATAAATAATATATCATTTATTACATTTCAAAAACTCTAACAAAGTGACAACCATTACCCCCAAAAATAATAAAAATAAAAAAATGAACAAATAAATTATAAAAAAAAAATTGAAGGACCCCAGAGTACCCTTAATTGTGAAGAGTGTAATTCTGAAAGGAAAGAAATCCACTTTTGATTCCATTTATTGATATCGGACGACCATTGCTTAGGACTGGTATGTACCTGTATACCAAAGATACGGTATACCTGTCGATTTTAAGTGCAGACATTCAACATTTGACATCACTTTTCCGTATATTTATAATTAATTTTATACATTTTGGAATCATTTTTCTTCAGCGACAAGTTGTTGTTGATTTAAACCTTTTGAAACCAAACACTTCACAATCGTGTAGATTGATCAATGACTCTATCAGTTTAAACACACACACTGCGAGATCTAATTGTCAATTCATAATGTACTAAGATAACCATCTTTCCCATCGTTTATCCCACGATATATTTGAAGAGCTTGCATGCAAACGGGACTAATTCCACTTTTATAACTTAAGAGGAAATGGCATTTGTTTACCACATTTTGTACACGCGTCTATGGAAAGGGAAATTAAATGCCTTTTCTTATAGTTGCAATCAACATTTTATTAAAATGCTTTTGTTCAAAGACGGGGTACGTCCCGGAACAATGGCCTGATATCAATATCTCAATTTTCGTAAAACGGGGATTTAGTCCCTTTCGCATGTAAGCTCTTTATTTACAGTATATATACGTTAAAGGGATTTTTGTTTAGTTTTTTGTTTTGTTTTGTTTTGTTTTATTTTTTTACTTCGTTCAGCTGATAAAAAAAAATCTTCCAGCTAATGCTATAATTATTATTGTAAACATTTTTGTCAGACAAGAACCACCTGAGATATGAAGCTAATCGGTCGTTGAGATATTGAATGACTGAATACACTGTAAAAAATATTTGTATTTTTACAGCAAATCTGCTGTCAGTAGAGTCGCCATAAAAAATGTAATTTAAAAAACACTTTTGTTGTAAATTTCTCCTGCAAATAATTACATGAAAAATACAAAATATACATCAAGAGTAACACATTTGTTCCGTTTTAACCAAATACGTAAGCTTTAGAACTTTAATGATTTTTTTCCTTCTCTTTCATAAATTCTTAGAGGAGAAATTTACAACAAAACTGTTTTTTAAATTACATTTTTGTATGGCGACTCTGCTGACATCACTTTGCTGTATTTTCCCCGTTTTTTAAAAGTGTATTTATTAGCGTACCTAGGTACGCTCAAGATAACACTGCAGTCTGTAGATGGAAAATATCTACTATCTCTTGTTTACCTATGACTTGTGTGAAGCTTATGAAATGAATTTGTCAGGACATTATTACATGCACTGACAGCATGCAGTTCCCCATTAAGCCATTTGATCCCTTTTAACACGACAAGACAGTAACATCGCATTACCCGCTTTGGTACACTGTTTTCTTTTCAAACTTTTTTTTTTTTTTTTTTTTTTTTTTTTTTTTGATTGTCAATATTATTGTGATTAGCTTTACCTAAGTGACTGATTATGGATACTCCTCTAACAAACAATGTTTTTTTTTTTTTTTTTTTCATATAACCATCTAGCAAAAGCAGTAAATCATTATGATTGTATATACAATAGTAATTTTTTATGAATATAATTGTGACCCAATTCGATTAAGACCATGATGTCAGGCAGAGATTTAATACCAAGTTACATGACAAGGTGGGGAGGAGGCATTCAGGGGTTGAGGACATAATGGCGTTGGGTTGGAGGTTTCGAGAAAAAAAAAATGTTCAAAGTGGGATTAAACAAGGATTTTTAAATTGTTTTAAAGGGGAACATAAAGACAGGCCGGACTTTTGACAAACCAATACAATACTATATTGATAAGCAGTGGAGAAAAAAGCGTTTAGAATAATAAAGAATGTTGGAATACGGGAGACAATGGTGGATGAAAAAGAGACAAGGAGAGCTAGTATATACCAAGCCTTTATTACAATATTCAATTTATCGCGCCATATTTACTTTCAAAATACCACATTATTTTCCTAGACTGCCTCACAGCGAGTCCTCAGGTCTATCCAAACTTTTAACTGTGACTAGAAATTTATTTTAAACGTTAACTCTTCTTTATATTTTGCAAACTCCATCACTAAACGAAGCGTGAATGTGCGTCTTTTTATGCCTTTTCACAACAAGACGAAGAAGTGGCAGGAACGGCAGAGGTGATGAGAGAACAGGGCCCTCAAGGTGAGCTCGGGGCCCGGGGAAGTTAATGGCGAATAGTGTACACAAGCCACACGCCGGCGCGAGCACCGAGCGGGGCAGTGTCTTGGCCGCACGCCTGAGCCGCTCGCCTAGCTTGCCTCTGGGCGTTAGTCATGATTGTGGCTGCAGATTCAGAACGTGTTGAAGAGGGGGAATGTTGCTTTCTTAAAATACCTCTCTGTTTTTAGACCGAACATGATTATAATGAAGTGGCCGGATTAAATGTGATTAATTGCTCGGTATTGTGCGTTGATTATAGAAATTGCCAAATGAATATAAACATATATTTTAAAAGTGAGATCCATAAGATAAATAAATAAACTGCTACTAATAACTATAATTTTAAACACCGATTGACATTCTGGAGGGAAAAAGATAGAAAAAAAAAATAATAGGAAAACATTCTTGAAAGTCTATAAAAATAATGTTAACTTGATGGAATATATAAAACCAAATATCAAATAGATTTTGAGATAAAGTAATATTATGTCTACAACATTTCGTGCTCTCTATATAAGTATGTTGAATATTAAACACTTCAACATGAATGCGTACAATTACTAACAAAATAATTAAAAGCTGAGCAAAGATATGCTAAAGAAATACCTGTAGGCATAGAAGAGGTGGAAAACACTGTGATAAATGCATATCACGGTGGATTTTTGATTTTTTTTTTTGATTTTTTTATATCGCAGTGAATACATAGGCCCTACTATGTAGAATACATATTGCGGTTAATACACATACTGTGGTGAATACATCCAACTTCGTTGAATACACAGTGTGGTGAATATATTGTAGTGAATACACTCTGTACGTATCACGGTGAATACACACTCTGGTGAATACATATCGTATAGTGTATACATTATGTGGTAAATAAGCCTACATATTTCATACACACTGTGTTTAATACATTATCACAGTGGAAACTCACTGCGGCGAACATAATTATGATGTAGTAAATGCACACTGTTGTAAAACATAATGCTCAATACCAAGCATAACAACAGACTGTTCAGTTCATATGGTAATCCACAATGTTCATTCACAATAAAATGCCTAAGTGGCATTATGTTTTACGCTGTTATATCTAAACAATAATTGAATTACTAGTTCAGTTTATAATATGATTCATTGATATCAGGATTATCAATCGCGATATTATAGGGGAACTCACACCGAGGAGAGAATAAATAAAAGAAAAAGTAAAGTGAGAGGAGCAATTGAAAAAAAAAGTTTCATCTAACAATAAGACCGATTCTGAAAAGCCTTGTACATTTTATGGGGATCATCTCCAAATTCGCAATATAAGTTGAGAACGAGGCTAACTTTGGTGTAGTTAGTGGGTGACGATCTCCGCAGCGGCCTTTACCAACCATTTAAATCACCGGGGGGGGGGGGGGTGGGTGCAACGTGAGACTTCGGCGACAACCCGAAGCATAATCCTGCTAAATATAAGCTTGCTGGCGACAACCTACGATAACATAGAGTCATGACAAGCGGCGACATGCTACGATCATTCACCTGGTGTCGACTTTCTGACGCCGCGCCGGTCCATGCCTTAAAGGGCCTGTCCCACAGGCGGCGATCGTTGTGGCGACAACCTGATAATTTCATAATTATAAGGAGTTCATCTTTAAAAAGGTGATTACAAACCTACATACGACTCTATCTAAGCTAGGCTACAACAACAACTTGCTACCACACTCACAACAGCAAGATCGCTAGTTGTCGCGACAACGATCGCCTCCAGTGGGACAGCCCCTTTAGTCGTTGAAAGTCCAGCGGCGAACGGAACTTTTCTGCACCTCTTTTGGCGACGAAGAAGGCGATTCACGAACTAATAGATGATCGACAGCCAATTCGCCAGTTGTCGCAACAACGATCGCCTCCTGTTGGAAGGGTTAAAGAAACAAGAAGAAAGACTACGAAAGAAGTCAAAAAGGAAATAACATTATATTAATGCATTTTAGAGGAATACTCCTGTACCGTAGTAAAGAAAGGTTTTTTTTTTTTTCTTCTTCTTTTTCCTTTCTTGATGTGCAGTGACGGTTTTCTATGCCGATAGTCTTTTACCTCCAGGCGTTTAAGGCAATTACAGATTAGATTTAACGTCAATTTACTGCATTTGCCTGGAGCAAACGCTTGGGAGCCAATATAGAAAATCCATTGATTGACTGCCCGCGCAAACGCCTCTCTTCCAAAAATTATCCTCTTTTATTTTCTCCTTTCGGCTCTTTCTTCATGTTCTTTATTACTCCTTGTGTATGACTTCCATTATTTTCTAGTTATTTCATCTATATGTTTCTAATTATGCCTTTCTCTTTTTATAACCTTCTAACCATCCCCAACATTATTATTTTCACTTCTGTCGAATTGCCTTTAGATACTTTTTTGTGTGTAAACATCAATTGATTAATTTATTTGTAATATCAGAAGTTACACTTTTTACACAAGCAAATCAAAATATTTCATTATTTCTGTTTTCAACATCAAACAAATTTTCTTTTACTTTCTTTGTTTATACAATACCATCTCACTTTCTTCTTAAACAAGTTCGAATTTCTGTCACACTTTGCCAAAAGGCATTATAAAATTTGCTCTAATTTCTGCCGCTCTCTCATTCCATGCGCCATTCTCCGCAATCTACTAAGCCCACGCAGGACTTTTCTCTAAATTGTGCTTCTATCTTCTCCTAATTTACTAAATGGGGGCTCGGGTTTGGTGCGTTGGAAAGTGTGATAAATTTAATTTCATTTGTTCGCCAAATTTGCTACTTTTATTTCTCGATTGCTTCGGGCAACGTTAACTGTACACTTCCACGCACAGTCCGTTTGACTGTGACACTCCCGTATAAGTGGTGGTGGTGGTGGATGCCATAACGCACAGTCAGTTAACGCGTTGTACACCTCTTGTGAATGTTTTATGCATTTAAAAACACTCCTTATCACTATTTTTTTTTGTCCTATCTTTATTTTAAAAAGTTCAGTATCAGACCAATAATGGTCTGATTGATGAAATAGCCGGATGAAGTTAAACATTCGGAAGGATGATTTAAACATTCGGTGTGCACATCAAATCAATGTAAATACAATTTTATTCCGTATGCCCTATAGCAGGAACGTACAGATCAATTGAAATACAAAAAAAAAAAAAAAAAAAATTATTTCACAATTTGAATATGAACATTCACAATGGATATAACAAAGAGAGAGAGAGAGAGGAATGAGAGGGGGGGGGGGGGAAGAGAAGAAGGAGAGCGAAAGAAGAGAGACACAATATAAAGAAATATAATGACCTTCAGATGAATGCACATAATTATCAAGAGCTAGATGGAACAGAAGGGAAGGTAATTCGTAGAGAATGAGGGAAAATAGAAAAAGGGAAAAAAAAGGAGAAAACAAGTATTACTTTTTATTACATAACCTGTTTTGCTCTAAGGGCTAATCTGCCAGAAGGTTCATTAATTTCTAAAAGATACAGAAAAAGACATACAACCAACAACAAAAAAGCAAAACAAATAAACATGATTTACAATAAATAAAAGAAAAACTATAGACAAACAAACCAACAGAGAGAGAGAGAGAGACGGAGAGAGAGAGAGAAAGAGAGAGAGAGAGTAAAACACCCATATACATTTATATCTGAGAGTACCCCTAATGAAACATTACACCCTGTAGCATTTAAACACTTAACTCCTCACTAGAATCCATTTAATGAATTCAATGCTTTGGTATGTATTGATCTATAGCCCAATCACCAGTTCGTAACACCCTACCAGAGTTGGCCATGGGCTGTCTGTGCCGTGGTGACCATCTGTTCCACAATTTCCCTGCGCTTGCTACAGCCAATATAGGCATTCGAGTTAAAAAGCAAAATTTTATGAGATCTCATTTTGATAATTTCAATCATATACTGTCATGACATTTAAATTTTTGTTACACACGACAATGTTAAATCAATATTTAGTGTACATTTTAATTCAGCTTATCGGATAGAGGTATGAGGAGGGGGTAGGCCCAGCTGTGCTCCCCACTTTTTTCAGTAGACATTACAATATTGTGGCAAGGATCATGAAGACTATTATGCTTGTTCGCTTGTTCAGCTTTTATTTTAAAGAACCTCCGCAACACCTGACAACTATACAGACGAAATATTTGATTTCTCCTTAGGCTAGTGCTTGTGCTATATACTACGCAGGTCACCTATTCTAGTTTTGAAAATAGAAGAAAAACAGGAATAATCAATGCTTGAATCACATTTTAGAGTAAGTTTTAGTATATTTAAACTAGGCAAGGCATTACAAGCATATTAGAACAAATGTGTGTGTGTGTGTGTGTGTGTGTGTGTGTGTGTTTAAACTAAGCTTAAACATGATTGATATGGCATGAAAAGTTTATATAGGCATATCAGCATATAGGCCAACCAGAACCGAATTACCATTATCAGCAAGAATAATGGTGTGTTTTTTCAATAATTTAAAACAGAATCTTTCAGAAAAATTATAGGCATCTAGGACCAATATTACTAAAATGAAGGCAAAGATTTAGGAATCATTCCTCTAAAATAGATATGGCGTGTTGTATGCATGCCTACCATCGTTATGTATTCATTATTGTCGTTGTTGTTTGCATGGTTGCTATCAAACACCTCTTCTTATAACCTCTCCATCGTAACTCAGCTCACTCCAACTCCCTCCTCTCCTAAAACCTCAAAACATAATCTCCTCCCTCCCCATTCCACTCTCCATCTCCCTTACCCCAGCGTTCCCACTGCTACCGAAAGCCTGGTACCCCGAACCCATCTCAACAACTGCGCGTCTTTCCTCCACTGATCGCACATATTGATCGGATACCACTCTCCGCGCAACTCTCCACGCATGCGTATCAATTGTCAATGCGGACCGACCGCGCAATCCTCGCCCTTCGCTGCACCCGTCGTACAGGGCTTTTATCTACCATTAGCGTGCATTTAAAACACGCGGTGGAGTATCATACTTGAGTAGTCCGTGAAGTGGCTACAGATGGCGGGGATCTGCCCGAGCGTGCGTGGAGTGTTCCGATGTATGCACCCCTCTGCATGCCTCATTTCCATATTACATCTCAGAGGAGCTATCATCCCCAAAGAAATGTTTCTATCTTTCAAAAAGGATTTCAGTCACAAAAATTAAACTTTAAATCCAAATGCAGAGAAATTGATATAAAACATGTTTGCCTCCACATTTTCGCTTGTAGAGCTATGCTTCAGTCCTTTTCAATGATAATACTCTTCTGACCTCTGCGTGGAAGGGACGTAGCTGACACATCTTTAAATGATCAACACATAAAAAAATGCAAAATCATCATCTATCTTCAAACAACCGCTTTCCTCTAGAAAAGAACCATTTAAGATATTTTATACCCTCTGAGGTTGTTCGAAATTAATGGTAATTTGTAGAGGGTTAATGGAAAGGGGGCATCCAATCACAATTATTATTATTATTTTTTTTAATGGGAGGGGGTGGTGGGCGGACTTTGACGTTCTTACAAAATCTCTGCTAGGCGTTGAAAGAAAAAAAATAAAATAAAGGTAATATCTACGTAAGATGTTGACTTATTGGGCAATTACAATGTATGGTGTCCGTGAGTAGCAAAATAAAAATAAATGATAAAAAGAAGAAAAGATGGGGAAAGTTTAAAAATAAAATGAGAAATATAGTGAAAGAGTAAAACCTTTTTACAAGTTTGTGAATGAAGGCTCAAATTTCAAAAATCAAAAACTTAAACTCTTCAAAGACGAAGATTATGTCTGCCTGGTTCCACCTAAGTTGCAGCTTTCTCAACTCCGCGCGTCTGCTAGCCAATTAGCATACAGTATTGCAGCGAAGTGCGCCGCGCGGCCCCATCATACAGCACAGGTGATACATTCCGTAAACGCGTTATATTAGGAAAGTTATTTCAGTCCGGTTACAAGCACCGGTTTTTCAGATTCACTCCATTTTATTTACCACTTTCTTTAGACATGGGGGTGTTCGATTACCTAGTTTTTAAGATGGCGGGAAAAGAGGATTTATAAAGAGAAAAAAAGGATTTGGAAGGTTTGAGGAAAAGGAGAGTAAAAATACTTAGTGGTCGGGGATCTGTCACTCAATGAGGCGTGATAAACAATGCACGATTAAACGAAGGGGGAAAGATTTAGAAAAAACACTTTATAAAAGTTCAATGATTCGGATAACTTTAAAAACATTTTTAAAGTTACACGAATTTGTTTTCAGTATACTGTCATCTACATTTTATATTTCATTTTAGTTTTCCCAGCATTCTGTGATACCATGGTTGATAAGGGTGAGGCGAGGGGGGGGGGTGAGGGGAGGGGAGGAACAATTGACCTCCTGCACCTCAAAGAAAGATAATCACAAGATTTCAATAGGTTATCCCATCGCTTTGTACTCTGATTATTATCTGAATACAATGAGTGTTAAATAAAAAGCATAAAAGGTTCATTACAAGTATAAAAAATTATATACCGGCAACCTCTGGCCAAAATTGCACCACAATTGAAAAGAAAAAGAAAAAAAGAAGAGTGTTGGATGACCTGTCTATAGAAAGCCGACATATCAACATGTAACAGAGTTACTTTTCTTATGTCTTCCTAAAGAGGTCTTAATAGACAGGCAACTGATTAACCACAGAAGATATGGAAAAACAGACAGAAATCAGGAAAATAATGTTAGTAAAATACGAATTACGATGTAGATGTATACTTTCACAAACTGCGGTCCAAAAAACCATTGCTTTTGTTAGAGTAAACACGACCGCTGATTCTTTCCTTTTTTTTTTTTTTTTTTTTTTTTTTGTGTGTTGTTGATAAAAGGAAAGTAGCCCAATCGTGATTAGGTTTTCATATTTTTCCCCGCCCGGGCGTAAATAACCACTTTGCCGTAATTCGTTCGAATAACTCATCAGGCATTATCAGTATCACTCCTCCAAAAATTATCGCTCCGAATTCAGCTAAATTTTGATATCAATGCTCACAAAATGATTCCCCATATTTCCCCGAGGCCATTTGGGCTAAACGCCCTGGCAGAGTTTCAACCACTAACTCTGAATCTGTACGTCTCTTGTGCTTTCCTTGGGATGAATTGGTGTAATGCACCCCGTTCTACGCGTATTCAATGAACAAATTGACGAAACAAAAATTGCGCAAATTGGTCGTTACAAATTCGGTATCGGTAACCCCTTGAGAGCCAATATCGATATCGTCTCGTCTGCGAAAACCGCTGCTTTCATGCATGTATGTGCATCACTTTATAGCTCTCTCTTTTTACATAACCCTTTTATTATCATTATAACGTATCTCATTTTTTTTTAACCTTAAGGTTATGTTTCTTGTTTTTCAAACTCTCTCCTGTTTCCACAGTCTACAGGGGCCTACATGTTCTTCTGTTTAACCCTCCCCCCCCCTCTCTCTCTCACACACTCTCCCTTCAATTTTGTGACGCCTTCTTGTAAAAGAAAAGGTCTTTATTTTATGATGCTATTTGTGTCTGCAATACATTTCACATGGAATCCTTATGTATACTGTCCGTCATAAAGGTGGAATATTTTTTTGCCGCTAAAGCGACATGATTTTGCCCTTACTTTAATTTCTTGAATATGTTTGTCCCTGCTTTTACTTTTTGGGACCCTGGCTATATCTTGGACATTCTCCCAACCCTTCACGTGGATCTTTTTCCAAAAAAGTTTTGTCAACCCCCGTGATGCCCATTTTTGTCATTTTTCCTCATTTTGGGGCCCCTTTTTGTTTTCCCGGCCGATCAAGCCCCCCTCAGTCCTACCCCAAGGAAACGCGACTGAGGTGGACTGTTTTATATTGTTCTTTAAGTTAAATCTATATTTCTGGGGACAGGCTTAGGTCTCTTGTTTAGGGGAGGGGTTGAAGTAAAAAACGAGATTTGTGAAAATTCGGAATATTTCATTCCATCTTTATGCTGAAAACAAAAGAAATGAAAAACCACCTTTAACCCTTAAATATCATCATTTTCCCCTTAAATTTTGTTTAGCCGTGATGACAAGGCTGTAAATAGTCATTATTGATAATATTTTATTTTGATTTATGTTTTGTTGAGATTTTACAATACAATTTAGGGAAGATAGAAATTTCCATGGTGTAAAAATGAATAAAATGAATGTTGAACCCCAATCAAAATAAATTTTGACCCCTCCCCTAGACAAAAGAGTCGAGCCTGTAACCACAAATCTAGATTTATTTAAAGAACAATAACAAATCTCCACCTCAGACGTGTTTTCTTGGGGTAGGACTGAGGGGGCCTTGGTGGGTCGCGTGAACAAAAAAGGGCCCCAAAAATAAGAAAAAATGACGAAAATGGCCATCTTCTGGGGGTGACAAACTTTTTTGAAGAAAAATCCCCGGGAAGGGTTGAGGGAACGTCCAAGATATACCCAGGATCCCAGAAAGTGAAAGCGGTGACAAACACATTCAAGAAATTAATAACGGAGCAACATAATGTCGCTTGAGCCAGAAAAAAATATTCCACCTTTATGACGAACAGTGTATAAAGATTGAAATAGATATTGAAATAAAGTGTGTACGCGCATACACAAACACACACACCCTATCACCATCCACATACACACCACACAGAGCCATCCTCCATCACACACACGAACCCACAAACACAGTAAATTATTCACAATAACATTTCCCCTTTTCTGATTAAGCATTGGTGTTTATACCAAGACAATCACTGAATGTTTGGGACGTACTAATTCCCTATACAAGTGTTTGTAAGTGTAAGTGGGGTTATGGGTGTGGGTGAGTGGGGTCTATTTTTTGAGGATGTGTGTGGGTGTGTATTTATGTGTGCATTGGTGTGGATGAGATAGGGTATGTGCGTGTGTATGTGTGTGTGTATGTGTGTTTTGGGTTGTAAGTGGGTGTGTGTGTGTGTGTATGGTGAGGGAGTGGGTGTGTGTCTTTGTTCGCGCACATAAGTAATACATTTCAATTTGTTTATTCTTCACGCAGCCACTTGGCGCAAGTGAGATTTTGTTGTCTTCTGAAGATTGTCTATTTCTCAGTCATGCGTGCAAAGATCCAAATTAGAAAGGGTGCCATGCTGGGAGGGTGACTCTTCCAAACGCATGTATCCATGTGAAACCAGCCTGATCAACCAGTTCATGCTTCACCAACAGCGGCTTTTTTTGATAAGCAAGACAACTATCAAAATGATGGGACATTTTTTTCTCACTTTTACTAGTAGTTGATGTAGTACAGTAGTAGTAGTAGTAGTAGTAGATCGTAGCAGCAGTCGTCGTCGTAGTAGTATATAGTAGCAGCAGCATAACATATACATGTAGAGGTAAACACGTTTTTTCTCTCTTAAGTTAATAAAACAACTTCGGTCTTTCGGGGAGCCTATGGGTTATACATGATTAAAGAACGGTTGCAAATTTTTTGCGTCTATGATCTACATCAAGGAGCGCTACTTAAAACTAATCATTTAAGAGGCTCGTCAAACCGGACTCCAGCCCGATGGTTAGGTAACAGGAGACTCGATCTGCAAAACGCTGTGTAAATATTTTCACTGCCACAGTAAAGCGACACGTTGAAGGCCAATCCAAAGGAATATCCCGCTTGCCCATGAGCTTGCCGAGATCGTTTTTGGTAGAGTCCCTGAGTATACCGAGATGAGCGAAGAAAATTATACAGAGTATTCCATTTTTTTTAAAGGAGGGGAATTATAAAGTGGCGTCGATGTTTAAGAGTAAGGCGTGAATTGAATTCAAATCGTATAGAGCTGTCATTGCTGTAAAGAACACAGTGTCCCACAGTTTGAAACCCAATGTGAACACATTGTGGATTCACTATGAACACGTATGAATCACACACTCTGATATATTTTGCATGAACAAGTCAAAGATGTATCTATAAACAGTGAGTCATAGACACTGACTTTGTCTTAATTTCTATAGTGTGAATTTCGCGTCCAAACTGGAAAATAAAACTTGAATATTTTCTGCTCTTTTTTTTTTTTAAATATATTGGTAAATAATGAGTAATCATAAACAAAGAGAACATAATAGAAATGCAGACCTTTATTCGAATCCACTTTTGAGAACCCCGACCCTTTGTTGACTTTTTACAGGCGTCTATAGAAAATGAAAAAAAAAAAAAAAATAAATAAAATGGTACATTGCGTTATAATTGCTCTAAAGTTTAGGTTTAGATTTGTGTTTAACGAACAGGTATCTACCTGAAGAATTTTCGGATATCGATAAATATATTTCAATCAAAAGTGGATTTAGCCATTTTAGAATTAGATTTTCTTACTTGAAGTGATTTTATTTATACCCTATACTAAGTACCTTTAAAGCAAAATATTGCAGCATAAACTGAATTTCATACATGACTACAGAGATCTAGACGGGAAAAGCCTTGTGGAAATAAAGTTCTCGTCAATTTAAACATACAGACTCACGTATATTTTCATGGGCATGATACGTTTCAGCATTGGATATCAATACATGAAATCGAATGATACAAAGATGTATAGATATATAGTAATACAAAAAGCTCTCTTTCAGAATAAAATGGTAGGGGAGACCGGGATGGAAGTTACACGGGTCAGTTGTTACAGTTCTCAGTGTGCTAGTTGGAACAAGAGAGTTCATGCTAATCGCATCTATATACAGCTACACATAGCTGTGATGAACTGCGGTCGTGAGGTTTTCTCCGTTGTTTTATTAAAAAGTATATAAAAAAACAAAAACGAATATAGTACATATATGTTACATATACCCCTGAGCCATGCCATGTAATTCTGCCTAATGGCTTTGCTACAGTTGATTTTATGTGTTAAATCACCCATGGGGTAGGTTGTTACAACAAACTACCCATGTCGATGTAACGACCTACCCAATTGCATTACAACTAACTAGTAAAGTAATTTTGGTTTCAATTTTCTGGTGTTTAATATTTTGATATTTTCTATTATTACTTTAGTCTATTCTAGAGCTCTACTTGATCTACTGTTAACGATACCAAGAAACTGGAAAGTTGACAAAAAAAAGTATGGTATAAGAGATTTACACATTGTGAAATTACCCCTCTGTTTACATATAGTAACAACCTACCCCGTATGGTGTAACAACTTACCCCGTATACGGGGTATGTTGTTACAAAAAAATGTCTTCATTAATTAAGCTGTAGTTAATTAGTGTTTACATGCTTTCAAGTTCTATGTGCCTCAGGTTCTAGCCAACATAATAGGCTAACTACAGACCCAAAATGGAGTGTGTGAGTATTTTCATTAGAATTATCTGGCCCAAAGTGTGAATTTTGTAACGTCCATCCCCGGTCTCCCCTACGTCTATCATGTCTATACGATAAATTCATAAAGTGGTGCTCAGTCAGACGGCCACTCCCATAAAGACTCGGTCTTTTTCTCCAATATGATTCTATGTTGGTGCTTTTTTTCTGTCGGACTCGGTCTACTTGGTGTGACTGAATTATTAGAATATTATACTTTTAGTTTTTGCGCATAACAGAGTAAAATCTCAACATCAAGCAAGCCAATCGATTAATCCATACCTTCTAAGGCAGTATAGTCGCTTTATCATTGAAGTCCTCATGGTGAAATGATCAAATGCAGATAAAGATGAATTTCCGAGTTGATTTTTTTCTCCACAGCAATCATGTTACATCACTTTCAAGAAAAAAATCAAAAAACAAAAAACAAAAAAAAAGGGGCGGGTATTAGGAATTCACTGTTTTTTTCATCGATAAGATAATTGATAAGAAACATTGATGAGTGATTAGAAGCATAATACAAAAAGGGAAAATTTCTCAACAGTTCCTCTTTTTAAAGCTGTGATTTCGACAATTTGGCGTTTACTTTATATACTTAAAATGAAAAATACAAAAGACAGATCGCTCGAATTGTTTACAAATTTGTTTTACTAAAATAATAATGCACATTGAGCAAAAGTAAAAAATGCGAAAAGGGTAGTTCAAATTTACTGTACAATGTATATAGGCTTTGCATTCATACATGTACTTCACACAATATGTATCTGTATATCGTACTAGATTTAAATTGGCATAAATCAAGGTAATATGCATTTTGTGAGACAAATATCAACGTCATATTGCAAAAGTTTATATTCATGATTAAAAACGCGTTGAGAGCAACTAACCGCTATCCATAGGCACACAATGTATAGCCTCAATATTGACTGAGTCATAAAAACATTTTTGTGCAATAAAAGGTCAATTATATACCTCAAGGAAACATAATCATATGGTAAACAGGAAAAATCGAAACATCAATCCATGAACAGTTGTTAAAAATATCCATTTTCCATAGTCAACAACAGATAAGCTACAAAACTATTGTAAACACAATTGACCGAATAAAGCGAATGAAGAAGAAAAAAAAAAAAAAAACCTCATCAGTGCGTGATTTTATTCAACAGTAAATATGGTAAAACACCATTTACATTACTGCAAATAATAATAACTTCGTAGAGAACATGCTAAATATGTTTTGCTAGGTTCAAGAACCGACAAGCTTTACAAACTACTATACACCACATAAACGAATCTAGTATCAAGTGACTGAAGTTTAGGGAAGAAAAAAAAAAAATCTCAACGCCAGAGGTGGGGTGATCGATTAATCCATATTGTTAGCGAGTAACCGTGCTTTCTTCATCGATATTCAATAGTACGATTACAGATCGTAAACTCGGATTTTCCGAGTGCTTCTTCGACAGCTTTTAAAGGCTCAGACACTATCAATAACGTGTTTACACTAACCTTTATAAAGGTGCTCAGGACTATAGTAGTTCAAAGACGTGGGGGGGAGGGGTACTGGTTCGAGCACCCGAATGAAATTCAGGGAGAAAAAAAGAAAATAACAGAAGTTTGAAGTAAAACATTCCATGAGAACCAGGATGCGAGATGAAAAGATTTTTTCCCCATACATCCCTTTCCCCCATTTATTTCGGGAACTTTCTTTGTTTGTGTTTGGAAACGCAATTTCTGTTCGCTTGCCCTGCACTTTTTAATAGGTATTCCGAATTAACTACGGTAAAAAGGCAGAGGAGTCAGCGAATTTGCCTTATCTGGAAGTCACGAACATCATGCCTAACACACATTAGCACAAAATGCAAAATCATCTACTTTAAGATAGATACTACTCATTGCTACCGTACTTCACTTTCCCTGAGAGAATGGTGCATCTTCAATTCTTAAAGGAAGAGCTATGTCAGTTTTTAAAGAGTAGAATCCACTCTACATTAATTTGGGGGAGAAGGCAAGGAACTCCGACCCCCGAAAAACACACTTAAATAGTCAATGATCACTCTTTTTATATTTAGATACTTGCAGTTTCTGTGGTATTCACCGTAGAATCTGTAGTGCTCCAAAAACTAGTATTATATCAGGAGGCATCATAAATTCACACACCATTGAAGAAACGAAGAAGGATGTTCAATTTTGCAGCGGTTGATATGCCAACAGGAAAGATAAGGAAATGAAAGATTTTAAGGTTATAATATTACATTTTTATATTTGTAGGCGCTGTGTAGTATATGTTAATAAGTTTTAAAATAGATACATACTGTCTTTATAAATTGATATTCCATGGTATTAACATGGTATTAACATTTTGACACGGTGGGTCCTACATGACATATTAAAGGGAATTTGTAACTTTGAGGAGGCTTACCAAAATTTGGGCTGTGTGGCCCTTTAATGCTGTCAGTGCATGTAGTCATATGTCAAGGTGAAACCTTGAAAATTCATTTCCTAATCACCATTAGACGCTTCAAAAAGAGTAAGACATTGCAAGTGACCGGAAATAACACATACATTCGCCCCCATATACTGCAGTGTTAACTTTACATACCCAGGTATGCTTATGTAAATGGTGATAATTTTTTATTCAGTCGTCAATATTTCGGCAATAATCAATTAGATTTAAAATCTCAGGCGATTCTTGTCAGACCCGACGGTTCGCAATTATGATTACAACATTAGCTAGGAGAGTGTTTGATTTTGCGGTTTTATGTTTTTGTTTTTAGATCCTGATCAAAGTTCCCTTAAAGCTTAAAGTCCCCCGCAACTCGGAGATCGTGGGGAATGCGCGTTTTTCCTGAGCTCCATTAACTCGTACACAATCGACAGTGGCTTACGCATAGGTCGGACTACTGGGGATTAACATTCGGACAGCACGAACATGACGAATTTGACCGAACTCAGTCAGTAAATAGGGTCAGAAGCTTCGTCCTCAACAATTCTTAGTTTCTAGACTCTCAACGGGTCTCTTCGTATTAATTCAAAGATAGGACTTGTATAATACTCCATGTCAAAAACAAAACATAGGTTAGATTTACTTCGGACTTCTGGTTAGTTAGTCTAGCCATGAAGGATTAAAGGATTAGCTCCAGACACCCTGTCGCCAGGCTCTGATTGGAATGTTATCATTTCATCCGAGATAAGGGTGCATTCCCCATGTTTTATCAATTATACGTCCCTTTAACAGCTGCTTTGGCCTAAAGTAAATTGAAACAAATCGGTTGAGATTGTTATTTGTAATAATATATATCACTTTTGTTCAATTTCAATATACCAACACCAGAAATGATTTTTTTATATAAATGTTCCAGTTAACATTTTGAGTAAATACTGTAGTATTAAAAAGCTGAGTCAAATTGAGGCTCTGATTACCCCTCTATCTCACCAGAACTCTCCTCAAATGCACCCATACAGATAGCACGTGGCCACGGATATTGGGACGTCAAACTTCAAAATCAATGCTTTATGTTGCTGGTCTCTCCGCGATATTATTACACATTCCCCCTATAAAACCTTTTAAGTGAAGAGCATTGAAGAGTATGCTTAAGCTTTTGTTATTTTGTTAAACGGGCAAAAACTGCCTGGTTTCAAAATTTTGGTTGTCAAGAGGAATTCATTGGCGGGGGGGGGGAGGGTAGGTAATGGTTTGAAAACCGTAGGCCTGTTGGGTTTATTCATTGGTGTGTCGCTGTAACGATTTAGCAATCGAACATGACTTGTGATCTTATTTCTTTTCTGTTGTTACTGTAGAAATAGAACTTTATTACTGAATGTGCAACGCAGATTTTCGTTTTTGATAAATGCCATCACTTTGCCTTTAAAATTTACTTCGACCGATCTCACTGTGATCGATATCGCCTTTTCCTCTGTGCTGGAGATATGGCACGTGGAGCTATCGATTAATCCATAGCCGAGAAAGTGGTCGTCTTGTGAATCGCCTGCGATCGATATCAAAATATGCGAATGTCGTCTGTGCATTATTCTCAATGTATGTTTATCAAGAAAGGCGGGATTTTATCGAATTCTTTGATCTGCAAATACGTGTCACGACATGAACTTTTTTTGGGTTATAACGCACTTTTTGTGTATATTCTAAAATGGAATGCATCTAACGCTTAAAGCTTGCAATTGCAGATCCAGGTGGGGCGCATGAGACGCGCCCCCTATTATTTGAAAACCGTCATTGACTCTGCGCTTTAAAATCGTAACATTTTCGGTATATACTCCTGCAAAATATTTTAAAATTATGACCCGTCACTGGCTTGTAAATCAATCCATGCAGACCCAATGAGAATAAAACAATAATTTTGTAGCATTTAAATCTGTGACTGCTTTTGATAATTATAATAATTCATTCCCCCCTTTTTTTTTGCATTATAAAACATGGCTATAACGATTATCAGTAGACACCCTTTCACAGTGACACCAGTGCCGATCTTCATAGTTCACGGATTACTCACTGTTCTTTGTTGAAATTGTTTGAATCCATTTTGTAAATTATTGTCTCTGTGAGGAGAAATGAATTTGAAACTAGAAACAACAAAATTAAAATAATAACTTAGACAAACACATGAAAAATAACTCTATTGTGCTAAGATATGAATACTGCAGCATGAAAGTGCTAAAAGTGACACACCATAACAGCTTTATCAGAGTAAATCTATACTAGAAGACTTGCATAATTATTCCAAATGCATCTTTACCAATATGCTTAAGAATGATATTAATTTGCAAATGATTACGTCTTTCATTTCCTGTTTCTGTTTTAAATGAATTCTTATTTGATCATATACCCCTTGAAAAAATATTTTTTCCCCTAATAATATATATATATTTTTTTTAAATAATAGTTTACCTCTAATTTTTATTTTTCTTCACTATTTCATTTACTATATTTTTTCTGACATTTGAATGTCCATTTTGGCTCGAATGATGGAAATATTAGGTCCATCGCATAAGTGAATTCTTTACTGATGTTCACCTTGCCTATTCATTAGATATACGGTATATTGTATATCATCATTCTATTATAATGTCAAGTTTTGTATTGTGTATCGCAATGACGAAAAACAAAGAAAATTTATAACATAATATCCTTTTTCTCTGGTCAGGTATTATATAAAGACAATATTGTAACAGATAGTGCCTCTTTATATTTACTTATCATCACTAAAAGCTTTATGAAATATCCCACTCCACCCCCCCCCCTTTCTCTCTCTATCTCTCTCTCTCTCTCTATCTCTCTCTCTTTCTATCTCTCTATCTCTCTCTTTCCGTCGGAAAATGCCATTTCGATCACCTTTCCAAGTTTGCCCAAGCGGTATTATTAGCCACATAACATTTTCTCATGAGTATTCCCAATTACGGTGGAGTAAAATTTCCTAAACATATTTACGTTTTCCCCCATTTTTTTGTGAAAAGAGAAAAGCGAAACCGCTGGCACCCGACTGTCAATCATTGTTAGCCAGTGTGATGCATCGAATTGGAGGGGAAAATTGGAGACAAATTCGATAGAATCTCTTGACTGAAATGGCACCCTACTTTTAACCTAAATTCTGGCCCTATCCTCTTCTCTCCCTAATTTTGTTTTGACACTTTTCTGTTGCTTTTATGAGAAAGCAATTTAGCAACTGTTGTTTCAACATTTTATATCAAGTTTGGGTAATTTGTCTGAGTGGCTATTTCATATCAATCTCTCTCTTTTTTGTGTGTTTGTGCAGAGGCGTTGTTTTCCATTTTGTTAAATCTTCAGAGAGATCTGGTTTGTAAAGCAAAATTCAGTCTATCAGCTTGAAAAAAAGAAAGAAGATAAAATAAAATAAGGGGGATGAGACGTCGTTGAAAATGTGTTTGGGCTAATCTGAACACATTGATTAATTATTGTCTACTATTGATTTATCGGGTTGTGTTTAATACGTATAGGTCTATCCTTGATAAAAATTCTTCATAAAACAATGATTACTACACTTTAAAAAATGAAATGGTGGAAAGGGGTGAATCACCCTTTAAAGGGGCCGAGGAGTGATAGCGTTTTTGAAAAGGGTCGAAAATGTGACACCCTTTCCAACACTTTTTGAAAACACTGTCACTCCTCGGCCCCTTTAAAGGGTGACTTACCCCTTTCCACCATTTCATTTTTTAGAGTGTAGTATTTTGTGCTGCTGTTGTATTCAGGAGCTCTTGTTAATCATTTTCGAAAATTATGAAGATCCAAGTAGGAAGCTGCTACCAAATTTAGTCACCATTCAATATATTGGCACTATCAATCACTTCAAAAAGTACTATGCGATACTGTCACTCCAGAAACGTCAGTGATTATATGTTTAACATGTTTAAAGGAATTAATCCAAAATGAGTTGATGCAAGTGGGAATAATTAAAATTCATCTACTTTTCTGATGAAATCATTAAATATATATATCTCACGATTCTAAAAAGTAAAATAAAAGAACTTGCAAGACATACGCTGTATACTGATATAGCATCAATATAGCAATGAATGATGACGAAGACATTGCTTTTGCTTCTCTCCTCTCTCGCCGCAACTCGCGGGTTTATTATCGGACGCCTTTGCTCCATTAGTAAATACACGCTAAACAGTTATAGGATGTCAAAAAGCACTTAAAAGAAATACTAAATTAGCGCGCCGTGGCTGTAAGAAATCGATAATGATTTAGCAATTGATATGTTTTCTAACAATGATGAATAAAAAAAAAAAAAAAACTATTTTAAGCACCATTTACAGAGTAGCATTGGAATGAAATCATGTATTCGCTATTCACAATTTGAAAATGTTGTGTGATATTTTAAACCCTAATCAGAACTGGGGGGGGGGCCATCATGGCCCCCCTCGACATTTTCCGCGACCCACTCTCCGCCGCACGAAATTTTTCTGATCGCGCCGCTTGCTGACTTTTTACTTTCAAGTCTCGCGGCATCTTTTTGAAACCATTTTCACAAAAATCGGTATGTACCGTTACGACGCTGCAACGATTTTCAAAATATCCGTCAGACCAAAAATGGCTCAAAAACTGATTTTTGTGTACAAAGTCAATGCAAATTGAGTTTTCTCACCTAATTCATAAAGATATGATTATTTTCACTTCATTGGCTGAAATCAATTTATTTTAGCATATTATGCTTAAAATGGTTCTTAAATGATTTTTGTGATAAAAAAAAAAGAAAAACAAAAGGTCGAAAAAACACAAAGAAATACATAAAGAATTCATTAAAAACAATAAATACATAAGAATATAATTTTGAAACGAGAATGTTTTTCTAGTCAATTGTAGGAATGCTATAAGGATAAATATACACAAAATAGCATTCCAGGAGCTTATTTTTTCAATTAGAGCAAAAAGTATGATTTCATGCATAAATTAGCATAATTAATTAATATTAAAAAATTCATATTATTTTGGAAAAAATTAACAGCGCAGTCTTGTAGATTACATGGCTCACTACCATCGTGCAAATTTTTTGGCGCAGTCGCGCGATCAGCGGCGCGAGATCTTAGGGGGGGGGCCATCATGCCCCCCCCCCCGTCTTGACAGCTACCAAAACCCCAGTCTGATTTAGGTTAAGGATAATTTGCAAATCCTGATCAGCCAATGGATTGTCATGTTTCATTTATTCATAATTGTTGCTTGTTGTAAAGAAGAAAACAACCCTGCATGCAAATAAATTATTTCCACATTTTCCTTTTTCTTCTTCTTCTACTTCTTCTTCTTCTTCTTCTTCTTCTTCTTCTTCTTCTTCTTTCTCTTCTTCTTCTTCTTCTCTTCTTCTTCTTCTTCTTCTTCTTCTTCTTCTTCTCCTTCTTCTTCTCCTTCTTCTTCTTTTATTCTTCTTCTTTTTTTCTTCTTCTTTTCTTCTTAAAAAAACAAACCATACCATGCATGTTTATCAGTTGAACATTTTTTGTTAATGCTTTAAACTGGCGCACATAACTGCATGCACAAGGACCCGCCTATTGCTGACTCGAGGCGAGATTAAGGAGTGGATGTACATAACGTCTCCGTCTCAAAACTCGTTGAAAGTATTGGGCAAATAATTGAGATGGGGTTACAGTCAAAGGGTAAGCAGAGGAAGTGTCATGATCCATATGGGAGGGATACAAACATGACAAGAGAGGAAGACAAAAGAGAGAGAGAGAGAGAGAGAGAGAGAGAGAGAGAGGAGAGAGAGAGAGAGAGAGAGCAGAGAGAAGAGAAAGACCCAGATAGGGCACATAAAAGGAGAGAGAGAAGAAGATCGATAGAGATAAGAAAGAAGATTTTACCAATTGTATAATGCCTCGTTTTAGCCCGGTAAGTTGGAAAACAGCTACTCTCAATTCTTCATTAATTTTATCTCAAAAATTAAAATAACATACCAAATAAATAATTATAAAATTATTTTCATGTTCTTTATCCTTTTATTGCATACCATTGGGCGTTTTACGATATCAACAGTATTTCATTGCAAATAAGCACTTTTCCTTATGGTAAAGCTGGCACCCTCATTTTATCTAAACACATTATACATATTTTTTCCCCTGAATGATATCTATAATCTTTTTCAATTGCAATATAATTATCATATATCTTGTCTACTGGACTTATTAATAAATGCATAAACAAAATAAAGAGAGAGAGAGAAAAAAATATCCTTGCGTTATCTACGTTAGATATGAACGAAATATATATTTTGGTATCTAGAGTCGCTGCACCCCACTTTGTGTTTAGTACGCATAATATGACCTAAAATAACATGTCAATGAATATAATTTAATATCAATTAAATTTCATGTTCAGACCCCCGCCTCCTTCTACCCCCCACACCCACATGTTTCAGAATTCATATACGGGTCCATGATATTTGCTTCAGCGACAGTTGCTCTGCGGTAAACCCCAAACACTATAACAAAATGGCTAACTTCGGACTTGGACTAACACTACAGTATTGGTCCTATGCCTAATCCCAATCTTAAACAAAACACAAAACCCTATCGCAACAATAATTCTAGCCCTACATCTTAATGATGCTCTTCATGACAATCAACCCGGAAAACTACACCGTTAAAATTGTCCTCTGACTGTACATCTAACCCTAACCCTATTTAGGGGGGGGGGAGGGGGTAGTTATCCTGTTTCGCATCATTCTGCGAATTTTGTCCGTTCCGAGGCATAAAATTATGGGTTGAGGCAGTGGCTATCATATCAAGCCCCACATATTCTGCATAGCTACATTAAAAAAAAAAAAAAAAAAAAAAACGTACGGCAGCCCATGAATTCAAACTCCTTTTCTCTAAAGCCTGTCTAGCCTGATTTACAACACTACTAACTAACTCATACGAAAGAAAAAGAAGCCTGTCCAGAAAGTCGCTTGCTGATTTTAAGGAGCCAAGGAGATATACCTAATAGGGTGTGTGTGATAGTAGCATGTCAAAAAGCCATTAGTACTTCATTACGGCTCACGTAGCTACACGGACAACCAGGCGTTGGCTGCTAGTCAAAACGGCATTAACTAATACTTGAACACATAGCTTAGGCCCTTTTTGCTTTCAAGATACAAGTGACATAATGTCTCGTTTGTTTTTCCGTTCTATGTCTATGCGTAGGCACGCATGTGCTATGTGTGCCTCCCTCAAGCCATATTAGGAAGAAAGTGATTGTGCTTTTATATTGGTTAATTTGTCTCCATGCGGCAAAAATTACAAAATACCCAAATGATTACATTTCAATTTGTAATCACAATCTATAGCCTTTGCATTTCCCTATCCATTTGACATATCGTAATCTATGGTTCTAAATATATTTGAATGTATGCATTATAAGCAAAGTAGACCTATATAGGCCTAATTAGTTTATGAAATAGATACATACATGATTATAAAACATTTAACTATGATATATATCAATATTATTTTAATGTTTTTTTCTTTATAAATTAAAGGTTTATTCAATATTAAAAGTATTAGAATCATGTACACTAAATTGTGGAAAATTGAACGGATGTTCACAAAACGAAGACCGAAGACGGAAGACCGAAAACCATTAAGACCAAAGACCGAGTGCATGCAATCTTAAGACTATTCAGTTTTATATTAAAAAAAAAAAAAACGTTGATGGAAGTAACTGTTCCCAGAGTAAAAAGAAAGAGAGAAACAAAAATGCAAATTGTCTACTTTTGCAAAGATTTTCGCTGTCCTTTTAAAGGTTTACAAAATTATTGTTTAATATAGGTGTCTCAATTTAAACATGATACTAACATTAAACAGACATCGTAGTTGTTACTTTGCATGAAGAACATCAACTTATGTCTTTCACTTATATGTTTAGAGAAGGGTATTTAATAATTTTAATATACTATTCAAGGATAAGCATGTCATAATGAAGTGAAACTCTGATTTTGTTTCCAAGGACAGAGATGAGAACGATATAATTATACTTAGACTGTAAAAATGCCTAAGCGTGTTTGTAAATTACACTCTGATAAAAAAAAGAAAAGAAAAGAAAAGAAAGGTATATAACTATATAAGAGGGAGGGGGGGGGGGGGGTATGGTGATCCGATGAGATCGCTGTGTACACGCAAGGGTCCTTTTCGTCGCCAACGTTCCCCGAGCTCACTGCACTGAAGGCCGCTCTTGGTTTCTTCTTTTCCAGATGCTGGCTGGACCATTTGCCCGTGAAGACTCGCACGCTGGTTGCTATGGAAACATCGATTGCACATAGTGGATCGATACCATAGCCTCTCCTGCCTTCCCCGGTTCTTTCATGCCTACCTTCACCTTTTCCCCTCTCTCTCATTCTTTTTTCTTTCTATCTTTCTTTCTTTCTTTCTAGCTTGCTCTCTGACTTTGTTGTGTGTGAGTGTGGAGGTGATGGTGTTCCTATATCTTCAACGGTACATATCCCAGTATTTTTTTTTCATCCTCTCTTTCTTTTCTATTTCACACATTTCCATTTCCTTTGAAAGATCTTTCCATCAGTCTCTTTTTCATTTATCTATTGCTTTCTTCCTCTCTCCTTTTCTGTCTCTGCATGCATTGTATACATTTCCCCCTTTATTACTCAATATCTTCTAATGTGAGTTTAGCTATCACACTATGTACTTCTTTCTTTCTTTCTTTCTTTCTTTTTTTTCTTCTTTCTTTCTTCTTCTTCTTCTTCTTCTTCTTTTTCTTCCTTTCTCTACCTCCTTCTCTTCTATTCATACACTGTAAAAATTATTTGTATTTTTACAGCAAATCTGCTGTCAGCAGAGTCGCCATAAAAAACGTATTATAAAAAACAGTTTTGCTGTAAATTTCTCCTGCAAATAGTTACATGACAAATACAAAATATACATCAGGAGTAACACATTTGGTTCCGTTTTAACCAACTGAGTAAGCTATAGAACTCTAATGATTTTTTTTTTCTCCTCTTTCATTAATTATTAGAGGAAAAATTTACAGCAAAACTGTTATTTTAAATTACATTTTTGTATGGCGACTCTGCTGACATCACTTTGCTGTATTATTTTTTTTTTACAGTGTACCGTTATTCATTTCATAATGCTTATATTCTCCTGACTTTTATGCTAGTACTTCTGTATCTCAATCTTTCCAAGTCTCACCCTCTTTTTCTCTCTCTCTTTTTTTTCTCTCTCTCTCTCTCTATTTCTCCTTCTCTCTTCTGCATATTTAAAAACTAAAACATATCTACCGCTATATCTCTTTGTATTACCTCCCTCCATGTGTTTAACCTGCTACCATTTATCCC
Source organism: Paracentrotus lividus (assembly GCA_940671915.1). Lineage (NCBI taxonomy): Eukaryota > Metazoa > Echinodermata > Echinoidea > Camarodonta > Echinidae > Paracentrotus > Paracentrotus lividus. The sequence goes on from CALNVZ010003433.1 coordinate 30,288,581, forward strand.
TATTTTACTCTTTTATTGTCAGAATCAAGGAAGCTGCCTTTTTCCCATTCCCACCTGAAAGAGAGGGACAGAGAAAAAAAATCGTCTCTTTAAAAAAGGAAAAATAATTCCCACGATATAAATGATTCAGTCAAGCTCATGTTTTTTTCTATCGTGTATATGGCAATTTTTTCTTTTACTTGATTTGTTATCATAATTTTTTTTGTTATTCTATATGACTTGTGTTTATCTTTCTTCATGCGAAAATGTTTTGTATTTATTTCATGAAAATGTTCATGTCAATTATATTATGTGTGTGGAAAATAAAATTTCCATCTAAAATAATTGTGCATTGAAGAATTTGTAACGAAACCAAATTAGCATTTGGGTTTTATAATACATGACTGTATGGCATGAGAAATGTGTGATATTCCAACTGGATTATGTCATTATTGATAGTCTGTTGTCATGATTGTGAAAGCATTTTTTTTTGGGGGGGGGGGTTGGTGGGGTAAAACTTGATAGCTTTATCGCTTTTGCATATAAATTATTGGTGTTTGCGATATAAAGCTATTAATTCTTTTTCATTGTCTTCTCTTGAACTGAAGAGATTGAAACTTCTATGTATAAATTATGTTTAATCATACTATTATTATCATTATTATCGTTCCAAACATGTCGATAATATAGTCTCTGATCTTACAACTGTGTTGGTACACACCTATGAATAAACGAAAATCTAAAATGAAAAAAATAAATAAAAATAGGAACTCCATAATTGTGATGTAAATTCTAGACTGTGTGAATGTATGTAAATAGAATTTACATCAGAATTATGGAGTTCCTACTTTACAAAACCTTTTAGACTTATGTAAAAATTTCTCTCTGCATGTACTGCTAGAATTGCTTTTTTGTAATAAATACTGTAAACCATTTAGAGATAAAACTGTTTCATAATTTTATTATAAAGGATATACACACCACTGATATTGCAATTGGTTTCAATATTTCTAGATCCTCTACACTTTATCTATTTATTTATTATTTTTCAATTATTTAACTATTAATTTTTTGCTATTTTTATTTTTATTCATTTATATTATTTATTTATTTATTTATTTATGTATTTATTTATTTATTTATTTATTTATGTATTTATTTAATTATTATTATTATTATTATTATTATTATTATAATATTTATTATTATATATATATATATATATATATATATATATATAATATATATATATATATATTATATATATATATAAAATTTTTTAAAATTATTATTATTATATTTTTTTTTTTTGGGGGGGTAGACAAGATTAAAATCTAAATGTGCCAATATTGTTTTAAATGAATTATTAACGTACCCAATAAGCCTATAATGTATTTGGTTTAAGCATCGATTTCTCTCCTCGTCCTTGCTTTAATCTCTGTAATTATTCCATTCACTTTTTTTCACCCTCTCTTTTTCCAACCCAGGCGTCATTCGACGATAGATTCCGTGTTATCCTTTTAATTCTACATTATTATCCCTACCATTAGATTAATTCACAATCACAGAGCGCGCATGGGCCCATCCTTAAATTACCGTTCAGATAGATAGAATAACACTTTACTGACCCCTAATAAATCTATCTCCTTGCTTACTCTAACTATATTCTAGGCCTTGAGCACCCGTGTATGGGTAGTCAACCAGCGTTGAGACTAGAAGCGAGCGGGGAAAAAGGCTCCGCTCTCCGCTAGCTTTTAACCCCATTACGATGGGCGGTGGACGCCGGGTGGGGAGTAACCGAATGCGCATGCATGGCTTAATGCCTTTTGCTCGCTACACGCGGTGTAGAGTTATAGCAAAGCAAAAAGCTTGGTGGCTTGGATTCGTTTTTCATAGAGCAGGGTGTTTAGGGAAGAAAAAGATAGGAAATGCAAGAAGAAAATGTATGAAGACAAAAAGAAGACAAAGAATTTTTAAAGAGTGAACATAATAAAATAACATAATAACAAAATAATAATAACAACATGATTAATGATGAGATGAAGGCGTATAGTAAATGAAATACAATACTTTAAAAAAGAAATCTTTATTTATTCCAAATAAAATTATGTTTCAATTCAACCAAATAATCATATATTTCTATAAATTACATATCCAAAATTTCAACAATATGACAGGACAAAAAATAGTGAATAAGTATAACAAAAATAGAAAGAAAGACATACAAAATATCAGTACCTTTAAACATGTCATGATATGAGGTTCTGTTGGGTTTCTTAATGGTCTGATGATGGGCACTTTGCTCTGACTAGAATATAAAATGGAATCTAAGCAGCATGACTGTGTTATCCTATATTCACTGCTTAACTTAATTTCCCGCCATTATCACCCATTTGGCGCGCGATTAGACACGCATTTCTACCCCTGTCACACGAACGGGCGATACTTCTAAGCGACAACAGTCCAATCCATAATCGTACATTGCCCATAAATGGTGAACAGCTTTTTGGTACTTTGGCGGGACTTGGTCATTACCTGTGACTGAGGTCTGCTAGGCCTAAAAAACATAAAAGCGTTCAAGTTTAAAGCGCATACTCCTTTTACACGAGCGACACCGACCCCAAACCGACGCCAGGCCTGTTACGACCGGTAATGTCGCACACGATGCACAATGTCACAATCTGGTTACAAAAACGTATTATCTACGTCTGGGACCAACAATGACATCATCATCAGAAATTCGTGACTGGGATTCGAACCTCGGACCCATTCTTATCAGTTTGTGGGCCCCCTTTTTTTTTTTTTTTTTTTTTTTTTTTTTTTTTTTTTTTTTTTTTTTTACAGAGAGAATATAACTGAAATCATTTGAATTGTTTGAATCCCAGTCACGTCTTTCGGATGGTGACGTCACAGGTTGGTCCCAGACATAAATAATGTGTACTTGTGACCAGATTGTGACATTGTGCATCGTGTGACATTACCGATCGTTACAACCCTGCTGGAAAGAACACACTTATTCACAATGTTAAATTGGGGCGTTTTCACATTGTGAAATCAATTTCACACTGTGAGCTGGTATATTCACACTGTGAAATCAATTTTCACATTGCGAACAATGTGTAGTTTTCCACATTGTGGTGCTCCACAACGTTAAATTGGGGCATTTTCACATTGTGAAATCAATTTCACAGTGTGAACTATGTTTTCACACTGTGTTCACAATGTGAATGAGTGTGTTCTTTCCAGCAGGGAAGGCAGACTCAAAAAACGTTACGATGGGCTCGGAATCGGGCACGCTGGTGCGACCAGGGACGTGAGAGGAGACCGAATCAAGGAGTTTGACATTAGATTACGTTTAAAAAGCTCGACTGGCAGAGAAAGAGAGAAAAAAATTATTGAGGGAAGGGAGGGAGGAGGAGGGAGGAGAGAGAGAAGAAGGAGAGAGGAGAGAGAGAGAGAGAGAGAGAGAGAGAGAGAGAGTGAAATGTGTCTGTGTGTGATGGGAGGGGGGGTGGGGCGTTCGATGTAGTCCTAATTACATGACATAGAAAATGATTATGCAAGATACGTAATACTCTGGAAATAATTATAACTCGATATAATTTTGAAATATCTTATTAGAAGCACTTTGTTAGAAAGCATACGCTGTGAAAACATGGGGAATTCTACTTGGCATATTTAGAAGCGGTTTAGGCAGATAGACCATAAAATATAATTCACCTGGAATACATAACTTAATTATATTATGATACCTACAACCTCAAGTTCCAAGATTTAGTTATAGAAATCAATACAAACTGTCGAATTAAATTACTGTCAGCGTTGATGGTAGTGTAAATATTATCGTTCAATTTTGCTGGGAAGCGGTCGAATATCTATATATTTTTCTATAATATTATTATTTCTAAAGAATTAAGTTGTCGAAAAGGAAAATGTGCATATTTAAACTTTGAAGTTGTGCAAATAAGATAAAAGGATTTTTTTTTTTTTTGCTTGTAACATGAAAGCAAATGTTTAATAATCACATTTGGCTACATATTAAAATATGAAATAGGTTTGAATTTAATAAAGCATTGAAATAAGACAATCTCCTAATTCTTTTTAAAAATTGTTTTCTTTTTTTTTTTTCTTTTCGTAGAAAACATAGTGCATTTGATTCCATTGAATTGAAAGTTAATGAAGAAACTTGACCCTTTTATGGATAACTAAGCTCTTCATGGAAATTACATTATTACAAAATTTGCAAAGATTCCTATATCACTAACTGAAGTTTTGAGATCATAAAAGTCGGCATAAAGGACAACAAAAGAGGTAGCATCTAGACTAAACTTTTTCGAAATGTCAGCTTAATGCATTAAGTAACTCTTTTTTGTTTCAATTACCTTATTTGAAAGATTATTGACTTCCCTATAATCAATTTTTTTTTGACGATTAGGAGGTAAAAATCACAACGTTAGTTTTATTTGTTAACACATTACTCATATTATCATTTTTTTTTCTTTAGGTTTTGTAATATTGATGCCTCAGTTGTTAGCGAAATCAAACAAAATAAAGGCAAACAGATGAAATACTATTCCTACGTTGCTTCGCGCATGATTAACTTGACTATCGGAGCTACTCGGGTAGCCATTAATTGTAATGATTTTTAACGTCCGAAGTAAAATAAAAAAGTGTTTGTTGAATACTATAATTTCGTGAGAATAAACCCGTAAGACCCCTATTAGCCAACCGTAAAATGGAATTATTTAGCAAATCTTTGAAACAAGCCCCAGAAATCGAAGACAATTACCATGCTATGAATTTCGATGAGATTCTGACGACCGCGGCTGTTATACAAATGGGAACAAAGTAAACGAAAGGAAATGGAAAATATACAGAACACATTAGAGAGGGAGGGGCAGTGATAGAAATAGATATATATATATATAACATTATGTAAGAGAGAAGAGAGAGAGAGAGGGAGAGATAGGAGGAGGGGAAAAAAGGGTGGGGTGGGAATAACATTTCAATAGGGTAGAGGACCACATAAAAAAAAGCAAAGAACAAGAGAACAGGTCATGTTGAAAGAACTAATTTATAAAAAAGAAATGAAACAGATCTAGATATAATACTTTGAAAACTTATGTTTCTGCTTCGATTGCATTTTCGTTTCTGAAATCCGATTTGCCAAAGAATCATTATAAAAATACAATCCCTCATAATGTTATTTCGTTGTCGCTTGATAGCTTTTTATTTTGATTATCTCTTTCTCTCTCTCTCTCTCTTTCTTAGTTTCTCTCTCTCTCTCTCCATTCCATTCCATTCTTCCCTTCATGTCTTATCGACACCTTCTGTCTTTCAAGACCCCCATCTCATGCCTGTTTGAACTGATTGACTAGCTTTTAGCTCGTCATCCTATGGCATCTTACTGGCTGAGGTCTTACGCTCCATTTCCCATCAATTTTCTCGCGTTTTTTCTCCCGCCATTTTTCCATCTTCGCGGTAGCTGACAACATAAAATGCATTGAGACACTTAAAAGTTGCACGATTAGCTGTGCAGTGATGTTACGGAATTTAATGGTATTGCCTCTTCATTAAAAGAATGTCATAAAGGCGTTAGTTCTTTGTACGACTTTACGTGTTAACAACCATTTGCATCCCAGGAGACATTTTCTGTGGTTAAGTTTCAATATAGTAAAAGGATATCACGTTGGACCAGAAGAGTGGATAAATGCAAAACATCTTGGGAAGAAATAGGAATTTAATATATCTTTTCTCAGTCTCCAAATAAAATGAATGAAAATCAAGGAAAAAGAAAATAAATGGATACTCAACATGTTCAAGATGATTTAGTTTCCAATTCATGATTGCCTCCCAAAGCCATGTAATTCTGGGTATTGATACGGGATCTTTTTTTTTTTGTTTTTTTGTGTGTATCTAGGCTAATACTTAGTATCTTATTCATACATAAAAATTATTTAGTGTAGATTTCTAACTCCAAATTCTGTCAATACTGATTATTATTATCTCCAAAAGATAACATAAAGAATGTAATATTGGGAAAGGTTCATTAAAATTCGCCTAAGAACTATTGAATACATCATTATGATCACTAAAAGCAGAAGTGATGCTCTGAGAGTCACATTTTACATTTTTGTGGTCATATTTTGATTAAGACAAATTTAAGGGCATTTGAAGGTCAATCCTTGGCAATGGACCTATTTGCCTATATCATTGGTTCTAAAATACATGAAAAAAAATTTGAAAGCTCACAATTATTGTTGATGATGTTATTGTTGTTATGGTGATGGTGGTGGTGGGCCAATGGTAGAAATGTCTTAAAGAAGAGAAGAGTGATGGTAAGAGGATGGACAGGTAAAGACATGACAATAGAGAAAGAGAGGGAATGAGAGAGAGAGAGAGAGAGAGAGAGAGAGAGAGAGAGGGA
>CALNVZ010003433.1:30295643-30317099 GCA_940671915.1 Paracentrotus lividus
CACAAACAAAAAACAGTGAATTTCGTCACCCTCACCTTCACCTTGTCTTTCATCCCTCATTAAATAAATACAGAAAGAACCAAAGCCGAAATAAATCAAGTAAGCCATGGTGCTAAATGGCAGCAATCAGATGCACTCGAGCATTATTTCGTAACGCCACATCCAGGGGTAGAATCAAACGACGAACATCTTCAAAACCAACTTCGAAAGGCCAAAAGGGCGCCTACTCTTCATAAAAGCATTAAAGGGATTCGATAACTTGAACTCTTCACTTTTGCTCGCTTTCAGTGTATGTAATATTGTGTAAAAAACAAAATCCTGGAAATTACATTTCAGAAATCATAACACTGTCACGCTTCACACAAATTGAAAATGAATTTATGTAAGTGAACGTAAATACAATGTAGACTGAAGTGTTAGACTAAACAGTACGGCATGATATATGGTGATGTTAAGTTATAGACTAACATCGCATTTCGCAAAAGCCTTTCAATTTAAAAATGAATATTATCTTCCTAAACATCACAATACAACATTTAAAAAAATCAACAAAATCAAACCTCCTCAAAGCTTCAGAATCTCTTTAAATGTAACGCCCTTCTGCATCTCGTGGTAAATGTGAGAGATGAAGGAAGGGGTTATTATTCACAAGTGTCCCTCGGAATTAAAGGTGACCTTGGACTCAGTGTGTCATTGATTTTGAGGTGGTTGGTGAAGCGTAAAAAGGGAACATCTTTAGCCCCGAGGTTTTTAACAAATGAGGCAAAAAGAATCCGCCCAATTTTGTCGCTCGGCTGAACTTAGTGTGTCAGGGATTGGCAGGGTTCGCTACGGACGCAGAGGAAGTTTGACGTTTTGGTGCTGATTATTCATCGAGATGCTAACTTGGTGAAAAAGATGATGATAATGATGATGTGGATGAAGATAATCAAGAAGATGCTAATGCTTTTTGAGGATTGTGGTGTTGTTGTTGATGATGAGGCTGGTGGTGGTGATGATGGTGATGATGATTGTAGTGGTGATGATGATCGGATGGTTGTGGTGATGATGGTGATGGTGTATGGTGGTATTAATGGTGATGATAATGATGATGATGGTGAAGAATATGCTGGCGAGGATGGTGTTGGTGATTATGACGATGATGGTGATGGTGTTGTTGTTGTTGATAATGATGATGATGATGATGATGATGGTGGTGATGATGGCGATGATGGTGGTGGTGGTGGTGATAGTGGTGGTGATGATGATGGTGGTGGTGGTGATAGTGGTGGTGGTGGTGGTGATGACGGTGTTTGTGATGATGATGATGGTCGTAGTGATGATGATGATGGTGGTGGTGGTGATGATGATGGTGGTAATGATGAGGATGATGATGATAATGGTGGTAATTTTGTTAAAAGTGATGACATTATATGATAATGACGATCACATCGAGATGGAAGTCTTGATTGAAGTGTGTTGACGATGGTGGTGGTGGCAGGCATGAAGATGGCGGTAATAATGATCGTGGCAGTGATGATGCTAATAATTACCAAAATGGCAAAAATTGTGAAGATGGTGATGAGGATTGTTCCAACTGCGATTTTTCCACCCCTCGAGCTACTTGTCAACCTCTCCCTTTGGCGTAGTTGGTTCCTTTTTTTTTGTTCACCGGGCATCCTCGTGGAGCGCCCCCACACCGGGAAGACATAAAGAACTAACCACATGTCCCTCCATATCCGCATCTATGTACCTGTCATTGTGTGACTTCTTATTATCCAAATTCAAATTATGAAATTAATCATTTATGTATTATCAGTAGAAATACTATACATTGGGGGCCATCTCTAACTATAGCCAGAGTACATTATACAAGGAACAGGGACTGTAGAGTCATGTAAGGATCGTTTCAGCCGGGATTCGAACCCGGGTCTTTGGCATGTATTGTGCCAATGCCTTCGACCACTAGGCCACTGAAACTGTTCAATAAAAAAACTCTTTATTCCTTGTTACCTTTTTGGCAGTATGTTTGTACGGACTTTTCCCCCACATTATGCAAATAATGTGATTCGTGATATAAAACGGGTAGAAAAATACTCAAACATGATTAAAATTACATTCTAACAAGGTTTTAAATAATCACTAAAAATGAGTGAAATATCCTGTCGTAAAGGAGTCATTCTTGTTAAACTGGGATTTCACTCCTCTCTGAGTGCTTTGTCATTATTTTGGTTTTACAGTGATACAGGATTTGAAATGGGGGGGGGGGGGGTAGGCTTTTTTCCTTCCAATTTTAACATGTACACTCAATGAGTTGTTTTCAAATAGTGGGTGGGCGCGTCCCCTGAGCCCCCGCCTGCATCCGCCACTGTTTTACATTAAGTATTCATAATATAATGACAAAAAAAAAAAAGGGGGGGGGGGAGAGGAAGAGTGGAAACGCATCCAATTTCAATTGCCACTTTTATTTTTCGTTCTTTTCCGTAGGAGAAAATTAGAAAGTATTTGACCTGATCTTGATAATAAAAAAAAAAAACGAAGAAAAGAAATGTATCCAAACACATTTGGCATATTAGCAAATGGATAACAGCTAATTTCTATATACACATCCACCGCGTGTATTTGGCCAGCAATGTTTATCTTCATCACATGTGTGGACCTTTCGTTTTATTTCTCACGCTTCCTTCACGTTTCTGTTCTCTTCGTTTTTAAGTCCTCTTCTTTTAAGGTAAATATGGTGGGAAATTCAGAGTCTCAGCTTTGGTTTGCGTGCTCGTCAGCGGTTCACTGCTTGCTGTTTGCGCCGGGTGATTCGGCATGATGCTCAATCATTAAGCTCTGCTAAAGCGTACGCCGCGGCTCAAGACAGACCATCATTTTCAAGCGGGGAACCACTTCGGCTAAAAATGCGCACACTTTCTCTCCCTTCTTAGCGTGTTTAAGCGCTGTTTTATCATCAATCACTGTCAACTTGTAGCTTATTGAATGATGTATGATAATATGTACTTAAAGTGAAATTAGTTGAGAGTACTCTGTCTTCTCCTTTAGGCAAGAATTAGTCAGGATTTCCTCTCCGGCTCCCGCCATTTTTGTTTGGTTTTCCGTTTTATTTCAGGCTTGTCATCTGAAGTGATTGATACGATGTAATTCATGGCATATACATGTAGGATATTTATCAAGATATCTGTGTATGAGTGCGATATTTTGCAAAGACATGCAGGATAATTTAAAAGAAATAAAGATTTGAGCTAAACATTAAAATGCACGTGTATAAAAAGAGAGGCAGATAAACAAGAGAGAGAGAGAGAGAGAGAGAGAGAGAGAGAGAGAGAGAGAGAGAGAGAGAGAGAGAGAGAGAGAGAGAGAGAGAGAAAGAAAGAAAGAAAGAAAGAGATAGAGGGGGTGGGGAGAGGTGGGGGGGGGGGAGTTAGAGAGATAGGGAGGGGAAAAATGGAGGGTAGTGGGTCCATTATCTTCAGTAGATATCAAATGAAATGCTCTGAAGAAATTAAAAAGCCAAATATTCAGTTTTAAGTTAAAGTATCGTAAAGATTAGTATTGAAATTCACCGAAGCAAAAAGAAATGTTAACAATAAATTGCAAACTGCAAACGTACCCATAAAAATATGATTCAAATGGGAATTTAGTAATCATCACCCCTCCACAAAAATTAATATATACATAAAAATAAATAACAGATGAAAAAAGCTAGTGTAATAATAGTTGTAATAATACAAATAAAAATAATGATCATGACATTTCTTTTTACAATGCTGAATTTAATATTTAATTCTCACCTAAAAACAAAAACAATAAGACTGTTGCTAAATCTTAAAATTCAATAAGATATACTAATCACATTAGGCATAACAATGTTATGACAAAAATAATGCCAGTAAAATAATTATATAATAACAACAATCATAATGATCGTCATAACAAAGGACAATGATAAAAGAAAAATACAAAGATCATACTATAATGTTATTTCTTTAATGATGATGCGATAGTGTTAAATTCAATATTGAATGCATCATTTAAATATAATTATTATACCTGTTGTATAATGCCTTCATTTAGAGCGAAATATCCAGATAATTATGAACGTAAGATAATAGAATTGAATGTATAAATCGCTCTTAAACTAGATTTCAAATCAAATACTGAATAACTCGGAGGAAAAACATAATAATAAAAGTGTTTTAATTATGGTCAAGATTATGAAGAGGTTCGATAGCAAATAAACAATAAAACATTTTTTGGAACATTATGTAGATACAATATTTAGATACTTTAGTAACAGACTAAAAAGAGGAAAGTATTCATTAACCAGTAACAATTTTTTTTCAATTAATTCCTAGCTTGCAAATATACGACACTGATAAAATCGAAAATCATAATCACACACACAAGTATTGCATACACACATAATATCATTACGATACAGTTTCCACCAGTGTGCGAGCTCTTATAGCGAGCGCCCTGTCCAGCCGGCTAGGCCCGGCGTGGTGCACTCTAATTCACGGTGTTGTCGATTAGGAACACAATTACTTCATTACATATTGATGGTTATTGATTGTTCGTCATATTAATCCCCCTTCCCCCGGGGCCCAAGAGTATTAATTCTACCACCTGAAAGAGACTCACAGAAACCGGAGCCCCCTAAGCCCTGCAGGGGGTTTCTGCCATTTTTTTCAACCCTCTTCGGTCGGTTTTATGTTCTTTTTTTCCTTTTTTTTTTTACCGGTTCCTTTCCTTTGCGCATGCACTCTGCTTAATACACACATGGCATAATGTAGTGTAACGTTTTCTAGATTATGTACTAATTTAATTTTAGGAGGAAATATCTTTACATGATTTCGACCACTGAGACAAGCGAAAAATACACACTGTCTTGATATATAAGTTGAATTGAATTGAATTGAATTGAAGATATTTAATTTGAAATGATTGGAAAAATGCAGAACGTGCGTGCTGCGGAATTTGTGTTCAATAGCCCCATTAATTAACATAATTATCTGTCATAACCAACTACAAAATGATTATTTAACAATATCAAATTATTAATTTCATCATTAATGCCTAAAAAATCATTTGAAACCTCATGAATATGCATTTCATGCCACTAGTAAAGGCTCGACCGCATTTGTTAAAATCATTATTCGCTATTTTTATACTTTGAAATATTATTCATTTTCTTGCAAGTTTTAACGAATGTGTTCTTTCTTATTTACTCTTTAATAAGATAGAAAAAGAGATTTTACTGTAGTACGTATGATTCTTGATTGAAATTTGTGGCTCTTGTGAAAATACCCGTATTAGGTTTCATTGTCACTATGATGTAAGAATCGTGTTATTGTTCATTATGCTATACATTTTGCCTCACTTATATAGTTATCATTATGCGAAATCTTTGATAGAAGAAAATTCTATTTTGCCAGAATGATATAAAAAAAAAGTTAAAAAGAAAATGAAACAAGAAAAGAAACACAAAGAAATACATATATTTTTTAATCCGTTATGCTATTCAAACTGTCATTGATTTAGTGAAGTATGGTATGAATTTCGATATGTATAACAATTTAACACTTTGTTTTCTTTTATTGAAAATAAATCTCCTTTATTGGTGGCGAAAAAACAACGACAAAATAAAAAGAAAGAAAGAAGAAGGAAAGAACAAACAAACAAACAAAAACACGGCCTTTTGTAATGACGGGCAACAATCCCCATTAAAATCAAACCTGTCTAAAATTGTATTTTGGGGGTAAGATTATGGCCCGCATTCACAAACGCAAGTTTAACCATAGCTCAAATCTATGGTTTAACTATGGCTAGCAAAATGTGACAAAATATTGAACTGTAGATGTTCAATTTAGAAGAATACGTTGCATGTTCCTTACACGTTTACTGGATTTTGGAATTGTCCTATAATGGATAGGAAAACCTTTGTACATGAGAGTTTTTGAGAGTTTCAGTACAAAAAAACAAAAAACAAAAAACATCGACATCGAGTCACATTTTGTTACCCACAGTTAAACCACAGATTTAAGCTATGGGTTAATTTATACGAGCCTATTGCCCGAATTCTCGAAAGCCGCCTAACTTTAAGCCTAGCTTAAATCTGTGTTACTATGGCCTGCTAAAAGGGAATCAACCCCGAAAAGGAGATGTTCAATTTACCATAATTTTGGGTCGTGAAATTATTAAAAACTGCATGATAAGTACACAAATTTCCCTTACAATTAGCGCAGTTTCAGAATTCAGTGAAGATGAAAGGAACATGCAACAAAAACAAATTGATTCCTTCTTAGCAAGTCATGGTTAAACCACAGATTTAAGCTAGGCTTAAAGTTGGCGAGAATTCGGGCCTATAAGTTTTATTTCATTGCGGCTTGAGTCTACTTTTGATGGAAACCTATAGCTATTTGAGGTAAAATAGGCACCTGTCTCCAACTGAAGGAGATACAGTGCAACATTTTATCATAGATGTCTGCAGGATATCTGGTAAACAGACACCTTTTGCATGAAATTTTGACTCTGATTCATTCATCTTGAAATAAATCTGTTCATAAAAGGCTTAATGATCGCACTGAATGGTGATATATTATTATATGCTGCAAAAGAAATATTGATTCAATAGTCGATTGTGTCTTTCAGGTATTATTCCCAAATGAAAATTTCTACTTATATATGCAAAAACATTCACCGAGAAATAGTTGATATAAACATAAATCTGAAATCTAATAAATAACTATTACAGAAAAAAACTTTATCTTATTGATAAGATAATTCTACATGCATTTTAAATAATAATAAAAAAAAAAAAAAAAAAAAAAAAAAAAAAAAAAAAAAAAAAAAAAAAAAATAAAAAAGACAAGACAAAGAAATGAAAAGAAATGAAGGAAAAATGAGTATTGAAAAAAAAGGCTATACGATTAATCAAAACAGAAAACAAATATAAAGCCCTAAAGATTTACACTGAATAAAGATAATATTGATTTTTATATAGTAATTTCCAACCCAAAATAGTGTTTACCTAGCGGTGTCATGAAAATCACGGTAACTAAAAACTTTACTCGAACTATGATACACACTGACTATCTTCTATTACAAGACGCTCATTTGCATAATTATTCAGAGATTGTGTAACGAAATAACAGAAAGAGAATGCAAGTACAACATTTGAATGTAAATAATGCAATTAACTTAATCATAATGATTTAATCTAATAAAACACTTAATTCCTTTCAATAATTATAGTACTGTCAAACGTTTTCAACAATCGTTATACTTCAAATGCAAATAGCTCGTTTAAGGTTCGCCATAGGCTATGAAGGGCATCCGTTATGAAGAACACAGAAACTTTTAATATAAATAAATTAAGCAACCCAACATTTGAATGTTTTTTCTTTTTATGTAATAATATAGCCTATGCAATGCAACTGTATTACGCAGAATCCAAATCCTAGTCGTAACTTCTGCTCGCGGGATATGTTCTATTCATGTGCAGTATAGTATAGCAATCCAAAGTCTGAAGTCCCGAAATATATCGCCACTGACCGTAGAGCACATGGACTGCGTGTTATTCCTGATATATAGTGATCCATACAAATTGTCCCGCGGGACTTAACATCGTCTGACAAGGAATATGTCCTATTAACCCGTTGAATACTATGATCTCACTCTCATAGGTTTAATACTACGAAATACCTGATTTCTTCGGCCAATGAAATAATCCAGTGTTGATATTAATTAGGGCAAAGCCATTTTCGCTCATTTGTTATTTTTTTTTTACAACGTTTTAGGGGGTTCTTGTTTCCTTTTGAGGCAATAAGAAAAAAGGTAAATAGGAAAATTTTCCGAACATTTACTCTTATAACGTACCTTAAAAAAAAAAAAAATGTTCTATCAATTTAATTAGTTCCGGAGCATAAAGCGCTTTCTGTTAATTGACATTTTGTCTCCTTTGCACTCTAAAAACTGAAGTGCTAATTTCTGGGTGCCTATATAGTGACTGCACTTGAAGTGCTAAATCAGCACCTGAAGTGCTATTTTAGTACTTGCTCAAATGTTAATTTTTCAACAAAAAAATGTTAAAATGGCGGTATGGGATTCGAACCGGGTTCCACCTAGACATGGAAGAGTACCGCTGACGTTACCAATAGACCAAAGGAGATCTCGCTAACTGGCTTTAATTATGACAGCATAGTAGATGATTATGACAAATTTGAAGAAAGTTCATCATCCAACAATATGATCTGCTAGCAATCGTGAGATGTGAATTGGTCTAACGTGCTCGTCAGCGCTTCTCATGCAGGGGACCCAGGTTCGAATCCCAACGAAGTCACGCCGTTTTTGCCCATTTTTGCTTAAAGTTCAGCTCACGTGAAAGTGCTAAAACAGCACTTTGAGTGCAGTTAAACAGCTCTTTGAGTGCAGTCACTCTGCAAGCTCTTAAAAAGTGCTGATTTCAGCCTCCGAAGAGCTAAAAACAGCACTTCAGTTTTTAGAGTGTAGGGACAAGGATTAAATATCGGTGTTTTGTAAGTTCCAAAACATTAAATGGGTCAAATTTTCTCGATCCAATAACCTGCACTTAAATGCATTTATTCTGAAATACCGACTTTGGCTTGTGCCTATATACCATGCGCGCACACCACTCACATTCCAAATGGCCAAGTCCCGCTGCAACGTCATAATCTCCTGCGCGTAATATTCCATACCACTCCACTGCATCATCAAACAATATTTTCCTTGGTTCCATTTAATTCCTCGGATTCGCTCCTACTACTACTCCAGCTCCTACAAACACAGAGAAACATACTGACAAAAATCGTTTTTCAGCATTGGTTTTTATACACTTCTCATATAGATCGCATCTATGTGATTTAGCCGTACGAGAACACCTTTTGGTTGTAACGATTTTAAAGAAAAATCGAATCAAATCCATACTTGTCCCCTCAGTTTAGTTGCGAAAACCCGGCGCGCTTTTATTTTTCTCTCTCATTTTCCTTTTTTCTCTTTCTATTCGTCATCCCCAAAAATCGACTGGCAAAAGTTCCCTGCACATATAAAGAGTGGCGAGGAGGAAAAAAAAAATCGAAGGAGTGCATTTCTCGTGGAAAGTCGATTTTTCTCTTTCTCTGTTTCTCTATCTCACTCTCCCTTTCTCTCAATCTCAGTCTGCTCTCTTACATCCTCTCCCTTTATAAACCACGCTTTCCTTGACATTATGACAGAAAGATCGGTTTTGAACTTTCAGAATATTCATCTTATTCCAGCCTCTATTGTCCCATTTTTCTTCATTCATTCTCTACTAGTTTGTATGTCTTCTATTTTAAAAGTAATTTTTGATAAGTTAGGAATTGAGCGATATAGTTGCTTTCATTTCTGTCTTAATCAACAAGTTGCTCTATTTTGTTCTTTTAGTCTCATCAACATCCCTTTATCTTAATTCTGCTCATTAACGTTTTCTGTTAATCTTTTTCAAATTTTGTTTTTTCTTCTCCCCCTCTGTCTGCTTCATTCTCTCTCTTTCCTCTTTGCACTTTTTGTACTTCTTTCTATCTCATACTGGCTTCTATAAGTCATTATATTACAATATCTCTCTCTCTCTCTTTCATTCCATTCCTCACTCTCTCTTCATTTCTATCTTTCTCCTTTTTGTGAGACAAACAACAGTTAAACCTGAAACCTTCGATCAAAGAGAAAGCCCTTTCTTCATCAAATCGACTGCAAATCACGAACCCCTGACTAGAAAATGAAAGCCGTTAATATCATAAACAGAGAAAAATAATCTGAATTTAGCGAAGACAGCCTAGAAATCTTCGCATCCTAGTGTTGTTAGTCTGAGGGGAAAAAAAGAAAGAAAAAATTCGATATTGTCACGAAGCCGCCATTGGAAACTTTATCGACCGCGTCACATTCTTGAAGCCAGGGACTCTGGCGGGTTGACTAGAGAGAACCCCGCTTTATTTGAAATCGGAGAAGGAGTGTGAAGACAGGGCAAGATATAGAGAAATAATGAGAGAGAGAGAGAGAGAGAGAGAGAGAGAGAGAGAGAGAGAGAGAGAGAGAGAGAGAGAGAGAGAGAGAGAGAGAAAGAGAGAAAGGGGGGGGGGGAAAGAAAGAGATGAAGAGATGAGACGGATAGAATGATATAAAACAGAGAAGCATGCAGAAAGATAAATAAATTGTATTTTAAACTAAAAGAAAATAATAAAAAATAACCCAATCAAAGGAAAAAAAAAATAAAAATACGAGAGAGGAAAAAAATACAATAAAAAAATACGTACGTGGTGACAATAGTCAAATTTTGACTGGTGACCATAAAAACCAAAAAACAACAACAGAGAAAGAAAGAAATTGAGATTTCATAAATCAACCTAACAATTAGTATTAATAATTCCCTCGACTAAAGTGACTTATATTCGTTGGTAGACTGTTTCAATAGTCATGATAGTCAATAATTCAACTCTCTCAAACCTGAAGATGAAGAGAGAAGAGTCTCAATTTGATTTCATGTACACGCACTCTTAGAAATGAAGGGTCAAATTTAACCTAGTCCGGGGTCTTCGTGACCCGGACTGGATCCATCGGTGCCATACACTTTCCGTGTCACTTTGATCGGGATTGTGGATCAAATGCTCCGATTGACCCAGATTCCTTGTCAAAGGATCCAGTTAACCCGGATTGCGGGTCAAAAGGTGTTTCCTCGATGGACCCATATTCATGGTCATAGTTCCGATCGACCCTGTTCAAGGTCAATAAAAATGACTCTTTTCTCTGGGTCAAATTGAATGGAAAACTGTATGAACCCGATTGATGCAGATTCCTGGTCAAAGGTTCTGATTGACCTAGATTCCAGGTCAACAGGGCTCCAATCGATCCGGATCTGGGTTAAATACTGTGATTGACCCGGATTACCTGTCAATATGTTGATAACTCCGAGAAGGGTCAAATTTTTTGACCCAGATGAAGAGTCCAAAATTTGACCCTTCATTTCTTAGAATTTTCGTTTCGGAAAGTTAGTCCTCTCCAATAAGTATTGATATAATCCATTTATACTTTGTATAGACTACAACACTCCTTTACACTGTGCCACAGGTTTGCTATATTTATAATCATATAATTTTTGATAATATATTAAGCTTATTCTGCACATACTAATGCCTCAACATATTCAGCATACTGTACATTAATGCGGTATCATCGAACACAATCATAAAGCATTCATTTGACATTTTAACCTATCTATCTATTTCGAATGCATTGCTGTTATAAAGTAATTCTTGTATAAAGTATACTTTGACATTTATTTCAATATTTTTCATTATGATGGCTCTGGGTACTGTCAAGACAAGACCAGTATGGTCATTTGCAGAACCCTAAATCCATTTTTGCATTTTTATATCGTCTATTATATTATTTTGGTTTTTATGCATGAAATTTGACTAAAATTTAAATTTAAATTGATATAAAACCCTTTTCTGCTCTGTTTCTTTTCTTAAGTTTTCTATAGAAATACTTTCTCCATAATAATCTCTCTCTCTCTCTCTCTCTCTCTCTCTCTCTCTCTCTCTCTATCTCTAGCTCTCATTTTTAGTTAAATGTCCCCCACTTCAAACGAAAATGCAAATAATAGTAAAGCTATACCCCCAAAATGTCAATGTTTAACGATTCTATTTAAACATTCTATATTATTCTCGTCTATTTTTAACCAATAAATTGCTTCTATGAGCAACTCCTTGGCTATACTACGCATTTCTGTACCTGCATCAGATTTTATATATTATAAATAATCTTTCTTCATAATATATTTCCCTCGTTTTCTCCGGAGCTGAAAGAACATATATAATTCCATTTCATGATTCCCCTTGTGTTGCTATTTGAACCGTACCGAAACACCTGCCTCGATTATTAGGCGAGCAAACCCCCTCAACCAAACGTAACGAATTTCCTGTTTCATGATTAAAGTCACCAAAGCCCGAAATCTGTGAAAGGGAGAAAAGGGACGGGGAAGAGTAAAAAAAAAGAAGAAGAATATAGAGGGCGGAGGGGATGGCGAATAGAGGGGGGGGGGTAGAATGAAAAGAGAGAGAGAGAGAGAGAGAGGAGAGAGAGGGGGGGCATAAAGAGGTAAAGGGAGATAAATTTAATTACACAGACAAAAAATTAAGAAATTAAAAATTTAAGAAGAGAGAGAGAGAGAGAGAGAGAGAGAGAGAGAGAGAGAGAGGAGAGAGAGAGAGAGATTTAAAAGGAGAAAGGTGATGAAAAAAAAAAATGCATCGTAATCATTCAAATGATAGTTAATACATTTCTTCCTAACGTAAAACATATATTTTTCATTTCATGAGCTTATCATAATGTTGCTTGAAAGGTACACTCTATTTCGCAGTAGTTCTACAGTTCTCGTCCCACTACTACTACTACTCTACTGTATATACCTCAACGACGGTTAACCCACTCACTACAAAACACGACTACACTTACTCATTTTATACTATACTACTACTACTACTTCTACTACTATATACTACTACTACTTACTAACTACTACTGACTACTACTACTATAACTACTACTACTACTACTACTACTACTACTACTACTACTGGGAGTAGTACTACTACAACTACAACGACTTCTACTACTACTTCTACTTCTAATACAACAACAACAGCATCAACAAGAACAAGAACAAGAACGACAATAACAACAACAGCTCCTTTGCTTTTTCTTCACTTCAGGAAAATTTATATTTATACTGAAGGATGTACTAACACACAGGCAAGATGTGCTTAAAGTCGAGAAGCCACCAAATATAACCTCATGAATATTACTACTCTCTCGTATACCCAGGCATTGGCCGCCTCACAGTGGTAAAATATAATATACATTTTTTTTCTCCGTTTTTGAGTCAAAAATCGATACTGTGAGCGCCGAAGTGGCTACGGTGAGATAACAATATTGAAATGCAATGAGAAAGCGATACAGCTAGCCATGAGAAAATGAATATTGGATGTTTTTTCCTTTCCTTTTTTTTTTTTTTTTTTTTTTTTTTTTTTTTTTGGTGTGTAAAAAACACCATAATATAGGTGATAGAGATGAGGAGAGAGAACAAAAAGAGAGAAATGAAAACGAAGGACAAGAGGAGTGCAAAAAGGACATGAAAAGGGAGAGAAAAGATATACATGGAGAAAGAGAGAGAGAGAAAGAGGGTAGAAAAAAATAAAGAGAAAAGTAGTTTCATATCTCAAGTAGATAGTAAGCGAATAATCACCGTTGATCCAAATGATGTGAAGACTATCACTTCCCAGGTAAGCTGGATAAGCTTTCTCCTCCGAAGCAAAGCTGAGGAGAGATAGCGTGTACATGCGTGTACATCCAACTTGCCGTGGAAGTGATAGTTTGCCTCGTCATTTGGATCAAGAGGTTATTATTTGCTTCATATTCCACATCTGAAACATTTTAAGAGTAAGGGGAAAACTAATATTTTGGTTAAAAACTCAAGGTTTCCTTGATCCTTAAAAAAATCCACTCAAGTCAGGCTTGTAATTAGAACAATACAATATCGACCAATCATAATCAAGGAACGATTCAAATTTGAAATTGTCGACCAATTACAAATATCTAGTCACAAATTATGAATTATGATTTTGAGAGCCAGGAGGGGATGGGTGTTAATTCGTTGAATGAGGAAACGCTCTTCTGATTCTTCCAATTTTTAATCGTATAAATCAAAGTAAAACACCACAACGTGCAAGGGAAAAAACTGCAAACTGTTATAAACTACATTTTGAAAGTGGACTCAATGCAGTTGAAGACTTGACAGAAGAGAGAAGAGAGATAATTTCTGATCGCTCACTGACGGTTGATGATGTTATTTCTGGAGTTTGTTATTTCATCTTTCAAGTTTGGAAGACGTTTGATGGTCCTGATTTGGTTTTGCCATCCCGGATGGCCGTGAGATGTAAGCTGCGAAAACATGTCGGCGGAGGAGAGGAGAAGAAGATGTAGAGAGTGAGATGGGAAGACACAAAACAGGACCAAATGAGAAAGTGGAGCAAGGCCACGAAAATTAGAGGACATTGCAGATACATGATAAGCATTGGAGTCGAAGGACGAGGATGAGGGGTAGAGGATGTTGACGATAAAGATGAAGATGTTGGTGACGATGAGAATAATAATGAAGATAATGACGATGTTGTAAATGGTGATGATGATGATGAAGGTGATGAGGAGGATAATAATGATGATAATGATAGTAGTGATGATCAGGATGATGATGTTGATGATGAAGATGATGGTGGTGTTGGTGAAGCTGATGATAACTAGATGAGGCTGGTGATGATTGTGGTGATGCTGATAATCTAGACGAAGGTGATGATGAGGATGAGAATGTTGATGATGATAATGTTAATGTTAATGACGGTAATGACAGTGATGGTGATGATGATAATGACAATGTTGATGATGGTGATAATGATGTCAATGAAACAATGCTGATAAAGAAGGTAATGATGATTATGAGAACGCACATGCAAAAAAAAAAAAAAAAAAAAAAAAAAAAAAAATCTTACTAGAAAACGAACCTTTGTTGTATGTTCAATTAACATAGAATATAATTTTAAAGAAGATGTTCTTCTTTACAGATTATATTAGCATCGAAGACACAACAAACACTTGAACCTCGATTTCACTTGTCAATTTTGAATTATCATGATTATGGAGAAAGAGTGTTCCAATCTCATAACCGCTCTCACGCTTTCTCTAAAGAAAACCCCCTTTCAGTTTAATTGCTCACACGGGATACTAATCCAAAATATTAATCAAACAGCAAAGAAAAAGTCATTTCGCGTTTCTCATAAAGTCAAACTCATTAGAATTCACTTCACATAATGTCGTCAGATTCTAGGCGCCAAAACCAAGATACCCCTCTCCATGTTAATTATACCACGCATTGACACTAGAAGAGTGCATGACTGTATGCACTTTGTTATGTTGCCTATTTTTTTTTGGGACTTAAAGAAAATGTGCATGAAAATTACGAAGTATAAATAAAATACAGGTGGTGGAAAGTTAAATATATCCGTACATGTGGCTGCTAATAAGGAAAAAATTGTCGAGACGAAAATCTATTGATGGTAAAATATTATAGATTCAAAGAGAGAAAAACAATCGAAGATGATAATCAAAATTAAGGGGACGACATTGATAAGCTTATATTAATGGTTACGATGGTACGGATGATAATACCATCATTTGCAAAAGTTTAAGACCACCCTAAATTTTGGGGGTATTATGTTCAATGAGCATTATTCTTTTAGCCCAAATTCCTTGCTCAAACGGCGAGAAATGGTACTCTTACTGACTGTAATACCAGTAGACTGCAGCTCGGCCTTGATGTCACGACAGGAAATGGAACAATCTCTTCCAACAATCCTCTTCATCATGTTGTCCTCGCAACGCGTTGTTTTTCTTGGACGACCACTCCTCTTCCGGTCGGAAAATGAGCCATCGTTTCGAAATTTGTGAATGGCATTGTGGACGACAGTTTTGCTACACCCAGTCTTCTCACTAATCTTGCGTTCAGAGTAGCCTTCTTGGAAAAAGGTTACTATTTTAACCCTCTGAACCTGACTTAGACTCTGTTTTTTTCCCATCCTGGATAAGAGACAAAGTGCCAGATGAAGACCTTCTGAGGCAAAGACATTCATGGAAATGAGCTTAAACCATTAATCTCATCCCATGAACCATGACAGGAAAACATGTTACATAATATTTCAATGGAACAAAAGAATAATGCTCATTGAACATAATACCCCAAAAATTTAGGGTGGTCTTAAACTTTTGCAAATGATGGTAATTAAAATGGAGATGACTTGAAAAATGTAGTTACACAACCCAATATAAGAGTTGAAAACAATGGCCTTACCGAAGACGAATTATCATCAGGTTGACAATGAGCATGACAGTCATGATGGTGGGTATGATGATGATGACAATGATGCTGAGGACGATGATGACGATGATGGTGAGAATGATGATGATGATGTTGGTGATGATGATGAAGATGATGGTGGTGGTGATGGTGATGATGGTGGTGGTAGTGGTGATGATGATGGTAGTGGTGAGAAAGATGAGGATGATTATAATGATGGTGGCGGTGATGATGACGAGGTTGATGACAATGATGATGATGGTGGTGATGATGATGTTGGTGGTGGTGATGGTGATGATGATGGTGGTGGTGGTGGTGGTGATGATGATGATGACGATGATGGTGATGATGATGATGGTAGTGGTGATAAAGATGAGGATGATTATAATGATGGTGGTGGTGATGATGACGAGGTTGATGATGATAATCATAGTATGATAATGATGTTGATGGTAGTGATGATGATTATTGATGATAATTAAGAAAATACACGTAGTGCTATAGTTGTTGAGGATGTTGATGATAGGCTTTGTGTTTACGATGAATGAAATTAAAACTACTTTGATTGATAAAATTTATTTATGTAAATTTCAGTATTTTGCCATAGTCCTTCTGTTTCAATAAATTGATTTCATTTCATTAGATTTGATTTTCGTACTTTCACGCTCAATCTCCATGCACAGTTATAGCGTTTTCATTTTTTGATAACTTCCCTCTCCTCCGAGCATAATTAAGCTCCCTTTTTGCACTTGTCATTTCTTTTGGTTTATTTACTATCGAGTATTGATTGAATTCTGCAGCGATCCTGTTGTGTTGTATAAGGTGATAGCTTCACCTGGCTAGGAAGCTGATTCATATTTTATTTCTTTCATTTCTTAAAGGGATGTTGTGCATGCTATAAAATATCTGAGCTGAGCGCCCAGTGTATGTAAAAGCAATCTATTACAATGCAATTCAGAAGAATCATTACAGGTCTCACACAATTTGAAAATACAAGTGTAAAAAGACCTTCATATTTTGTTTCCCATCATTAATGGATTTTCTTTGACTTTCACTAATCAAGCTAATACTTTTTCTTTATGTTATTGCATTTCAGGTAGATGGACGTTGTTGAATTTTTGTTGTCATTGTTCTTTTTATATTTTACGGCGCTTTCATTCATTATATGAATATTTACGCCTTAGTTATAGGCGCACAAAAAATTCCCTTTAAAAAAAAAACAATAATATTTATAATAGAGAAAAAAAAAAAGAAACAAAATTCTAAATTTATTATAGCAGATATTTTGGCTTGGCTACACGCACGGTGTCGGGTAGGGATCTTACGGAAAGAAAACAGGTAATGAGTAAACCATGTTTTTATTGAAGAAATGAAAATTGACTTAATTTTTATTTCTTGCTGATTAATTAATCATTAAAATCAGTAAAAACTAAATTATTTGTATTGATTTATTATTCATATTGATTTTTTGTAATTATTTCTCAAGCGGATTTTCTTAGCTATTACTTTTTTCTCTTTCCTTTTTTTTTCCAAAGGCGACACAATATAATATGGAGCAAAGAGACCCGACGAAAGATTATCTAGAATAACCAATGCAACACTATCACCATGATCATCGCTTAACAAAACGGGCAAAGTTTTAACTCCGACTCGCAGCTCGCTTGCGACAAATCGTGACTCGACGAGCCGCGTGGCGACTTTCTTGCCAAAAAAAAGACTCATATTTTTGTTGTAGCTTTCCTTTATCCCCGTGAACTCAGCGGCTAATTTGTGTCGCGTGGCCCCACGTGGCCAATTCTATGTTCTTTTTTTTTTCACCATGGTTAAAGCTCTAATTCGGAACGTATGCCTACCACGCGTTCGGCTTAAACAATAATTACAGATGATGTACAAAATCGATATTTATTCACCTTGGTATTTTGCTTTTCCTTTCATCCCGTCTTTACCCAGCTTCTCATATTTCCATTTCTTTCAAATATTTTTTTTTTCGTCTGCTCTTTTGTATCAATTGAGCATGGAATTTTATTGTGACAAGTACCGTTTTTTTGCAACTCTTTATCATGATAAGTAGTTACAACGGAGCGTATGGTTGTTTCCTTTATACAGTGTGCATACATGCTAACAAGCGAGATGGAGTAAAATAATGCATTCATGTGATGCGCAAATTTTGCAGGCCTGGACTGTGCATATTTCATTATTTTTTTTTTAGCAATATGAAAGTACGTTTGATTGCGTTTCTATAGCATGATAGCAATTTAAATATAACATGGCGAAATATTCAAATTGCGCTAAATGGCGTTCACATTGCATTTTGTGGTCGATTAAATAACTCTGCATGCCAAGTGAAAACTGTATTTTTTAAAAATTGATTAATAATTAGCATATTATCGTCTATTGAAACCAATGGAAAATGGTTTTAACTAACAAAACAGGTTATAACAGCTATTTAGCCTGTAGCATTACCTTGAGACTTTTCGGTCGGTTCAAACATTTCATTCCAAAACAGACTAATTCCAAAAATATTTATATAAGTCTTACAAATTGATCAAATTACTTCAAATTCGATTCGTGGATCAGCATCTACAGCATACGTGTAAAAATCATAATAAGCTTTACATATCCTACAAAAACATGGTTTTAATTAAGAAATGAAGAATCCACACAGTGGGACAGTCATGACATTGGATTTAGTTTCCTTTGGGAATGGAACAGTAATTTGAAGGGGGGAAAAATGAATGCGAAATTTTGATTATAATCCCCTGTGCCAAGTGCACATATTTACCTTGAGAAATGAACTTTTTTCAAAAATGCTTTTAGGTCCTTTTGGAATGGAGCTCTTCAAATATATTATGATTATAATCGAGCTTGTAATTTGTTCTTAACCATGTTAAACTATTTAACCTCTTGAAAAAAAGTGTTAAAATATAAGAAATCGCTACTGGTCTTTTCTTATTGTTTTTTTTGTTTGTTTGTTTGTTTGTTTGATTGTTTGTTTTTGTTTTTGTTTGTTTTGTTTTTTTTTGGGGGGGGGGCAACCCCCAAAAGGTGCGTTCTAGTTTTAAGTTGGTGCTATTCTGGATATATCCCTCCTTCATGCAGGAGTGATCCTTTATATAAATCCCTAAAAGCATGGTTTTTACCGAAATCGAGATGATGTATACATTATTGGCATTTTCATTAAAAATCGCCCCCAATAATATCCACGTGCCCCAGTACTACCATGGATCCATATCATAATGTACATGGACCCAACGACTAATAATTCATATTAGATCGATACATACGACCGGTGCACGTGGCTTGTTCTCACATACATGTTATTGAATCGTGTTACCCCTGCCAATATGAAATAGGTTAACCTGGGAGGGCTAGTGGCGTTGTGCTCACTGGGTGGGGGGGGGGTCCGACCAGATAGTGATAAAGATAGATAGAAAGAGAGAGACAGAGAGAAGACGAGACAGAGAGACAGAGCAGAGAGAGAGAGAGGAAGAGAGAGAAAGAGGGAGAGAGAGGGGTGATTATGGTGGTAAATATAAATACATTCGAATCCCGATGGTACCCTCTACCCCATTTTCTTTGCTCATTTTCATATTATATTTTTCTGGTCAGCTTCCTCATTATTCATAATAATATATATTATACTTTCGGATTAGAAGTTCGGTGCTCTCTGATAGCGACGAATCTCTCTCAGTGCAATAATATATAATATATAATATAATATAATATATATATATATATGTATAATATATATATATTATATATATATATATATATATATATATATATATATAATAATTATCTTCCTATTCGTCCTTAGCGAATTTCTTTGTTTCCTCCTTTTATATCTCCCCAACTAACCTATCCCTACCCTGATAAGAATGTGGCGTTAAGGGAATTTTTCGCGCTATAGAAAGTCGCTAAGGGGGTGCTGACTGAATAAAGCTATTCTTCTCAGTTCCCCTTAAGCCCGTTTTAGTAGAATATACATATATATATCATATAATAATATACTATATACATATACATAACATATACATATACATATACATATACAATTACATATGTAAATATACATATATACATATACATAATATATTTACATATATATATAATAATATACTATACATATATAATAATATATATATATATAAATATATAAACATGTATTATATTTAACGTCACTATTGTTGCTCTCATCTAATATAATATAATATATAAAACATAATTTGTGTGTGTGTGTCGTGTGTGTGGCGTGTGTTATGAGACAGAGAGAGAGAGAGGGTATAGCAGCGTTGGTATTCGAAAATGTGTTCTGTTGTTGTAATAAGAGAAAATAAGAAAGAAGAAAGAGAAGAGAGAGGGGGGGGGGTGAAGAGTGTGCAAATGCGGCATCTCATTTATACCACTTAAATTATCACTAATACTCATTTAATCTGAATCAGTTTTCTTCGTCCGAAGGAAAAAAACGAATGTTTTAGCAAATTTCCGAATACCTCTTTCCTTCGATAGAGTGAACTTCGTAAATCTCATTTCAGCACTTTCATAAAACGAACACTGAAGAGGAAAATGAAGAAAAACGATGAGTACTTGAGCAATATATTGATTGCACCTCATAAGCCACCACCAATAAAGACCGGCGAGTGGATAAATTCGGCTATTTGATACCATCTCGCTGATCCCCTTCCCCGACCCTCCGGGAGAGCGAGCACCAGCGACCGCTCTGTCCATCTGTATGAAATAAAACATGCACAGAAATAACCTGACGTATATGCGTCGGCCTTTAAAAAAGTAAACATGATTGTAAAGTAATAGAGAAGAAGATAAAAGACAACGACGAGTAGAGAGAATAGATAGAAGGCAAAGAGAGAGAAGAGAGAGGGGGGGGCCTGAAGGGCAGTGAATAAAGAGAGAGAGAGAGGACAGAGAATAGTGAGGGAAAAAAGCTAGAGAGAGGAGAGAGAGAGAGAGAGAGAGAGAGAGAGAGAAGGGGGAAGATCACACAATTTAAAAAGGAAAGGGAGACAGAAATATGAAAGATAAGTGGGAAAGAGACAACGGTAATTATAGGGATTGTGACAAACAAATAGAGAAAAAAAATCGTTTTGTTTTGGGTACATATAGGATAAATTTGATTTGATATCCGCCATCCAATTGACTTTTTTTTCAGGTCCGTTTAATTGATATGATGTGCATTCGGTTAATTTGTTTTTGTAAATGATTATATTATTGATAACAATCACAATAGGGAGTATAACGAAGAAATAGAAAGAAAATCGTTGTGTTTTTGGTTATAGGATAAATATGATTTTGATAATTGTATGCCATCCAATTGAAATGCTTCGCGTCAGTGTAGTTCATACAATGTCATAATTTCAGCATCTAGTTCAATATAATTTGTGAAATTTTTCTAAATTGCATAATGATTATATCATTGGTAACAATCATTCAAGATTCAAGATTCAAGATTACTTTATTGATTTTCTTTCATGTTTTCAAAAGTTAACAAAATAAATAATCAAATTAACAACATC
>CALNVZ010003433.1:30317639-30359244 GCA_940671915.1 Paracentrotus lividus
GTTTGTGTTTTAATAAAATGATGCTTCTTATCTCACGCATGTCTCTGGGTAGAAATTCCAAAATTTAGGGGCAGTAAATATAAAAGTGTTTTGTGTGAGCACTGTACGCGTTCTTGGTAATGGTAATCATGACAATAGATGAGTTTTTATAGATATGCAAAACAGCAATATGGTTCTGATAATGTTACGTATTTTAGTGTAATCATATCTAATTTTAGACTTTCATTCGCAAATTCCATAGAATAACGAGTTATTATAGCCTTCGGATCTAACGTTAGGATGCAATTTTTTAAAATTTCTTGTCTGTTAGCAGTTCTCATAAGTTGTATCCCTCAATACAGTCTCTAGGACACTTAGCATGCTTGGTGGGATAAATGATTATGGTATTATCTTGAATCTTTACCAATCCAACCGCAAAGTATTTGATGGAATTCAGCTCAGACGGTTCATTAATATTATACAAATAACGCAGCAAATCAAGCGATTTATATTTTCTTATTAAGAAATTCATGAGACGTTCAATATCCCTACAAATACAACTAACAAAACATGAAATAGTGCCTCTTTTTACACTTAGCTGCATAATTCGTACACTCTTTAAAATTGAGTAAAACTTCGGAGATTTGTTCTCGCTTAAACGTTGTTAACAAAGGGCATTAACTCCGACGATGAAAAGAGTGAGATAAAAAAAGAATAGATTAAAATATTCAAAAAAAAGAGGAGAGAGCGAGAGGGTGAAAGACTGATAGGAAAAGGAACATTAGCTCATTTTTGCCCCCTGCTATTGCGGGTAATACATCTTACTGTCTGCATAGCGCTTGGATATTGCGCGGAAACAGTGAATAGGAAAGGGAGAAAAAAAAGAGAGTGGAATATTTTAGCAGGGACTCGGGAAAGAGGCCATTTTTACGATCGATAATATGGATTTTCTAATTCCGCACACTCAACTTGAAAGGGGAAAGGAAGAGGGATAGGGAGAGGAGAGGAAGGAGCTTAAAAGAAAGAATAGAAAGAGAGCTTTCCTCAGGGATATCTTTTACTTCTTCTCGTTTCTCACCTTCTCTTTCTCTCACTTCTCTCTGAGTTTTTGTTTTTGCTCCTGCGCTGCTCTGCGGCAAGCAGTCGGCGGCGATCGTCGGTTTGTTGGCAGAGCGCGCGCTTTAGAGATTGAGGGAGTTGTGTGGCGGTATGTGTTAATGCATTCAGCGGCACGACTGCTCCATTGATCGCCGGAGCTTCCCGTGCATTCCTCTGCTCCGGTCCCGCTTCTTATAGAGCAAAAAACGGCCTTCTGGGTGACTAAGTAGTCTGTCTTCCCCCTCTCGACAAACTCTCCATCCGACCCCACCCCCTCCTCCGTGCAGAGTAACCCCACCCTCACTTTCTAGCCATTTAGTACCTTTCATTTTGATATTTCCTAAAAAGTCGTACACTTTTTGTATCCCCACCAAATATACTTTTTTTCAGCAACTAATTCCTCTTACCATTTTTTTTTTTTTTTAAACTTTCAGACTTTCCTTTCCCTTATCCTATTGAACCAAAAAACGACAATCTACATTTGTTCCCCTTCGGCATTCATTTGCATATAGCCCCTTTTTTAAAACTTATTTTTCATTTTTAAAGAATAAACGGATTTATTATCATTTAATCCAGATTAACCATATTCTGACTGCACGAATCCAAGAATGTTACTGTAACCCACATTCTATATTGTAGAGAGTGGGTTACATTCTGGAGCGCCCCACAAAAAGTAGAACCCGGAAGGTCAGTCATCTTTTAGGTGAAAAAAAAAAAACACCCAAAGAAACAAACAAATAAAAAGCACATTGTTATTTTAAATTCAAGGTTTTCTCTTTCTTTCTTCTCAAAACCAATACGAAAAAGCCACGCATAGATGAGCAAAAAGAGATAAGCAAAAAATTAACTGTCAACATTTTAATAAGCTTGCAAGATGTAACAGCCGTGTCTGAGAAATGGAGGCTTCATTAACATTTCTTTTATGTTCTTTGTTAACTTTTATTTCAACAAATACCTTAGTGATCGTGAACCGCTACTTGCAAACATCCAGTGTGGTTCTCTAACTTTGATCTGATCTCCGCAATTAAATTTTTACATTAAAGAGAGAGAGAGAGAGAGAGAGAGAGAGAGAGAGAGAGAGAGAGAGAGAGAGAGAGAGAGTAAAATGTTGAAGTTCAGCAACCCCACTCAACGCGCGCTCCTAAAACTTTTCCCCGCCATGATTGGCATTCGTATGTAAATTGCATGTAAATGACAGTATCAGGGCGTACAGGTGCAGCTCTCACCGTGCGTCGCACTGGGAATAACCTAGCTTTATTTCATCTCTCTTTATTTTTTTTCGCGCGGAAAGTGAATTATTAAAACCGTCTGAAAAGTGTCGTCTACGGTAGATGTAGACATCGCGATATTGGATGATGATCTTTTAAGCTTCCACCTTTTTCGAGGCTATTTTCCTCAAGACGGCGAATTATGGGCAGTAATGGTCCTAACTCGTGCACCAAGATTGCTCCCTCTGTCGGCTAGATTTGAATGAAAACGACTTAATTTGCCTTGTTCATAAAGGAGTGAAGAAACTTTCACACGAAATTGAGTATTAAAACACTTGAATTTGAAAAAATTAAAATTTAAATTGAATTGACTTGAACATTTCCATCCTATACTCATCCATAATGTAAATTATTATTTACCACAATATAACTGACCGTATTTTCAATAACCTTTTTTTTTGCAAAAACAGACGTTTATAGGCTAGGCCTGCTCATTCATTACTTGTTTTTATCAAATTGGCTTTTTCATAGCGACTTTGTTACCTTGTGTTAGTAAATGATAAAATCAAACTTGCTTATGTTTATATAGATTCTAGGGTATAAAGTGAAATACTTTGTATGATTCCATTATTTTGTTGTAATGCAATTACAAATTGTGACCTCCAAAAAACCATAACAATATCTTTTGTCGTTATACATTGACTACTTTTAATGCCCATCATAGGCAATATTGCTTACTATTCCATATAATGTATATAATATGTATATATTTTTTATAGCGACTTTCACTGAAAGATGACATTTATTTTTTTCATTAAGCTCTACATGATGCAATACCTCTACTTGGCGTGTGCGTCGCTTTATTTCATTTGCTGCAATTAACAGTAATAATATATTATTGTTGTTGCGACCGACGGAAAAAAAAAATGGTAACAATAACCTTACTTATCAGAGAGCGGCTCGACGGCTCGTCGATGCCTAAACTTGAAATTTAAACGCTTATTACGTCGAGTTTATGTTATTTGCCAGGAACAAATTGCCGCTGTCACCTCTCAAAAAACGATGACAATAATATTGCTTTTGCTCTTTGGCAAAATATATGAAACATATCATCATTGGCCATTTAGAGATGGAAGACAGGTAGAAATGAGGGCGCTTGTTTCTTTGGCGTTTCCGGTATAATTTCCTTTCGTCGGGATTGAAGATTATTGGGATGGAGGGTGTATAGTCTTGAAATGAAGACATGATTACGTGAATTTTCTGCCTTTAACGTAAAACATCAGTAATGTTACACACTTAAAATCTTGTAAGATATGAAATGCATTCTGGCTCTTTACGGTTTTCCATTCCCTCTCTCGCCCCCTTTCTCTCTCTCGCTCTCCCTCTCCGACCTTTTATTTATTTATTTTTGAAATTTCTTTCCAGATGCAGATCCAGGCGGGGCGCGGGGTCGTGCCCCTATAAATTAAAAACCGCTCAATGACACAATGTTAAAGTAAAAACAAAATTCTGAAGGGCCTCCATTTGCCCCTCACCCCTTTACCTAGCCCTATGTTCAAATCCTTAATCCGCCACTGCTCTCTCTCTCTCTCTCTCTGTCTATCTCTGTCCCCTCTCTCTCGATTACTCCCAAAAAGAGTAAGTTTCCATTATTTTGCCTGGGGAATTATAAGACTATGACTATAAAAATCATAATGATAGATACAAATAAATTGCACCAAAATCACTGCTAAGAATGTTGTGTGAAAATATTTTTGACATGTACTTTGTTTGTTAGAATTAAAACAAGAGGGGGGGGTTCATTATTTTTTTACTCACTGTCAAAACAAACAAACAAACAAACAAAACAAAACAAAACGACAACAAATCAAATACAAAAAATTATGCGTTTTTAACCCAATGTAGGGTATACTTCTAATTAAATAAATGAATAAATACATTAATAAAACTTTGTTTTTAGAGAGCAGTATTTGGAAGGTAATGTTCATTCGAGTGTCTTGAAATGACAGACTACATACAACCCTGCGTAAACTATCGGTAGTTATTATCAGTTAATTCAAGCGCACAAACCCTCATAATGCGAGCAACTTCGAACTGCCCTCAAAACAATAATATCTTGCTATTCAATTCCAACAAACAATAAGCCCCTGCTTCCAAGACCAAATATTATAAGCATTCCATATTTCGCTTCGATTTGCACGACAATGCACTCGCTCGCGCATGCTCTAATATGCATACAAGGCTAACACGTGGGACCATTGTTACTTACTCTCACACTATTCAACCCGTTTAATTCGCCCATTTTTGTCTCCCTTCCGACGAAATAGATATCGTTTACGTCCTCTCGACCTCCAATTTTTTTTTTTCTAGCTTTAGAATTTTATTTATTTTCTCATTTTCCTTTCATGTTGGCGGGGAAATGATTTGAGATTGAGAGGTTAAATGGGGGAAAAACTTTAATGAGTTTTTATCTTTCCTCTGCATGTTAAGATAAAAAATATAAAACGTTAAAAAAATATATGATAAAGAGTTAAGGGGGGGGGTTGATGTATGGGTGTTTCGGTTTGTATTGAGGGTTCGCTTATAAAAGTGGAAAAAAAAACAAACCAATAAAGCTTTCTCGCTTATTGATAATTTTAGGAGGAAAGGAAAATAAGGGAACAAATTGTCGTGTAAAAAAAAGGGTCTACATTATTATAAAAATCCTCAAAATTCACAGTGCGCAGATGATGTCTTATTGCTCTGGTTTTTCCACAGTGTCAGAGTGTTCACATATTCGCAATGTGAATTCACTAACAGGAAGGATAAATATGCGAATCACAATGTTAAAACATTTAAACTGGATAGTGTGGAGATGATTTCACACTGTGTTTCACCACATGAACTCACAGTGTGCACACTTTGCGACACACTGTGCTTTTCGCTATGTAGTGTGCATTGACAATATGAACCGATAGCACTACGCACAATGATCACGTACAGGAGAGGAAACACGATTCTTCGGACTAACGAACCTTATCTGTTCTGAACATCGAGCAGCTTACCTGGCACAGAAATTTTACTGCATTCCATAACCAACATCATTAAACGTACAACCATTCATTCAGTAAACGGTCCTGAAAAGAGATTGACTTTACAATATCGATATCAGGTATCATCCGACACCCTGTGCATAAAACAATCAATTTATGAACAGGTGTTTCTATGCTGGTCCCACTTAATCCAGCTATCGATGATCAATCTAAATCGAAAACGATATGAAGGGTTCATTTCGATCCATATCGAACTAAAATTCGACCCCGATCCCTGGCCGTGATTTTTCCAAGTAATTCTCATTGGGCTCGTATCTCTCTTTATGTGGAGCGTGTATGGAGATTCCAGAGAAGGAGTCATGTACAAGTTGACTACATTTGTAAAGGTTTATTTAAAAAAAAAGAAAAAAAAAAAGGGAGATATGAAATAGGCATCCATTGTATATTGATTAACATCATTAAGGTGATTTTAAGAAGTTCTTAAACCACGTGGTCTTTAAAGCCTCCATCACAATAAATATAAGAATAGTGACACTAGAAAGAAGAAGAAGAAAAAGAAGGAGAAGAAGAAGAAGAAAAAGAAGAAAGAGAAGACAAAATAAAAACAAAACAAAACAAAAGAAACAATAACAACAACCCAAAACCTCAGAATCCATGGACCATGTAAAAACAACAACATAAAACTACGACCCCAAACAACACCCCCACCCCAAAAAAAATGAATAAAAAAATACATAAATAAATAAAATAAGGCAAAATGAACCCCCCCAAAAAAAAAAAATAAATAAATAAAAAAAAAAATAATAATAAAAATAAATAATAATAATAATAAAAAAAAAATAATGATAAAAAAATAAATAGATATAATAACCCCAAAACAGTTTATAAACAAGATTAAACAGGATAAAGGATCCCAAACGCAATAGTGCCTAACAACAGACTATATCGTAGTGCTTCAAAGATAAATGATTGTAATTTGATAATTCCGGCAACGTATAAGTGACTAAAAAGAGCATTAAATTGTCGTTTAGCGTTTGTTTTCGTTCATAATCTTCGAACGACAAAGGCTCTAGTCTACATTTATTTTCAATAATCATGTTACATACAATACATAATTATACTCAGAAATAACCTGATGGACTGGAGCTTAATAATTATACCAAATCAAATAGGAACATGAGGTAGGAGGCATTTGGTACACACTGTAGAAATGTCAACACGAGAAGAGAAGTTAAAAATGATATTTCAAAATATTGATTTATGATATATTATAATACTTATCATGATGTAATCATTATAACATATACTTATCAAAACAGACAGAGAAAACAAATCATAGAAGATAAAGAAAGCAATAACGGACAGATGGACGAAAGAATCTAATAAATAATGAAAGAGGTGCCCGGGCCGGGGTCGTAAGGAGGTTAACGGTTAAGGAATTGAAATATTAGAAATAAATTACGGCTGTCAAGTACTCCATGATTATTGGTTTGCTTGTCTCTAATCTCTCTAATACCCTTGTTAACTCCTCTCCATATTTTCAGTTAAGTAACGGAATGTTTAATGCCTTATGCTTCTTTCCAGCCTGTTTTCAATCGGCTTAGCGAGAACTAATCGCCATAACTTTTATTTTTCTGCTTTACAGTTAGAGTACCGGCCCGTCAACAACTTTCAAATGATCTCTTATCCAACAAAAATTGCTTTCTGGTTATTGGGAGGATAACAAGCGGATTTGCCTTTAATCCTGTCATCAAATATTCATGTAGTCCCTGTGCCGCTATGTGGATTGAATTCCTTTTGTTTCGCTTTGTTCTTGGGTAGGCATGTGGCGGTATTTTTACGGTCCGCACAGTACTGCTATCGATCGCCTGTCTTCACGCAGCTATTTCCAATCGATAGGTTTTGTCAGCGATCGATAGCCACCACATGTCTCACAAGACCACATGTCACACACACAGAGGCAGAGAGAACAAAACAGAAAATAGGATGGAAAGAGAGAGTGAAAGAGAGGGAGAGACAGACAGACACACAGAGAGAGAGAGAGAGAGAGAGAGAGGAGAGAGAGAGAGAGAGCGCGAAAGAGGGGGGGGGGGCGGGGGGGCAGAAATATATATAATTGCTTAAGGGCGAAAAAGGTCATCATCACCCAATGACCCCTTCTTAACTCAAAATTGTTCCATTATATTGCATGGACTAAAATGAGAATTAGAACATTAATAGAGGTGATATATAAAGACCCATCTACAGATCTTAAAAAAAAAAAAAAAAAAAAAAAAAAAAAAAAAAAAAAAAAAAAAAAAAAAAAAAAAAGGGGGGGGGGCTAGATATTATGGGTGAGAAAAGGTCAACCAATACCTACATCCTCTCTAATTAAAATTGTTCCATTAGCAAGGGGTACAAAAACAAAGCAAACAAAATAAAATAGAAATGATAAAGAGGTGATAGAGCTATATCTACACAGAGAGAGAAACAGGGAAATGGATGTATGAAGACGTGAAAAAGTTCGAAATTTTAATTAATCTTTCAATTAACAACTATAAGTATATTTCCTACCGAAGTTAGATATTCATTTTCACTGCTTCTTACATGTATGTAAAACAAAGAAAATGAATAAGGAAAGAGAACGACGAATCAGAAGACATAACATAACAGAGGAAAGAGAAGAAGGGAACAGAAACAAAAACAGTCGAAGAGAGAGAGAGAGAGAGAGAGAGAGAGAGAGGGGGGGGGGGGGAATTGGAAGAGGTTGAATGTGGGTGAATGAGATCTAGAGAAAATAGAAAGAGATAAATTATTGCAAGATAATTTGAACAGGTTAGAAATGAAAAGGACTTACGATGATTTGTTTATGTCTTTTGGAATAAATTGCTTTAAATTCATCATTACGAGTATAACACTTTTGACTTACACATACAATAGCCTTAAAATATGAAAGATTTATTCTTGATTCAAAGATAATTGTTTAAAATAAATGAAACTTGGAGGCTCGAGGTGTTTTTTTCTTAATGGTACATATATCGTTGTACAACATCGACTTAATACAAACATTAATCACCCTAGTGCTCCAAACCAAATAAAAAATAAAAAATAAAAAAATAAAAAAATCATGAGTCTATTTTATAATTCATATAATACAGTTCAGTCTTATACCAAAGGTGAATCCTGATTTATGGATTGTTAGAGTACGAATTTTATATTGGAATATTACATTATGAAAAAGATAATTTATTCGCCTGCGCCGTAAAGACAACCATAATGGATTAACACGATTTATGTAGATGGCGGTATTTTTTTTCGCAGGATTGGACAAACACTTTGATCCTCTGCTGGGCACGGACCACTTTTTAGATTAGTAATATTGGAAAGCTTGGGATGATGTAGAATTAATGTGAACTCAATCCATCCAAAAACAACAAACGCACAAAATAAATCATATAATCCCATTTTTGATAAATTATTACAATATACATAATTTATTGTGTTTTCGTTGTTTCGCTTGTTTGTTTGTTTTTTCTATTAATAAAGAGCAGTCTTTACTACTTCAGATATGATTTGATTGCTGGATTGGGTCCCAGTTAAATTTGTATAGAGACCTCATTTCAATGTTATACTTTCAAGGGATAAAAAAATTCATTGGCATAATATGGTAGCATAAGAATGAAGAGTCTCATTATTTGGCTCTCTCGTCTTAACACATAACCATATAGGAATATAATAATTATAGTCTGCTTCCTATTTTTATACGAAAAAAAAAGCACAACTAAAATATTCGTTAGATGGCGCTGTTTAAATCAACACGTTTCCCAATATCAATCGTGAATCGGTCGTAAGATCTATATCACACTGAGGCGCGTCATTTGCTCTAGGCTTTATTTCATCTGTTAAGGTTTGGGTTGCGATGGCTGGTGTATAGTTTGGTTATCATACAACCGTCTCTTGTTCTAGAGTCAGATTAAACAAAAACACAAATGTATTGACAAAATACGAGCTATCACAATTAGGAATCAAGATAAACAGTTATTGCAGTTTTACAACGAAAATTATTGAACCATGTATCACTATTTCTATTAAATTTTATGCAATAGGGCCTTGATCTAAATAAAGTATAGGCCTAGTTGGATTTTTTTTTTCAGGAATCAAGAATACGCTGCCATAAAACCATTTTCAGAATCGGAAGTGAAAACTCGCACAAAATGTACTTGACCTCATTTGACATTTACTTCCTCATCCATTTCTCATCACGTTATATTATGAGGAAATGGGATCAGCATTCTTGCAAAACGCTTGTATCGCATTTCATGACAGCTTAAAATGATTTCACATATTGCAATATATATTTTGTATATAACACCATTATCAGATTATGCTTATTATTTACGTGTGTAACAGTTAACCAACTTATCATTATCCAAAAAATAAAGGTTAGAAACAGCAAACTAAATTATTATATATTTATACCACTTTGAATCAGTCAGGAATTAAAGAGTGTTATTTGACAAGGTTGAACAAAAAAAAAAAAAAAAAAAAAAAAAAAAAAAAAAAAAAAAAAAAAAAACCCTGAAAAACATTTATAATACATTTCAATAGATTATGCCTTGAACTACCAATGTCTGTGCATTTACTGGCTGTAGCCTAAATGGATACGTGTAGTCTCAAAATTAGACCTTGCTTTAGTATGCTCAGTCTGGTTGGCATGGGTCCTGCCTGTAAACTATATATTGCATAGTGTTGTCCCTTCCCCATGCATTTCGCTGTGCTATCATTATGCTGGTAACTAGGCTACGCTGTTGTGAAAGTAAAGTCTATGCTAGTAGACAAGCCTGTTTCCTGAATCATACATGCGTATATAGTGCAGTAATCGTAGAAATAGGACTGTATTTGGTAGCAACTGGGAGGTGTTTCCTGGTGTTATTGTGATCAACTCTAGATACAATCGTTCTCTTTTCCGGGTTTTAAACGACCACAACAAACTCGTTGCATATAACGGTATTTAATGGAACAAATACATACAAACTTCAAACTGTTTTATTTTGTTTTTCTAAAACTGGATGTTATTGAAAAGACAACAATCCTGAAAAAAAAAAACCCAAAACAAAAGAAAACAGTCCTTTCTAATTTCATGATTTTGATATTTTCTGGTTTAGCAGATAATCTGGTTCCCCCCTCTTTTTTCATCTTTTCTTTCTTTTTTCTTTTTCTCCTTGTTTTTAAAATAATTTTATTGTTGTCAGATACCGCACCTTTGATGACAGGATCGGGGGGGGGGGGGGGCCGGACTCCCTTCCAAAATGATGAAATTGGCGGGCTCGGACCATTCATTACCTCCTTGGGGCTTCTGGACCTCCCTCCTCAGTAAACTAACCACTCAGTCATTAAGTGGCAACAAACGACGAAATTGGCGGCCCCGGATCCTTCATGTACTCCTTGATCCTCGCATATTGTTGACCATCCCCCTGGATACGCCGCCACAGTGTACTTTTTCCTTCCTCATTGGCTTCTTCTTGCATGACAGGAAACTCAGACACCATTATGATATGGTGTACACGGTATAAACAAGATTTATATCACTGTATCACCAGGATTTAAGACTTCGTGTCACACGTGCTACCAATGGAAACAATGAATCAATCTTTTTAACTGCATGCATGTCAATTAACCTCAGTAATTGGTGTAAGAATAAGCAATGAAGTTCCACCGGTTAACTATCGACAAGGCTTTGCCCGATTTTAGAGGTTCAGAACTCCCGGTGAGCAGACACATTGGACCAGTTATAGGTGAGCAGAATATAAGTCATTAAATTGTAATATTTCTTTATATATGATTATGCAAATCCATAATTATTTTTTTTTTTGCATTGTACTTAATGAAGGACAAATATAAATTTCACAGAGGCTTGTCTATAAAAATATGTTTGATGATCGACAGCATACTATGTGGAGGAAATAATATTCTTCTAAAAAAAAAAAGAATTTACATTAGAGGGCATGCACCAGAACCTCGCAAGTGACGTCACACAATCAAGATATCCGTAACTTCATTATTATTTGATGGGTTATCATCAAACCTTCATTCATATTTGCTTGTATTTTTCTTCATGTCAACATTTTTATCTATTTATTTCTTTTACTTTTGGGGGATAGGGGGTGCTCACGAAGTTTACCTACATCTAGTGCTATTTTAAAAAGGGTAGATTTTTTTTCTGGTATTATTGTTATTATTTTTTCTAAAATTCCTATTTGGCCAGACCTGACCTATTCAAAATGGTATTCATTCATGTCAATAGAACCGCAGAAATGACAACGAGGACAATTTTGCTAGAAGTTTATCACTGGCCTTGTGTCATGAATTGGGTGCAAAATGCGTTACATGTCCAAATATTTGTAGAAATGTACATTGTCGCAAACAAACATCTCTAGTTTGTTAATGGTAAGTCAAACATGTATAAAAGTATATATTTATTGAAAGCCGAGATGGTAAGGAAGATGATTAACATATTATTTTGCCTGTACAGGGTGTGTCATTAAAGCTATACAATGTGTTACAAGAAAAAATGGTTTAAACAGTTTAACAATTTCAATGGCAAGTTATTTCTTATTGTTCGCATTAAAGGGGAAGTTCACCTTGGAATTTTATTGGTCTTAAAAAATGAAGAAAAATAATAAAAAATTATTAGTAAAAGTTTGAAGAAAATTGACCAAAAAATAGCGAAGTTATGAATATTTAAAGTTTTGATTCTGTGACGTCACATGCGAGCAGATCTCCTATGTGTTATGTATTGTAAATTCCATAAAATGTCATTTTTTTTCAGAAGAAATTAATCATGTCACCGGTGCGGTCGATATACCATCAAGCATATGTTCATATACATGACTATATCAAATTGACCCATTCCTTTATGAAGAACCATGACAAAAAGACAAATTTATGAAATTTACATACACAACCAATGGGAAAGCTGCTCGCAGAATCAAAACTTTAAATATTCATAACTTCGCTATTTTTTGGTCGATTTTCTTCAAACTTTCACTAATATTTTTCTATTATTTTTCTTCATTTTTTAAGACCAACAAAATTCCAGGGTGAACTTCCCCTTTAAATGAATTAAATCAACTTAGACTGTGTTTATAAGACCCTATGCTTCAAAAAAACATAAACTTGTAATACAAAATTATTCTTTCCAACTGCACTACATAGTGTATATAAAAAATAGAAAAATATTTTAAAAATGGCAGAAATCCTGTCTTTTACAATTGAATTACAACTTAAACAAAGTTTATTGCAAGAAATATGTTTCCACTCAATTGTGTATTTACGTACATGCAAAGAAAATGGGTGAAAAAGCACAATTATTGTTGTAAAACGGCATATTGCAATTTGTTTATGTCTGTAATGCATTGTCTATGAGCTGTGCATGCATGAAGTTTGTTTTAATTGATAAATTACTTAAATAAGTGACTTTTGAAAAATCTACTTCACATTTATTTAAAACCAGATAAATTCCAAAAAGATTGATATATCACTCAACCTATAAGACCGATTGGATACAAATATATAATGCAACAAAGAATAAGAAAGTACCAAAAATGGGAATTCCCTATGCTTTAACACATGCCTCCACCGTAGGATCCTCCACCGTAGGATCCTCCCCTCCCTACCTTACCCTACTCAAATTATCTTTGTATTAAAACTATAAGTAAGAAAAAGCTGAAACTTCACAGGCATATAGCCTGATAATTATCTACAATTTGAAACATTGTGCAGCTCATAAATGTACTTACTTTTCATGCTATGCGAAAAAATGTGAAAAATTTTCCTCCAAAATGGAACGCCTCCACCCTTTTACTATACCCCAATATGTGACACATGACCCACTACAATATTTGTCTGAACCAAGTCCATGGATTATTTTAGCAATCTATCTGACAATAAACTGAAACTTTAAAGAAATATATTTTACAAAAACTATACCCCATTTGAGAAAGTATTCGTGCGATACACGTTTAACAGGAATTCGTTACCAGAGCATATAATGATTTACAGATCTATGTATATAATTCTAAACACTATAATGCATTTACTTTCGTTCGGAGATATACATCTATGAGGTTGAATTGAGGATTTGGCATATTGAATGATTAACAATGCAGTTTCATTGTTATTTTTATCATTAGTTATATCATTATTATTATTATTATTATTATTATTATTATTATGGTTTCTTTAATTTCAAATTTTATTATTATTATTTTTATCATTATTTTTTATTATTTTTTCTTTGTTCTTTTTTAAATTCAATTTTATTTCGTTTTTAATTTCCCCACGGTCCTGAAATTGATCATTTTTTGCTGGTTTTTAGAAAAGATGAGAGACCTTTTAACACTTTGCATGCCACATGCATTTAAATCGAAAACAAAAATTCTCTTTACATTTCAGATATAATCACGAACAAGTTTTGCACGGTGTGAATACTGGAAATTAATCTTAAGTTGAGAAATATCACAAGCAGTATATTAAATTTCGGAACCTATAGCAAAAAGAAGGTTGACCTACAATGTGTAGAAATACGTCTACATCAAGAGCAGATATAAAACTAAATTATGATAGAAATATCACTAGTCTGGTTAATCACTGACTAACAAAATAAAGAAAGTAAACCCAACCTATGAATTTGACTGAAACTTGAACCCAAAGGTGAAGTTCTATACCGGAAAACAGGACCACTGGTAACGGAAATGAAAGTAAAGATATGACTTATGTTTTTATTCGATTTCGAAATTTTCAGGTGTGTTGCAACATATTTTTGATCAGATTTCAACATTCATGTTCGCAGATCCCAACTATTAAAGGTCCAGACTTTTGACGACAGTTCGCACTGATGCGATGGTCCCAGGAGGAAACAACTTGATTACAACATATCAATTCGAAATTCTTGTGCAAACATTCTAAGTTGTGCAACTAAATTGCATCTAGAAGAGAGATATTTCAGTAGATGGGAAACTTTATCGTCTTTGGTTACGTTACTTTACGGAATTCTTTGACAATGCCTGCGTGGCTGCAACGTCTGCGTGACAGAGTCCGACCTCGTCCAGGAAGCTCAACGTCGACTACCGACA
The DNA here is from genome assembly GCA_940671915.1 of Paracentrotus lividus. NCBI lineage: Eukaryota > Metazoa > Echinodermata > Echinoidea > Camarodonta > Echinidae > Paracentrotus > Paracentrotus lividus. The sequence goes on from CALNVZ010003433.1 coordinate 30,332,070, forward strand.
TCATGGAAGGGATCCCAGAGGAACTCCAAGTGCACTTGAACGAGATCATCAACGCCGTTAACCACATTACGGGTTCTACAAACATCCTTTCGGAGACGTCTTTGAACGGTGTTGCTTTGGTGAAGCAGATTTCGGGAAACTCTGCGTTAGACCAAGAGAGAATTGGAGACCTGATGGCTGAGCGCACTAAATTCGCTTCCATGTTTGCAACGTGTTGGCAAAAGAAGGAGTTGCTCGAGCACTTCGTGGATGCTGCAAAGACGGATCACCTGAGCAGAGAAGCTGAGCGGTCCTACGACTTCTACAGAGCTTTGGCGGGGATATGTTGGAACTACACCGATGAATCAGATGCGTTCTGCCTGAGTATGGAAGCAGAAGGTGGACTCACAATCATCGTTGACTGGATGATTGCACTCCAAGACAAACAGTTGAACAAATGGACAACGGAAATATTCTTCAACTTTCTTAACATCCTACACAACACTTGTAGGCGAGTGGAGGACATTCGCAGGAGCCATCGACAAGTTGTTCCCGCCCTGGAGAAGCTGGCTACAACTGATGACGTAATTGTGAAAGCATGTGCCTTTATGACCCTCTCCTATATGGTAGACAAAGAAGAAGCCGACAAGCTATCCACCAACGCTGCATGTGTGGATAAGCTTCTATCGCTGCTTAAGGAATCACTGGAGAATGTCGAGCACAAAATCAGAATCACGAGGAACTCCGGGACAGATGTCTTCGGAAGGACCTTGACACTGGCTTCAATCGAACTCGTCCAGGGCATCGAACAGCTTGCCATCAACGATGGAAACAAGAGACTGATCACTGAGAAAGACGGGATCACCATCATGGCTCGGATGTTGGAGATTGATTGTTCACTCCAGGAAAAGAGGCACGCTGCAGAAGGACTCTGGCAACTGGCTTTCCTACAGGAAAACAAGGAACGGCTGAGGGAGGAACACGACTTGATCAAAGGTAAGTCTTTATTCCTGGGGATCAAATAAAAAAGAGGTTGAAAGAGACAATACTATTTAATCGAATGCTCAGTTAGGTGTCTGTGTTGACTGGGTATGATGGAATCAAGTCGAGTTGCTGGTACAACAGTTTTTCTTTTATAAAAAATTTCGATTTTCAGTGCTTCGAACGCAAACTTAATACTCTTCTGATTGTCAATAAAAACCTTGAATATTGTTATTAGTTTATACCATAAACATGTATAGCTTATAGGCTTTCCATTGATGTTTAATTTGTATATTTGATTTTCGGCCCAAGGTACACATTGAATACAGCACCAATTTTATGACGGGAATTTCAATGAATTTTCCATTTTCATTTCCCCTTTAGAACTTATAAACCTTTCATGTGGTCCCGACCCCGCACTCAATAGAGCATGCAAAGGAGCACTCTTCGAGATCTACAGCTCAAAGCTTCCCGAGGAGCTCACGACTACAACGGCAAGTACAGCTAGTCAGGCGCCCTCTACGGAAGAAAAGCCATCCCAGCACATCATGATCAGCTACAGATGGGAGCAGCCGTCCAAGTCTGTCATGAGCGAGATCAAGAACCAGCTCAAGAGCAAGGGATACAACGTGTGGATGGACGAAGATTTTATGAGTAAGAATGATAAAAGCAACGTTTCTACCCTATTTAGAAAATAAAACGTTGATCAATGAAAATCACTAAAGACCTTTAGAAGGAGCTGAAATATATCACATTTAAGCTTAATGATAATAACATCGGTTAATTAATGATAAAGAATATCAATATCAATTTATCATACCCTAATGATAATAACAAACAGTAACAAACAAAAGCAACAACACATGTTCATCATGTGCCATCACAACATTAGTTGCACTGAGCATATCTTTTGGAATACCCATCCGCTACATTTAACTTTTAATATAATAGTTGTGTTTGTAAATTTGTACATAAGAATAATGTAGTGATTGATGAATAGAATCGGACATATAGATGTTTATTAATTTTTTTGTTTGTTTTTATGAATGAACAATATTTCATCAAAATCCTCCATCTTGTAATGAAATAGGTGGTGATATCATTGAGAAGATGGCAACGGCCGTGGAGAACTCCTACCTCATTCTGGCTTGTATCACAGAGGGGTATCAAGAGAGCAAGAACTGTCGAACAGGTTTGTGGAACTCTGCAGCCAATCATTTTCGCTAGCTTGTATCGTAGCTTTTTTTTTTTTTTTTTTTGGAGAGAGAACTATGAAAAGAGTAATGACTGATAAGTTTGGTAGAATCTCGTCTCTGGCCATATCGATGTAAAAATGATTACAATAACCGATTACAAGTGTTTAGCCTATAACGTAGATGATCAGGAGAGCTTGAGCAGTGGGCATTCGAAAAACAGTGAGAAATTGTCACTGTTATTATGCAAAATGTGCAAGTCGTTCAGGTCAAAGTCCTTCATTCTGAGCAGTTTGAGCAATCATTTTAAATAGACAATTTTTCTAAGAGAGCTTTACTTTTCGGTATTAATAATTTACCTATACCTGTCCAATCAACTACACAGAGGCAACATATGCCTATGACTGCAACAAGAGGATAGTCCCTGTGAAGGTCAATGAACTCTTCAAGCCACGTGGATGGCTAGGAGGAATCACTGCAGGGAAGATTTATTACCCCGTACCCGATGTGGAGCAGATACCGAACCAACTACCTAGAATCATTGATTTGGAGATTCAGGACGAACTGCAGAAACATCCAGATGTTCAAGCAGGTATTAAGAGATAAAATCCTTATCTATAACCACTATGGCCATGCTAACAGCTTTATATTATTCATGATGAGAGCAGGGCGCGTTAAAATTAATTTCTAGTAGAAAATATTACACTCGAACACCGCCAAAAGAAAGGGGGAAATTAAGGAAACAGTTTGTGCTCTCAACCAGTTCTTGAATAATGATAATAATAATACCAGTTTCTTGTGTTCTTTACATTTAGGTTATACAGTATACCTACTTTGTAAAGCTGTTTTTCTGGTTAAGACACATCCTCTATCTTCTCTAAGTCTTTTTTTTTTTTTTTTTTTTTTTTTTTTGGCGTTACTGTACATATAGTTCGTACTTTGTGAATAGGACATTTTACCTTTTAAAAGTTCCACTGGTAGGCATATGCAGACATACATCCTTAAATTTTTTGGTTCACTATCGGGGTAACGAATACATGGAAAACGGTGTATACAAAATAATGAATATTTCATATTAGAAAGAATGAATGGGAATGGAGCATCAAACCATCATAACATTTGGTTTGGGATCCATTCTGAATACAATTCTACATTGCTTCCAATAGTACTTTTTCCTCAGGAGCACTCTCTAAGACGCCCTCTGAGTGGGACATCCGCACATGGGACGTGACCAAGGTCCGCGAGTGGTTGACATCCAATGGGGTCAGCTCCAGCAGCAAGAGTCTCCAGAACCTTAACGGGGCACAACTGGCGCAACTGAAGAAGCAGCTTTCTACCGCTCCTGATACCTTCTATCAGTCGATGAAAGAAGACCTGGGGATCCCATATATGGAGGTTCTTTCTCTTGCTGCAGCACTTGAAAACCTTTAAACCGTTAATTATGATGTGATTTCATGGCGATGACTTTCTACCATACACCAAAACCATGGATACTGTTATAATGCAGAAAAAACAACAACAAAAGGAAAAAAGATTATATCTTACATTTGTTTTTATTATAGAAGATTATAAGGTCATTTATATAGATTATCCTTCTCTTGCTTTATAAACATAATTCTGATTTTTCTTGTAGTTAGATGATGCTCTTCAATCGATCGAAACTTAGAAAAAACATCGAGAAATATTTAACTCATTTTCTTTAACACGACCATAATAATGGGGTTTTTCATCAACTGTATGAAATGTTTCCAGATGTACTCCTTGTGCCAACAAATCATTTTAACGCTATTGACGATAAAAGTGATTGTGATCATCATGAGCAATTAAGATTAAAAACAATTGGTATTAAAAAGAAAGAATACAAAATCAAGAAATAGATGGAATTGTTATATATATATATACGCACAAGAAAAGGACCTACCTAGGCTTGTCGAAATTACACCGTCTATCGAGAACTTCTTCAACGAAAGAAGTAAAAGCAACAAAAATGTACTAGTAGACTAGTTCATGTGTGAGCAGCTTACGTTTATTATGATTCTATGTGTAACATTATTACAGTAATTAATTTAAAGAAGCGCCTATTTACTGAACATCACGAGACACACTTTGTGTTTCGACCATCGTCTTTTTTTTTCATTTGGGCTTCTAAAATTTCTTCTTTTGTTTGCTTTTACATTCAAAAGTGTACAGTCAAATAATATGCAATATATTACATGTATAAGATCGAAATAGAGTATATAGACTAGATGGCATATGGTCACCCATAAATACACCTCTTGACAGCAAGGTCCCCTAAGAGAGTAGACCATATACGACGAATATTATATAATATTTAGATTTACATTGTTACCACTTTTCAAGGAATATTAACATTCTTTACCATTATTGCGCAAACTAGAAGAAGAGAAAAAAGTCACTCCGATAGTTTGATTTGTATACACAACTATGTATTAAATCACAAATGTACGAAACAATATTTCTCAGTAATTATGTAACATTTTACTGAAATAAAGTACTAATAAAATCAAATTTTCATGTGAGTATAAAACGTAATGAGTATTTGGTGTAATTAGCTAAGAAATAGTTAGAACAGGAAAGAAGAAGAGCGAAAGAGGAAGCAAAAACGGCTGTGTTTTCGACGCCGTGATAAGGCCATGGAGTGAAATGTGATTTGACGTTATAGCATTACTCCACGTTTGGTATGATGACAACACATTTAGACAAGAAGCTATTACTTATATGATACATGTGTGATGGATTGCGTTAATGCCATGAATTGAGTTGAACATAAAATTTAATTGAATTGAATATATGTATTTTCCATTGGATACTCATTTTACATTGGAATTACAGATGATGCAATTGAAAATAATAAAATATTCTGTTGAGAAAATGTCTTACACGCACAGAAAATATACGGAAAGACTTCCTTTTTACCAGCCACTTTTTTTTGCTCGCTTTTTGCCAACTTTCTAAAAAGGGCGATTTTGATGGGGCGTGAGTAAAAAATGGGGCTTGGATATTTTTGGGGAAATTCCAAAAATTGTTTTTTTTCCCCAAAATATTTGTCACACTTCCCCTCCCTCTCTCTCTTTCTTTCTCTCCCTCTCTCCTCTCTCTCTCCATTCTCAGTCTTTGTCCTACAAACCTGTCAATCTTCATTGTAACATTCCATAGAATTAATTAACATACAAGCAACAAATTCAAAAGACTCAATTTTTGTACTTACATGCAATGTTCTCCGCAGGATTTGAACCAGGGTCCTGAGATAGAAGTCGAGCACTCTACAGATGTACCACAGATGATGAGATGATGGGAGAGGTCTTAGTTGAATTAAGTAGGCGTAGAACTATAATCATCTCGGCACAAGTGCGCTATAATTACTTTGACATAAATTATGCTAACACAGCAGTGTTGCATTACAGATACAGACACATGTGTACATGTAGCTAGTATAGCTCTACTCAGCCAGAATTGTTGTTGTTTTCAACTTGTTTGCACATTTGTGATTGTGTTTGGTGAAGTGCTTGAGCGCCTGGATCAGCTACATATAGAGTATGTGGTTCTTGTGAATCTGAACACTGAAAACAGTAATTAAGTTCATGTCATGACTTAGACTAAAGCAGGTAAGCTTACATGTAGCATAGACCCTACTTGGGATGAATATGAGAAATTATTTGAGTTTTTTAAAATATTTATTTAAAGATGAAGGTTATCATTTCAGGGTATTTTATTTAGCTATTAATTATTGAAAGCAGGTTTTTTCATTTGGTTCTTGCCAAGTTAGAATCTTTCTATATGCCTACTGATGCTGGGTTGCGATGACCCTAGGACACCGGGTCGCGATACCCTAGGACACCGGGATGCGATGTACCCTAGGACACCGGGTCGCGATGACCTAGGACACCGGGTCGCGATGACCCTAGGAGACCGGGTCGCGATGACCCTAGGACACGGGTCGCGATGACCCTAGGACACGGATCACGAATGACCCTAGGACACCGGTCGCGATGCTAAGACCGAGTTGTAATATATGCCCTACACTGACCTAACCCTAACCCTAGGACACCGGGTTGCGATGACATTAGGACACCGGGTCACGATGCCCTAGACACCGGTTTGCATGACCCTAGACACCGGGTTGCGATGACCCTAGGTCACCAGGTTTTGATAACCTTAACACTGATCTGTAATATGCTGACCATAGAATTAATTGGAAAAAAAAATTTAAAAAAATTATTACAAAAAAAAAAAAAAAAAAAAAAAAATTAATTGTTTAAACCCCTCCAAATTTTTTTTTATTTGAAAAAAAAAACTTAGAAAAAAAACTGAAAAAAAAAAAATTTAAAAAAATTTCTTAAAAATAGAAAAAAAATTTCTACATTCCTAAAAACGATTTATTTGTGCTTAAAAATAAATTATACATCATATCCATACTTTTTTTTTTCACTTTTAGTGGCTGGTACAAAAGGAAGTCTAGCCAAATAGGGAAATTCATTGATCACTGACACCGAAAAAATCTTAAGTCATTATAATTATAGTTTTAGTGAAATGTCAAGTCAATAACTAAGGAATGTTTTCCTACCTGATCTTGAATCCACTTCAGAATATTACCAGTATGGTAGAGGTTATATTTACAAATGTGGTTTATCACTGTTCAGGTATTGCACTTATCCCGCTGAAAGAATATAGACTATATATACAAAATAATAGCGCTTCTTTGTGGATTGAAGAAAGGGAGACTCAAAATCCCAAATAAAAATATCAAGGCCTTGTTACAGTGTAGAGACTTGAGTGAAGAAGGATGTGCTTTGTAGAATCGCTATGCAATAATATATGGAGTGAAGACATACAAGGTGTGTCACTTGCTGGTATAATATACATGTGCATTAAACTGTATACAAGACTAATGTGTTGGATGACTGCACATCCAAAACAATAATAGGAAATGGCATGTTCTTGCCAATGACTTAGAAAGTAAGGCATTCAAGGAATGAACAGGTGTCACTAAGAAATAATGACAATTGAATAAAAGACAAGATTAAAGCTATATACAATAGAAGAAAGTTCTTGTAAGGTCAAGTTGCTACATAGTCATTATTAATCGTAAAACTTTGATCTTATGCTGCAGTCACACAGGCACTTACGTATAATTACGTTTTAGTTGTTTTAATCTTATTTCATCTTCTATTCTATCATTTCTTATGTATTTCTTTGTTTTACTGGATGAACGAAAATCACCATTATTACTGCTGACTATGACGGGAAGGCATCCTTGGGGATCCGCAGAAAAGAAAATAATTTTTGGACGCAACCGGACGTAACTCAACGTAAGTGTCTGTGTGACTGTAGCATTAGAACAACTTTGATCTTTGAGCTCAGAATATTGAAAAGTTAAATGGATGCAGTAACATTGAAGGGGAATCCAAATCGTAATTGATTAAGATACCTCATTTTGCCTACGTGATTATAATCATATAGGTTAATTTGGAATCCCCTAAATTTTACAAGCTCATATCCTGATTTTGAAAACCATTTTCGGATGGTTTTCAAACAGTATCATCGGGTCGATGGGGTTCAGAACGCACAGCGTTTTCTGGGTTACGAAGTTCCCATACACAGCCCGCTGGGCGGTACGCCAATGATGCTTGCGACAGAGCGGTGGTGATTTATGTCATGTCATTTTCACCATTTTTTTTTCTACGGGACTTTGAAGTTGTCATATGTGGATGGCATGTAAAGTACGCATAATTAAGAATTTGGTTTCTATTAGACTTCCCACTTTCAACAGAAGAGTTAAAATCACCTTTACTCTGTCAAAACAATATCAAACTTTTTCAAACCTTCCAGATTGTTGCGAAGTGTATACAAAATATGGGGATATTGTTTAAATTGGGTAACCTGCACTTATTTTCGAGCCAGCAGCGCCCTCATGTTGCTAAAATGATGTGTACAATGGCGAAATACAATTCTTAGAGACTTGAAATCTACACGAAATTTAAAAAGCACAGTTTAAGCTGCACTTTATTCAAAATCCATGTCAATTTCCTCATAATTTGCCAAGTTATAGAGGAATGTAGACTAAAAGAGTAGAAGCATTACAAAATGGGTGTCCATGTGCTCGTTTTCAAAATATCGGCGCCGTAATTAAAAAAAAAAAAAAAAAAAAAAACCTACACTGAGTCTATTTAAAACCATCGAAACGCGCCAAAAACACGCAAAAGTATGAAAACTCAATCTAAATTACGAATGATTCAAAAGCATGCTACCTAAGATTCACAATTCATCTCATATCCATCGTAATCCGTAGAATAAAGGCCACCGCACACCTTACGACTAGTCTACGATCCGATTTTGGAACAAATCGCATTTTGCTTATTTTCCGAAAGTATGAATGAATATAATCTTATCATTAGAGGTTCACATTAACTGTAAGAATACTGATATCAAATTTCGGAAAATTGCAAGCCTTTATTTAGGAGTAAAAGGCAAATTGGTTTGAAATCGTAGCCAATCGTGCGATTGCTATGACATCATTACGATTAGATATTGAATTTGCTTTTATTTTAATAAGGAGGTTACATAGTCAATGATTTGAACATATAAATATTCCTGCGATGATTTAGAACTCTGCACAGTATGATGTTCTATATTTCTAAATATCCACACCAAATGTTATGACGTTTTATGACACAATCAGGTCGCAGACTAATCGTAAGGTGTGCGGTGGCCCTAACACGAACACGCACCAACATAAATGCTTTACATATCTTTGAAAGTAGGAAAATAATGAACAAAAAAGAAGGAATAAATAGCATTTTTATAAAGTTTATTTCTTTTAACTCTTTGAACGCTGGGTCGCCCAAGAGCGCCAAGTATTTTTTCCATTGTGACGTAATTAATCTTGCGCGGCCAGGATGCGCGGTCAAGATGCGCAGGAACATAACTGTGCAACGTCCTTAAAGTACTAATATGTTTACTTATTTAATTATTATTTATTTTTTTATTTATTTATCTATTCCTATTTCAATCTTTTCGTATTTACAATGATATTGCAATTTACATATTTACAACATAATAAATATTACAGAACTATAACAATGTGAAATTGAAAGAGAAGGAGACCGACTAATAAGCAGAGCTTGTAGAGTGAAGGCCTCCTTTAAAATTACACAATATTTTTAATGAATTATTACTTAACGACACAAAAATAAAAACAAACATTATTGATTGAGTATTTACACAGATCAAACTTAAAACAGTGGTAAATATATACAGAGAAAAATAATTAATAAATATTTAACACGCTTTAGAAATACAATAAACTAGTATGTATCTAAAAGAAAACTTTTAAACCTTCATTTGTGTTTTCGTTGGAGAGAAAAAATATAGAACTTTCATTTCTGTTTCCTAGATATTGGTGAAATGGACGATTTGTTGTCGGTATGCGCCTAGCAAGGTTAAATCCAACTTATATTTGCCATCTGAACTTTATCCTCTATTATTGCATCATTATGCATAAGCTTAGTAATCTTCGAAAACTTTGGTCCAGTATTTATGGTGCAATTAATCAACTTCTATGTACTTTTAAGATCGTTTTTGCATTGATTGAATTGATCATGATAATATGCTTTTTTAGCAGCACGGATCACTCCTGTGAATATATTCTTATATTTAGTATATTGGATAAATGACTACCATTTGCTCAAAAATTTTCAGTAGTTTATGTTTACAGTGAGAGCAGTAGGTTCTACTAATTTTGGTCCCTCATCTCGCACTTCTTTTGGGAAGTTGCTCAATCCCTTTAAGGAAAAAAGAATGTGAAATGAAGTAGAGATAAGGGAGGAAGATAGAAATTGAGAAAAGGAATATAAACATGATAAAGGAACAATTCCGGTGCACTATACCGAAACGGTCCTGCACTGTACATATCCAGATCCAGGGAACGAATAAGAATGAAGGAAGAGAAGAAGTGTACTAAATCCCATAGGACATAAATATGAAAATACATTTTGCAATTGTAAATAAATCAAAGATTTCCTCTGATTGTTCATAGTTATTTTGAGGAGAGGGGTGTCCTAATGTATAATGGTGCCATTTATCGAGTAACTTGCTTTTGAACATGACTGAAATTGAGGACAAAGGATTGTCTTTATAGTTATTAAACCACGGGCCTCTTTCACGAAACTTTGCCATTAAGAAGAACCCCATGCTAGGGGATTGAGAGCAAAATTTCAAAATGACAGCAAAAATGAGATTTGTTTATAATTCAATGAATGATTGCAGCGAAGAAGAATGGTTGATAGGCCTATGATATGGAAATTGGTTCTAAAGATGCAAAGAAGCAAAGATCCTTTATACACCCCCTCCCCGTTTGGACAAGAAGCGGATTGCAATGTTCGCGATTTCAATTACATTCAAACAATTTGCCTGTATATTAAATATCATTTAATGTATTTATCTCGATAAAAGATTTTGTTTTGCATTAATAGGATTGTCCCATAAATGAAAAGTTTGCACATTTCCGGTGTCCGACGCTGAAGGATGCAAATTCACATTATCTGTTTCCTTCGTTACCAAGTTGCCATGTTTAATATTGACAATCGATCACAAAAATGCAATGGTACACTGAAAACCTAACCTTGTCCGTCAATTGACGGACTAGCTTTAAAGCTAGTCGGTCAAGACGGACTAGTTTTAAGGCTAGTCCGTCATGTTAGTCCGTCTCGACGGACTAGCTTATAAATGAATCTAATTCTCTCAACCTGACGGACTAGCTTTATAGAGCTCGTCCGTCAAGCTTGATACTGGTCTGTCGAGTTGACGGACGTGCTCAATAAAAGTAGATAGACGGACGAGGTTTACCTATTAAGTTGACGGACTAGCTTTTGATATACATACACCATTGCAATGTCGTTTTCAATTATCCATGAAAATTATTCCAAGATTATTGAAGTAGTGATATATAATAATGCAAACGTTGTACCTATCAAGCTAAAATATTTATAAAGCAAGTTTGACAATAAATTTGATATGACATTTCTTAAAATCCCTCTTTAATATTGAATAGTACTGTGAGTTCTGCCAACAATTATTGGTTGTGTTTTTTCTCTTTTGTGTAGCCTATTATTTAGAGCAATTCCATTATCGTCTGTATTGTAAATTAGGTGCGTGTAAATACACGCACCGACTCCATTTATTCTGTTTCTGAACAGGATCAATGTGTATTATTTTTTAAACAAAAGTTGTTTTGGCTTGACAATCTGAAAGTTTATTTATACATAACAACAAGTAATCTATAGGCACGAGTAGCCTATAGGTTCTTAATATTGTCGTTCATTATTTAATTACAGGCTATAATTGAATACCTCGAACCAAAGAATCTCGTCTATTCTTATAGATTGCTGATGAATGCCGGGCTTAGCAACAACAGTGAATGATCCACCTTTCATTCACTGTTGTTGCTAAGCCGGGCATTCGTAGCCACCTTTCATTCACTGTTGTTGCTAAGCCGGGCATTCATCAGCAATTTATAAGAATAGAATCCATCCACTGAATAACATGCGCATTACGAGAAAGACATGTTCTATTATGTGCATTATCTGATTGCGAATTCGATTTTACGTGTAAACCGAAAAGATGCATATTCGATGTACACCGTGTATCAGTCCCGCCGTGTAGATTTTGATCATGGTGACGGTCTCCTTCATGTGAGTACTCTTTTTAATTCCTAATTAAGTTACGGTTAATTTCATGAAGATCGTTAGCCTATTATTTGCACATAGATTAATGTTGTATAACACGCGAAACAAATTTTGTCTTGCCAAATTAATTAATAAATGTGTATATGCCTTACAATGATCATAACAATCTCATTAAATTTAGAATTAGAATTGAATTCTAAATCTAATTATATATTTATGTGTCACTTTTCTTTTAGATTAATTGTATCTGGATGAACTGTCTTTTAAAATTTCAGATTTGATGTCTCTGACAAGCGTGTGAAGCCATATTAAGCTAATGTCATGCTAGTCGGTCAAGACAGAAGCAAAACCATCTTGACGGACTAGTTTTTTCATCTTGACGGACTAGCTGTAAAGCTAGTCCTGCTCAAATGCTCGTCAGTCTGGGCATCACCACGACTAGCTTTAATGCTAGTCCGTTAAACTAGTCGATCACGACGGACTAGCTTTAAAACTTGTCCGTCGTGACCGACTAGCTGTAAAGCTAGTCTGTCAAGAAGCCCGTCGTGACAGACTAACATTAAAACTAGTCCGTCGTGACGGACTAACTTGACGGACTAGCTTAAAAGCTAGTCCGTTAAATTAGTCCATCACGACGGACTAGCTTGAAAGCTAGTCCGTCAAATTAGTCCATCACGATGGACTAGCTTGAAAGCTAGTCCGTCAAATAAATCCGTCACGACGGACTAGTTTTAAAGTAAAGACGGACGAGCTTTAAAGCTAATCTGTAATAGCCGGATTGTGTTGAAGGAAAGCTAGTCCGTCCTGACTGACTAGCTTTAAAGCTAGTCAGTCTGGGCATCACTATGACTAGCCTTAAAGCTAGTCGGTCTACCCGTTTAGGTTTTCAGTGTATACGAAAATTATTTTTGCATGCATTTTTGTTCATAAATGACTTATTCGAATTCTTCTTTCCAATTTGCTTCTTAATCGCAAACCTTTGTGAAAGAGGCCCATGGTCTTGGTAACCCTCAAGTAGATGCGAGTGGATCCACTTGATATTATTTTATATGATTTTTATATGCGTCGGAGGCTGCAAGTGAATATGGTTTTGATGTTCTTGTATTTGTATATAGAACCATCGTCATTCGTCGGTATGTATCGCTTGATTGTAGCATTTACTTCGGCTCGGGCAGCATATATCTGATCACGTTTGGTCTCGAACCACATTAACCATCCACCCACAAACACAATGCACCCCGGGTATAAATCTTGGCTTTCTAGATTGATCAGTTTTAACGGTCCTTTGCGATTCTCAATGTCAAACCAATTGATTCCGTGGTCTCTGGTTGCCGTCCAAAATAGTCGTTGACCTTTTATAGAAAGAACATGTAGAAATATATATCTTAATAAATACACGTGCATGTATATCCTAGTAGGCACTGAATTATAAAAATTGTCATTCATAAACGAAATACATTATAAACAATACTATTATGATGAATCTATAGCAGGCTCTTGTTAAAGAACTGCCACTACTAATACTTCTACTAACTATTACTACTACTACTACTACAACTGCTTCCACAACTACTTCAACTACTACCACTACTACTTCTACTACTACTACTACTACTACTACTACTACTACTACTACTACTACTACTAATACTACTACAACTACTTCCACAACTACTTCAACTACTTCTACTACTACTACTACTACTACTACTACTACTACTACTACTACTACTACTAGGGTACATGCAGGTAATATGGACCCCCTAAGCTCATTTGCCTAATTTGCATAAAATTACAAAATGACACACAGTCTAATCTTTGTTTATATGAATCAATAACTACTGCTCTAACTTTTATTGTGAAGAAAAACAATTATCACCAACCCCCCTGTCTGCAATATTCAAATGTTGACGTCATCACCAAAGTGCCCATATTACCTGCATGTGCAGGTAATATGGGCACATGTATTTAATGTATTAAAAAAAAAAAAACTACAATGACTCTACTATGTCTGGAATTCGCTTAAAATGTGAAAATCATTAATTTCAGATATTATTTGAAATTATAAGACCCTTAAGTAAATACTTTGACTATATATTTCATTGTTTTGTATTTTGTATATTATTTCCTTAAAAAAAAAAAAATTATTTAAGTATTATTTTCATTATACAAATCAATATAGGCCTACAACAAGTTATTTATATTGATTATATACAATGAATATACCCCGAAAAAATCGCAGCAAAGAGATTGATACCTCATCCCAATACTGAGTACCAGAATCCTTTTCCACATTTTGGACGGCCCATATTACCTGCACTGATGTTGCTATGTCAGGCGAGCATTCAATGCCACACAGCGCCCCTTCACTACAACAAATTGACCTGTACACGCAAGTATGATCAAAATGAAACTATAAGCTTACTAAATATTACCTAAACAATTGAGTTACCCCCTCAAACACTCTTTCACCATCACATTCTGGAAATATCAAATTTTACATCAGGGTAAAAAATTGCCGTAAGTTTTACCTACCTTGTTGGTTTTTAGCAATTTCTCAGAGAAATTTCGGCATTAGATGCTCTCACGATAATAGATTTTCGTATACAGTTCATATGAACAATATTATGACGCTCACACCGGTCACCGGTCACCGGTCGACGGTCACGACATGATTTGCTTCAGGTGCCCTTATTACCTGCGGGCCCATATTATCTGCATGTACCCTACTACTACTACTACTACTACTACTACTACTACTACTACTACTACTACTACTACTAATACTACTACTTCTACTACTACTACTACTACTACTACTACTACTACTACTACTACTACTACTACTACTCTATATACTACTGCTACTATAGTACTACTACTACTTCTACAACAAATGTTAATACTATTATTAATAATAGTGGTACATTATTAAGATAGTTGTATTAATTGATATAAATATTGTCACCTTCTTCATCAAGAATGAGTCCCCACATGAGTATAATGTCAAGATTGAATATCTTTATGTAGCTATCGGGTCTAGCTCATGTTGGTAAACCCCATCAAAGGACAAGTAAGAGTAGATATATCTGGACAGGGTAGAACAATTGGCAAGATAATCGTTTTTGTTTATATTTACTACTTCAACTACTAATAATACTAATGGCCGAGTATCCAGGATTTCATTAGGGTGGGAGTAAAATTGAAATTGCAGATGTTTTCCCGATTTAATGTATATATAACAAATGTAAAAACTATGTATGGAAAACACTACTACTACTACTTCTACTACTACTACTAATTACTACTACTACTACTACTACTACTAATACTACTATTACTACTATTACTACCAACAGTCTATACTCTTCCCAATGCACTACTATAAGGCTACTACTTGAAACACAAAAGCTTTTGACTGTACATGTATTAATAAATCGATAGTGTAATGTGAAGAATCAATGTAATGTATACAGATTAAGACAGAGAGAAGGATCATGATATACAGTGTCTTTCTTTCTACAATGGAATACATAAATGATTTTATGACGAAATGATATAATTGTTCAAATTGAAAAATAAGTATTCACCTTCGTCGCTGGTCAATGACACATCTGTTGACGACACTACGATGTAACTTTGATTGTTCGGCTTTGATGCTTTTTTCGCCCACAACTAACTTCAGAAATGCTGTATTTACAACAGAGAACGAGTACAGAGTTTGCTCCAACACATCCAATGTGATACATTGTGGCTGTCCACTTCCGATCAAATAATAAAGCAGAAACAAAAACAATTTCAAGTGTTAAAGAAACAGTTTAATTCCAAAATTTGATTAATTCATCTGTTAAGTTTCAATAAAATTTTTGTTTTAATTCGCCTGATATTGTATAGGCAGCTATTGGAAATTAATACCAAAATTCAGTCGAATGTTTAGTAAAGTGGGATAAACACTGTCAGGCAAGTTCTTCAAACTATTACTTCAAATGCAAGCTGAAGAGCTATATTTCGAGGCGAAGCTAAGAAAAGATAGCATGTACATGCAGCACGCCGAGGATGTGATAATTTGCCTCATATCTTTTAAACCAAAAAGTTCCATCACAACTAGTGATGACTGATGACGGGAAACTACAAATGTATCACGTGATTGACCTTTGACCAATCATATTGCAAAATTCTTCCATATGGAATGCATTACCTTCATCTCCATCATAGATGATTTTCCAGTCAGCAAGACCAAATGCATAATCCTTACATCCATCGTTTCGTTTCGTTCATTCAGCCATACAGAGTATTGTTATTCTCGTCAAAGGCAAAGTTTTCCATATTGACCTTGTTGCCAAAATCTATTAAAGTCGAGAAACAACAAGTCGTTCATATGGGCGACCTGAATCCCAGTGCCTCGTGATTGACAATAAGTACCTGCACGCGTGATATCTGTAATAATAATGATAAAAGCCAGTAAAAAATAATGATAAACGATGTGTGATGATGATGATGATGAGAATACTGATGATTGATTATGTTAATTATCACTCATCAATTGGAGACTTTGTGATTATGAAAATATATATATTTCTACCTCTACGTAGATATACTTCTACTTCTACGTCGATAATTGACAGGATCCACCAGTAAGGATATAACCGTAAAAAAAAAAAAAAAAAAAAAAAAAAAAAAAAAAAGCAGCGCTCCCTGAAATACCCCAGCGCATTCCATGCTGCAACTGTCCTCGGGAAGAAGAACTTTTGGCACAGCTGGATACGAGCAGGGATTAATTTGAATTTGTTCGGATGATATTGTCTGGTGTTGCTACATTCATTTTCGTTGAGGGGTTCCAAATAGTCATGCAATACTCAACGTGAGGACGAACAAGTGAGATGTAGGCTTGTTGGCGCAACTTCTTGGATGATCTTCGGAGGTTCCGGCTGACAAGACCAAGCATTTGGTTTGCTTTAGATGATATTCTGTTGATGTGGTTCTGCCAGGATAGGTACTTGGTGAGTTTAATCCCAAGGTATTTGTATTTCTCGACTTCAGATAGCTGCTCATGTCCAAGATGGTAGTTTCCTTCAAGCTTGTTACGTTTCAATGTAAAGTGAAGTAGGTGGCACTTGTCTGCGTTGAACTTCATTTGCCAGGTCTCTGACCAACAGTGAAGAAGATCAAGGTCCTGCTGCAGTGTTTGATGATCACGGGCTTCTCGGATTGGACGATAGATAAGGCAATCATCTGCAAATAGTCTCAACTTGGAGGAGATGCCATGTGTGATGTCATTAATGAATGCAATGAAAAGTAGAGGGTCGAGTACAGTTCCTTGTGGAACACCTGATGCAACGCGAGTCCAATCGGATGCCTGGCCGTCCACCACAACACGTTTAGATCTCTCTGTGAGAAAGGACCGTATCCACAACAGTAGATGACCCTGAATCCCATAGTGGTGAAGTTTCTGTAAGAGGTGCTCATGAGGAACTCGATCAAACGCTTTAGAGAAATCCAATAAAATGGCATCCACTTGCTCTTTATCATCAAGGGATCGCGGAAGATCGTCTACTGTTGTAAATAGCCGTGTCTCACATGAGCGTCCTTGACGAAAGCCATGTTGAGAATCATGTAGGATGTTGTTGTCATAGTGGTCCATCACTTGACTAAAGATGATATGTTCCATAATCTTGCTGCATATAGCAGTGATGGATACTGGTCGGTTGTTGGACGGAATGCAGCGGTCTCCTTTCTTGAAGATAGGCGTTGCATTTGCAAGTTTCCAATCAGATGGTACTTTCCCGTCAGTAAGAGATTGCTGGAATATGTAAGCCAGGACAGGTGCTAATTCCTTGGCAAAACGCTTTAAGATGCAGCCTGGGATTCTGTCTGGTCCAATTGCTTTGTTAGTATTGATCGATTCTAGAAGCTTCTAAACTCCATCTGATGATACAAAGATATTGTCCATGAGAGGATGAGATGGTCCGGTTATGTGGGGAAGACTTGCTGTGCCTCCACAGTGAAGACCGACTGGAATTGATTATTGAGAAGGTTAGCTTTCTCTGCACTGTCAAAGACTACTTTGTGTCCATCTTTGAGAGAAGATATTCCAATTGCATCCTGGTTTTTAGACCTTATGAATTTCCAAGAGACCTTGTTATTTTTGCCTTTGTCATCACCTGTGAACATTTTGTTTTGGTATGTCTAGTAGTTATGTCTAACTTCTTTCCGAAGTAATATTTGGTAGTCCTTGTAGGTTTCCCATTCTCCATAAAGCTTGGCTCTGTTATATAGCCTCTGCTTTTTTTCCTCATCATTCTCTTTATTAGGTGGTATGTACGTATGTACATAGCACCACTTGTTATTGTCAGAATCTTCTTTTTTCTCCTCCTCTTTATTTTTTTATTTTTTATGTACATTTCTTGTGGACATGATAACTCAAAAAATAATGCATTAAAGCATTTCAACATTTCAGCAATGATAGATCATCATAAATTCTCGGCACGAAAAGGTTTTTGTTACAATCAAGGTAACGTGACTTCATCCAGACGCCATTTTGTAAAATCTCATTATCAATCATAACTTCATAATGAATAACTTTAAATCAATCATATTTAGTGCACATAAACTTCAAGTTGAAGCGCATCTTTTAGAACACAATGCGCGCGCGTAAGTACACGCACTAAGGAATTACGCGCGCGCAAAAATTAAAAATGTTCAAAATCCCCTTTTGGCCAATTTAGAGTACATTTCAGGTCATTTTAAGCATTTCGAGAAAAAATGCGCGCGCACGAGTTTGCGCGCATTAATGTGCGTCGGGAAAGATTGCAGCTCCAGATACGCGATTTTTGGCTCTTAAAGTAATCTTGATAATATTCACAACAATTTGAAACCATAAGCACTATTTTTAGACGATTCATAACGAAATGGGCGTCTCTTCAAGTTGGAACTACGCGCACGCGAATTTCGTCAATTTTGCAAATATATCCCATTTTTTGCCAAAAACATGCCTACACAAAATCCTGAATAATTCTTCAGGATGAACGGCACCCCCAATTATCTTTTCAGAGTTGGATACACCATCAATTGCAAATACCTTTTTTTTCTTTTTTTTTCTTCAAAAATGTCGCCCAATAGAGTCGTGACTGTAGTCCGGCAGCCAAGGGGGGTAGGTTGCATTGGAATGTATAGTTTTTTCTTTTTTTTTTTTTTTTTTTTATGATTTTTGACTTATGAGACTTCTATTTTAACAATCACATGCTTGGAGCTCTGTCAGCATTTAGCAATTTCGATATACGCGGAAAATCCAAAATGGCTGCTGCGGCCATCTTGGATTTTGTGTTTCCTTACTTTTAGGGTTTTAGGGGTTGGAGATCCAGATCTGAGGATATTTTGAGGATTGCAAGCATGTCTGGTGGCGAAATTTAACGAAAAGCGGCATTTCCAAGATGCCTCAATTAGAACATGAGTAGGGGAGACCGGTATGTGACGTTACAAAATTCACATTTTGGGCCAGATAATTCTAATGAAAGAACTTCACCACCTCCATATTGGGCTGTAGTAGCCCTATTATGTGGCTAAAAACCTGAGGCATTAATAAACTGAAAACATTGTGAACACTAATTAACTACAGCTTAATTAGTGAAAGACATTTTTTTGTAACAACCTACCATATACGGGGTAGGTTGTTACACCATACGGGTCAATTGTTCAATTATGTAAACATACGGGGTAAGTTTGACAATGTGTAAATCTCTGTATACCATACTTTAATTTCAACTTTCCAGTTTTTTTGACATCGCTTAACAGTAGAATCAATTAGTAGAGCTTCTAGAATAGCAAAAGTTCATAATAGAAATATCAAAATATTAACACCGGAAAATTGAAACAAAATACTTTACATGTGTAATGTCATTGGGGTAAGTTGTTACATGAACATGGGGTAGGTGTTGCTAACAACTAACCCATGGGTTGATTTTACACACAGGAAATCAACTAGTGCACAGTCATTAGGCAGAATACGGGGCATGGCTAGGGGTATTGTACATACTGACACTATATTTCACAATACCGACTAATCATCATGTGCCTTCAGTTGTAAGAGCTATTACAAATTTCAATTTTTGTCAAAAATTGACTTTGAACTGCTTAAAAAATGGTTTTTGCTTGATTACTTTTTAATAAACAACGGAAAAAACCTCACGGACCGGCAGTTCATCACAGCTTGTGTGGCTGTATATAGATGCCAGTAGCACATCCTCTCTTGTTCCATCTTAGCACACTGAGATCTGTAACCAACTGACCGTGTAACTTCCATACCCCGGGTTCTCCCTATATTGACTATATTAGGCCCTACCACAGGAACACCTTATTGAATTCCCCATCAAAATAGAAATGTGACAGTCAGTGGCGAGGATGGAGCATAGGCCAAAAAAAAAATTGTTTGGTTGTCCACATGAATGCCTTTTTTCAAAAATCGGGTCGGTCCGGTCGGGTTTTTTTTTTTTTTTTTCTCCCATTGAAAAACAAAGAAAACAAAGAAACGGATGACTTCCATTTTTTTAGTCACTTTTACGTTATTGGTTATGTAAATGGATCATGGAAAATAACAACATGTTATATACTTGTTTTATGAAAATAATATTACAAATAAATATGACTGTGTATTTTCGGGGCGTTTGAGGGTTAGAAAAAAAAAAAAAAAAAAAAAGTTAAAGTTCGGGCTCGCGGCCGTTTTCAGAGGTCGATCGGCTCGTGGTCGAGGGAAACCAAAAACAATTTTTTTTTTGGCCTAATGAGAGAATTTCATGTTGCCATTAATCTTGATCAGAGCATATTTTAACTTAAGATACCTAATATGTTGCCGATATATAATATAGATATACATGTATACATGCTTTAATCGTCTTCAATGTATCCTTTGATTATATGACAATTTTTTATTTATTTTATTTTTTTTTACTACGCTCATTACTGAATGTATATTTTTGAATGCATGCAAAATAATAATGATTTATACAACACACACAAAGATATTTTACAGCTGATTGATGAATATGGGTTCACACGACATCAGCGGAATGAGCTAATTGAACAGTGATGACGTTAGACCGTGCAATAGTCCATGAATATATTCAACGCCGTGCAATAGATCCATTGGACCGTAGATCTACACACTGAAATTACATTACACATACATGCGCGAATGCGCTGGCATACACTGCGTGTACTAAACAATTTGTGCGCGTAGGCCCTAGGTGCTGACGTCGCGCAGTTGCAGTTACAGACAATTCCACCACAATTATAATTTCAGCTACACGGAAACACGATCGCCTAATATTTCAGGCTGTTAGACGGGACAAGTGTAATTTGCAAGTTTATCGTTTTGGATTTTCACCAATGCTTTTAGTGTTGGACTTGTGGGAGGGACCATGGTCAATGTATCCTCTCCATAATGAATGTTTGCATAACAGTGCTTCAATCCATCTGAATTGCTTTAAAAATTGCACAAACTGCTGTAACAGCGCGTTTCAATGCTTGATTATTGCCTCATTGTAGAGCAGATGGACACTATTTATTATTATATCTGCCATTACTGTTAAAACAAGATGAGAGTGTGATGTGGAAAAAACTAATTGAAACAATTCTAATAATTATTATATTTTGCAAAAAAAAATTAATATTAATGACTTTGCTCCAATAAGCATAATAAGTTTCTTCCAGCATTTAACATTAGGCCGCAATTTTTTTATAAAGCATGTAGGCGAAGGTTGATATAAAACTCTGTATCTCTGCCTCTAAAACTTAGTTAAAGCTAAAAACTAAAATTCTGTACTTTTTAACTCAATGCCCTCTTATTCATTTGATCATCTCTGTACTGGACCTCTGGAAACATTTCTTTGCAAATCCTTTGTTTTGCGGGCATTTTCACCCTGTTGACAGGGATGTTTGCAACTCATGCGGATTAGACTAATGTACAGCCTATCAAATACTGTACATGCACAGGTATGTCTCTACATTGTAGGTACTTGGGCCAGCAAAATTTATTTGAAGATGCCTTGGATCGGGGGTAACATGTACTTCTGCTGAGACGTAATAGGTAGTCGAGATTTTGCATTCTGTAATTAATATGCCATCCATAATCGAAAAATCATTGGGTCTGGGAATTGACTGGGCTAAAGGCAATCTCCAGATCAACAAGGTTTGAAGATGAGCATGTTATGTTTGTCAGTGAAGCTGACAACATGGTGGGAATGTACCTGGTTATACTTCCGTATCCATCACCAAATAATCCAATGTGCCTCTGCCTCGACATGATTGATGTACTTGTATTATGGGGTTGCCATAGCAAGCTCCAATATAAAATGCAGGATTGCTTCATGCATGCCATCAGCATGGTCTGCCCTCAATGTCTCCTATGACACCATGAACCTGCCATCCCAGGATTGTTTCTCATTGAGAATTCCACAGAGTTCCCTTTCCAATAGCTTAACATTACCCAACTGTGTCCCAGCCAGTCAGCTGCATGACCTGGTTGCATCAGGAAAAATGATGTTTTCAGCTTGTCGACTGTGTCAGGTATAAGTCAATTGATGCTTTCCATGTCTGTGATTGTTGACTCCCAGGCACTGGTGTAACTCCATCACTAAAAATGATGAAAGACCTTGCTCGTGGTTATAATGAAGCAAAAGGATATATGTGCATCTGCAATTTCCATCATCGATTGCCAGTAGAAGGTATCATTATTTTATGTTCTATGCGGCCATTCTTGGAAAAGGCGCTTTTGTTATATTTCGCCACCAGAACACTTGTATCCTAAAAAATAACCCTATGTTCAAGAGATTGAATATGTTAGGTATTTTAAATTAAGGAAATAGAAAATCAAGGATTGGCCGCCGGCGGGCCATTTTGGATTTTCGCTATATCTTAAATTGCTCAATGCTGACAGAGCTCAGCATTGTGATTGTTAAAATAGAAGTTCTCACCAGCCAAAATCAGTTAAAAAAACTATAACATTTCAATGCACACTAGGCCAAAAGCAATGCGGCTGACTCGCCGTACTACTGGTCTCAAATGAAAGAGCATCGGCGTTCCAGACAAAAAAATAATTCGAACAGCCTATTTGTTAAATGCTTTAAATGTAGAAAAAATCTCAAAAACGAATGAATCAAATTTGAAATGCTTCAAAATCACCCCATATTCATACAAAGCATGTTTCAGGTCATTTTAAACATTTTGAAAAATTCCGCGGCGTTTTGGCGCCACTTTGCTAAATCGCGTAAAACTCCGGGGTTTTTTTTTTTTTTTTTTTTTTCATTTTGATTGGCAATTAGACACTTTATCTAGGAGTTTCTATTATTCTAAAATCTTTTCAGCCGGACCATTACGGACGCCACGCGCTCATCAAATTTTAAAATCCCACGCGTGCGTCAATGGGGCAAATAACGTAAAAACATTTTTTTTTTTTTTTAAACGTCATTTAAAATCCTCCTTAAGCTCGTTCATTTTTTAAGATGTTCTGAAAGTTTGCGTCATAGTAAATTAATCCACTTAATAAAAATGTCGGGGGGGTCTAAGGAATAAGCATCGGCATGTTCTCATGCAAACTCCAAATTTCATTTTTTTTTCAATCCAAATTTATTCCAAATGTAGTTAATATCAGAATAAATATTGGTTGATTTCTCCAAATGCTTTTCATGTTAAGGCTGAGACCATTCCCAAAACAGTTGAATTGTGAAAAGGTATTAAATGTAAATTTTTTCAAAAAGTTTATTTCACTCTCTCTTTCCGTTCATTTCTGTTCTGTCTCTCCTGTAGCCTATTGCATAGCATAATTTTTTGCATTACATATTTCAATTCTACTTACGTAAAATGTAAAGTTAAACGTATACCAATGTTGCGGCATTTTATCGTAATTAACAAGCGCGTCATTATCTAAGAGGCCAGACGCAACGGAAAGGCGACGTTGGAAATACGACTGACAAGCGTAGAAATCTATACAGTGGCTGCAATAAAAATAGCTCACAAAAAACTCGCTTAGAAGACTTCCCTCTCCAGCTGGAATGGATTACCGTTCGGCTTCAGCAATCTACTCGTACATGGAGATGAAAGAATTAATGAACTCTTTATCATGTGTTAGTTAATATTATTCTCCAGAACCAGCATGGAGAAAATAAACCATTTGCGGCAAGCTTATAACATTATGATGAAGTTGTAATCAGAATCTTTATTTCACATTTAGATTGATGTCCAAACGATATTGATATAAGTAGTGATTTGTCACCTCTTGCGAAGATGCCGTCCACATGCGATATGCATGTGATATGCCGGAAATATCGACCCATCGATAAAGATTTTATTGTGATAATATTCAAAGTGACAGACTTTTCTTAACCAATCGAAATTGAATTTACCATCTTCTGGAAATGTGAGATTCAAGCTTTAAAAACGGCTTGATCATTTAAGCTGCTAATATAATATGCGTTATCCAGGAAGATAATTATGTGGGTATGAGCTATTTTGAGAGCAAAATTGGCCATATTGTACAAGGAATTTGATCTGATTAGGATTTTCGAATTGACACAAGTGACAGGACTTTTTCCCCTTGCAGTAATTATCTATTTTTTGAAAAAAAAAAAAGACTCTTAGCGTACTTATTCAGTTGATCATTTCCTTTTCGAAAACGCGGTAAGTTGCTCGCCATATATCAAGTAAAACAAAGCTGAAAAAAAACTGTGCAAAAATACAAAATGTCTTGGCAGCGTTTTTTGATTTGCGTTACGAGTGATAGCGCCCTCTTCTTCTTAAGTTTACAACTAGAATTGATATGCACATAAATATCATAACATAACCGATTAATTGTACGCATTAACAATAGAAAAGCTCTTGTCTTGATGTAATCTAGGGGCTGGGATCTGTTAGGCTTTGACATTTCAGATGAATATGCCTTTCCATCAGGAGATTGAATCTTCGATCGAAAAAATGTTCCAGTTTCTTCACTGTTCTAGAGTCCGGGGTTGCCTTTCAGGAAATTCTGGAAGGTTGTCATATCAACCTTCAAATCTGCTATATTGGCCTTACTGAAGAGATAGATTTTACGTGGAACCTTCTTGGTTAATCTAGGTTTGGAGTTAATCATGAAGGTTGACGGCCTCATCACTTCACGAAGTTGTTGGATGACTGGTAAGAACAACATCAAGAATATTCTTGGTTTGTCCAGGTATCCTTGTTGAGATCTCCTTACCATTGGTCCAAGAAAAAAATAATTGCATATTCCCAGCAATAAAGAACATTTTGCTCCTTCTGTTGCATATGGTCTGGTTGATCTCGTATCCAGTCAAATGTCAAAGCAGATTAAAATTCTCCTGCTAAATAAAATCAAGTCTTTGAATTTTGCGAGGATATCTAAACAGACTATTGTGCTAGCTGGGCGAAGATTCGCAAGCTCAGACATCGGAGGTCTGTAGAAAGAGCCTATGAAAGTCTTTTGAATCCTGGATGCTTCAAATCAATGCATAACACTTCCGCTATTCAAGAACTTGCATTCTCTTGCGATATATTATATATATATATATATATCCACTATTGTGTATGTCCAAGAGGTTTGCCAAGGAGTGCTCGAGCAGAAGCAGGAGCGAATAAATCCAAGAAAAAAGATGCAGTGCAACTTTGCCTTGAGGGAAAAGTTCTCCATCATCACAACCAAAAACTCACTTACAAAAAAGAACCGAACTAGTACCAAAATGCAGACACCACCAAATCGACCAGAGAGGAAAACCAACCCAACCGTGAAATCCGAACCACCGCACCGCACAACCAACATAAGGTCACTCCGCCTGACGATCGCCCAAGGAGAGGCGTGTGAAAAACCTCCAGGAGCGGAAAGCACCTAAAAGGTAAATGATATTACGAGTGAGTAAAAAAAAACTTTACACCTAGAGAAAATGTCAATAAAAGAAAAGCAATATAAACCCCAAATTATTTACATATTCGAAATAGTAACTCCTCCCGCATCATCTGCGTACCATTTTGTGGTGGTATGTCTTACGCTTGGATGAATTACGACCCACTATTTGCGACATGTCAATTTCGGATGTGCCAGAATGGGAGTAAAATCAAAACAACAAAAAGTAGAGAAAGGCAACTCATCCCTGATTAAATCCATAACTTTTTAACGAAAAGTCTTCCGCTTAATAACATTGGCAGGGGTGTTGTTACACATAATGACTACATTTTGATGAAATTAGATTAAACTCGTGAAGTAATTTGCACGAATTGAGTACACATTAAGAGCAAATTGCCACTGACAGACCTAAAAGGCCTCCTAATACTTTTGAAAGTGATTATTTTGTCTTTGACGTTGTGGATTACTCATGTCTGACTCTACAGATCTATCTCATTTCATAACAAAATGTAGTCAATGTTTGTGTACCAACATCCCTCCAAGTATTAAGCGGAAGACATTTTCGTTAAAAGTTATGCTATTTGCTCAGGATGAAGTTGCTTTTCTAGCTTTTTGTTGTTTGATTTACTCCCATTCTGGCACAATTCGAAATTTGACATGTTCGCAAACAAAATGCGTCGTGTTCATCCAAGCGTAAAGACGATACCACACAAAAAATGGCACAGAAGATGCGGGAGGGCAGTACTCTTTCAGAATATGTAAAATAATTTTGGGTTATAATTGGTTTTTTCTTTTATTGACATTTTTCTAGGTGTAAAGTTTTTTTTGACTCACTCGGTATAATATATATTATATATAATTATATATATAATTATATATAATATATATATATATATAATATATTCATATCAATGTTGACGATGATGATGATAACAACAACACTCATAATATCATGAAATATTAATAAAAGCAACAATGATAAGTATATTGATAGTTGACAATACTACTACTACTACTACTACTACCACCACTTATATTTAAAAAATCATAAAACAAACAATAATAATCTAATGGTAAAATAATGACACTTTAATGAGTATTATCAAAATACTTATATCGTAATGATAAATCAACAGCAGACCCTACCCATTTATATTAACAAGAATACCAAGGATGGCTCCAAAAATGAATAAATAAAGTGAAAACTCCGTCTCCGAATTCCACCGTCAAAGCCACTTCTTACATATTTGAATATTTAACCCTTGACACTTGCCGCGGACTAAAAAATCTACTCATAGGTAGATGTAGGGAAATACGGCCACTTAAGCTCATTTGCTTAATTAGCACATGAAAACAAAAATCACAAAAGAAAAGATTCTCATTCTTACGCTACCATCATTCAACATTTATTTTCCAAAAAATCTCTCTCTTTT
>CALNVZ010003433.1:30368450-30385980 GCA_940671915.1 Paracentrotus lividus
ATACACGCAACTACTCCATTTATTCTGTTTTTCCAAACAGTATCAAGTATATTTTTAAATTAAATTAAATTTTTTTTGGCTGATGAATCTGAAGTTTATTTCTACATATAACAACAAGTAATCTATTAGGCCACGATAGCCTATAGATTCTCAATATTGTTCGTTTCATTATTTTAATTAACAAGGCTCACCTATTACTGAATACCTCGACCCCGAAGAATTCTCGTCTATTCTTAATAGATTGCTTGATGATTGTCTCATTATTAATACAGGCTATAATTTGAATACCTCAAACCCTAAGAATCTCGTCTTATTCTTATAGCATAACTGATGAAATGCGGCTTAAGAAGCAACAACAGTGAAATGAATCCACTTTTTCAGTCACGTGAGTTCGTTGCCTAAGCCGCATTCTATCAGCAGCAAAAAATCTAGAAGAATAGTTAGAGTCCTTCCATCTGAATAACTATGCGCATCTCTACAGATATTGCCGAAAGGACATATCTATTTATGGTACATATCTGATTGCGAATCTCGTTTCGATTTTACGTGTAAACCGAAAAAGATGCAGACGAAATATAGCACCAGATGTAACCCAAGTCCCCGCCGTGTGGTTTAGAAGAATAGTTTAATTTGATTCATGTAGTGGTGACGATGGTTTCCTTTCGGTTCATTGAGTAACTCTTTTTTTTTTAATTTCCCTAATAAGTTATGGGGTTAAATTTCATGAACATTCGTTAGCCAATTTTATTTGCACATAATTTAATGTTGGTATAACACGCGAAACAAATTTGTCTTGCCAAATAATAAAAAGATGTGTGTTCTTTAAAATTGTATAATAACAATTCTCATTAAATTATGAAAATGAATTCTAAAATCAAATTATAACTATTGTCCCTATTCTTTTTATAATTAATTGTATCTGGATTGAACTGTCTATAGAAGATGTCAGATTGAACGTCTCTGAAAACCAAAGGCCTGAGATAAGCATATTAAGCTTATCTGTCTAGCTAGTCGGTTTCCCCAAAGACGAGAGAGCAAAACCAGTCGATCGCGGACTGCGACTAGTTTTATCACCGTTGACGGACTAGCCTGTAAAGGCTAGTCCTGGCTCAAAAGCTCGCCCAGTGCTGGGCATCACGTACGACTAGCTTAATGCTAGTCCGTCCAAAACTAATCGGCTCACGACGGACTAGCCCTTGTTAAAACTATTCTCCGTTGTCGTAACAGAGACTAAAGCTGATGGACTAGCTTTATAAGCTAGTCCGTAAGAGACGGACAGCGAAGCTTTTAAAGCAAGTCCGTCATGATGACTAGCTTTAAAGCTAATCGAGTCATGGGCATCACATGACACTAGCTTTTTAAAGCTAGTCGGTCTACCCGTTTAGGGTTTTTCAGTTGCACGATTGTACACCTGTATACTGTGCATGAAAATGAAAGCGTCAATATATAACGTTTGATCAATATAAAGCTCAAAAAACAATGTAGACAGTCATCATCAGCCTTTTATTTATTATATGCCAGTTAATATTCACAATATTCATGTAATGCACATACGAAATATACTCGACTTATCACATTCATATCTACCTCAAATGAGGTTCAATTGAATACAATCATGAAATAACCACAAGTTTAATATCATTCATCGTACATTCAGACATCAATCTTGATTCATAAGACCCTGAATGATTAATTACTTTCGTCGTGCCACATATAATAAAAATCACAGCAAAAAAAACATTGTAACAAAATCAAATCTTCACGGAACCCCTATCGCTCAATATTCACCTGTTACATTATTATAATCAGAAATGCTCAAAATTAATATAAATTATACAAGCTTTAAACAACATCATACGAAAAGAGAGGGTATATACACAGAATGACACGAGCAAATTAGCATCTCAGAATGTCGCAATTTATACAAATATAGACTCCATGACAACTCAGCTCTTTCACCAGAAGAGTTGCGTGATTAAATTTCAGAATTTCGGAGACCATGTCATTTGTAAGGCAATACAGAATCCTGCTTAAAAGCTTCTATTTACAACAAAAGTATAATCTATTTTTATACTTGAGGCCATTTAAACCTCACACATTTTATCATTTGAGTCAGCACCCATGGTTCTAATGCGAGCACCTTATCCTGTATAGCTGATTTATCACAGGGAGATGAAATCTGCGTGTATAACCAAGAGAGTGTGTCATCAAAACATAATGTAGAAGAGGAGCGCCAAAATCAACGACTTGAAACAAAATTATAGATTACAATTATCTGCATTAAAATCTACTCTGAAAATAATTAAAACACACCTCTATATAACTACTACTAGCGTCGAGACCATCTAGACCACTTTAAGTACTCAGACGACTTTAAATCATACTAAAGCAGCACTTAACATTTATCTATCGAGAAAAATTGTCAACTGAAAATAAAGAGATTAATTTACTTCAAGAAAATTTCACGATTGCCAGTACAACTAGTTTTTGACCCTACTCCTTACATCCAATGCATGGATCAATGAATACATCAATTAAGCACTATGCTGATAGCACAAACAAATGGTGGTTGCAACCGAAGAAGAGGATGTATCAATTTGCTTATCCCAACCTGCTGGATACAGAGAAAACAACATACCAAGACACATACATGTATGACATCGTACGTGCGATCGCATTATCTCCAAAAGGAATAATGAAACCAATATTCTGACCATTAACACACTGTACGAGCACCGCTCAGAAGTACATATTAGCTACCCATCAAGAGTACTCATAAAATTTTGTTGATGCAGATATAAATCTATTTGAAAGAACAGAATATACAAGTAATGACCTCTCGCTAAGAGATATCCAATGACATCCTTTTTATCATGGCCGAGCCAAGTATATTATATACAGTCTATTGAACCATTTCAAAATGTAACTGCGTGACACTATACGAGTGGACGTCGCATTAAACACGTTCAAATTTAAGGTAACAAAAAGTTTGAAACCATACTATTATTAACTTGAACCTCGACTTAGAACCTATAGCTACGTAAGCCCTAACTATATTCACCACCAAACGAAATCTAGTGTATAGTCGAGTCGATATCACAAGAATATCAAACTATATCAAAATCAAAACAAATCGATTCCAATTCGAGAACAATAAAGAAAGTTTGAGGAGTCTTGCGTAATCATTGCAAAATGCAAAACAGGCGATGTGTCCCATGACATGTAATCCTTTTATATGTGCATTGCAGCAACCAGAATTTAATAAAAAAGCAAATGAATAGAAAAACTCTGATTGATTTATTCAAATTGTGAAACTCAAATGTTAAATAAATAAAGTTATGAAACTTTGAGATTTCAAATTCTATTATAATAGAACACCCCTACCAGGTAGCCATAAATTCTATAACAATTTTAATAAGACCCCTTAACTAGTAATATGCGTATATCGGAGTAAAAATCCATCCCATTTTTCTCATTCAGACCAACAAATACAACATATTGAAACAATAATCCTCATTATTCTCTCCATTCCAATTTCTTGGCCAACTATAGATATATCTCCGATTATCTCAAGTTGATTACTTATCAAAAACACTTTTTACAAACTTATATGAAGGCAATTTTATTCTTTTAAATCAAAATACATCATTATCTTGTATTTTCGCCAAACACTTATGTCTTTTGCAAGTAAATTACGACGTTGGCGTAGACATTACCCTAAATAGAAAACCCTGAAATGATCTCGGCTGTACAGTGCTTCTAGTTTTTTCATAATATAAGGGTCTGCTCAATCGAGTGAAAATACTTATGAAAACAATGATATGACATTAATCTAGTACCACTAACATTACTTACTTTTAATTCACACTACTAAATCAATATCCTCTACAACTACTGCTACTAAAGTTGAAAATCTAAAAAATGGAGACTGAGATGTGATGTAATCTTCGACATTGATCACTCATGTCATATGTGTTAAAAATTTTTTAATATATCAATATGTCAATAGCTCATGGTTCCAATGCCAAAACAAACCAATAATGTAGTTATATAAACATTAAAAATGCCTCCATATAAGTATGAAGAGCAGAATTGCTAAGATTATCAATCCCCACTATGAAGCATGCTTAATAGTATTATTAAAATTCATTACCCAAAAAACAACTTTTCAGCACAGCAAATTTGTGTCTCTTTAAGCCTCCAACAAGTTGTTGGTGTGTAAACTGGTGTTTTGAAGATAAAGTTTTGGATTGAAAAATTTCATCGAGTCTTATTAACCATTGGCAAATTATTTGACTCTCATTACCTAAGCCAAAATATAACCTATATTTTCTTCAAATATGGTTAATACATGCTCAATCAGCCAATGTGGCTGGTTGACAACGCTAATGGCTGAAAATATCACCATATCCATAATTAGACCAAATTTAAACTATATTATAGTTCTATCGAGTGAAAAATTTGCTAGCATACACTTTTTACTTCAACTGCTACCACAGTTCCATATGCTATCAACATATGGTAAATTTGATTATTGTACCCACTTACACAATCAATAATAAACTTTGAGATAAACAAATTCCGAGAAAGAAACCCGTTTAAAATGATCTATAATGATAGCTAATTACGGCCAGAAAAGTCAGATGCGCTCGAAAGATATAACCTCTAATGATTAGTATCCATTAACATCACTGTTATTTTATCCTATATGATAAATTATAGCCTACCTTATCTCACCTTAGTACCACGATATTAATATAAAAATACAATAAAAGGAGTGCTTCATCTTTGTTGGACAGTCAATGCTTTAAATAGTCTCCTAATACACTTAACCAATAGTAAAGCTTTGCGGCCAAAATCTCCTTCTTTTATCAAATATATTAAATTGTCTGCTGCAATGTATACCATTCTAAAAGACATAATCTTCGAGACAAACGTATAGAACACAAGCAAAATAGAAAAGAAATTAGCAACATTAAGTAAAGCTCAGTAGCGTCACACCTATTCTCTGACACATCCTGTTGATGCACAAAGAGTAGAACAGTAATTTGATGTTGTATCTCATCATTCAGCATGCATATAACATAATAATGATTAATCATAACTATTAAATGAAACAAGATTGTTTGTTATATCACCTACCAAGCCCTTAATGGAATGTGTCATAGAAGGAATAAATGGCCATTAATCTGTAATCTCTATTTCAGATTACTCTATGAGATATACTGGAAATTACTCAATATGAGCAAATTGAACTGGTCCCCATGGCGGAGCGCCAGCTAAACAATGCGTAATATATCAACAAGTTATCTATACAATCAAATAATAGCAATATCAGAGACAGAAACTGACATTAGCCAAAATAATCAAACTGAAAATGTATAATTTATGGTATATTGTACGAGACAATATGGTCATTATTGAAAAGGAATAATTTAAGCCATATTCATAATTACATATAGATACGAAGTGAATAAATATATTATAAGAGTAGATGCAAAAGTAAAACTGTCCTTTTAATCTATATGTGCTATTCCACAATTAATCAGCTTATGATATTAACGCTTTATAGGCAGCATTGACATGTAATGATTTGATTTTTAAAATGTATATTATCTAAACAAATGAGTTTTTACCTCCATGTGGTGCCTCACAAGTTGTGATTCGTGGACTCTCTGATGATATCCCCTTGAAGACCTCATTTTTGACTGCTCCTCTAATTATTGTCCCCTCAGGGTGTAGAGACGAAGGGCAAATGATGTCGCCGGAACAAGTCAACAACTCACCATTAACATCTTTGATGACAAAGGGAATTGTGTCAATATAATGCTGGTTACTCCAACTTATGGAGATAATGGACGAATCTGCTATGATCCGTCTTGGGTCATAGCAAATTCGAAGGTCCCCTCGAGCCCTAAAAACGACCATTTACATCAAAGCAGTCAATATATCAATATTATACACATTACTATTCATAATTACATTCATTTTATATGTGCATTTGCTTTATTTGTATTCCATGCTGTCCTTTTACGTTTTATATTTTGTCATATTTATCATTGTATTTCATGTCGCCCTGCACGTTGTTTAATAAACACGTAACCTGGGCTTTATGTATTCTCATTATTGATCAATAAATGGTTATTTATTAAAAAAACAAAAACAAAACAAAACAAAGACAAAAAAATACACAAGTAAAGGTTTATTAAGTAGAGGTTGGTCTGACCATTAGTACATGGACGTTTATATAGCGACTGTGATGAATGGAAAAACGTGCTGATTCTTAAACAAATAATTCTCAAAAGGATTTTCATGACTCCCTCTATCTCTATCATCACACGAGTTTCACAAGAGTTCTGCTGACATAATGTGGGTCCACTAAGTAAATTTCTAATCTACAGGAGGCATTTCTGAAGAGGCAGACCTCCTCGAAAGCCGGAACAGTCCTGGATCATCAAACGTACGTAAGGTTCTTCTTACCATTTACTATGAGCGCTTGGGTGATCAATAAGGTAATGAGAAGCTAGTTCAATAAAAGAAAAAAGACGTTTTGGATATCATTAACATAGTGAGTATGATTATCTACAAATACCATATATCGTATGCATAAAATCAAGTAATCATTCAGTAGCAACTATGGCCTGGGATTGCTTATATCCTAGTGGATGTCCAAGTGAATGTCCAAAGTCAAAAAGTACAACTTCTCTTCGCACGAAAAAAAAATAATAATTGATCATGTTTTACGGCATTATTTAAACAATTGATGGTCGTTTGAGGCATGCCCAAACACCATGTCCTGTATTCTGCTACGCTGACTAGATTTGTACTGTGGCACTGAAATAGTACGGATTTTGAAACAAGAATGCAACGCTGGATTGCACGCTTCTCCGTGAAGAGTCAGTGAAGCACGCGTTTAAATATACAAATCCAGTCTGCGGTGACGTCATAGCAGACTGAATATGTGCAAACATTCGTAAAGAATTCTAAACCATACAGTGGTGGTCAAAATTATTAGAACACCTGAACCTATACAAAGTCTATGGGATTATCAATGCACTAGTTCATTTGCCGAAATCAGATTAAAGATATCTTTTGTGTGCCATGAGCTTTCACAAATTTATAGCATAGGGTCTTACGTATATGTTGATACCAAATTTATATAGTTTCGACCATCTGGTAATGCGCAGCATTGAAAATAGTTGCACTATGCGCTTTTGTTTTCCCCTTAGACTTGTGTATTAAACATGAAGTCCAAATGCAAAAAAGGTAAAATGCCAATTACATATACCGATTGCTTAAAAAGTATTTGAGGTAGAAGTATGAAACTTAACAGGCTTCTTTATTCTAATATTCCTCAAATACGTTCTAAGTTTCAGCAAATTTGGTCAAATGGGGAGGGTGGATTCGCCCCCACCCTTGGTGGTTAGACGACCAAAATAACCATGCCCATTGAAGGTTAAGGCTATTTTTTTAATTTAATGAAGACACTCCTTGTAAATGTATATTTTTTTAAATAAAATTTCATGAGCAATTCAAATATGTTGCAATATTAAGGGTCATTGGAACAATGGACTTAAATAGGGGCACTGAATTAAAAATTTAGGGCCCTTCAAAAATGATTTAAAAATCCCCACATAAGATGTTACTACTTCACCTTGTGTTGTTATGAATGCCATTTTTGACATCCTCATGAAATTTCCTTTCAGAATATATATACTTTTGTAGGGAGAGGTTTAAAATGTTTAACGTTATGACACTTTGATCCTGAAAGGGACAAGATTTTTAGATTTTTCAATTGGTGGTTTAACATAAAAAGGGCGACTTAGGGGCGAGTTCCCAACGCATAGCTTTGTTATTTAGTTTTTAATGCATAATAATGATATTCGGACACATTCCAACCATTTTATAGGTATTCGAATGGTCAACTGACTGAAAATTACTAAAATCCTTTAAATATGCTTGGGGTTCTAATAATTTAGGCCACCACTGTATGTATATGTGGTTTAAAATGTGATATCACCTTGCGAGTTTTTTTTTGGAGGTAGCTAAATTGTCTTTTTTTTTCTCGTTACCTTGAAGCTAAAAGTTGTCCAAATTTTTGCTAAAATAAAGTTGCATTAGTGAAAATTCCATCATTCTTAGATTGATTGCATATTTATCAAAAAAAGGGACGCTTTCCTGAGATTTACGAGTCAGCGCCATGAAGTTCAAAATAACAAAATCGACTGCGGCAAAATAGCCGATGAGTAATTTATTAAGGATAGAACAATACCATTGTGCTTTCTAGCTGAAAATGAAGACTTTTCAATGGCATTCAGTGTTCAGTGCAAGCAAGAGGTCTTGCTCCCAACAAAATATTGTAGCGTCATTATTTCAGTGTATTTAAGGTTTAATTATGTGCGTTTCATAGTACAAGAAAATTGTTCGAGCCCAAGAGTCGTGCTATGCTCCAGCGGAAAGTTGTGCTGTCTTTTGTTATTGTGCGGTGTTATTGTGCGATCCTAATTGTTTAAGGTCGCACAACTCTAGTCTTCATAGCAGAATATGGGACTTTTAGTTCAGAAGTGTCCTTTTACTACAGGGGCCTAATAAACACATCTAATAAATTTGCTGCAAAACAAATAAATAATAATAATAATAAATCCTTTAATGAAGCTATGCAGGTTTAGAAGGTTTATAGAAAACAAGTATGACAGCAAAACGTCTAAATTGCGAATAGATTTTTGACTGATAATTAATATAGGTTTTCCCGGCCAAATTCATACGTTTATCATTCTTTTTCATTTAATGTGTATTCAAATTCGTGTGTTTGATGCGACAGACTGACTTTAGTCAAACAATTTCGTGTTCATGCTCTCAAATTCGCTTTTTAGGGCACAACAAGTAATGGTTGCAAAGTTCAATTCGGATATAGTCATTAATTTCTTCTTTGTGCATTTAAATTAGTGTGAGATTTGAGTATACGGAATGAAATGTCGACGAATTGAATAGTTATTAACAAATGTATATGCTTAATATGTGAAGTAGAATGCGCAAATACGCAATCAATCACAGTAATCGTTAATTTTGATGATTGAATATGATTATGACTGGTAACATTTCGAATGTATGCGTTTTCCCGAAAATGAATGCCTCTAACATACAATTGATTGACAAAACAATGAAATTGACCGGGAAAACCTATATTAAGAATTTATATCAAAGAAAGCACGTATAAATACCTTATCTAGTGGCTGCATTAATCCCTCTCTGTTCAATGATGATGGGTGTTACAAATTAGAAATTATTCGTGTCTCTCCCGGAACAGAGTTTCCGTTTAAATAAAATAAAAAAGTAGTGAACAAAATGAGCCTGGCACCCTTAAGTAAGTTAGTATTAATACAAGTTGAAGAAGGCCTTACATGTCTCAAGGAACTTCGCCTCCTGTGTCGTTAGTTTCATGGATCTTATTCTCGTCACCATTAGCCAACCTGGCTTCACAAAATTGCGATATAAAAACTTCAATCTCCGAATGATATACAGTGTGTGGTGAAAAACTCAAAACAAGACCTCGGAGGGTAAATGAAAATGAATAAAGGTATAAAAAAAATAATCAAAACCGGGAAGGTTTAAAACAAAATCTCAGAATTACAATTATCCTTTTTAATTTGAAAAGAATTAAAACTTACTGATAATGACTACCCCGAAGCTAAATGATGTCCTTTTGAAAAACGGCAACTAGCAAAATGATGATATTCAGCACACTCGAAAGATTGTGGTAACCCTTCCGAAGGCAGAATATTAGTTAAATGGATTTTTAATAATTGACACTGGCGCCACATTACGAACTTGTCAACTGTAAAGAACTTTTTCCAAAGGAGCCAAATCCACTCAAACTTTAAGAAAAGCATGCTTTCGCTTACCAAATTTTGCAGAGGCGTTTATGCATGTACACTGGTCTTCGAAAAAAGTATACCTTAATCATTCCTACATCGTATTGAAAATCTATTTCAATAAAATATCTTTGACCTTATTTCTTTTTATTTCTTTTTTTTAATTTAAATTTAGAAGTTAACCCATGTACCGTTTATTGATATAGAATTCTTGCGTATGCTGTTATTTTTGTAAACTTTTGAACAGTCATATAATAATACTATAGTTAAACCAGCTGCTTTAATTTTATTTATAATAATGGTGATAGCAGCGGCATCCAGTCTGTAAAAATGCGCTTGCTCTCATAACATAATTCACTGCATTACCATGTAACATTAATATCCTAATTAAACATTTTAATCGTTTCACTGAAATTGTCCATTAACGGTTTGATTGCTAGACCAAAACAAAATGACATTAACCGCAAGTCAGACTTGTCTGGTTGCTAATTGTCAAGACTATTTTTTGCAGAACACATTAACTTGAGAAATAACTTGTGATGGCATTTTAGGCGCGACATGCCTCGTAACAGCACTGTTTTAGGGGCACATAAAATTTTGACTGCCTTTGATTTTCAAGTCATATTTTGTTTTCTATAGGACTCGGGAAATGCAAGCGCCTTAGGGTCATACCAATGTAAGTTTGTCCCTTTGCCCTATGGAAACAGTCATGCCTCTCATAGCAATATATCCTTAAGTTACTAGTATGTATGGCAACCAAAATATGTGCAAGGCGGATCCAAGATTAGAAAATTGGCGGGGGGGGCGAAAACTGTACGATTTTAACGTGTACAGTCAATGGTTGAATTTCATATTATAGAGTGCATCCCACCTGCAAACTATATATACATATATACACTGAAAACCTAAACGGGTAGACCGACTACTTTAAAAGATATCCTAGTGATTCTCAGATTGACTAGCTTTAAGCTAGTCGGTCACGACGGACTATTTCATTCAACACAACCCGGTTATTACGGACTAGCTTTAAAAACTCGTCCGTCTCTACGGACTAGCTTGAAAGCTAATCCGTCCAGTTAAGTCCGTCAAGACGAATGCTCGTCGGTCACGACGGACTAGCTTTCCAAAGCTAGTCGTCATGTCATCGACAGACTAGCTTAAAGCTAGTTGGTCACGACAGACTAATTTTAAAGCTCTCGCGTCGTGACCGACTAGTTTGACGGACTAGCATAAAAGCTAGTCGCAGTGAGTGCCCAGACTGACGAGCTTTGAGCAGGGACTAGCTTTACAGCTGTCCGTCGCGCTTCTGCAGTGATGTTCTTGCTGCTGGCTTGACAGACTAGCATGACGGACAAGGTTAATATGGCTTCACCAGCTTGTAGAGACGTCAAATCTGAAATATTAGAAACATTTTAAAGATACGGTTAAAAAATGCATTTTGTCACAAGATATTTGAGCAAAAAAAACAACAAAACAACAACAACAACAACACTTTATTATGAAGAATAAATCAGAAGACAGGAATTAATTAAGGAGCACAATTAGTTAAACATTATGGCAATATCAAATAATGGGGGCAAGGGGCCCAGGGGTCGTCGCCATGGCTTCATCATCATGACTTTTTGTTGTAGGCCTACCTGCTTATGCATTTTCGGCGTATACACTTGTCCTTGAGAGCACTTCAGAATCCCAAGTTGTGCCTCTAATCCAAATATTCTTTTCTTCCGATACAAGTAATCTAAAAGAAAAAGTGGCGCATATATTTATTATTAGAATAAAAATTTCAATTTTCAATAATTTAATGTGATTGTTACTATCGTTGTAAATACACACAATTTATAAATTGATTTGCAAGACATAATTTTTCGCGTTGTGATTATAGCATTAATCTATGTGAAAAAATAACGCTATCTGTGAACTGAAACATAAGGAATTAAAAGAGTACTTACACAGTCATGTCACGCGAAGGAGATCGACATTATAATTCAAAATCTTAAGCTTTACGGGATATTATCGAGTGTGCGTCTGTACGGTTTGCTCATTAATTCGAATTCACATAGATAATGCAACTAATAGTGATGTCCTTTTCGCAATGTGATGTTATTCAATCAATTGTACCACTTTCTTCATGCTGTTGCTAAGCCGGGCATTCACCAGCAATCTATAAGAATAGACGGTTCATGGGTTCTATAGTAACGAAGTATTCAATTAGCCTGTAATTAAAGAGTGAACAATATTCTAACCTACTCGTGAATGGCTTACTTATGTCATGATTGATGTTATTTCGGCTATCGTATTGCTCTCAGATTGTCAAGCAAAATAACCTTTCGTTTTGAGAATGTTGATTGTTTCCAACTTCTATTCCCTGTTGTTGCTAAGCCGGCATTCACCAGCAATCTGTAAGAAAATACCGGGTTCTTGAGTTCTATAGTAAAGGTATTCAATTAGCCTGTAATTGAAGAATGGAGAACAATATTTGGAATCTATCGGTACTCGTGAATTGCATACTTGCATGATAGATGTTATGTCTCGTAAGCTTCAGATTGTCAAGCCAAAACAACCTTTGTTTCAGAATGTATCAACTTGATTATGCTCTGAAACAGAATAAATAGAGAAGGTAGGCCTACATTGAAACGACATGCAACTATTTGTATCAAAGCTAGTCAGTCATTTTAATGGGTAACTGGGTACACCCAGCACTTTTATCGACCTTAGTCGGTCGCGTCGACGGACTAGCATCAGCTTGAAGGACGAGCTTTAAAGCTGTCCGTCAAGTTGAGAGATGCAGAATCAGTTGTATGCTAGTCGTCTCGACGGACTAACATGACAGACTAGATTTAAAACTAGTCCGTCTTGACCGACTAGCTTAAAGCTAGTCGGTCCATTGACGGACGAGGTAGGTTTCAGTGTATAATATTAATGTATATAGAGGTTGTCTAATTCTTCTCCAAGATTTTTGCATTTGCATCAAATAACAATGATACACAAACATGCTAGGTTGAAATGTTTATTTATTATTGTAGGGTTTGTAAAAATATAACTGCATAATTCTGATGTAAATTCTCGACTGCTAAATGTATATGGATCAAATTACATCAGAATTTTGCAGTTCCTCTTCAAAAAAAAAAAAAAAAAAAAAAAAAAAAAAACTTTGTGTATGCGACCATAAAATAGCCTATTTTTGGATTGAGCATTAAAAAACACCTGATCTCTCTCACAATGACTTATGTCCCCCCCCCCCTTGAACTCACCTTACCATCACTCAGGTAAAAAATATTAATTGAAGTCTAAAAAAGGAGTAGTAGAAGAGGAAGAGAGAAGAGAAGAAAAGAAGAAGAAAGAAGAAGAAGAGAAGAAGAAGAGAAGAAGAAGAAGAAGAAGAAGAAAGAAGAAGAAAAAGAAGAAGAAGAAGAAAAAAAGAAAAAGAAGAGTCCAAATATACAAACAAATATCTGGTTCTTTGTATACGTTGACTCCCACAACAAACAATTTTTCATGATGTATCGTCATAAATAAACAAAATGATAGAAGTAAGAAAAATTTTGAGTGCTAAAAGTTTATTGAAATGTGTACATAATTATGCGGAAACTCTAATAAGGCAAATTTAACAACGATGGAAGGGGAAGAAACTCTTAGAATGGATACGGTAAAGTCCATGAAAATATAAAGTTATGAAGCCTATCGTAAGCAATCCAAATATCCACTTTATAAAGAGCAACCTAAATGCCTGTTGAATCTTTGTATAAATTTATATTGTAATATTATAGAAACATATTTTTAAATAATGAAATACTCAGCCAATGATTTAAAACCTTTGTAATCTTTTCTAAAAGTAGTGTTCTTGTAACCTCTTCATATATTTTCAAAATCATATCTTGTTTTTGAAAATGGTGTAAAATAATGAAACATGCTTTAAAATAACACGTCTGACTTTCTCAACTTTTCGTTTATAGTATTTTTGAGATAATGAAAACACGAGTCAATATTCTTTATTTGTACTGTAATATTTGAAAGTCAGTATCATTTCGGCAGTTTTATTTTTCAATCGGCTGAAAATGAATAAATCCCTGTTTGTAACCTAATATAGGTTTTATTTCATTATTTTTTTAAGGTTTCACATTTTTAAAAGTATAATGAAACTATAGAATTTCCTTTAATATAGGCCTCCTAGATATAATTTCATAGTTTTAGATACCGTATGTCAAAAAAGCTACGTTTACATAAATATTAACCAGAGATCTTCCACCCCATCTAAGCATGTGAGTTGTTTTTATATTATAAAGAAAGATAACAAAGCGAATTCTCTAGGACACGCGACTTATAATTTCTATCGTAATATAATGCACATTTGTAAATGATCTTTAAATCTTATTCTATTCAAGAAAATTTTCCTTTCGTTTTGATTAATTTAGCACATTAAATTTACACCGTCAAAGTTTATGCATTTACAATACCCAAACCAAATGCTCCAAATTTTATGTCGAAACAAAGATGACCGGATATTTGTTTTGCCCCTTTTCTCGTGGGCCCGGCAGCCACTGAGCAGCGCCAGACTATGCCCGATATACGTTTTAAAACAATTATGCAGGGTTTATCTTACGGTATTCGTGAATGCAGCTCTATTGTACGACGTACCTAGATTTGCTACCTTGCAATACCAAATAAGTTTGAGCTAAATATTTTTGAAAGAACACTAGTTCGTAAGCATGAAAAGACACTCCATGTCGTGCAAAAATCATTGATATTTCAATAATTAGTTTTCGTTTAACTTTATAAACAGCACAGGCCTAGTTGAAACATGAAGCAATTACTTCTGTTTGTACTCTAAGAAATCGTTACCTACATTGCCAATCTTTTAAAATTATTATTATGAGGTGAAATGTGCGAATGTTTTAAAAATATGTTTAATCATAAAGATAATTGGTAGGTATTCAATAATATTCTTATTTCAAAGATTACACATAATTATATTTACGGATAAATACAGTAAAATAACACCACTTCAACTTATGTGAAAACGTACGGTAACAGTAATATTAACAGGTATAATATGATATATGAATTGAACAATATT
This sequence comes from Paracentrotus lividus, assembly GCA_940671915.1. NCBI lineage: Eukaryota > Metazoa > Echinodermata > Echinoidea > Camarodonta > Echinidae > Paracentrotus > Paracentrotus lividus. Next base: position 30,383,397 of record CALNVZ010003433.1, read on the forward strand.
AATTAATCGACCCTTTCAAGTATGAAATCGAACTTTTTACGCAAATGTAACTGTATTGTTTGAAGCGCAATACTGAGATATGTCCTAAGAATATATGTAGAATATGTTAAATTATCACAGCAAATTGGTTGTTCAATGAATCGCATAATATTCTTACTTTATAGATTACAAAAAACACAAGCAATAACATCAATCAATCACGCTTCAAAAGATGTACACATAATATCAGTATGCTACGTTTACGCAAATACTTGTATCATTAGATATACGAATATACATTCAAAAGAACATAGACGTACAAAAGCTTCTTATAGAATACGAAGTTATTGCTTACACAAATTAATATTTAACTACTTCTACATAAGATTGACTATTGTTGAAGCTTAACAAAAATCAACTATTAACCCCTTATATTTAGTCGTTTGTATAATTCATTTATCTACTCGTGTAATGACAGCTACCAAATGGACATTGCTGTACATGAGTTTCTGTATTGTTGTAGTGAATTAATCTTTTTTTAATAGAAATGCGATTACAAAAGATTTAAAAACCTGCAGTAGGCCTATATAACATACACTGTCCCGTCATAAGATGGAATATTTTTTTGCCGCTATAGCGACATGATTTTGCTCTGACTTTAATTTCTTGAATATGTTTGTCCCTGCTTTTACTTTTAGGACACTGGCTAATCTTGACATTCTCCCAACCCTTCTCATGGACCTTTTTCCAAAAAGTTTTGTCACGCCCCGTTATGCCCATTTTTGTCATTTTTTCTCATTTTGGGGCCCCTTTTTGTTTTCCCGGCCGATCAAGCCCCCCTCAGTCCTACCCCCAGGAAATGTGACTGAGATGTATTGTTTTATATCATTCTTTAAGTTAAATCTATGTTTCTGGGGACAGGCTAAGGTCTCTTGTCTAGGGGAGGGGTTGAAGTAAAAAACGAGATTGGTGAAAATTCGGAATATTTTATTCCATCTTTATGCTGAAAACAAAAGAAATGAAAAACCACCTTTAACCCTTAAATAATCATCATTTTCCCCTTAAATTTTGTTTAGCCTTGATGACAAGGCTGTAAATATTATTATTGATTATATTTTATTTTGATTATGTTTGGTTGAGATTTTGCAATACAATTTAGGGAAGATAGAAATTTCTATGGTGTAAAAATGAATAAAATGAACGATGAACCCCAATCAAAATAAATTTGACCCCTCCCCTAGACAAAAGAGTCGAGCCTGTAAACATATATCTAGATTTAATTTAAAGAACAATAACAAATCTCCATCTCAGATGTGTTTCCTTGGGGTAGAACTGAGGGGGCCTTGGTGGGTCGCGTGAACAAAAAAGGACCCCAAAAATTAGAAAAATGACGAAAATGGCCATCTTCTGGTGGTGAAAAACTTTTTTGAAGAAAAATCCCCGGGAAGGGTTGAGGGAACGTCCAAGATATACACAGGATCCCAGAAAGTGAAAGCGGTGACAAACACATTCAAGAAATTAATAACGGAGCAACATACTGTCGCTTAAGCCAGAAAAAAATTATTCCACCTTTATGACGAACAGTGTATAATAACCGTACCAGGAGTGTATGCATTTCTTGTTTCTTTGATGAACAAATGAATCGAAATTAGCACTGAAAGTGTGACATGGTTACTACCATAAATGTATAATTATGAAATGTAATTCTAAGCTTTATCGGAAATATCATACTTGTATTATACACAGCATTGCTTGGTAACATGAGTGTGAAACTGTGAACATATTATTTATCCTTTCAAACATTCACTAAGAGATGACACAATTTTTTTTGTGTCAGTTTGAAAGACAAGAGCGAGAATAAGGCAAATTTATTATTGCAAATTAGCAATGACAGAAAGATTATAACGAAAGTAATAATAATAATAATAATAATAATAATAATAATAATAATAATGATAATAATAATAATAATACTACTACTAATAATAATAATAATAATAATAATAATAATAATAATAATAATAATAATAATAATAATAATAATAATAATAATAATAATAATAATAATAATAATAATAATAATAATAATAATAATAATGATAAAAATAATAACGATAATAATAATAACAATTATAGTAATAAAAACAACAACATCAACAACAATAATAGTAACAATAATATAGGATTTCCCAGTCAGTTTCGGAAGTTCGTAACTCCATTTGATAATCAGTTCATTCAAATTCCCAAAACATTTCGACAGCGTCAAATTCGCCATTCAAATTCCTACTAAGTTTGTTCGCTTTGGTAAATAAAGTATTCAAATCAAAATCCCCGTCATAAGCAATCAAATTAGTAAATCGGCTAAAGTGCGTGCTTTCCCGCAATCAAATCCACGCTGAGGCAATCAACTTTGACATTGGTTTAATCAAGTTGGTATGTAATTTGGAAAACCGTTTTAAGCTCTTGGTTACTTATGAATTGAACATTTAAAATAGCGGTTTCTTTTTCTTTTAAGCTCTAGATCCGTTCCTTTAGAATAAAACGTTTAAAAAGGTTTCCTTTTTGTTAAGATTTAGATCATTTTAAATGTTTTTTTTTTTTTTTT
>CALNVZ010003433.1:30396734-30410968 GCA_940671915.1 Paracentrotus lividus
TGAAACGAGAGACTCACAAATGGCGCACGAACATTGATATCCAAACATCACCACTCTCGTATGCTCTCCGCTTTCCACCCGTAGGGGGCTGGTGTTGTTATAAATTTGTCTCGGGGTTCTTCAGGATGGGGCTTCTTTTCCCCCAACCTTCCCCGATAATTTATCTTGCGGTATAGGGGGAGGGTGAATAGGATCGGCGGACCGGGAATTTTGGGTTGTTATTGTCCGGGGGTAAATCTCGTGACCGCGAAGAGGTTATTGTCCGGGAGTGAGGTAATTCCGGGTTATTAGTACCGGGGAAAAGTAATTGTACCGGCGTGTTTTAAAAAGAAGCAAAAGGTAATTGTCCGTATTTTGGGGGGTAGATAATTGTCTGGATGGTTAAATGTGTTCCCTTTGGTTGCCGGTACATTGTCCTCGCGGGAGAATTTAAATTGATCCAATGGAATTAATTGTCCTGGGCGAAAAAGGATAATATACTCAGGCCGGGGTATATGTCTTTGAGGTGTAGTTGTAGTCGGCGGTCGTAAATTTGAACCGGGGCGACTTGGAACAATAGTAATTTGTCACAGCGGATTAGGAACTAAATTTACCGGGAGGAGTAATCTGTCCGGGGGGGGTGGTATAGATCCGGGAAGGAAGGGTAAGTGATTGCTGGGGGGGATATGGGGGGGTTAATTGATCCGGGTGGTCGGTAATGTCCAGGATTTCCGGTCCAAAAAAAAGAGCCACAAGGACGGGAAAGGGGGTAATTAGTCACTAGAACCCTTAATGGTTATATGGTAAGTGTCTGGAAGAGCGGAGAGGGGTAGGAGGGCCCCCCCTCCAGTGAGACTAAAAGTAGTAATCAAATAATTACAACAAAAGTTTTATTTGTCGCCCTAACGTAAGTTAGCCCTTAGAGGGCGAGAAAAACAAGTGCGCATGGGTGGTAAAAAAAATAGAAATCGCAGTTATCTACCTTTCTTCGAGTTTATCTGAGAGTGAGTTTACAATATTGCGCAAGACAATTTGAAAAGAATATCATACTGTCGCATTCAAGACCACTAATATTAAGTGGCGCCACCCTAATTCTTTTTCTCTTATTGGCTCGATATTAAGAGAAGGATATGCTAGTGTCATTACTTGAGAGGCCCACCTCGCTCTCCTGCGTTCCAGTTTTCGCTTTTTTCTTGCTCCTCTGCTGGCCAGCCGTTTTTTAAATTATATGTATAATTTCTGAACCTATGGATCATCTTGTCAATCGGGAATTTACCCCTCAAAATTTTAAAATCAAGTGATGGATTATTTATTAACTACCTTTCTCACACTATAAATTTGATTCTCTCGATGGCCGTCTTTGTACTCGTCCTTTTATATGTGTTTTTATTGAATGTGTGTCTCGACGTATTGTATTACGTCGCCCGGATATTAAAGTTAAGCAATAAATTTTATAATCAGCTCTCATTTTATTATTTACTTCAATTATTGCGTTCTAGGTATCATTGAGTGTAATCAAGTCAGGATTAAAGACGTGGTTTATTATTATGATGGTGAGTGGTATGGGGTACAGTGTGTGTTGTACCAGTTTTGAATAATACCCCGAGCGCTCACTGCGCTGTGGCCTGGCAGCTGAACTTTCGAATGCCAGATATCCCGCCGGTAGCCAGAATTAGAAATTCTTCTTGTCTCGCCCGGTGTTGCATGTTTTCGAATTATTTTCTACTTTCTATTTTATATTTCTCCTTCTCCTTTTCTCTCTCTCTCACTTTCTTCTCTTTTCCTTGCTTTTCCCTCTTTTTTTTTCTTCCTTTGTTCCCCTTTTCCTTCCCAATATTCCAGATTAAGATGTGGCTTTATAACTTATAACTTTAAAACAAAAATAATACACACAATAAGACATTGTAATTTTACCATTTAGGGTGATAGCAATCAAACGTCAAAGAAGGAAATTAAGTACCAAAATTCCTAAATTGTAAACGATATGACATAATCTAATACCCCCTTTGGCTTTTTGTGACATTGTGCTTCCATGTGAGTGGCATTCCTTGTGCACAAACATGTATACAGCCAATTGTTAGTGTCTCTGGCAATGAGATTGTACATCAACCTTATAGTAGGAATTCCATATAATGCTAACTCATGTGCAAGTTTCCAACTTGAACTTCTATATGCTGGTGATGTACACCCAAACCCAGGGCCAGATAAAGATAAAGATAGATATAATACTAGTCCTCATATACCTACTGTGACTGATGCTTGTTCTTTACAACATGTATTTAAGTATAGTACAGCTGAGCTTCGGCAGTGGAAAGACAAGTTATTTGAATTGCCACAAGATATTTTAAACACTATCAAATCATATGGGCTTCAACGTCATATACGTAAAACCCGGAGGGGAAATCGTGGTGGCAAACGTAGAAAATGTCAACGGCGTACTAAACTGTATACGTAACACCCCCTCAAAGCTGGCAACTTGCTATGCCAAACTTGATAAACAGAAGTTTATCTTCTGTAGATAAATACCCCGCTCAATCCGCAATAACAACATCTGAATTCAATGTTTTGTAATAGACCATGACTTTGATATTGTTGGTATATGAGACTGGTTGCCCCAGAAGATGTGCTTGATTGCACCCTAACCAGGTGGTTACATGTTCATCATGTACCAAGGCTTATAAATAGAGGTGATGGAGTGCCTCCTCTTATCGAATAACCTTGGATGTAAAAGCGTTTCATCCTCACTGAAAATAAGTACATTGAAATTTACCGAAATCACATGTACAGAAATTCTGTAATCTATGGATATGTGTTCATTTATAGCCCTCTGCGGAGCGTCTCCTCTTCAAGACCAATTTGTAGATGATTTTTTTGTCTCTTAGATTGTATACACCTGTATTTAGTTTCTCTTCACTGGCTTACCTGTCCAGGAAAAGAGTCCACTTTAACTTGTTTACTCGTCCACCGTGCATCCATGGAATATCACCGACAAACTTAAAGATACATACACCCATATAATCCAACTCGAACCCTACATCAGGCAGTGGAAATTTGTTGCAAATTCCACGTACACGACATTCATGGGGAGACAATGCCTTTTCGCATGCTGCAGGCCAAACTACTGGAATAATCCCTTATCACTTCGCGTCTAAACACACTCTACCTTTAAGACGTCTTAAGTCGTATCTGTCGATATGTAACCCCTCAATTTATTAATACTTTATCTGCATAATATGTGTATATGAGTTTTTATATATAATACATATATTATATGTATGCATACATATATGTATGTATGGTATATATAATGTGTGTATAACTAGGCTTTCAGTCTTTCTTGTTTGCTTTTGTCCTGATTGGCTAACCCATCTGGGCGTGGTGGCTCAAGTGCTATGCTAGAGCTCCTGTGAATGATGTGCTAACCGGGCTTGTCCCTTAAATTGTTGGTGAACCGGAGCAGCAAGCAAGGAGTCTCATCCAGGCCCACCTGGCGAGGCTGAGAATGCCTTCTGGTTGATGCAACCATATGATGTGATCTTGGTTTTATTTTAAGTATTTTTAATATTGAATTCTACTACATCCCAAAGAGACTGTTGCTGGAGATGCTAGCGCCATGAGCGTCCCTCGACGCTGTGTGCGCTCTTTAAGGTTTTCAACTATTCACTATTCTTAACACAGTGTTTTTCCATAAACTCCATAAATTAGCGCAAAGAAAATATAACAAAGCCCAATGTCAATTTAAGCAAAAATAAGGTATTAATCGTAAATCAAATGTCATAATTACTATTTTTCATACTTTTATTTATTAATTATCGAGTCATTAATTTGGCCCTTAGAACCTGTCAAACATAAAACCCATTGTTTCAGACCATTCAGTTTTATTTGATTTTACACCACCTATTCAATGTGGTTACTGTAATAAAATATCAAAGAATTGATTAATGTTTAAAAGAAAAAATACAAAACAAATAACGTATATTCTCCAACAAATTTATTCGATTTATCGAATTTATGTATCACAAAAAATGAAATCATTAATTAGGCTTGACCAAATATAATAAACATGATGAAAGGGAAAGAAATGATTATAAAGATAAGTTTGCAACTTGTACAAGACGGTTTATCTGATGTTGTGTTGCTCTCCCTTACAGCGTTCTTACGATAACCTATTATACGCACTTCATTGCTTCAGTATTGCCGTTGGATCTATTAATATAAAATAATTTACTTTGGGGTTCCCCCTGGGGTAATTGTCTTGAATTATCCAGGGGGGGGGGGGTAATTGGTATTGGGTAGTTTGTCCGTTGGGAGAATTTGTCCTCCGGGGTTATTGTCTGGGGTATTGTCCTTGGGGGTAATTGCCTGGGGTAAGTTGTCCATGGGTAATTGTCCGGGGGTAATTATCCAGGGGTAATTGTCTTGAGGTAGTCGTCGTCGGGGGTAATTGCCTTGAGGGGTATTGTCTGGGTAATTGTCCGGGGGTAATTGGTCCTGGGTTTATTGTCCTCGGGGTATTGTCCATGGGTAATGTTCGGTGGGATTATCCAGGGGTAATTGCTGAGATAGTTGTCGGGTGTAATTGTCCGGGGTAATGTCTTCGGGGTAATTGTCTGGGGTAATTGTCCGGGGGTAATTGTCCTCGGGGGGTAATTGGGGTCCGGGGTAAGTCGGGGGTTACTGTCCGGGGGGGGGGGTAATTGTCCGGGGGGCTTAAATTGTCCGGAGGGGGGTAATTGTCCGGGGTATTGGTCCGGGGGTATTGTCCGGGGGTATTGTCTGAATACATCCTGGCCCTTAGTGAGCTGATTACTTATGTATATCATGTTTACTCCCCTTTCAGCCATTTCAGGAGCGGGGAGTTTCCTCTCTGTCAAATAACCTCAAAAAAAAAAAAAAAAAAAAAAAAAAATCGATTACGTCTCATTCTTGAGATTATATCAGCTTATATCCCATATGCATGGCTTGCGTCTGTTCTGATTACAGTTGTTGAGCTAAAAGTTTCTGTTTAAACCACCTATTCTGACGTCCATACTCGGAATTGAAAGTGTAATCGCCATTGCCATCTGCCCCTTGATATCAACAAAGGATCAGATGTTGAGTGTTGCTTCGATACCACCTTAAATCAGTCCATATTGACGTAAATCTCTCTCTATGTCAATCCTTGCTCATCGCTTTAGACAAGGAGCCCAAGAACTTCCTCTGTAAAAAAAAAAAGAAAAAAGATAATTATTTAATATTTACGGTACGTCGATTGCATTAGATCTGATGCTCGATGTGCAAATATACTCTAAAAATAAAATCGAAACAAATCCTTAACTATGGGAATTTCGAACACGCGAACCTAGGTTTTTGGGAGTGTGTTTGAACAATAAGTCATTAAATATCTAGTCTAAATTGAGCGCGTGCAATTGACGCTATGAATCATCGTTAGTACGTTTCGAAGAAAAAAACAAAAGAGATAATACTGTTCATATAAAACTAATACAATTGCCTTGCCTGTGTTATTATCTCATGGTCTGCAAATTCAAATGCGTGGGTTGCAGCAAACGCATCCGGATAAATTGACACACGTTTTCAACCTTTTCATTGCTAGTGTTTAGCTTTTAATAATTCACAATTGTTTTAATTCTTAATTCAATGCCACGATTCTTCTAAGTCATCTTGTAAAAAAATTTCCTTTGATCCTGACCTGTTCTCAGTGAAAGAACTTGACATCTGTGAAAAGGCTCCTTTGGGCGATCTTCAAGGTGTGCCGAACGCCATTCTAATGTGTCCTGTGTAGACGATTGTCCAAGTCCTTGCCGTTTCAGGATTTCCTTGTCTGCGTTCAATATCTCTCCTCACAAAATAGATAGTTACCAAATAGTAACAGTTAAAGAAGAAGGATAGGAAAATGTGTTTAAAAATTAGACGGTAATTTCGAAGGAATTACAAACCCAGAATCTAAACGATGTATCTGGTACGGCCAATGGACTTGGACTGGGCAGCCTCATATCATTCCACGTGTTTCTTTTTTTCAGTTGGTTAGTCCTTTACAATGACATTCGTAAAAGAGAAAATATTTCTGGGGAGAATTCGGTAACTTTTTGACACTTGATCAATATTGCAATACATACAAAGGGGGAAGATTGTTGAATGATAATTGTTCTAAAGAAGGCTAATCAATAAAAAACCCCGGATGCAATGACTTGGATAACATCATTAACTGGGCATGGCCGAAGGAGCACTCACAAAGTATTTGCCAGAGGCCCTAATTGGCCATGCGTGTACCGTTGGGTACCGTGGGTGTATTGTCCTCCGAAAGGAAAAGAGCAATACTGAAGATCCGTAACGTTAAGCTTATTTTCCTCACGATTTTGGAAGGCCGAATGGGCACTTTGTAGCAGATCCTCCATTTGTTGAATATCACATCGTGTACTGCGATTGGCTTGAGTCGCCCTGATCATGAATCAAAGAGCTCCTTTTCAAATCTGCAAGTCTTACGTGCAGAATTGTCTTGAAAATGAAAATGGAAAAGAGGCAAAAAGAATAGAAGAAGAAGAAGAAGAAGAAGAAGAAGAAGAAGAAGAAGAAGAAGAAGAAGAAGAAACGAAAAGAAAAAAGAAACAGAAAAAAACACAAGCAATGAATCAATATAAGATTGTTTCCATGTTGCTTTGAAATGATACTACACAGCATGAAATTAACATATATAGAGTCAAAAAAGTATTAATTATAACTTGTAATTGCTGAATGTAAATATGCAGACACGTCGCTTTGTAAATTCACCGGCAGAGCAACTTATCAGTAGGGAAATTCGTCTTTTAGTTCAAATTTAATTTGGAAAGGGCAACTTATATAAATAATTTAAACAAACATTTTGTAATAACTCTTGTATGGCTGAGACGAGAATCATAAGATTTATTTATTATTTTTTATTTTTTTACTGGATTTATTAAAACATAAATGAAATACGAAGTATAAAATATTGAATTGTGTAAATTACAAATGTTGCTTCGTTTCTTTTCTGGCGCCTCAGTTTTCCTCTGCCCGACATTTTGTCGATTTGCTATTTTTAGTCCGTCAACTGGCCTTCCTATATATAAAAAAATAAAGTTGTCAAAAGTGGAGTAATACTTTGAGAATACAATAATTATTTACATTCTTTACTTAAACAAAACCACATACGCAATTTGGAAATTAAAAGCTCCTTTATAATGCTACCTGCATAATCCCTATGCTATTGAAATATAAAATAATTCACGTTCTTTACGTTTGGCAATTTTCACCAAGAAAAGCGGTAGTCTTATTTCCATTATGTTCCGTGTTGTTTGTCTTTTTCTCACTGAACAAACAACTAACAACTTCATCGAAATGAATACCTGCTTCTTCAGGCGTTGGCCTTTTCTTCTGCTTGCAAGTCACCTTCTGCCGCCGTTAGAGGTGCGTGGCCAATTAGGTAACAGCATTCTTGAAGTCAGTCGCATATCTTCGTGGTCCAGGTAAGCATACCTACAAAATGAGAAATAGACTTGACACGAATGACAATTGTAACGATATCATGGGTTGTGTTTATCAAGTCGTTATTAAGTTTATACGAAGTAACTGTTAACGACGAGCTGTATGGACATGTTTCTTTGCTGCCATACTATTCATAAGCTTACATCATTTTAGTGTAAGAACTGATCACCAGTCGTTTGTCAGGTATTTGTAACCTCGGAAACGACGCGCGCGGCGACGCTGGTGAACACACAGCCCACGGTAAATTCTGTAGGGAATGGATTCAACATCTCCCCCGAATCATTGTGCAGTGATAAAACGAGAATTCACTGAAGACATTCCCTAAAACCTATTCGAACGTCAAATAATGTTTAATCATCTGATCGTACTTGTTTTGGGCCACATCAATACCAGTGTGACCAACTAAACCTCACGATCTTCATAGGTTCATTTGCAAGCGCAGGAAAGGTCTCAGGCAGACGGTGAGGATATGCAGGGCAATCATTTTTAATGGTCCATATCAATTCACTGTTGGATTGCGAGCATGCATCATTGTGTCTCCGATCGATCAGTAGATCAGATTGTCTACTAACTATCCCAACCAGGGTAAACATGGGAGGGGGGGGCGTCAAGAGGTTGATCTCATTGTGAAGCACTCGTAGACTACCTCCATGGGGTCAAGAATGTGCACACACTGTGTTCCGGGACCTCTAAGTAATATACCGAAACCAATGGGATAGCCAAAATTGTGTCCTCTTACCCGAACCCGACTTGGAAAATCAGCATATAGTGGCCCATCCGCGCTATCATGCTCTTGACCGTAGTCAAAGAACTCGTGGTCCACTTTCGATCTCAGGGTTCTCGGATGTCGTTTGGCTCAATAAACTTTCAGAGGAGACATCGTCTCATCAGAGCATATGAGCAAAGGCCTGATAGTCAGGATGGCGCCCTATCCGCAGAACAAGCATCAAATGCATAATTTAACCTCTCGATGAGAAATTGCATAAGCTTGAATGTGAAAGGTCTAGGTTTAAACCTAAAATTTATTTTTTTATTAATAATAAAGTTTCAATAATAGAGGTATAACTGCTGCTTTGGCAAGTTCAAATTCATATCAAAATTGAATTTTCGTAGAGGTTGTTCGTCTTTTTGATAGACAAATGACAGCTTTAATGAAGGACTCTATCTTTGTCCGGGTACGAACAATCGGAATAGTGGAGAGGATGGGGAGTTCTGCAGAACCCCTCACCATTTCTTGTAGGCCAAACCACGTACAATATCAGCTATTTTTTAAAACCAATTATATGGTATATGTTGAGGCCTAAAACCAGCTTCTAAGTAGTTTTAAAGGCTTACATCAGTAGCTGTGTCGACGTACGACTATTTCCATCCTTGATACTCTGAACTGGCACCAGTGACTTTGCTAGGACACGGAAGGTCACTCGATGATGAAGCCATCTCTCCGTTGTGAGGCGCTAAACTCGCATTTCGTATTGAGAAGCAGCTTCAAGACGCCCATGGAATGAAGAAGACAGGAAAAAAGAAAGTAGATTTACAATTTTCTTTTAAAAATGATTAAGCACTGTAGAACTTAGGCAACATGGATTGTGTGAAGGATTTTTTTTTTTTTAAACAAAAAAATGGCGGGGACAGCTCAAAAAGAACAAACCAGCTTTTGAATTTAGATAAACATTTTAGAGTTGCCACAATAGACCCTATTGCGCGTAGAGTGATAAGGAATTTTAATAAGCCTTATTGACAAAGCTTATGTACTTTAGGAATGTTTAATTCGACGACAGCTCGGTTGAAAAGAGTGGATTTGTAATCGCTTTTTAGTATTTGTAGTTTTCAACTTAAGTTTACGCGCACCCTTTGGGTTATTGTCAGGAGCGAGAATACTTTTTCCACCTTTTCCCTGATTGTTATGGTGTATGCCTCAAGAGTACTCTCTGGCTGAATCTATTTGTTGAAGTAGTGTCTTCCATCAGGCTGAGTTGTGTTTTTACTTTCTTTGTTCTTCCTCGTCCAAATCATCGAGACCTGTCCACCTCTGTCAGACCAGGTCATGTCCGGTGATGTTGTTCTCCGCTGACGATAGCCCGTATCATCGACATCGCTCGCCCGGTTGAATCCCCCTCCTTTGACCAAAGCAAGCCAGCGAAACTGTGAGGTAAATACACAGAACGTGGAGATTATTTGTGGAGGAAATGAAGTGAACAATAGGTAATATATATGTGTTTAAATTGCGGGTTACTGCTTTATGGGATTCTTGCATTTATTGTTAAAGAATTTGATGAATAGGGGTCAGCTAATTATCACATCCGGTAGAGACTTGTCATATTGGACTTCTGCATTCCCTGCTATTCCAACACACAGTACTTTATTTTTTTATGCTGTGGTTTACTCCTTTAACATGGCAACAAATAGAGTCATAGTCTTTGAAATACTACACATGATTACAAATATTTAGGACTACTAGTGAAACAAAACTTACCCAATAATGAATACATGTGCGACCTGGCAAATAAAATACAAAAAGCCAGAATGTGATTGAATGCGGGAGGATGAGGATGAAGATGTTAAGATGAAATATTAGTTTTTTTAAATGTCCCAGTCAAGGGTTTACCGTGCTACGTTTGAGCTTAGTTCCACAAATTTGATTAAAGACGTGAACGAAACGCCGTTGAAAAAAGGGGAGGGGGGGGGGGTGAATAATAATAATAAGTGGAAAAAAACACATTAAGACCGTACACAGGTGAGGTCATTCTCCGTTAATCACGCAAGTGACACTGTCATGTTTGTCATCGAATCCATGCGGTTTTGAACATTAACGAGATGGAGTAGAGCCTTCCCCGCTGTCAACATTGAGGGGTCAGTCAGCATTGCCTCATTTGATCCTTGATACCTGCGTAGAATATTATTTCTTACTCATTCGTCAGATTGGTACGATGCAATTCGTTTTTGTCTGTCTCCGTGGTATAAAACGAAGGATAATTGTTTTGATGGTCTTTTTTATAATTCTGAGCGGATGATGAAGCAGTGAATTTCAAGCTACGTAAGTGACCATTGTTAATTCAATTTTATCCTGTTTGATGACCTTGAGAGATGATTGAAAATTTCTATGGCATACCACCACATTCAATTTGTTTCCCCCCGAATCTGCTGTTTTTGAGATAGCTGCTTAATGAACTGAATTTCTTGCCTCGACCGGTGTTAGCCAAAATGAATTTTCGATCAATTTTTCAAGTTCGGTAGTGCTAAAACTGTTTTAAGTACTCAAAATATGTAAAACGTTATTTGGAATTGTGGATTTCAAAATACTGTCGACTGGAATAACCTCTCAGTATAATCCGATTCGATTGTGTGACCCCCCATGTTAAGTTTGTTGCGCGATTGTTGAGTCGTGAAACAAACGCCGCAGTCTAGTGGGTAGGTAAACTATAAGTTGACTTTTACCATGCCAGCACCCCAATCGAGAGTGGATTCCCTCGTCAGGTTATATCTCTTTGAGTAGCTTTAGGAATCATTGGACAGCGAGCAGTCCAGTGTGAAGGGCGACGAGCTAACTCCAGTTGTGATGCGTTTCACACCTTGATCCGTGCCACGCAGGGCTCAAATGCCCGAGTGAAATGTTATCTGATCGGGGTCAAGTCCATTGTTTGGTCAGTCTGCTCAGTCACCCGTGCAGTTTTGCCAGTGATAATTCGGCGGTTACCCTGGTGGTTATGTCAAGTTAAAGAAAAAAAAAATAAGAAAGATGATTTATCTATATAAATAGTAATGAGTAAGACCAGTACTCGTAGATTTTCCTACTATATTTTCCTAATTCTCTCTAAAGATAATGTTTTTTAATATGTATGAAGCATGAGTATTAAAAAAAAAAAAAAATAATAAATACAATCAAATTCAAATTCAATATAAGATACCACCAGGTCACTTACCCTTGAAGTGTCTTGTGGAATTTGAGAACCGGTGTCATTCGAATCGTTCATCATATTAACTGAGTCTCCAAGATGGCCCATGCTCGAATTGCACGCCCCGCGAGATGAATTTGAGTTTGGACAACCGGGTCCAGCGGTCAAAGAATTATCGGCAAGTGAAAATCTGCAACAAAAGATTACTATACAAAATATCTTATTCATTATCACATATATCTAGTTTAAAACACATACACATTCTTTTTGTAACATTTGGTTTGAGACAACCGTAAGTTTTTTCTCACGTGGTGTTCTAGTACATGCATTATAACATGAAAAAGTTGGTAACCCTTGCGCTTTTTGAAGTCATCGTCCAGTATCGCATCAACACAAAACATTATTCATATAAAGTAGCGTCACAGGCCTACAGTAAATTTTGCCAGATATCGCCTGCTGTCTGTTTGAACGTCCAAGTATGCGCCTTTTCAAAGATTAACTGGTCCATTCCTTACCTTTACTTCAGAAGAAGACAGAAAAAAAAAGCTCATTTTGTAAGTATGGTATAGTAAATAAATTATAGAATCTAATAAAATAAGAATGCTGCCGAAGCGAGATTAATTTCATATTTTTTTTTTAATTACAAATGGCAAGTTTTATCATAGTCAATGTGTAACCTTATGGAGCTGAGGATCTCCCCAATCCTGATGTAAGAGTCTTTATGATATATCTATATTCGTTCAATGACAATCGGATTATGATAGGGATAATGAAACTTCCTTACCGTGGAGGTGATTTACCGATTGCTCTTCCGAGATACCATGCTGGTTTGAATATAACATAGGCTCTCCGATCCGTGCGCTTTCCGCACCGTAAACTCCGCAGATGTTGAAGCCACTGTATGTTTCGTTCACATTAGTCCGCCCATTCATAAGGGGTTGAAAGAGCCAAAAGACTGGAAATCCGAAGGTTATGACTTGCCTTGTTGGCATCTGAATTATTAAATCATATTAATAGGACAAACATAAAACACATCATTGCTGCGAAAACATAGTGTACACAATTAGGATAGAACAATCAGGTGGTTTGCAATAAAGACTATAACATATACTAATGGGTGTAAGGCCTCTTGACTTTTCTTACTGAAAGGCCTAATCAGTCACAACCTAATGACCAACATTTAGATAATGTTTTATCGCAATATATTGAATGAAAACAAAAATCGACCAAAAATAGAATAGTTAATTGGATGTCGAATTTGCTCATTTGAATGGAAAAGAAAGTATAAATTGTTTATCTACAATTGGTCACCACCTGATCATGCTTGGCGTAATTTTTGTTTGTGAAACGAAGCATTTACAAAGTTATCTCACTAAAGCGGCACGTGGTTCGACTCCCATTAGACTTGCTGGTAAGATGTAAGTGATTCCTATGCATCGAAACCCCACTGTTCCAGGACTTACAAGCGACCACTATAGGCAATCCAGGGAACCGCCCTGTTGTTTGCGAGCCGAAGCCTCACTGATCCACAATCATCGCACTTTTTGGCTCGCCGTCAATGCGCGCGTTTGTATCACTGGGTCGTTGGTGCGAGCACGTCAGTGGCTCCCAGATGAAAGGTACGGGAAAAACTGTTGCTTGAAGCCTGGTGAAGCAATTGTCCACAGTGTGATGTGGCTACCTGAATGAAGTATAGGTTACAAGGAATGCAGGCAACTCCAAGCTATTGCGATAATGCCACGCAGCCTCAATTTGTCAAGATGAGATCATGATTAATTAACGTATAGGGAGAAACATTTCATTTGTCACAACGACACTTTCTACATGTTCCAGATACAGTGCCCCCCTTTTTTTTTAAAATATTAACCAAAACCAAACCACTCATGATAATTACTCAATGACACCAACTTCATTCATATTTAACATGTATTTGCCGAAATCGTTCGATGAAGAGGCCTATAAATCTATAATAACTGCTTCAAACTTATCGTAAGAGGGGTCGGGTTATCGAAAAGAGGGAATAAATATAGGGCCTACAGTATAAATAGATTCGTTGTTAATCTTGTTAATATATAAATTGAAATATGGAAGAACTGAAAGGAAAACAGAAAACTACCTGTATTGATAGGTTGAAACCCTGCTTTCAACCTGTCAACCTGTTCTTGTGCCCTGACGCCATTGACATTGTTGCGCCCTTGCCAAACAAGCGTACAGTAATCTCGTCGAAGATGCAGAACAATTTCGCACATTTTTAGTGTTGACGTCTTGTTGAGGAAGGATGACACCGCGTCGCGTAAGAAAATAGACATATAAGATCTATAATTATGAACGAATAAAGAATAGCACAACACCAAATAGAATTGTAGTAATTAAAATGTGGAAATAAATTCATATTGTTGAATGTTGAATCAACGAAATAATTACTTCATGTAGGGCACGTAGTATTTATTTATTGTTAGTATTATTTTTGTAAAAGATGTTCTTTTGAAGTTGTCAAAAGTCTTTCCCATGTTTTCTCTTGTGCATGTCTTGTTATGGTCCGGAATCTTCTCTTTTTTGGGGTAGTAATTTCATTAAGAATAAGGACTGATGTAGATCTTGAGAAATTCATTCGGCGATGACTAAATTCCAGAAACTATATAGAATGTATGAAGTATCAATTACTGAATGTGCGATATTTGTTGTATACCCCTCATACATCAGGCGAGCACTTGAGAATAGCGGGTGCTGCTGCATACACCGAAAAATTGTTGGCACTTTCCCTGTGGGCGCGTCTTGGTGCGGAACATGTGTGCTATCCATCCAATGGAATAGACAGAGCTCCAGCAATATGGGAGCTGCTCCTGTCACAGATATTTCGGT
>CALNVZ010003433.1:30411715-30426155 GCA_940671915.1 Paracentrotus lividus
GAGGCTGTTATTTGACAATGAGGAAACACCTCGCTTCCTGAATGCTGAAAGGGGAGAAACATGATATACAATAAGTAATTTCATGCTCACTGGGCCAGATCGTTCAGGACAACTACCCCCCGGACAATTACCCCGGACAATAACTTCTTCCCCGTACAATAGGCCCCCCGCGCCCGACACATATACCCCCCGCAGCATTTACCTTCGGTCCCCGACCAGTAACTCCCCGGACAAATACTCCCCGAATTCTTTCTTTCTTTTTCCCTTATCTCGAGTTACAATTACCCCCGGACAATTACGTCCCAGAATACAAATACTCTGGGCCGAGACAATTCTACCTTCCCGGACATGAGCGCCCGATCAACTAATTTCTCAAGTACAATTACCTCCCTGCGATATTTACTCCGAACCAAGTACCCATGGAGCATACCCCCGCAGGCATATAAATCCCCCCAAGGCAATTACCGGCCCGGACAATGTACCTCCGATCAATTACTGCTCCTCGAAGGACAATTATCCCCGCGCGATTACCGACTACGTTCAAAGCAATTACCACCTCTGGAAATTACCATACCCGGACAATAATACTCTTCATGAGACAATTACCCGATGGACAACTTACCCCGCTTACCATGCGACAATACCCTAGACAATCAACGCCGAGGACAAATTACTCCCAACGACAAACTACCCAATACAATTTGACCTCCCCCCCCCCTGGTATGAGATTCCCGGTTCAGGACAATTGACCCCAGGGACCCCAAGTAAAAATATTTATATTTAATAATGGCCATTACGGCAATTACTGGGAAGCAATGAAGTGCGTGAGTAATATGTTATTCGTAAAGTATACGCTGTAAGGAGAGCAACATAACATCAGACCTGAGAACGTCTTGGTACGATAGTTGCAAATTATCTTTATAATCATTTCTTTCCCTTTACCCCATCATTTTATTCATATTTGGTCAATGCCTAATTTAATAGTTTCATTTTTGTGATACAATATATTATTCGATAAAATCGAATAAATTTGTTGGAGAGACTATACGTTATGTATGTTTTGTTTTTTCTTTATACAATAATCTTAATTCTTTGATATTTTTTTTAAGTTACCACAATGAATAGTATAGTGTGGTAACAATCAAATAAATACTGAAGTGTCAAACAATGGGTTTTATGACAGTCAAGGGCCTAAATTAATGACTCGATAAATTAATAAATAAAAGTGAAAAATAAGTAATGTTATAGACATTTGATTTTTACGATATACCTTATTTTGCTTAAATTGACATTGGGACTTTGTTATATTTTCTTTGCGCTACTTTATGGAGTTATGGAAAAACACGTGTAAGAATAAGTGAATAGTGAGAAACCTTAAAGGGAGCGCACACACGTCGCAGGGACGCTCATGGCGCTAGCTCCCAGCAACAGTCTCTCTTTGAGGATGTAGTTTAAATTCAATATTAAAAATACTTAAAATAAAACCAAGATCACATTCATATGGTTTGCATTCAACCAGAAGGCATTCTCAGTCACTCGCCTAGGGTGGGGCCTGGTGAGACTCCGCTTGCTGCTCCGGTTCACCAACAATTTAAGGTCGACATGTCCTTAGCACATCATTCCACAGACTCTAGCATACACTGAGCCACCACGCCTCCAGATGGGTTAGCCAATCAGACAAAAGCAATACAAGAAAGATCTGAAGCCTAGTCGTATACACAATATATATACATACATACATATATGTATGCATACATATAATAAATGTATTATATATAAAACTCATATACACATATTAGCAGATAAAGTTATTAATAAATTGAGGGGTCTACATATCGAACAGATACGACTTAAGACGTACTTAAAGGTAAGTGTTTAGACAGCGAAGTGATAAGGGAGTTTATTCCATAGTTTGGCTGCAGCATGCGAAAAGGCATTGTCTCCCCATGAATTGTGTACGTGGAATTTGCAACAAATTATCACTGTCCTGATCGTAGGTTCGAGTTGGATTATATGTGTAATGTATCTCTAAGTTTGTAGGTGATATTCCATGGATGCCACGGTGGACGAGTAACACAAGTTAAAGTGACTCTTTTCTGGACAGGTAAGCCAGTGAAGAGAAACGTAATACAGGTGTAACATCTAAGAACAAGAAAAATCAATCTACAATTGGTCTGAAGAGGAGACGCTCCGCGAGGCTTATAAATTGATACACGAATCCATAGATACAGAATTTCGGTACATGTGATTTCGGTAATTTCAATGTACTTATTTCAGTGAGGAAGAACGCTTTACATCCAAGGTTATTCGATAAAGAAGAGCACTCCACACCTCTTTTATCAAGCCTTGGTACATGATGGAATCATGTTAACCACCTGGTTAGGGTCTGCAATCACAGCATCATCTCTTGGCAACCATGTCTCATATACCAACAATATCAAAGTCATGAGCTATTACAAAATCATTGAATTCAGATGTTGTTATTGCGGATTGAGCGGGGTATATCTACAGAAGATAAACTTCTGTTTATCAAGTTTGGCATAGCAAGTTGCAGCTTTGAGGGGGTGTTAGGTATACAGTTTAGTACGCCGTGACATTTTCTACGTTGCCACCACGATTTCCCTTTCTACGGGTTGTCGTATATGATCGTTGAAGCCCATGATGATTTGATTAGGTTTAAATATCTTGTGGCAATTCAAATACTTGTCTTTCCACTGCCGAAGCTCAGCTGTACTATACTTAAATACATGTTGTAAAGAACAAGCATCAGTCACAGTAGGTATATGAGGTACTAGGTATTATATCTATCTTTTACTTATCTGGCCCCTGGGGTTGGGTGTACATCACCAGCATAAGCAAGTTCAAGTTGGAAACTCCATGTTAGCATTATATGGAATTCTACTATAAGGTGTGATTACAATCTCATTGCCAGAGACACTAACAATGGCTTGTATACATGTTTGGCACAAGGAATCCATCACATGGAAGCACAATGTCACAAAAAGCCAAGGGGTATTTGATTAGTCCAATCGGTTACAAAGGAATTTGTACTTAATTTCCTTCTTTGACGTTGATGCACACCCTAAATGGTAAATTACAATGTCTTATGTGGGTTATTATTTTTGTTTTAAAGTTATAAGTTATAAAGCACATCAACTGGAATATGGGAAGGAAAAGGGGAACAAAGAAAAAAAAGAGGGAAAAGCAAGAAAAGAAGAAAGTGAGAGAGAGAGAAAAGAGAGAGAAATAAAAATAGAAAGTAGAAAATAATAAAACAATGCAACACCGGGCGAGACTCACAATGGGCGCCGCTTGATTCCAACATCGATGCCGAAGGGGTAAAGTCCTCGGGGGAATGCCGGTATGTCCGTAATGTCCGGGGTAATTGTCGGGGGTAATTGTCCGGGGGTAATTGTCCTGGGTAAATGTCCCCTCGGATATTTGTCCATGGAATTGTCCCGGGATAAACCATGGGTAATTGTTCTGAAGTAGTTGTCGCGGGGTAATTGTCCGGGGGTAATTGTCCTCGGGGGTTATTTCCGGGGTAATTGCCCGGGTTATTGTTGGGGGTTAATGTCCGGGTGGTTATTGTCCGGGGTAATTGTCCGGGGGTAATTGTCCTCGTGGGGGTAATTTGAGTATATGAATAAAAAAAGGTCCTAAGTTCCATGGGAGGCATTTCGAGAAAATCGAAAAAACTGATATTTTTTTTAATTTGGGCAATTCCAGTATTTTGGCCAAAAGCATCCAGAGAAAACTCATAAAACAAAATTTAAGTGTAAATTTTTATGAACATAAATTTTCAAGTTACTTGTGGGCGGGCCTTTTTGTCTGGTGGACTTGGTGTTTGAATCATAATGGACTGTCGTTCTTACATTCATATGACAGTGGTAGTACTTCTGTAGTACTTGAATGTTATAAAAATGAATAACCACAAGAGATTTCCTTTTATAATATCAGACAAAAAGGCCCCTTTCTTTTTGTATTTTAGGTTTTTTTAAATATTTTTTATAGCTGATGTGTTTTGGGATGAGCGAGATGGGTGTGGGTGTGGGTGTGTGGGTTTTAATGGAGGACAATGTGTAGGTGTTCAAATAACTGAAAAAAAAAAGTTGCAAAATGATGTATTATTAACGTTTACAGTTCACTGATCTTCCCATCCATGAAACCAAGAACTCTTAAGCACACAAACAACAGTTCAAGCAATGGGGGGGGTGGGTATGGTCCCTCCCTTATTTTTTATTTTTATTAAATAGAAAAACAAGAAAATTACAGAGGGCGGTCCCACTTAAGCTAGGTTGGGGTGTAAATGGAAGGAGAACTTTTTCCTTAGCAAGGACCTTATTTCATGTTTGCCAGAGATCTGGGTAAAATGCTTTGTAAATGGGCAGAATTTTTATTTTAGTTATCAGTGAATTTTGGGTAAAATTCTAAAAAAAAAAAAAAAAAAAACTTTAATTGTGTCCGTGAGCGAATTTTGTAAGAAAACCCATCAATCTGAATCCACCCTCTGCCCCATCCCACACTCAATCAGCATAGGAATACTTTTTTTTGAGGAGCTATTTTTAAAAAATATATATTGACACACACCCACCCAAACACCCCCACACACCCTCTACACACACACCACCACACACACACACAGAAGCACAAACATCCAGTGAACTCAACTTCAATTTTGAGGTACTCAAGGTTAAACAAGAAGTAATGAGAAGAGGGCGCTGATATGGAATTGTAAGAAAAGCAGTCCTGGAACTTAGCTTTCTTACATTATACCCAGATATTTTCCTTATTAAGGCATTTCTGAGATGAAATTCAGAATTCATCATTTATGCACAAATGGGTCAATGTATAAGGAACAATTCCCATATATAACTCCAATTTCTGCCAAAAATTGGACTTTTGCCTTTTATATCAATCATACTCAATTGCCAACGCAAAAAAAAAAAAAAAAAAAAAAAAAAATCGATTTACGATCTCATTCTTGAGATTATATCAGCTTATATCCCATATGCATGGCTTGCGTCTGTTGATTACAGTTGTTGAGCTAAAGTTCTGTTTAAAACTCACCTATTTCTGACGTCCATACCGGAATTGAAAGTGATATCGCCATTGCCATCGCCCCTTGATATCAACAAAGGATCAATGTTGAGTGTTGCTTCGATAGCCACCTTAATATCAGTACCATATGACGTAACTCTCTCGTCTATTGTCAATCCCTTGCTCATGCATTTAGACAGGAGCCCAAGAACTTCTCTGTAAAAAAAAAAAGAAAAAAGATATATATTTATATTTACGGTAACGTCGATTGCATTAGATCTGATGCTCGATGTGCAAATATATTAAAAATAAAATCAGAACAAATCCTTAGACTATGGGAATTCGAACACGCAGAACCTAGGTCTTTTGGGGAGTGGTTTGAACAATAAGTCATTTAATTATCTAGTCCATAAAATTGACGCCGTGAATTGACGCTATGAATCATCGTAGTACGTTCGAGGAACAAAACAAGAGAGAAATATACTGTTCATAATAAAACCTAATACAAATTGCCTTGCCGTGTATTATCTCATGGTCTGCAAATTCAAATGCGTTGGGGTTGCAGCAAAACGCATCCGGATAAATTGACACACAGTTTTTCAACCTTTTCATTTGCTTAGTGTTTACCTTTAAATAATTCACAATTGTTTTAATTCTTATTCAATGCACGATTCTTCTAAGTCATCTTGTAAAAAAATTTCCTTTGATCCTGTACCTGTTCTCAGTGAAGAACTTGACATCTGTGAAGGCTCCTTTGGCATCTTCAAGGTGTTGCCGAACGCCATCTAATGTGTCCTGTGGTAGACGATTGTCCAAGTCCTTGGCCGTTTCAAGGATTTCCTTGTCTGCGTTCAATATCTCTCCTTCACAAAAAGATAGTTACCAAATAGTACAGTTAAAGAAGAAGGATAGGAAATGTGTTTAAAAATAACGTATTTTCGAAGGAAATTACAACCCAGAATCTAAACGATGTATCTGGTACGGCCCAATGGACTTGGACTGGGCAGCCTCATATCATTCCACGTGTTTTCTTTTTTTCAGTTGGTTAGTCCTTTACAATGACATTCGTAAAAGAGAATATTTCTGGGGGAGAATTCGTAACTTTTTGACACTTGAATTCAATATTGCAATACATACAAAGGGGGAAGATTGTTGAATATAAATTGTTCTAAAAAGTAAAGTCAATAAAAAAACCCCCGGATGCATGACATTGGAAACATCATAACTGGGCATGCCCGAGTAGGGAGCACTCACAAAGTCAGTTGCAGAGGCCCTATTGGCCTGCGTTACCGGTTTGGTACCTGTGGGTGTATCTGTCCTCCGAAAGGAAAAGAGCAATATGAAAATCCGTTAACTTACTTATTTCCTCGATTTGGAAAGGCCGAATGGGCACTTTTGTAGCCAGATCCATCATTTGTTGAATATCACCATCGTTACTGTCGAAATTGCTTGAGTCGCCTGATGCTATGATCAAGAGCTCCTTTTGCAAATCTAGCAAGTCTACGTCAAATGTCTTGAAAATGAAAATGGAAAAGAGGCAAAAAAGAATAGGAAGAAGAAGAAGAAGAAGAAGAAGAAGAAGAAGAAGAAGAAGAAGAAGAAGAAGAAAACGAAAAGAAAAAAGAAAACAGAAAGAAACACAAGCAAGAATCAATATAAGATTGTTTCCATGTTGCTTTGAAATGATACTACAAGCATGACAATGTATAACATAAATAGAGTCAAAAGTATTAATATAACTTGGTAATTGCTGAATTAAAATGCAGACACGTCCCTTTTAAATTCACCGGCAGAGCAACTCTATCAGTAGGAAATTTCGTCTTTTAGTCAAATTTATTGGAAAGGGCATGTATATAAATGATTTAAACAAACATTTATGTAATAACTCTTGTATGCTGAGCACGAGAATATAAGACCTTATTTATTATTTTTATTTTACTGGATTTATTAATAACATAAATGAAATACGAAGTTAAAATATTGAATTGTGTAAATTACAAATGTTGCTCGTTTCTTTCTGTCTGCTCCAGTTGTTTCCTCTGCCCGAGCATTCTGTGCGCTATTTGCTATTTTTAGTCCGTCAACTGGCCTTCCTATATATATATATAAAAATAAAGGTTGTACAAAAGTGAGTAATACTTTGAGGAAATAATAATTATTTACATTCTTTACTTAAACAAAACCACATACGCAATTTGAAATTAAAAGCTCCTTTATAATGCTACCTGCAATATCCCATGCTATTGAACATTTATAAATAATTCACGTTTCTTTACGTTTGCAATTTTCACCAAGAAAGCGTAAAGTCTTATTTTCCCAATTAATGTCCGTTTGTTTGTCTTTTTCTCACTGACAAAAACTAAAACTTCATCGAAATGAATACCTGCTTTCTTCAGGTCGTTGGCCTTTTCTTTCTTTGCAGTCACTTCTGCCGCCGTTAGAGGTGCGTGGACATAGGTAACAGCATTCTTGAAGTCAGCGCATATCTTCGTGTCCAGGTAACATACCTACAAAATGAGAATAGATTGACACGAAATGACAATATGTAACGATATCAGGGTGGTGTTTCATCAAGTCGTTATCTAAGTTACGAGTAACTTTACGAACGACTGTATGGAGCATGTTCTTGCTGCCATACTATTCATAAGCTTCATAATTTAGTGTAAGAACTGATCACCAGTCGTTTGTCAAGTCATTTGTAACTTCGGAACGACGCGTCGCGACGTGGTGAAACACAGCCCAGGGGTAATTCTGTAGGATGGATTCACACTCCCCCCGAAAATCATTGTGCAGTGATAAAAACGAGATTCATTGAAGACATTCCCTAAAAAAACTATTCGACGTCAACATAATGTTATCACTGACGTACTTTTTTGGGCCACATCAATACATTGACCAACTAAACCTCACGATCTCATAGGTTAAGTGGTGCAAGCGCAGGAAGGTCCTCGCGCAGACGGTGAGGATATGCAGGGCAATCATTTTAATGGTCATATCAATTCACTGTTTGGATTGCGAGCATGGCATCTTGTGTCTCCGACGATCAGTAAGATCAGATTGTCTACTAACTTATCCCACCCAGGTGTAAATGGGGGGGGGGGCGTCAAGGTAGGTTGATCATCATTGTGAGCACCTCGTAGTACCTACCTACCATGGGGTCAAGAATGTGCACACACTGTGTTCCGGAGACTCTAAGTATAGACCAAAACCAAATGGGATACCAAAATTGTGTCTCTTACCCGAACACCGACTTGAAAATCAACATATGTGCCATCCGCTATCATGCTCTTGACCGTATCAAGAACTTCGTGGTCCACTTCGATCTCAGGGTTCTCGGATGTTTGGCTCAATAACTTCAGAGGAGACATCGTCTCATCAAGAGCATATGTAGCAAAGGCCTGATATGTCAGGATGGCGCCCTCATCCGCAGAACAAGCATCAACTGCATAATTTACCTTCGATGAGAAATTGCAAAGCTTGAATGTGAAAGGTCTAGGTTTAAACCTAATTATTTTTTTTTTATATAATAAAGTTCAAAATAAGAAACTGTGCTTTGGCAATTCAAATTCATTCAAAATTGATTTTTCGTAGAGGTGTTCGTCTTTTTGATAGAAAATGACAGCTTTAATGAAGGACTCTATCTTTGTCCGGGTACGAAATCGGAATAGTGGAGAGGATGGGGAAGGTTCTGCAACACCCCACATTTCATTAGTAGGCCTAAACACGTACAATATCAGCTATTTTTTAAAACCAATATTATGGTATTGTTAGCCTAAACCACTTCTAAGAAATACGTTTTTAAAGGCTTACATCAGTAGCTGTGTCGACGTACGACTCATTCCCTCCGAACTCGAACTGGCAACCAGTGACCTTTGCTAGGACACGGAAGGTCACCGATGATGAGCCCATCTCTCCGTTGTTGAGGGCGCTAAACTCCATTTCGTATTGAGAACCAGCTTCAAGACGCCCTATTGAAGAAGAAGAAGGAAAAAAAGAAAGTAGATTACAATTTTTTTAAAAATATTAACCACTGTAGAACTTAGGCAACATGGATTGTGTGAAGGATTTTTTTTTTTAAACAAAAAATGGCGGGGACAGCTCAAAAGACAAAACCACTTTTGATTTTAGATAAACATTTTAAGTTGCACAATAGACCCTATTGCGCGTAGAGTGATAAGGAATTTTAATAAGCCTTATTGACAAAGCGTTATGTACTTTAGGATTGTTTAATTCGACATGGTTGAAAGAGTGGATTTGTAATGCTTTAGTATTGTAAGTTTTTCAACTTAAGTTTACGCACCCTTGGGTATTGTCAGGAGCGAGAAGTACTTTCCATCCTTTTCCCTGATTGTTATGGTGTATGGCCTCAGAGTAGCCTCTGCTGAATCTATTGTTGAAGTAGTGTCTCCATCAGGCTGAGTTGTGTCTTTTACTTTCATTTGTTCTTCCTCGCCAAAATCATCGAGACCTCCACCTCTGTCAGACCAGGTCATGTCGGTGATGTTTTCTCCGCTGACGATAGCCCGTATCATCACATCGCTCCCCGGTCTGAATCCCCCATCCTTTGACCTAAGCAACGCCAGCGAAATCTGTGAGGTAAATACAAGAACGTGGAGATATTTGTGGAGAGAAATGAGTGAACAAATAGGATAATATATATGTGTTTAAATTGCGGTTACTGCTTTATGGGGATTCTATGCATTATTTTGTTAAAGAATTTGATTGAATAGGGTCAGCTAATTATCACATCCCGTAGAGACTTGTCATATTGGACTTTCTGCATTCCCCTATTTCCACACTACTTTATTTTTTATGCTGTTTTCAACTCCTTAGAATGCAACAAAATAGAGTTCATTCATTGAAATCAACACATGATTACAATATATAGGCCTATATGAAACAAAACTTACAATAATGAATACATTGCGACCTGGCATAAATACAAAGAAAGCCAGAGTGTGATTGAATGCGGAGGAGAGGATGAAGATGTTAAAATGAAATATTAGTTAGCACAAGTACGTGCTAGTTGAGCTTAGTTCCACAAATTTTGATT
Organism: Paracentrotus lividus; assembly: GCA_940671915.1. Classification (NCBI taxonomy): domain Eukaryota; kingdom Metazoa; phylum Echinodermata; class Echinoidea; order Camarodonta; family Echinidae; genus Paracentrotus; species Paracentrotus lividus. The sequence goes on from CALNVZ010003433.1 coordinate 30,421,809, forward strand.
AAAGACGTGAACAAACCCCTGAAAAAAGGGGAGGGGGGGGGGGGTGAATAATAATAATAAGGGAAAAAAACACATTAAAGACCGTACCACAGGTGGGTCATTCTCCGTAACCACCACAGTGACACTGTCATGTTTGTCATCGAATCCATGCTTTTTAACATTACACGAGAAGGAGTAGACCTTCCCCGCTGTCAACATTGAGGGGTCCAAAGTCAGCATTGCCTCATTTGATCCTTGATCTGCAGTAGGAAGTATTATTTCTTTACCATCGTCAGTGTAGATGCAATTCGTTTTGTCTGTCTCCTGTATAAAACGAAAGTGATAATTGTTTGATGGTTTTTTTTATAATCTGACGGATGATGAAGCAGTGAATTTCAGCTACGTAAGTGACCATTGTAACTTCAATTTTAAATCCTGTTTGATGAACCTTGTAGAGATGATTGAAATTTACCTAATGGCATACACACATCAATTTGTTTCCCCCCGAAATCTGCTGTTTTTGAGATAGCTGCTTAATGAACTGATTTTCTTGCTCGACCGTGTTAGCCAAAATGAATTTTACGATCAATTCTTCAAAGTTCGGTATTCTAACACTTTTAGTACTTAAAATAGTAAAACGTTATTTTGGAATTTGTGGATTTCAAAATACTGTCGACTGGAATAACCTCTCAGTATATCCGATCGATTGTGTGACCCCCTGTTAAGTTTGTTGACCATTGGTTGAGTCGTTGAAACAAACGCGCAGTCTAGTTGGGTAGGTAACTACTAATTGACCTACCTGCCAGCAACCCCAATCGAGAGTGATTCCTTCGTCAGGTTCATCTCCTTGATAGTTAGGATCATTGGACAGCGAGCAGTCCAGTGTGAAGGGCGACGAGCTAACTCCAGTTGTGATGCGTTCACCACCCTTGATCCGTGCCACGAGGGGCTCAAATGCCGTAGTGAATGTTACTGATCGGGTCAAAGTCATTGTTGTCTCTGCTTCGTAGGTCACCGTCAAGGTTGCAGTGATATCGGCGTTACCTGGTGGTTATGTCAAGTTAAAGAAAAAAAAAAAAGAAAGATATTTATTCTATATAAATAGATAATGAGTAAGACCATACCGTAATTTTCCTACTATATTTCCTAATCTCCTAGAAATATGTTCTTTTTAAAATATGTATATAGCAGAGTATTAAAAAAAAAAAAAATAAATAAATAAATCAAATTCAAATTCAATATAAATACCACCAGGTCACTTACCTGGAAGTGTTCTTGGTGGAATTTTGAGAACCGGTTTGTTCATCTGAATATGTTCATCATTTAACTGAGCTCCAGAGATGGCCCATTCGAATTGCACGCCGCGAGATGAATTGAGTTTTGGACAACCGGGTCCACGGTCAAAGGATATTATTCCGGCAAGTGAAACTCTGCAACAAAGATTACATATACAAAATACTTATTCATTATCACATATATCTAGTTTAACACATTACATTCTTTTTGTACATTTGTTTGACAACCGTAAGTTTTTTTCCACGTGGTGTTCTATACATGCATTATAGACGATTGAAAAAGTTGTAACCCTTGTCGCTTTTTGAAGTCATCTCCAGTATTCGCATCACACAAAACATATTCATATAAGTATCGTCTAGGCCTACATAAATTTGCCAGATATCCCTGCTTCTGTTTGAGTCAAGTTATGCGCCTTTCAAGATTAACTGGTCCCATTCCTTACCTTTACCTTTCACAAGAAGAAGAAGAAAAAAAAAGCTCAATTTTGTAATATGGTATAGGTAAAATAAATTATAGAATCTAATAAGATAAGAATGCTGCCGAAGCGGAGATTAATTTCATATTTTTTGTTTTAATTTACAAGGCAAGTTTTATAATAGTCAATGTGTAACCTTATGGAGCTGAGGATCTCAATCTGATGTAATGAGTCTTTATGATTATATCTATATTTCATAAAAATGGATTATGATAGGAAATGAAACTTTCCTTACCGTGAGGTGATTTTTACCGGATTGCCTTCCGAGATACCGCTGGTTTGAATATTAAACATAGGCTCCCGATCCTCCGCTTTCCGCACCGTAAACTCCGCAGAATGTTGAAGCCCCTGTATGTTCATCACATTTAGTCCCCATTCATAAGGGGTTGAAAGAGCCAAAAGACTGGCATCGAAGGCTAGACTTGCCTTGTTGGCATCTGAATTATTATCATATTAATGCAAAACATAAAAAAACATTCAGTGCTGAAAACATAGTGTACACAATTAGGTAGACAATCAGGTGTTTGCAATAAAGACTATAATAATACTAATGGGTGTAGGCCTCTTGACCTTTTCTTACTGAGAAGGCCTATTCGAGTCACAAACTAATGACCAAAACATTTAGATAAATGTTTAGTCCAATATATTAATGAAAACAAAATCGACAAATAAATAGTAATATGGATGTCGAACTTTGCTCATTTTGAATGGAAAGAAAGTATATTGTTTATCTACAATGGTCATCCTGTATCATCTTGCGTAATTTTGTTTGTGAAAACGAAGCATTTCAAAGTTATCTTCACTAAACGGCCGTGTTCAGACTCACCATTAGCTTCCTGTAAGATGTTAAGGATCCTATCATCGAAACCCCCACTTCCAGGACTTACAAGCGACCACGTATAGGTCAATCCACGGGAACCGCCCCCTGTTGATTTGCGAGCCGAGAGCCTCACTGATCCACAATCAGGCACTTTTGGCTCGCCGTCAATGCGCGCAGTTGGTCTCACTGGGTCGTTGGGTGCGAGCACGTCAGTGGCTCCAGATGAGGTACGGGAAAACTGTTGCTTGAATGCCTGGATGACATTGTTCCGCAGTGTGATGTGGCTACCTGAATGAAGTATAGGTTACAAAGGATGCAGGCACTCCAGCTTATTGCGATAATTTCCACGCAGCCTCAATTTGTTCAGATAGATCATGATAATTAACGTAAGGAGAAACATTTCCATTTGTCACACGACACTTCTACATTTCCAGATACATGCCCCCCTTTTTTTTTAAAATATTAACCAAAACCAAACCACTCATGATAATTTACTCAATGACAACAACTTCATTCATATTTAACATGTGATTTGACCGAAATCGTCCGATGAGAGGCCTACTAAATCTATAAACTGCTTCAAACTTACGTAAAGGGGTCGGGTTACGAAGAGGGAATTAAGATATAGGGCCTACAGTATAAATAATTCGTTGTTAATCTTGTGAATATATAATTGAAAATATGGAATGAACTGAAAGGAAAACAGAAACTAACCTGTATTGATAGTTGAACCCTGCTTCAACCGGACAACCAGTTCTTTGCCCTGACGCCATTGACATTGTGCGCCCTTGCCAAACAAGCGTACAGTATCTTCGTCGAATACTGCAGAACAATTTCGCACATTTTTAGTGTTGACGTCTTTGTTGAAGAAGATGACCACCGCGTCGGCTAAAAAAAATAGACATAAAGAATTCTAATCTTATGAACGAATAAAAAATAGCAACAACACCAAATAGATGTAGTAATTAAATTGGGAAATAAATTATATTGTTGAATTGTTGATAACAAATAATACTCAGGTAGGGCCTACGTAGTATTTTATTTATTTATATATTTTTTTAAAAGATGTTTCTTTTTTGAAGTTGTCACAAAAGTCTTTTACAATGTTTTCTCTTGCATGTCTTGTTATGGTCGGAATCTTCTTTTTTTGGGGGTATAATTTCATTAAGAATAATGACTGATGTAGATCCTTTGAGAAATTCATTCGGAGATGACTAAATTCCAGGAACACTATATATGAAGTATGAAGGTATCAATTACTTGAATGTGCATTTTGTTAGTACATACCCTCATCATTCAGGCGAGCACTTGAAATAGCGGGTGCTGCTGCATACACCGTAAAATTGTGGCACTTCCCTGTGGGCGCGTCTTGGGTGCGGACATGTGTGCTTCCATCCAAGGATAGACAGAGCTCCAGCATATTGGACTGCTCCATGTCACAGATATTTCCTCTTACCTTTAGCTGATTGGCTGATTTGAACTCAGTTTCAACAATTTCAATCTGGTTGTTACGGGCTCTTGCACCTGGGTATGAAAACATAGAATACACATTGAAATGTTTGCCTGCCTTTAATTGATTTGGTCACAAATCATTGAACAACAACAATAACTTTAGAATCGTAGCACTTTCTTCTTTTTCTAAATTTTGGTCCAGAAGGAATTGATTGCCAACTGCACACAAAAAATGAGAACTAGTTTCCATGAGTAAAACCCGTTTGCTACTCTTGGAGGCGAGTGCTTTTATTCGTATATCACTTATTTTTACTTCAGAATCTGT
>CALNVZ010003433.1:30432586-30446794 GCA_940671915.1 Paracentrotus lividus
CTCGCCGATAGGGTACATTTTCTCAATATTTGGCTAGCGCCACAGCCAGCTTCAAGTATTGCTTGTTTTCATTTCTGTCCAACAGTAATAGATCTAAAGCAAAAAAGATTCAGGTAGGGTCGATAACACAGGTTTAACATTAACAATTATAAAATACGGCGGATTGCCGATTTCGGTTGTATAACACATCGCCGCAATTTCCGTTCAACCTCAATCATGCCATCATAGAAAATCGACAAGCAAAATTAGTGGTGAATAGTACAATATCCATGCTAGGAATCAGACATACCTAAATTGGCTGCATTTCAATTGGTTTCCACGTCGGGCCAGGTGACATGGCACAATGTCGTATCCTCATTTAATTCCGAATCTATTCACCGCTCACAATTCTATAGGTCCCGACCAACTCGGCCAGGTATAGGCCGATCTACGAGGCCTAACCTACCTCGTATTATTAATATTAGGCAATTATGATATAGACTTTTCTAGGGTCTAGTCTAGGGCCTATCTCATTCAATTTCAATCTCAATTATACTCAATTTGCTACTCTACAAAAGCATACGTGGAATGCTAATCAAATTCTACCAACAGTAGCCTATAGATACTAACACCGTTAGGCCATATAGATCTAGGTCTAGGCTACCTCATCCTGATCATCTAGACTATCAAACAACACGGCACACACGTTCACATGGTCATAATTTTCACCTTGTGCTCACTTCCCCCCAAATACGCGAACGCTCACCTGTCATAATTATGACAGGCATAAACCATGGATAGCAGCGCATAACTGGCTTGGTCTACAGTGCATATGCTCTGGACTAATTGAAGTATGCAGCTTATAATACGCTCCTCTATCTGCCGCGAGTTGCCCTGGCGAGGGTTAGTGCTCGTACTTTCGTCGTCCCGAGATGCGGTCCAGATCTTGCACACAGTCTTACCCTGAAAGTCAGCATATGGTCAAAGTACATTCCCGGACCTATCACAAGCCGCGGACCGCGACCTCCATTCATTTAGTGCCGAAATACAGTGATTATTGCACCACTTTACGACTCAAGTCTCACATTTCGCTGGTAAAACCACTTGAAAATATACTACCGTAAACAAACTAGCTTGTGAAGATCATTTAACGCTCTTCGGGCCCGGGTCGCAGTGTGAGGTAAAATCATAGGGTAAAATACAAGTATCCGATACAGGAATATGGAATTTAGACAGCCTACAAATTAAGCGTCTGATATCCCCACAAGGCTGAATTGAGAATGAGCTCAAGTTTCTCCAATCTAGCGCGTAATGCGCGCGTCTCCACAATCATTCCACGCCTTTCATTGGCTCTTGTCCGCGTAGAGGTGGTACCACGCGGCGTCAATTGCTAAGCTATCACCAAGGACGCAACTCGCGTCGATTTTATCGCCACTTATTAACCAATCACTACTTGTTGCCTGGGGGCGATGTTTCCTCATGAATTCCCGCCTATGGCAAATGCGTGCGCAATATACATCTTGGCGGAAGCAGGTAATATCCTGCCATCAATGTGCCCATTCTCTTGAGATCTGCATTCTCTCGCAAATGGATTTATTCGATAATTCGAATAATCGTATTGTCGAAATAATTGGGAATATAAAATCCCTTGTTCCGAAAGTTACAACCAAAAACATAAAGTTTTACTTTGATTTTCAGCCAGCATGACACAAGTATTTACCTTTTCTTCGAAGTAAAACAGGAACGTCTGGAAGTGAGAACTGACCGTCCATGAGAAAACTGAAATCTTCATAGCTAACTACTTCGACGTTTTCACTGCTTTCGTGCTGTGTTTCACGTTCTTCGTCGGTGCCAGAGGATTCGGTTGGTCTCGAAGATTCAGCGCTCTCTCTTGATGGGATGATAAACGTCAGCGTGATAGGGGTGCATTCGTCTTCATCCGAAAGAGTGAGTTCGGATTCAGTCAGGGTTAGGCGTGGGAATCTGTAAACTGTTCATATGATACGTTTGAGTACGAGAATAGTTAGTATTCATCATTTACATTTTTTTTAAACAATGTTTTATTTTGATAATAATCTCATTTACATTGGTCCGAAATAATGAGAAACTTTTATTTCTAATAAAAAAAATAAAAAAAAGTTTTCAAAAATTAAAAAATTACGCTTATTATGGCATCGTCAACTTTTCCCCACAATCATACAATTTCACTTTTGCATTTTAATGCTGTCGCCATGGAGTTCGAAATCGTCGATCATTCGTGAAATAATTTTGTCTGTGGACTCATTTCCATTGTCCATGGTGCACAAGAGTTTTCATTAGCAATATCTACACTCATTAAAGAAAGAAAAATCGACTGGTAAAATTAATTCGAATTAATGTAGCACATAAAGATTAAACCTAATATGAGAATAAGGAGATGGGATGATGATCTTTGTACTGAAAATATATCCGTTGCATTAAAATTAGCTACACGAACCCAATCCAATGTAAGATTAATCACAATCCATACTTATTCCTATTATAGGCAAAGGGTCATTCATGCTCGTTATCCGATATCGTATTTCCTAGTTTGTATCATTTCCTACAAAGCACAAAAGTATGGTGTTTCGCCAACGAGTTCAATCTCACAAATAGGTGGTGATTAATTTATGTGCTTAATGATTGAGAATGTGATTAGTATACTAAAGTATAATGGTTCAGTCGTTCATAAAGTCAATTATACTTGAAGAATGATTTAAAGAAGAAAAAACAGAAGATTTACAGAAAGAAATTACAGAATCATTCTGTAAATTGTTATAACAGGACATTTTCTGCAATTTAACAGAACAGGTGTATTTAAAAAAAGGGGAAAAGTTTTATTACAGGAAATTTGTAAAGTTTCATACCCCATATACAATGAATTGTGTTAATAATCTTGCAGTATAGTAAGATTACAGGTGTTCTTGAGAATCTGCTGCAGAAACTTAAAAAAAAAAAAAAAAAAGAGAGAGAGAGAAATTTTCTAACAGTGTTGTTCTAAATTTCAACTGACTTTGGTCAATTTTGGGCCGATGATTAATTTGTAAAGATAAAAAGAGCCAGCAATTAAAAAGAAGTAAAAATGTAAATGTCCCTGAACGTCTTTTCAAATTCATGTTTTTTTTTTTTATTCTTCTATAAGCTTTCCAGTCACATAAGAAGAAGAAGAAGAAGAAGAAGAAGAACAAAATTAGTATAAAACCCTTAATAGACCAATACCTTACCACATGAAATACAGCATTTACAATATAATTACCTCTGCAATAGGAAACAAACAATATTTCAAACATATCCAAGCAATATTTCCAAACGAGATAAGACTGGGATTACGAATACAATGGTGACAGTCATTATGGTTGTCCAGAAGAAGAATAAGTTAGTAGAAGACGCACAGTCTAATGACTAAAAATACAAAGGTCAGAGGTTCGATTCCCTGCATGGCACTTACAGCCTAGGTCAAGGCATATTATCTCCATACATCTCCCCACCCAGGTGTAAATGGGGACCACGTAGAATGTTGTTTAATTAGCATTTACGCCTTGGGATGCTCCTCAAATGTTGGTAGTGGGTAAGCCTGAACCCGATGGCCTTCACTTCAATAAACATGTTTATAAAGCGATTATAAAGCAATATATATATATATATAATATAATATATTATATATATATATATATATATATATATATATATAATCCGATTGAGATCAGAAAAAACTAGACACAGAAATGGCAATAAAGAAAACCAATTAATGAACCCCAAATTATTATACATTTTCTGAAAGAGTAACTCTCACCACATCTTTAAGTTTCGTGTGTTATATGTTTATGCTTGGAAGAACGCGACGCATTGTTTGTATATATATATATATATGTGATCAGACTTGGTGGTTTATGTATGCGGCCCTCTTTAATATACAGTTGAGATCCGTATGAAAGTAAAGAGATTGTAACCTGGTAGAAATCTTGCAACGGCCCCTCTTTACTCTCATACGGATCTCAACTATATATACATGTATATATCATGTATATATACACATGTATATATATACATGTATATATTTCGATAGTTTTAATAGCATATCAAATTCAACGACAACAGTAAGCAATTATATCAAATTAATCTATCCGAGATATTGAAACCCTATCTCTGGCAAAAAGGACTTAAAAAAAATAAATATCCTTTTACCCATTTCATTAATTGGTGATTGATTAACTGTTAACAGCACAAGCTGAATAAATCAGTTTATATTAGCGGGGCCTTTTCTTTAACTGCATACTACTATCCAACTCTCTATCTCTTCTAACCTATCATTTTCCAGGTCATACGTCGTTTATATAATTGGTCCCCATGAATGGGGAAAACGAGCTTTCCCACTTTTTTGCCCTCTCCCTGATTCTCATCGTGCTCATTAAGACGGGGTCTCTTTTGTCCTTCGTCTTTGTATGTAATACAATGGTAGCTTTTCAGTGTAATTATGCGTACTCGACAACAATCATTCTGATATTAATAAAAGAGAAATGGGTGTATTTTCTCATCGAATGAACAATCTTCTTCTGTATCAAACAATCATCGATTCGCAATCCAATGTTTACACGTTTCCATGGCTTTATTGGTTTTTGCTCAGTTGACACGACCGCTTCGGAAAAATCAGGCGGAGTCAGCGAGGCTCCGTCAGCTTGAAACGTTTGGGAAACTGCAATATTGATGTCCAATAATCCTATAACATAAAAATGGGCACACGCATTGCAGTGCTTCATTGTGTGGTCGTGGTTATGTCAAATATATAATAAACGTTTGATAGGACACTAATTGTACGATTTAACCTGTTTGTCTTTATCCTTCAATTTTAAAGAACCGATTTTGTACATACCAAATCTGCATCGGTAGATATGGGCGGATGAATATATGAAATTTAAAATATATATGAGGACAACCTATTTAATAAATGTATTTTAGAGTTAATGAGATTCTATATCTTAGATAATTTTTTAATAAAGATCTTAATTATTCAAAATATTATAAACATTAATATTATTATAAAATAATATTATATAAAATATTATTATTCAGCAACGTCTAAACTGTTCCTAGACTTTTTAATTATAACAAATTTTTATCATCTGGACAAACGTCATGTACAAAAAGTTAAGTCTCATGCATTATATAAATAGTGTACGATCTATCGCGCAACATACTGGATTATAAGTACGACAAATACTAAATTATCCCGAGAGCAGATTTGTTTCTCCGAGGCAGCAGGCCGAGGTGAAATAGATCTGCACGAGGGATATATTTGGAGTTCATATAGTCCAGTAATGTTGCAAGATAAAGCGTTCACTATTCAATATAGTAAATAGACCCCGAGATATTTGACTGAACATAATCTGGTTTTATCTTTGCCAAAATTTTGGTGCTAAATTAGCTATTATGACGTAGATTGTTGCTCTGCGTATCCATTGTTGTAAGCTGCTGTGCGCACCATTTTACGGTTATTACGCGCTTGCAATAAGGCAAACGCACCTGGCAATCGATATAATCGATACACTCCCCATTCATTTAACACGGGCTTTCCCTTCCAAAAACCGAAAGTTATATTGTACATATGTACAATATAACAAATTGAAGTAGGTCAGCGTGTACTGATCTATCCAATCCCAACGCGTACTTTTCTACCACTATTTACTATAATATATATATATATATATATATATATATATACTATATAATATATATATACCTATTTTCGCTCCTTAAAGCGAATTTCTCTTTGTTTCCTCCTTTATATCGCCCCAACTAACCCTAGCCCTAACCCTATAGAATTGGCGTTAAGGGGAATTATTCGGCCTATAGAAAGTCGCTAAGGGGAATTCTGACTGAATAAAAAGCTATTTTCTCAGTTCCCTTAAGGCCCGTTTAGTAAGATATATATATATAAATAGTGAAATGAGACAAACAACAACAACCTTGGCAACTCCCTTTGTATAATATAGCGAAATAATTGGTTTATTAGAGAATTTTGGTGACGTAGCTTGACCCAATAACCCCCAGAGCTGTCGTCCATTTTGAATTTCAGGTTGGCAAAAATTGCCTCCGCCGGGATTCAAAATTCAAAATGGACGAAAGCTCTCGGGGGTTATTGGGTCAAGCTACGTCACGCAAAATTCTCTATTAAACCAATTAATTTCGCTATATATATATATATATATAATATATATATATATTATAAATATTGAACAAAAAAAAAACAACTAATGAAAAATAAATTAATAGGAATAGAGAATTAAAACAAAACATGAAGTAATCTCCTAGAAATGATTTATCAGCAAAATCGCATGTTTCATAAAAGGAAAAACAGGATTATGTTCTATTAGCCAAGATTTAGTTTTGAGAATCGTTTTCTTCTCTTTTATGATAACCTTTTCTTCAATTTCCAAAAATGCATATGAAAGAATGTGGCCTGCAATTTAATGTGTCTTTTTGTTTTGTTTGTTTTGTTTTGTTTTTGTTTACTGTTTTTTGTTTTTTGAAAATAAAGTTATTGATAAAAACTTACATCTTTGAACAAATTATATAAATCATCGATTTACATGAAACATTGAATATTTTCTTGAACTAAAGTGTTATAAAATATACATAGCGCTTTAGTTTTACAACATTTTTCTATCTCTAAGAGATTGCAAATCATTCTTTTAAAAACACTGTAAATAGAGAGTTCATATAATAATATAATAATCTTTTTGTTTTCTGCCTGAACAAAAGATTAATAAAGTGCATATTTTGCATATACGATCAGAAAATTTAGGGTTTTAAAACGTTTGTTGTCTAAATTATAGCCTTCAATTGAAGTAAATTTATTGAACGAAAAATCTTTTAGATTTTCTTTTATCATTTACATTAGTAAGTACAGTTTTCATAATACCAATGTTGTCTGATTCTGTACTATCATATAATTGTCGGTTTATGTTTTTTCTCCATACTTTTGGAATAGCATTTATAACAATATTGTACTCTTGAAACAAAGAAGCATGTTTATTTTGAAAAAAAATTGTAAGTTGTTTTAGTGACATTAGGTTTGACTGAATGTCTTTCATTTTCAGTATACCTGCGTCAAACCATTTTTAAAGAATATTACATTTCTATTGTTATCTTTTATATTCGAATTAAACCATAGTTTTTCATTTTGAACATCGATGTGCTCTAAATCAATTACAAGATTATTTTCATTATATATAAGTATTCCTATTCCGCTCAAGAAAAAAAAATATATATAAAATATGGACACACTTGCACAGGAGCTGAAAAATATGTTCAGTTGTGTATTTTGAGGACAGACTTTCATTTTGGAAATATAACTTGATAAATTGTAATTTTCTGATGGTTGGAAATTTGACCATTTCAACCACATGTGGTATATAAACCCCTCCTAAAAAGTTCAGTAAATCGACTTTGGACCATGATAACTTTTCAGGTATGCTTTAATTATTCCCGATAATCAGACTATTGGAAAGATAATTTCCCTTTTTTTATTGATATCAAATGTGCAATAATTGTGTCATGCTTCAAAGCACAGACTGTCAGAATATGGAGAAAAGTAAAAAGTCAAATGTTGCAAAATGCAGTTTTATTGATCAAATTGAAGTCCAAAACTCGACTTTAGGCCCTGTTAACTTTAAGGGTATTTTATCATTTTTATTGCTTTTTGTACCATTGTCAAGTTCATTTATTTCCCTTTTAAATGATACCCTAATTGTAACAATAGTATTGTTCTTGTATGTGCAGAACACCTGAATGTTAAGACAAATCAGAAGTCAAATGTTGCAAATTGAATGTCTATTGTGCCTTTTATTGTCTATTGCGAGATACTCAATTTGATCAATAACAATGCATTTCGTAATTTTTCGCTTTTTTACTTTGCATTATATTCATGAATTATGTGTATTCAAACATGATGTTACCATTGCAAATAGGGTATCAATAAAAAAGAAGAATTAATTAACTTTTCAATGCTACAAAAATTGATAATGATTAAAACTCACATTAAAATGTATCAAGGTTCAAAACTGTGTTACACAACATCTAAACTGAACATTATCTTCGAGTTTACCTTGCATTCAGGTGGTATTCAGGGGTTCTGTGGACCCAGGAATGACCTAACCAAGACAAATTAGGTTTAAATACAAATTTGAATAAATGAACGTGACAACGGTATAAATTTCAATAAAAATTATAAAATACCCCAAAAGTTATCAAGGTCTAAATTGGAGTTGCGGAACTTCAATGTGATCAAGAAAAGTGCATTTTACAACTTTTGACTTTTGACTTTTCTCCGTAGTCTAATAATCTGTGCATTGAAGCATGACACAATCATTACAAATATGATATCAATAAAAAGGGGAATAAATTATCTTTCCAACAGTTTGATTATCAGGAATAACTAAAGCATACCTGAAAAGTTATCATAGCCCAAAGTCGATTTGCGGAACTTTTTGGGAGCCAGGGGTTTAATTTAATCTTTTATGGTTATCGAGATCACTATTTCTATTAGCTTCGGTGGTGTCTTACGCCCAAGGCATTGGCCCTCTTGTTCAAGAAAAAGGTGACATTCGTGAAACCTATTCCTGAAGAAACTCATTTGTTTTATACATATGATATATATGTATATCAATGCTATTTTGACTCTTAAAATTATAAATAGACCAACCAAAGATTCTGAATTTATAAAACTAGGAATTCACACAGGATTGATAGTTGAAATAAAACTTACCAGTTGATATATTTTGTGAAGAACCTTTCACACCAATTTCTAATGTAGGTTTAACGCCATCTTCGGGAGTACTTGTAGTTACACGAGGGTTCCCGTTGCGTCCGGAGTTCTCTGCGGGAGTACTTTGTCCTTTAACGCCGTCAACCTTAGGTCCAACAGTGATTACCTTTTCGCCCTCTTCAGTGCCAGCATTCGTTGTTGTTTCGACTTGCGCCGATGACATGAGTGCATTCGTAGCGGAGCCTTGGTTTGGGGTGTCGTTTCGATCGGTCAGTAAGGTTGTAGTCATCCGTTGTTGATGGTTTCCTTGATGATTTCCATTGTTTATGGCAGTTGTAGTTCTGTCTCTTCTGTTTCCTTTCCCATCTAGAGCATCTTCTGGGCTTCGCGTGGACCTATGTCGAATATGCCCCTCTTCATGTGGAGTCGCTTCTGTGAGATTGATTTCATTCCTTGGGGGTTTTGATGTTGCTTTAGTGTGCTCATCGATTTCGTCCTGCCTTGGTGAATTGGTATGGTTTTCATCGTATCTGGCAGTTGTGGTTCCGTCTTCTTTGTTTTCTATCACACCTAAAGCATCTTCTCGGCTTCGCATGGTGGTGCGTCGAATATGCCCCTCTTCATGTGGAGTCGCTTCCGTGTGATTGATTTTATTCATTGGGCGTTTTGATGTTGCTCTAATCTGCTCATCGTTTTCGTCTTGCCTTGGTGAATAGGTACGGGACCGTTCATCGGCAGGTTGATAAGTTGGAACCTTTGTTCTCATGTGATGTTGGTGGTGGCTTTGGTGTGTTTCCTCGGTGCTATTATTATAACTTGTAGATTCGTTGTCATCTTTTCCGCTTATATCTCGACTAGCTGCTGTTGTGCCCTTCGCGTTATCTCCTTCATAGTTCGGCGGTCTTGTCATGGGTCCAGTTGCATCTTTCTTCCCAGAAGATTGAGTTTGTCTCAACCCTTCACGGTTTACAGACGGGGTGCTGATGACAAAGCTTTGGGATTCGTCGTCCACGTTCCCACTCGTGTCTTTACTAGCAGTGTCGTTCGTGTTGCCTCCTCGATCGTTCTTTGGTGTTGTCATTCGGCCAGGCGCTTCTCCTTTTCCACTGGTATCAGTTTGTCCCGATCTTTCGTGGTGTACAGTTGGCGTGCTAGGGTTCTCTGTTTGTTCTTTTCTTCCACCCGTGTTGTTTCCACCGGATTGTTGAGAAGTCTCAGTGGGGTATTCATCTACAACCATGTGTGTTGTAGTACTTGTGCCACGGATTGAGTCTTCACCTTTATCAACGAAGAAACGACTCTGAGTCGTAGCTCCAGTAGAGCTTGCATATATTTTGGTACCAGTATTTTCTAAGTTATCAGATGTTGTTGCATTATAGGATGCTTGGTCACTTTGTTTATCTGATGTTGAATTCGCCATATCCTTGTTTACTGTACCGGACTGTTGAGAACCGTCCATGTGAGCTCTGTCTTCTTCCGTTCGCCACCCAGAAGTAGTCGCGCCACTATTTTTGACATCACCAAATAAATCCCCGCCTTTCTCAGTCGTATTACTGGTACTATATGCAGACCCTCCCCTATCTGCATCATTTTCATCAGGTGGTTCTGTAGTCGCTCTCTGCTGTGCTTGGTTATGTGTCGGTCGATTTCCGCTCTTCTCTTTGTGTTCTCATTTGTTGCAGTGAATGTAATTTTGTAGAATGATGATCATGGTCGTGAAGAAATAGGCTTTTGTGGTTGGAGTCATTTGTTCTTCCCAAGCGTATGATACCATTGCCAAAAGGGCCATAATGAGGAACATAACTCTCATTTCTTCTTTAGGAGCCATTCCTCGCGTTTTTTACTTTGCTCAGGTTTTTTTCCCGACCAAAGTTGACTAGGCAGCTAAAGCTAAGATGACCTGATCCTTAGGCAGAAATGTCCCTTTGCGGGGGGGGAGGGGAGAGGTTATTGAATGTCCGCGTCGAATCAGTAGTTATGCAAGACTTGAATTCGGTAAAAGATCGAGCGCTTAAAAAGCACTCAATGTAGATTAAGTCTTCATGACACATTAGCAAAGACAATCTCTTAGCTATAAACGTTGAACCGTTTTATCACTGTTCTCTCTGTCAAGAATGGTAAATACTATTTTTTCGTAGTCGATATGATCAATTGGTAGAAACATATAAACAAACTTGCATCGCCTGTTAGCTATATCTGCTTTCTACCGCAATTGAGAGCGGATGGCGAGGATACTTTTTGTGGTTGCAAAAATAGCACGCAATATGAATCCAATTCTTATTGTTGACAATTGCTCCAGCAACCGGTAATTATTAAATCGAAACGAATCATTTGAAAACAATGACTGCCCCAATATCAGTAAAATAGAGACAATTCTTTCCGGCAATAAATTCAGCATTGATATATTACACAAAAGAAATTATTGAATAGCCAAACTACTGAAGAGAGAGAAATGCCGGGGAAATTTTCCGATATTTGATTTGAAACGAGGTCCAACCACGTATTGCCCTTGCTTTCCCTTTTTATATCAGCAGAGAAAAATCGTTTTGGACGGATCCCAATTCATAAATGCTTAATGTCATGCGAGAGAATCAGTTGAGAAGATTTAGTAATGACATTTCAATTGACCTTGAGAACAAAAGCTTGAAGTTTATTAAGTAGCTTCTGAATGAAAGTTCTTTGTCATTGTAATTTATCGACTACGAAAGTGCCTTTTCGTCTTTATAAGGTAATTGATCATTAATGGAAGGAAAACTTAATTAATTCAACATAACTTTGAATTTATTCATACCTTTCCTCTCTCTCTCTCTCTCCCTCTCTATTTCTGCCTGTGCTTTTTCTTTTTAAATAATCTTATGAAATAGTATCTTTGATCGATTCATCATCTCGCTCTATCTCATGCTTGGAATAAGAAAGTACATGATAAGTTAACATACCTGCACCATCCCTCAGCCTGCCAAATTGTCCCTTTCCACGTGTGCCGTTGCGTGTACCGTTCTTCCTCCCGATCCTAGTCCCATTCATTCGACCTTTGTTAAGCTGTATCTGTTTCCAGTCTGTGACGCCTTTTGTAACGGTATCCCGAGCTGTTTTGATGACATCATCTATAGCTGCCACCAGTTCCTCATACTCGTCAGCGAAAGCCTCTCCAGGACAAATCTCACACGCTGTTTTAGAGTCGTCCTCTTCTGAACCTTCGCAGGTGGCATTGTAAAGACGATGACTAGTTTGACGGAGCGAGAGACCCCATGCGTCGATCATGTCAGATATTTTAACTAACAACTTGAAGTTTTGAAGGCCAATTTTGTTGTCGTCTCCTCCGTCTTTATTTTCCTTCATCCCACGTTTAATTAAGTCAGAAACAGGACAGGATTCTCGCTGCTTGATGTAATCCGTGTAAATGCGTTGTGCAACTTGACCCCGGGTGTTGTTTGATTTATTCTTCCGGTTCTCAACTGCTGTGGTGCGGTTTTCCCGCCGCTGAGCATGTGGACTATTTACATCGTTTGACTTCGATCCGTTTTGCCCTCTGGTATGATTTCTAGAGAAGTCCCTTTCTCCTTGACGTTCCTCCATTGACGAGTCTTTTGAAGCATTTCGTTCCGCGGCTGAGCCAGTTAACACGTCACTATTTTTGGTCATACCGAAAGATGGTTTTCCGTGATTCCGTAGAGCGTGGTTGACTTTTCTGGTACACGTAGAAAGGTTCTTCGAAATTGATATCATTAGTTCCATCAAAAACTCTTCGAGATTGAACAGATCTTTTCCTGTCTTGTCGGAGCGAGTTTTCGTTACATTGGCACCACTCCCTGTGACGTTATCCTGTTTCATATTCCTCTTTGCTGATTGGTTTTCTTTGTCATTCAGACCAATGAACTTCCCAAAGACGTTACCGTAGCGCCGTTCTCGGTTGCTGCAGAAGTCATTGGGCTTGTTTCTTATGTTATTATAAGGAATGTCTGCAGTCCAGCAGAACCATCTTTCCAGGTTCATCATTCCCCCTAAAGATTCTTCTCGATCGATGGTTTGGTTATAGGGTCTACCTGAGCCATGCGTGTACACCTGTGCCGATCTATTAGCTTGTGGTCCTCTTGAATCGGATGAGGTGTTAAGGACTCGTGGATTGTGTCTGAAGGAATTTAACCAGCTGTCTAGTTCTGTCTCATTTCCAAAGCTCTGGTCCCTTTGTTGCCGAAACAATGAGTGGTCTTTGCTGCAAACTGATGACAGCTGCAACGCGACATACTCGGATACCGATAATTTCCTTTTGCCAATCCTCCGAGAAGCCGCCAGTAATCCTATAATGGCATCTCTACGGAATAGTCTCAGAATCCTACCAGGTTTTTGCGGTGGACTACATTTGCCCCCTCCTTGCCCATCATGATCTTCTTGCAAAGGACCACTTCCACCTCCTCCTTGCCCATCGTGATCTTCTTGTGAAGGACCATTTCCGCCTCCTCCTTGCCCATCGTGATTTCCTCCTGAAGGACCACTTCCGCCCCCACCTGGCCCATCGTCATTTTCTTTTGAAGGGTCACTTCCGCCCCCTCCTGGTCCATCGTGATTTCCTCCTGAAGGACCACTGCCGCTCCCTCCTGGTCCATCTTGATTTCCTTGAGAAGAACCACTTCCGCTCCCTAGTGGCCCATTGTCATTTTCTTTTGAAGAACTACTTCCGTTCCCTCCTGGACCATCATGGTTTCCTTGTGAAGGACTATTTTTGCCCACTCCTGCTCCCGAGTGATGTAATTCCGGGAGACCACATTCATCTGCTCCTCGCCCAGTATTATTTACTTCGTCACTACCCGGTCTATTTCTTGTGACATTCCCTGAGTTTCGTCTTTCTCTTTCATCTTCGTTTTCTCCGTCGTATATGACCTCCTGTATGACATCTTCGAGCAGTTCAAGTAGTTTAGCCATCTTTCCAACTTTTGCAGGTGACGGATTAGGTCCGAAAGATGAATTGATAAGTGGTGCTGCGTTCCGACAAATAAACCGATTGGACCCATCGACCATCTGGAAAACCCGTTCGAACGTAAGAACTTTCAACAGGCGAACAGTCGAGCGTTTTACGATAATGCGAACGATCCGCCCAATTGTGTTGTTCTTCATGAGCAGATGGATTTTGCGTGTCTGTTTATTCAGAACACGACGAGCCAAAGAGACGACTTTCAAAGGCAACCTATTCTCTGTGACATTCCTCTCCTCACCCATGTCATCATTCTCATTCTCTTTGTTGTCGTCATCCATGCTATAGTTATCCAGCTTCCAGTCGATGTTCCTGAAGCGTAAGGTGAAGCAATCATTCATGTACGCATATAGGAGGCGAGGAGGTTTTTGAAGGCGTCCTGTAAAACGCAAGACCAGTATAACCATTACGACATAATTCCAAAGCCAACGATTTCTTCATTGAAATACTTTTGATGCAAAAAAAAAAAAAAAAAAAA
>CALNVZ010003433.1:30450804-30479741 GCA_940671915.1 Paracentrotus lividus
AATTAGTGGGGTGAAGCACAGTGCGTGGAGGAAAAAAAATCTCTATACTTGTGCATTAATAAATCAAAGCTTTAAAGCTGGTCACAAACATGTAATTTGAATGTGATACGGAAGGTGAAAAAATGATAATAAAAAATAATAATAATAAAAATGGAGTGAACAAAGTAATTTATAAAAAAAAAAAAAATAAATAAAAAAAAGGGGGGGGGGGGAAGTTCCCACATTCAAATTCCTTGCCTTTCTTTAATAGTCAGCAAAACTCCAAACAAACAAACAAATGAATCACGAAAATAATGATTTCCTTACCTTGCAGTTGTTCTCTCATCTCTTCTCCCTTCAACCTTTCAACTCCCTCCTCGATTCGTTCATACACCTGTTCGATGACGTCATCGAGCTCAGAGAGAAGCATCCGTAGATTCCGAGAGGCAGCATCTGTTGGGCATATTTGGCAGGCTGTGATAGGGCCTTTCGACATTGAGTCATTGACGGAACACGTGGCGTCGAAGTAGGTCCCATTGGAAAGGAAGCCGGCTCTTCCCCAGCTGTCAATCATTGCGACCATCCTCATTAACACCACGTAGAAACTCCCCTCTATCCCACCTTCACCTATCCAACTGCCTTTCGCGAGTCGCGTGGTGATATTACGAGCAATACCTTCGAGGTCCTCAGTCCAGTCCAAAGGATTCCCTGTTGGTGACGGAGGAAACCGATCAATTGGTCCGCGGGTCGAGTTTTGGTGTCTCGAGACGTTCATTCGACGGATTACGTTAACGTAACGTTCCCAGAGCTCACGGTAGTCTTCTTCGTCTTCTGTCATGTTCGACATGCTACCTCTGGTGTGGTTGGATTGCTTTCTGATAAAGGATTTTACTTTACGAGCGCATGACGCACTTTTGTTGACATGTCCAGCCATAAGTTTGAATAGATACCCTTCAAAGGAGAATCCCTGCCGAGTGACGTTATCATTTTGTTCCTTGTTATCATCATATCTTTCAAACCATTCCGTCGACTCAAAGATATCTTCCAGAGCATCAAACTCGTCCAATCCATCCATATTACCGAATTCTAAGAGTTCAGTTGTCTCTCTGTTCCCGTTTCCCCCGATACCATCGGTATCCTCCCTGATAGGGTTATCCCATTGTGCTTCTTCTAAGTTGCTAAGTGTTCCTAGGTCTGCGAGTTTGCTGATGTATTCAGATAATCGAGGAACCTCTTGTCCTTGCACATTACGTAAGGACAAGAAAAGTCCAATAGCAGATCTTTTCAAAAACATCCTAACAGCAGCTTTATTTCTTGATTTTGCGTTCATTGTTATGTTTTTCATCATTAGATTTCTTGCATTTGGTCCGTGTCCGTCTTCATCGCTGCGATCATCATCATCATCCATCGCAACATCTGTCATTGAGTCCATATCTTCGGACATACCGTCCTCAAGACTATCCAGGTCTTCTTCTGTAAAGTTTCCCTCAAGGGCATGTCGCACGATCTGCTTTCCGTTGCGACATGTATAACCATACAGGGCGTTCATTTGTCCAAAGACGCGGGCAAAGGATTTGATCTTTAAGAGTTGCAGTGACGACCGGCTCGCGATCAACCTAACAAAGTGTGTCAGGTTGAGGTTGGGGTTGTCGGCGTGGACACGTTGGGTTTCGTTGTTCAGTCTCCGCAGGAGCTTGCTGATCAGCATCATGACTTCTCTATCACCATCCACACCTTCGTCCTCATCCCAGGTCCAGTCCGTGTTCCTCAGAGAAATGTTCAAACAATCCCCATCCAGGACACCTTCGGGCTCTGGTAGCTCATCCATCATATCCGGCAAAGAGATCTCCACTGTCTCATCATCCCCATCCAGATCTACAGCTAAAGCCGAGGGCATCACTACGACCGTGATAAAAACGAAGACCACCTGCCATTGAAGCAGACGATCAATTCTTTGATCCATTGTTGAAGTATTCCTACTGCGAGATTCTGCTCGTAGAATTAAGGCACGTTGGTAGTTTTTTTGCAAATGAAATTTCACATAGAAAACCAGACTGATATATTTTTGTTTCTATTTCCTTTTTAAGGGTTTTTTTTATAACCTTGTTGACTACATAATGTTAAAAGTCAACACAGGTCTCAAACACCAAACTAGCCACAGCCGACATTTTGTTCCAATCTGTAAAAGGGGCAGGTTATGATGAATTAAATTGTGTTCTTCTTGAGTCTCGAATATACGGCTGTTACTACCTCTAGTGTTTTAATAACACGTCAAGCAGTTGTATTGTTTTGATGCTATAAAATGTGACTTTCAAATTTCAACAAGAAATGAAATCAATAACGTGCTCAGCTCAGCTGCTCGTTCTTCAAATAAAGATGGGTTGTTCTCGACTCCGCGATATGGTGAGAAAGACGAGTAATCGATTATTAATGAGCACTGAGTCAGAGTCGCTATAACGCTCTAATCGATTACGAGTGGTCGCACACACAGAAATGGTGTATTGTACAATGTGTACGCAAACAGGTGTTCGAGTTTTGTGCACCGGAAAAGAGAGTATGCGGGACTGTAGATGCCACGCAGCCTGAAAGACTCTTAAATAAGTGTCCAGTCTGAAAAGAAAATGTTATATATAAAATGTTTATAAAGTAATTTATTTAATACACGCCAAGAATCAGGTATTTTGGGAAATTATAATGACAGACTATGGATTGCAAACAAGGATAATGCACATAAAAAAAAATCACAGCTTTATAAATATATGTCTATACATTTTTAATATCTTTTATTGTATCATTACATATCATTGTGTCATATATCATCGTTTCATCCACACACACACACACACACACACACACACACACACACACACACACACAAATGCAACTGCGTCTACTATATGCATTTGCCTAAAAGGAGGATTCCAGGCTGAAATCGGGGTGTTTTGAGAAAAATTAAAATTGGAGGACAACATTGATAATTCCATCAAAGTCTGATTTAGAATAACAAGAAATCCATGTAGGCCTATTAATATTATTTTTCTTATTTTTTCGATCAGAGCTTGGCATAATCTCATACATATTCCATTAGCGGGCTGATGATGTCACAGCTCCGCTTTTGTGCCATTTATAAATAATAATAATAATAATGTGATTTGTATTGCGCACGTATCCACAATCATATACTTTTTTTCGGCAATAATCAAAATCAATTTTATAACATTAAATCCCACAACAAGTCATGAGTCAGAAATCCTAAATAGTTTTTACTTCTGATGATAAGATACAACAGAAATGGTGGATTTGTGATATCATCAGCTCCCTTTTTGAATATTAATGAGAATATCAATGAATCAAAGATGCCAAAGAGTAGCTTATTCCAACTCTGTCGACAAATCTCAAACGAAAAAACAAACATGAAAAACACATGAACAAATTTTATAATAAACACAATATTGGAAAAAATTGGAAAAGAACCTGCTGATTCAAACCGAAATGACCCGAAAGTGTTTCATCTAATTAAACTTTACAATATTTCAAGGAAATCCATGGAAATCAAATGAAATTTTTGTTTTACTCGCCATCATATTGACACAGCATTATAATCATTTCATATAACTCGGACGCAGTGAAATATAATAATTAACCCCCTGAAGAGTAGGAGTCGAAACGCCATTGATATGGACAAATGTAGGCTTGGCAAATACAATCAGTCTAATATCGAAGGAGACAAAATGTACGACTCCTATATGTTGTCATAGTAACGTACGACGCCGGACAATCATCGAAAGGATGGATGTTATACAATAGTCTCGCATTCAGGCAAAGAATTTAAGGGTTAACGTTAATTATGATTTTGGTTATTTGATATTAACCAAGAAATAAAATAAAGGCGTGGTATGGATTTAACAGAACCCTCCCCCCCCCAAAAAAAAAAAAAAAAAAAAAAGAAAAAAAAAAAAAAAAGAAGAAGAAGAAGAAAGAAAAATAAAATAAAAATTACATAACAATAATACGCCTAATAATGAAGAAGAGACAAAGTAAACAATTGCATGGATAAATAAACGTTTAATTATTACGCTATTACCAGTAAAACAACAAAACAGTACCAATCATGTCGATTCTAGTTAGGGGAGTTATTTGCCTTGTCCCAGTATGTCATTTTCGAGGTGACAACTTGCAAAAATTATTGGCGGTCTGAAGGTCCAAATGATTTGGAAGGGGCAAATATTTTGTTTTTTTTTCTAAAAGATTCTAGTCCTTTTCTACGTTCCAACGGATACATAATTTTAACGTTGTTGTGTTTTCTTCTTCAGATATTTTTATGTGATTATACAGTAGCTGTCTTTTCATTTTCATTTTTTCCTTTTCATTTTTAAATAGATACTACTCTTCATTTAGCAGATATAGGTTATTAGCTGAACTGCTCCTGATTTGAAGGCAACAATAAAAAATAAAAAGAAGAAAATATCATTGTGATTTAATTTAGAAAAAAAAAATTCAGAATTAAATTACAAACGATATATATTTTAATGAAAGGAAATGGAATTTTTATTATGTGAGGCCATTTCAATCAACTGTTGATATAAACATGAGATGGTTTCAATTTAAGATTTTGAATAGAATTCTATACATGAAAGACAGATTGTTAAAACTAAAGATAGTTGCAGATAATATATGTACATTTTGTAAGAACGCAGAAGAAACGATAACGCATATATTTTGTACGTGTCCTCACTCAAATGGTATATGGTCAAACTTTGAATTATGGTTATCTAACCACAATATAACTATCAAAATTACAAACGAAAATAAACTATTTGGGTTTCAAGGACAAAATAACAATGCTTTAAACTGTATAATGGTGGTCATAAGAAGGGAAATATATACAGCAAAGTGTAATGACTGTTTGCCTGTTTTTGACAATATTGTTTCAGCTATAAAATGTTACTATGATATGGAACAGTATATTGCAAAAACAAATCTTAGAGAAAGGAAGTTCTCGAAAAAATGGTTACTTTCTTTTTACCAATTGCTTTTGATTAATAACTTATATGAAATAATTTATGTTTATACATGAGGAGTTTGATTACAGGGGGCACTAGATCCACTTTTGTCACTTCTGAGAAAAAGGCATTTGTTTGTCAAACTTTCTGTCTGTGGAAAAGAGATATTTTTCATCAAAGGTGGATCTGGCGTCAATTTTGGAGTCGAGCTCTTCACGTGTATTTAAAAATGTATTCAGATGTTTTCTTTCACAATTATATTGCTTTTTATTTATTGGCCATGTATTTTTGAATTGTTATTTGCTGTTATGAAATAAAGGAACCCTGTGGAAGGGGAAAAAGAAAGAAAGAATTTTTTTAATGTAACTATAAATCGAATAATTTACGGTTTATTTATAATGTATACACACACAAAATGATTATTTTGCTTTATATTTAAAAAAAAAAATGAAGTCTTTTCCTTTTTTTGGATAGCTTAAAAGAAATTAATAAGCGGGCAGTATCGTGTCACTCTAATGAAATCAAAGGTTTTTAAAATACTTTCTTTGAAATCATTGTACCTTGGAACTTCTCCCTTAATAACAATGGGACTTTCATATGTAAAATCGAATAGAATTGAAGTGTGTTTAAAGCACAATACTAATAAAACTGAATTGAGATACCATTCATCATAATCCGTAAAATTAACTTTTTTTATTCCACAGGGGCCGCGCAGCCGGGGGCTGTGTGAAGCCCCCCCCCCCCCACCAACTTTTTTTTTCAGCAAACGTGTACAAAAACACCAAAATGACAATGAATTTGTGAGTTTGAGTCTGTTCAGCCTCCCCCCCCCCACCCAAACACACACACACTTTCGGCTCAGCCCTCCACTTTCAAAAAAAAAAAAAAGCTCCGCGGCTCCTGTTGCGATCATGCTCCGTCGAAGAAATGTATTAAAAATATGTTGGAAAGTTAATTTGTATTTGACTAAACACTAATAGGATTTAAAGTATAGTTGAGTATAGCCGTCTATTACCCACAAATAAAATCGTATTTGTATGACTCAAAGTCTGGAAAAAAAGCTACGCACTAATTAATCGCGCTCTTTTGGTAAAAGACGTATACGGCTAATCATATACATCAATGGCAGACTATTATGTACTCCCCATGAAGGCCATGCGAATAAATTCATTTGATGGAATCATTTTGATACACCGTCATCCCATGTCAGATAAGAGCAAACCCTTCAAAAGTTCCCGTTGAATTATTATAGGGATGACAAACAAACTATAGTTTTTTAAAGATCAGGGCTATAATAAAATTGTAGTAAATCTTTTTACATCCCCGAAAATCAATTTCCCGCCACGTTTTCTTTAATGTTGAAAAGCTTATAGTAGGAATAATTTCATTACTATTGTTAAAACAAAAATATAATTATATACTTTAAAAGTACTGGACACATTATAATATGAAGAGGTCATTTCCAAAAGGTACTACATCCATATTTGTTAATTCGGAGAAAAACACGTTTTTTTTTTTGTTTGTTTGTTTTTTGTTTTTGTTTTTTAATGATAGGAGTGTCTGTTTGGAATTAAACTTTTACAGATTGTTCTACTCTATGATGCTAAAGGGAAACCAGTCTAACAAAAATCTAGGTCTGCAAGTTTTTCTGTAAACGAATTTTTTTCTTTTTGTTCTGATGGATGTAGTACCTTTTGGAAACGAAATGTCTCAGAGTATGTAAATTGCCATGTATCTCAGCATTTTTTTTTATTCAAAAAGGAACATTTTGTACTATTTCAAATTGCTTTAAATAGATGCCATATTAAAAAAAAAAAAACAAAAAAAAAACGTTGCATTGAGTACATAAGTTTTCAAATTTTCACTAATGCTCTGGCGAACCCAGCCAACTACGCACTATTTACATGCAATAAAAAGAAATACATGGGACTACATAAAAGTGGATGTAGTACCTTTTGGCAATGATATGATTTTTTAAAGTAATTTTTTTCACCCTTCTCCTTGAAAATTCATGTTTCTGTTTGTAACCGTGTGTAGAGGTGCTAAAAATGAGTAGATTAATGTAAAAAAAAAAACAAAAAAACAAAAAAACAAAACAAAACAAAACAAAAAACAAAAAAACAATTTTGATGGAAAATGGATGTAGTACCTTTTGGAAAAGAGCTCTTCATAATTATTTAGATAGCATAAGATATGCAGCTCTGGGGACTCCAATGACTACTTAAATAAGTTATAATTATTATATATCATATTATATACATTTTCTTTACTAGTTCAAATCAATCTTAATTAAAACAAAAAGCAAAAATGAAAGTGAAAAGATTGTGTAGATCATATATATATATATACATGTATATGAAGAGTTTGATTTCAAAAGGAGCTAAATCCAATTTTATGTTTTAGAGTAAATCAAGGTTTTTAAATTTACCACTTTCTCTTATCCACTGTAACTTGATGTTGATACATTTGATGTGGCTTTTCTCTTCGATTGATTAAACCATGTTTTTAAAAGTCTAGCTATCGATTTAAATTTTAAAGAAATTTCAACAATTTCTGTTTTCATGGATTGAGGTCCTTTTGGAATAAAACCTTAGTTGAATGTCAATTTTGTACATTTTAAGACGTTTAGGAAATAACTTTTCATCTCTTTCATCTTTTCCAAACCCAGATTTTCGATGTTTTATTCCAAAAGGCCCTTAATCCAAAAAATATTGATAACAATATTAAAACTGTGTTAATTATATAAATATTTTGCACTGATGGTGTAAATTGGTAGCCACAAAATTTAGATCTGAAGGTATAGCTTTAGGTGAAGTGGTTTAATAAACAGATCCTAAATGACCATAGTGGATTTAGCTCCTTTTGGAATAAAAACCGTTTGGATTTAGCTCCATTTGGAATAAAACATGTTTTTGTTACCATTTTTTTTTTTTTTTTTTTTTGATCTTCCAAAATGTCTTTTTAATGCGACATGTTGCATCGATTCCCATGTCCAAGTTGCACATATTTAACCGACAAAATTCCCATTTTTGATCAAAAGTGGATTTATCCCCTTTTGGAATAAAGCTCTCTCTCCCTCTCTCTCTCTGTTATATTATAATATATTTGTGATCAGACTTGGTGGTTTACCTATGCGGCTCTCCTTCGTTATTAATATACGGTTGAGATCCGTGCGAAAGTTAAGACGGGATGTCGCAAGATTTCTACCAGGTTACAATCTTTCTTGCTAATGTTTGTTCATTTTTTCGTTTTTCGTTTTTTTTTTTTTTTTTTTTTTTTTTTTTTTTTTTTTTTTTTTTCTTTTTCGTTTTTTTTTAAAAGATCCTGATGAAGAGCAGACGCCCGAAAGCTTGATTGTAACCTGATAGGAATCTTGCAACGGCCCCTCTTTAGTTTCACACCGATCTATACATTATATATTAGAGAAGAAAGAGTAGGAAGTTGGACGTAGCTTGAACTTTTAATGTTTATTCCGATCGGAATCTAATAAAAAAAAACAAAAACGAATTTATTTAATGTTCGTGTTAAATGGAAAACATATGCAATAAAGACCAAAAAATGTCATGGAAATATCATATCTGGAAAGGGTAAAAATAAGGGAAATAATAAAGTTATAGGAAATTGTAATTTTTAACCATGAAAAGTTTTATATCAATACTATTTCATACCTTTCAATTAGTTAGGTTTATAGTTCTTAAAGGACTCATCCGGGCTGGAGTTTGCATTATAAGAAAAATAAAGTAAAATCGAAAAAGCACAACACTGAAAATTTCATCAAAACCGGATAAGAAATATCAAAGTTATGAATTTTCTTAGGTTTTGAATTTTTTAGGTAACAGTTCTTCAAATTGGCAAGCTGATGATGTCTCAGTCCCCTACTTTCTTTGTTTTTTATTATATGAAATACCAATTATCAAGATTTTCTGCCCCAAGGACATAAAAACACGGATTAATCCTTGTGGAATGTTCAAGGTCACAAGTGCCTTTACTTATTTCAGTATGAGGGACAGATTTTTCTGTATACGCAATATATGAAAAAATGAGATAAATAGGATTTCATATAATAAAATACACAAGAAGTAGGGGGACTGTGACATCATCAGTTTGCTCATTTGAATATTCAAATATTCAAATGAGACAATGAGACAATTGCCAAGAACTGTTTTACAAAAAAAAATCAAGACCTAAAAAATTGCATAACTTTGTTATTTTTCATCCGATTTTGATGAAATTTTCTGTGTTGTGCTTGATGAATTTTACTCAATTTTACAAACCTTTTTCATTTCAGCCCGGACTCCTCCTTTAAGATGGACGCGAACACACAGAAATATAATAAATGATAGGAACAATTATATTTATATTAAGAGAAAATGCTCTTTTTCATATGTTTCTTTTCTTGTATTCTAACAATAATATATATATATATATATATATATATTATAATATTTTCCTTTCATACAGAGATATAAAGAGAGAAAAAATGTAATATATTTCTATTTTTTTATAGAGAGAAAGAAAAACATAGTTGAGACTGAGAGCGAGACAACAAAAAAAAAAAAAAAAAGAAAGGAGAGGGGGGAGAGTAAAAAATAAAAAGCAAATGGGTTTGATGGAGGTAATGCTAGTCCATTTTTTAGAGGGAGAGACAGAGGGTGTGGGGAAGATAAATCCAACTGAAATTTCAAAATAAACAATAATCGGAAACTAGGTGATTTACTTCATGAAACTGTAATTGCTTATCATGATCAATGTCACAGTCATATAGCTTGCCACTATTGTATTGTTGTTGTATTTTTGTTTTGTTTTTTAGTTAAAGGAAGTAAATATAATTGTTTAGATACATATCCCGCTCAGATGGTAACTTTTTGCCTACTTACGGGAGGGTATTTCTATTTGTAACCTTAAATTAAGACAACGACGGGAAACCCTCTTTAAAATGCTAATAGCAATTTGTAAGCCCTGTATTGTGGAACGCATATTAAATTTGATAAAAGGTAAAGAAAAAGACAAAATGATTATGGTTTTCACCACAATGAAGTTTCGTTTAGATTGGCTACCTCCTTACAATAAACGGAGCTGCATTCATCAAACCCCGTTACCGATCAACCACTAAATTCAAAATTACATAAATTTCACTCAATTTATCCCAAACTCTTCATGTTAGGATTCAATTTATTCTTGAAACCTAAAGTAGTTATATTTAACAAATGATGCATTAAACATTAAACATAAAACACATACATTAAAACAGCGTAGCCCTACAAATAAATTCAAAAATACTAACTTAAATATGTTAAAAGATGTTATTCATAAAAACGTTTAAAAGAATTAAGAGTTCGGCAGGTTTTAAAGGAATGAGGTAAAAATGAAATGTTCATACTCGAGTTTAAGTCTAATCAAGTGTGAACAATTACCTGTTTTTCCAATTACATGCAACGGGCGTATTTAAAAATGAAGTAATGAAAAAAATCCTCCTCTGATATTAACTAATAGTTCTATATCGAAATTTCGATAAATAGAGGCAAATTTTGTAAAAAGGAAAAAAAGAATAAAACAAAAATTTTCAATAAAGAAAACACTCACCAGTCCTTGTTTAAAATCTTGTTGATGCTAATAACCAGCTCCCAAAAAGGAGCCCCGGTGTCCTATACCAATAAACACATGGGCTTCAGCATCTATGAGTACGTCTCACTCTGCCCACCTACCTTGGGTAAAGTGCGGAATAATTATCATCCCGCGACGAACACCCACAGAAAATGATTTCAATCAGCTAGGCTTGATTGCACCCGAGACTATTGTTTGGTAAGGATACAAGCGAGTATTAATTAGTCCCGGGTTCGGTGTGGATGGTATGGATACAGCAGGGAGATGCAGCGATATCTCCGTAATGGGATTCAGTCTTGCGCTCCCGCGGGAGTCCATGTGTCTATAGATATAGATAAAAACGATGATCCCTGCAAATTGATGCTTTTATGACTTTTAGGCGAAACAGCGAGAACACGTGTCAATAGCTTTCAACTGGCAACAGGTTTCACACTGAGTGGAAATCCTTCTATGCATATTTTTTTTTTATATGCTTCCTATATTACCGTCCTGTAATATCTCCCTCTTGTAAATAAATGAACATCTTCTGGAGCTAGGGCTTGCTATCTATGCAAACATGATCCCTTCTCTTTCCTCTTCTTTTTTAAAACATGTTATAATTAAAATTATAATTTATGATTGCCGTTCGAAGTCTTCAAACATTAAATACAGTTTCCATCTCATTCAATGCACGAACATTTTATGTAGCCTGTAGCGGTTTCTGTCCAAATATGACTGCTTCTCTTTCCTCATCTCTCTCTCTCTCAAAAACAAAATTAAAGTATAAAAATCGTGGTTTGATATTTCGGTGAGAAGATTTAAAAAAAAATATTAGTTGAAATCTATTGATCAGTATTTTGTGTCTTCGATGTAGTACTCCTAAAGCTTTGACAAAGCACTATTTCTTGTATTTATATCTTCTGTGTGGCAATTATTGTCACATAACATATAGCTCACTAAACTTCATGTTTAAGATTATTTTTAAGAATATTAAGTTAATTTATTTTTGAGTTGCCATTCATTGTATATTGTGTTGGCATATATGTCGCACTTGTAGTTTGTGGTATATAGCTAAATTTAATTGTTTGAATTATTAATATTATATGAATAATAACTTTGACATGTCTATTAATGTTTGTTCTCAAATTGTATATGACACTCTAATCATGCTAATTGAATGCAATAGGTTTAGTAATGTTTATCATAACTAAGACTATTCTACAGCCATGTTCACCCAAAATATGCAGATACTTTTAAAAAATCCAACCATTTTAACAAAAATACACATTCCTAATGAATTATAATAAATTTTATCTAAGGACAGAACTACCATCATTTTGAAATACTTTTTAAATCTCGAATTTTCCTAAATGAAAATTTCAATTCGTAAACATTCTATCAAGCAGAATGAAGTTATATATTTGTGTGTACCCTACATTGCCATAGGTAAAATAATAAAATAAATTTATATTCTTTGTACAAGTAAATACACGTCAAAATGAGAGGGCAACGTACAATGTTGGAGGGGTCCACTAAAAGCAGTACTTGTTGTAAATATTGTAGACACCTTGGCATCACTAGGGTTGTCTAAACATTCAAGAAAGCAAAAGGAATTAAAAAAAAAAAAAAAAAAAAAGGAATAACCTCGTTGATCTACGATCTATTGGACCTTGAGTCTTATATGTTTTTTTTTATATTATTATTATTATTATAATTTTTTTGTTGAATTTCCACATAATTATGAGGGTAAGATTATGAGGTGAAGTTATCAAATCAATTATATAAAAAAAGACCTTCAGTGCCCTAAAGTTATGGTTACCAGTTATGAAACTGATGATAGGTTTCGAAATTGGATAATATATTATTAATCATGGCCAGGTCTTTATATATAAATTGTCTCGATGAGACTATAAAACTATATGCTGTGTTCACAACACGTCGGAAGTGCAACGTGCAACTCTCTATCTACATGTAATTCTCCATGTCGCAGAGTGTTGCACGTTGTACGTGTTGTGACCATTGCTACGTCAAGCAACTGTCTTTCTACATGCAATCGTCCATGTCGCAGAGTGTTGCACGTTGTAAGTGTTGTGACCATTGCTACGTCAAGCAACTGTCTTTCTACATGCAATCCTCCATGTCGCAGAGTGTTGCACGTTGTATGTGTTGTGACCATTGCTACGTCAAGATCGTTATCAACATTATTGATCTTCATTAATCATAAACCAAATGGTTTAGGTTTATTCTAAATACTTCTGATTAAACATCAATAATTACGGTATCAACCTGGAAACATGTGTTACTCTTTTCCTCCTCCTTCTTCTTCTTCTTCTTCTTTACTTCTAAAATGACATTATTGTGATATAATAAAGACAAACGGAGTATTTAATACGTTTTCAATCCCAAATCAAGGAACCAAACGATATACTTGTTTATAATTTTGTAATAACGTCTCTTGTTTTTTTTTTATAAATAGAAAACGTTTTACTAAGTACAAATTAAAGTATTTAAATTGTTTTTATATCCATATTTTGATGACAAAATGTATTCTACATTAACATGATGATGTTAAATACATTCAAATTCAATTCAATCCACCCACTCTATTAAAGGAATAAATACTTGATTCACCAAATACTAGTTCGAACATTTTTATTAATTTAAAAATACACTCTGCACATTACATTTTTTTTAAACATCAGGATAAAGAATGAGAGTTTCCTGCTTTGGGAAATTCTTATTGTTTATATGCATATTGTGTAAATATAATTTATTCATGATATCTGTTGGGTGTTAATATACTTTTTAACCGTTTATGGGAACTTTCTATTTGGTGAAAGGGGCAAAGCAGAGAACAATCTGACAAATTGACCTCGGATGAGTTGTCAATGAGAAATCGACGAATATTCCCCTTCTCCTACCCACCCTCTCCTCTCCCTTCTCTCTTTGTATTTCTCTATCGTCTTTGTTCTGGTTTGTATATAAATACACAACACACACACACACACACACACACATACACACACACACACACACACACAAACCCACTTGCCTTCCCACCCACACCCACCCCTACCCCTCTCTTTCTCTTAACTCTCTCTCACACCTACACACACACCTCCCAACCAACAGTCACCCACCCTTCGTAACATACACACTGCCCACGAGGCACACCATCTTCCTCTCTCTCTCTCTTTCTCTTGCTCTATCTCTCATGTCTCTAACACTTACACATACACACACATACACACCCGCACCCACACACGCACACACAAAAACACTAACAAACACACACACATTTTCTAAGTTTCTTTCTTCTGCCTCTCTTTCTCTTTCTCTATCTCGCATGTCTCTAACACGTACACATACACACACACACCACACACACACACACAAACAAACACACACACACACACACACACACACACACACACATTTTGTCTCAGTTTCTTTCTTCTCTCTCTTGCTCTCCCTCTCTCTTTAATAAGTTTACTCCCGCGCTCTTATTCTTTATGATGGCGAAGAGGTAATGATAATGATGATCGATACAACGATGGGAACAAAATGATAAGATCTAAACGTCAGAGATGGAGATTAAAATCTTATGAATTATTGATCCGAATTCTCTACCCGGGAACGACCGTGATGACAGTGCCTGGATATCTGCATGTATAAAATAGAATGGCAAATTTCACCTGGAAGCAAAATTTAATTTTCACACGGACTCGCCCTAACGTTTATATGGAGTAGCCAATAATACTAATGGGAATATCATTAATAATACATTAAACCTCTTGTCAGACATAAATATAAACATATAATACAAGCGTAAACAGTATCCGTCGCTGGGAAACGATAGTTTAAAATGACAAAATGTCTGCATCCTTTCTTATTCGTGTTGCTATTTTTATCCGTTAAAATGAATTATGACAATGTTTTGCCTCGTTTACAGTCATGTTTACCAGCCAATCGGAATTACTCCTCGGTTAAAAGTACTGATGTAAATACTTACGGTCCCTTACGTGCGATATTCTCCCTACCCCCCCCAAAAAAAAAAAAAAAAAAAAAAAAAAAATGTGTGTGTATAACATTACACCGAATTTTGGATAATAGCTTTTATTTTGTCTACCAGCCAATTCCCAAGAAAATGGCCGCTTCCTATTGAAGCAATTAAATGAAGTGAAATCTGACATACCATCAAAATACTTAAACAGCAAACAGTACTGTTTGCGCTTTATTTACTGTTCCCTGGCTTAGATGCTATTTAGGAGTGGAGAATGTGCACACATTGTGTGCGGGTGGGCAAGTATGAGTCCGATGACCACGTAATGATGTATGTAAAGATCTTAAAGACGTAGTCTAACTATATATTACGCGCTATATAAATCAGAATATTATTACAATTATTAATATTATTAGTAATAGGGCAAGTCCAAGCTATTTGTTCCCGAGATGGTGATTTTTCAACTTTTTGACCATTTTTGTGTCAAGTGTGTCAGTGGGTTTGTAAAGGTATACATAATGTGTCATATATCACCATAAAAGGCATAAAATGAACTTAATGCAAATGAGGTCAAAAAGTCATTTCAAGGTCATATGACGTCACAAGGCTCATTAATATTCATGAAAAAAATATAAAATGCATTAAAAATGCTATTTTCAACCATTTGAAAAAGAGGTTTGTCATAGGAGTACAACCAAAAAATATGTATTTTCTGTTTTTATATTTTCTTGGCTAACTCTGGTAAAAATATCACGAACCTAGCACATAGCTTTCTATATTTTTAGACTTGAAATATTCAGGTCTCAGAAATAGTCTTACAAAAGTTACTGAGCTGATGTAAGATCATACATTTTTATTACCCATCCTAACACCTTTAGAAATGAAACAACATAAGTTTTTCTTACATTTGTGTTTTGTATTATGTTTCTTTTGTTTTATCAGAGAGATTTTTTAAACAAAAGATGTTGTTACGCCTTGGCTACACCAATTGTTTAATAAAAAATATTACAGGGGATAATTGTCCCGTGTCTTACTGTCCCGTTTGTTACCTGACATAGTTTTTAAAACTTGAACTTTGCCAGAAAACTCGAAGTTGTATTAACGTTAAAATATGTCCTTACAATGTTTATTACATGTTTAAGAGGATATGACTCTGCAAATTTAGATCTACCTTTTAAATTCAGAGTTATATGTGAACAAAGTCAAAATTTGAAAGCACCATTTTTTTGCGGTCCCGTTTGTTACCGACGAATAAATGATCATAAATTAATTATGAATTGAGTTATTACAACTATTTTTTTTATGTTTTTGTCGAACATTCTTAGTACCTTCAGGAATATACCAACGGATTGAGATTTCATTTAAGATTTTTCAAACAAGACCTATTTTTGGCTCTGTCCCGTTTGTTACCGCGCAAAATAGCTTGGACTTGCCCAATATTATTACTTTTATCATTATTACTATTATTACTATTATTACTATTATTATCATTATTATTATTATTATTAATATTATCATTATTATTATCATTATTATTTCTTTATCTATTTATTTTTCTATTAAAACTACATCTTAGGCCTACTCAGGGGCAAATTTCCCGTTAACGATGCAGCGTACTTATAAATAGGCGTACTTGGAAGTAAACTTGCTTTTCAACACTATACATTGTCACAATCTCTACAAATAATTGATGAGTACTAAACTTTAAACGCTATTCATGGTAATAATAGTATTGCGCCTGGCACAAGGCGTCTCTCAAAAAGGTACCACTCACTGACTGGTACATTCTTGTCAAGCTTACTTTTCTATTTGTTTTAATCAAAAATATTTTTCGGTAGAGAATTCGAATGGTTTTGTTGCTTTGTTTTGTTTTTTGTTTTTTGCTTTTGTTTTTGTTTGTTTGTTGTTTTTTTTTGTGGGGAAGGGGGGGGGGGGTTGGGGGTCTTTTGTTTTGTTTTTGTTTGTTTATGTTTTTGTTGATATCCGAAACGTGCACGTGGGTACATGAGTCTATTTCTTATTTCAAAACACCGTTACCGTTCTTTCCTGAAAATCTGTATTAAGAAGGGTCTGTTTGGTTTTTATTGATTTATGCTGTATTCAATTGCGGGGAGGATGACTAAATTTCTAGAATTGTATAAACTATAGGACCGAATTTAATTTCTATCGTCTGTGTAAGATCTGCATTTGAAGAAAAAAATTGGGAAAATCTTAGAATGGACCATGAGGTGAAGTAAAAAACAAACCTTCATACGCAACACAGTCATGACAGTTGAATTATTGATTAGGATAGTTGATCACAAAGTCATTTTTAATGATAATGAATTGCCATTTTGATGACATGAGAAAACTGAGAAAATTGATTTTGGTTTATCATAGATCAGCCAATTTCATAATCTCATTATTGATTCATCTACTATTGGTAATAAAATACCGAGGTCGTAAGTGCATTTTGAATGCAAATCAAAAAGCTTTTGTGTACATTGTATTTAAAATCCTGTATTTTTTTAAAATAGCGTACAATAAGCAATCATTCAGATGGAAATGATGGTAGTTAGGATACAAAGCAATCAATTAAAAAAAAACATATGGGCCCGAATTCACAAAGGTGGATTCTGCAAAATCCATGGTTTCAACCCTGGGTTTAACCTAGGGTTGGACCTAGGATTTCCAAAATGGTATTCACAAAGGTGGACTCGACTGAATCCACAGATCCACATCGTCATCAAACGTCATAATTTGGGTCAACTGTTGGTGAATCATAAACTGGTGGATCCGTGGAGCCGTCGATTAAAAAAAAAGGGTTTTGCAAAATCCTCCTTTGTGAATTCGGGCCATGTAGTTTCTGTCCGTATATTCCTTTATTCTAGCTCTTCGTGGAAATAAAACAAAAAAAACAACGCTTTATTGTTTCAAAACACAGACTGTTATCTTTCGTGTATAAAGTCAGAAAAGTCATGGGCAAATTTATTTTAGAACATTAACCTGCATGAAAAATGTAAGTCATGAAATAAATATTCTTACCACTGTTTATATTTCATGACTTGCAACACGCAATCACTTACAGATCGGTCACACCGGCAAGTTTGTCTCATAACAGACAACGGACCAAGGAAATGATTACATTGTACAGCGTAGCCATTTTCGAGTCGGACTTCTCGGTGTGACCAGAGCAATAATGGAATTGCGGTGATGCGACAGCGGCTATGGCATTTTTATCATCCCTTATCAACAAGTGCTTTTCTGATGCAAAAGCGTCTGGTGTTACCACGGAAACGAGTAGCAATCATCCGACCGCGTTCCCGTTACCATAACCACCATGTGTGCACGCCGAAGCTTATAATGGAGAAAATGGCGGCCATGCGGGACTCTTTACATATTGATAATATCACCGCCACACCAAGTCAGCGGCACCAGAGCGGCAATAGATAATTATTATGAGTTACAGAATTGTATAGATAATATCAAATGAATGAATGTGTGATGAGTATTGGGCTTTGATGTATGACTGGGGTAATTGATAGAGGGATGTCAGTATTAATAGACAATATGAGATGGATTTTGTGTTGGGAGAAATACAGCGTATTCCAGAAAAAAGAAAAGAAAAAAGTATAGGATGGGGGGTCCGTTGTCCGGACACTTAAGCCGATAAAAACATCATCTTATGCTCTGGATTTATTCAAAATTTGTGCAGTAAATAGCAAAAATATTTGTGAATATTTGTGCTTTGTTATATTTTCTGATATTTCTTTCAATCGATTAATGAAATATTGATCATAAAGGTCCTAAAATTGCCGTCTTGTCCGGACAAACAACCCGTCCGAACATACAACAACCGGGTATACAGATAATAATAAAATTGCCTTATAGAATATTAGAAATATAATGGATTTATACGGCTTGAGCATTTGTGAAAAAATCATATTCTGTTTCTATCACCTTACACCACATTTTAGGCGAAAATGGCTTTTTTTTTCATACTCTGTTTACTTTTTGCTTCAGGTAAATAAGATACAGGGGTTGATCAGACCAAACTCATTATGATGTGATGTTGACGTAATTTTATTTCTTCTTCTTCTTCTTCTTTTCTTAAGAGCCCGATTGCTCAGTAAGCTTACTCAATGACACCATATACATTTGATATCTCTTTACAAAGAACGTGTAAATTATTAAAATGAATACATTTTTAATATCAGGCTTTACAGATGGGAATACATCTTTGCTTTCTGTGTCTTAATCTAGAAGCGTCTGTCAGACTAATGAATTTGATCCACTTTACAATTCATAGAGTTTTAATCTAGAGGTCTATTGATAATCTAGGAAAGTATTTTGTTTATATTTGATTAGTGTCCCCGTCAGACAGAGGCATATGATTCTTTTTAGATATGAACTTTTATACTTCATAATCAGATGCATTTTCTTTTCTCATTATGAATGATCTGGGAAAATTTGTGGAATACAATGCCATAAAATGTAACAAAAAAAAAAAAAAAAGAAGAAAAAGAAAGAGAAAATCGTTTTTTTTTAAAGGATGAATTAGTTCATACTCTACAGATACATGAAAGCCGGATGCTTTTTAAATAGGTTAGTTGGGAAATTTTGGTTTTCATACTGTGTAGGGCATTTCAGTAAGATATGACTTTTTAAAGTCTTGGACCAACCATTGACGTAACCATCGGAAAGACATAACTTAGATCCGAAAATATATATCCAATCAGTGTCAATTTACAGGCCGAAGCAGAAAGTTGCCGATGATTCCAGATGCAGGCCTTTGATCTGGGCTTGCCGATGGCCAGTTATCCGACGATAGATGGCGACAAGCCTAAAGTATAACTCATATTAGAGACCACGAAATTCTGAAAACTCAATGGCGCTTTAACTGCGTGCAAAAGGAGTTGGTGCGTAGATATGGGCACTTTCCAGTTTTGCTACACAAAATGCCAAGCCCCTCTTAAAATCGTAAAAAAAAAAACAACAAAAAAACATTGTTGTTGAAAATAATTTCTTAAAATTGTTGGTTGTAATTGACCATTAAAATATACAGTGTGGAATATTATTGATGCATCTTAAATTAATATTTTAATTTGTGTTGCAATTAAGCTCAAATTTTAGGTGAGAAGACATATAGGCACCTCCTTCCGGGATCTCCCCCTCTCTCTCTTTCCTCCTCATTTTTGTCTATCCATTTTCTTTGGATTATTTTTCTATCAAACCTAAAAAGATAAATGGTCAAATTCAAACTAAAGTGGACATTTAGCTGAAATTTGAATGTGGCGCTGTGGCTTTGAAAATGCAGATTAGGATCTGAAATCAACACAAAGGCTTCTTTACAATATAACCAATTATTTAAGTTCAAACATTAGGTGATCCAGATTTCTTACGCTGAATAATTTATTGATCAAACAGGAATGTGCACATATGGGACTACGGTGCTTTAAATGCCTCTTATTCTTATATCTAGTAACTTTTGTCAGTTTTTTTTCTCTCTCTTTTTTTGCTTAAAGTAATTATGGACTACTCTAACAAGGCATATACACACAGGCAATTTGGATCTAGTTATTTACTTGATTGTTACATTTAAGGCACTGATCGTGTCACTCACGTTTTGGATGTCGGAACAATACGTTATGTGATTGAAACCATTGTCATTAACAACATAGTGATCACAAGGGTCATTGGATGGAATATGAAATTGGCGGAATTACAGAGCTCTCCCTCGCAGCAGTAGGTGCATATTTCTCTAGCCCTGTACGGAGCCGCTTTGTAGCATGCCTCGATACACTGTGAGCCGCAGCTGCGTGATGTTGCATAGAACTCACTCGTCTCCTTGCCAAGAGCGTCCGTCGTTGTTTCCATGGTGACTGATTTCTGTGAGGGGAAAATGAAATAATTACTGTAGTCCATATAACGAACGTCGTTTGAAAAGAATTTTAACAAATTATTAGCTTGCACTATAAAAGTCATCATCTGGGACTGGCATTTAAGACCTCCCCCCCCCCCCCCAAAAAAAAAAAAAAAAAAAAAAGGAAAGAAAAGAAAAAGAAAAAAAGAAAACGTTTACTTTTTGAATGACATGAGAATCGGTACAGCATGTCTTACAAGTTTTCTTACTTTCACGGATTTGATTTAAGGAACTGATTTATAAGAATATTCTTAAAAAAAAGCACTCAATTTCCACTTTTAGTTTAAAATAAAAATGTGTTACTGATTCTCAGACATGCTTCCGGACCGCAATCTTTGTCCATCATAATCATAAAAAGAGTCACCTTTATAACAGTTTCATAGCTGTTTTCTCTATAACGCTTTACAAAAATAATTGATGAATGAGACCCGCATTTACCCTAAATGAACAGCTTGGTTGCAAAAGGGGTTATATCCTTCTTAGATATTCCCAGAAAAATCTTTCTTTTTTTTTTCCAAAATAGCAATGATATGAACAAGGCGTTTCGTTAACACTTCT
The DNA here is from genome assembly GCA_940671915.1 of Paracentrotus lividus. Lineage (NCBI taxonomy): Eukaryota > Metazoa > Echinodermata > Echinoidea > Camarodonta > Echinidae > Paracentrotus > Paracentrotus lividus. Next base: position 30,471,833 of record CALNVZ010003433.1, read on the forward strand.
TGTACATTGTGAAGCGAATTCCAACTTTTAATAATGCGTTTTCCTGAAGAAGTGGATTAACCCTTATGCAAAAAAAAAAAAAAAAAAAAAAAAAACGCTTTAAATATGAAAATGTTATAAAGTGCCTTTTGGGTTTTTCTTCGTCCTAAGTTAATAGATAGGTTTTGGGTACTACGAATGCAATATTTTTCACATTCTAAGATGGTGCATGTTTGTGAGGGGACTGGTTGGGAAACGGCTCCACGCAGTCTGGAGACCCGGTCCGTTGATATGAGAGCACTGGTAACACTCTAACAAGCTTTTTGAAACATCTATGGAAAAAAATGAATAATGCGAATGAAATACCATGTAAAGGATTATACTTCTCCATAGGATTACAGTCAGATCAATTTCCATGAATGTGCCCGAAGCCACTCCATTAACGGTCGTAAGTATTGACACTGAAAATTATTTTTTATTACTTTTTTATTCTTTAATATTTATGATTACTATTCCTTTTTTTTCTTCAATGACTTCTATTATTGATTTATGACTGAAGTTGATTGAATATAGATTCATTTTTAAATTTTATTTTAGGCATAGCGTCTGCTGATTGTGCTACACTCATCTTTTTTTTTTTTTTTTTTTTTTTTTTTTTTTTTTTTTTTTTTTTTTTTTTTTTTTTGGGGGGGGGAATTAAAGCAATGATTGCTTACTACGTAATAAAATAATTGTTGTAGTATGGAGGGGGTTATGGGATACATTCTGTTTTTTTTAAAACCATATATGTTATTATATAATCCAATAACAAGGTTACAAAAAAGTAAAATACCTATATCAATATTCATGTATAGGTTTTTGTTTTTGCACTTTGATATGCAAGTCACATTTGATGACAATTTGGGGGAAAATGAAACATTGAAATAAATCCTTACCTGCATTTATGCTTAACATCAGACTCACAACCAGCAGGCATTCGATATTCTCCAGCATGTTCATGTTTGGCATTATTATATATTGATCAGTTTTCTTTTTCTTTTTTTTTCTTTCTTTTTTTTAAAGAAATCTGCCAAAGTTTATAGTAGACATCAACACGTCCTCTCCGCAATTTTATGTCACAACATGGGTGCAGGCATTCCACTTATCTCGATTGTACTGAATATCACGACATAAACCAAATAATGGCCTCAGAAGGCAAAATAAATAAAGTTGAACCTCCGATCGACATTCAATGCATAGAAAAAGGTGAAAGACTAATCGTCATGATCTAAAACTCCTCCGAGAAAATGACTTTGGTTAGTTTATTCAACTGACGAAAGCAGGATCTTTTAATGATACATTATTATCAATTGTGGCGTTTATACGATTCTACTTCATAACACAGTGTATACTACGACTTGTAGTGGTTAGCGTTGCGGGAAATGGTATTGATTATTGTCGAAAGGGCTTTAGAACACTTTCTATCTAGTTCTTTGTTTTGGTTTTTATTGTACGCCTTCACTCTAATCAATATTATCGAAGATTCTCTTATTTGTGTGATCGTATTGGTATCGATACTGCGGAGATCACGCCCAAGAGCATGAAGAGAGGGCGCCCATAAAAATACTGCCGATTAATGGAATGAACCGCATGAGAGGGCGTCAGTCAATTATTTGTAACCGGCGGATTAATTGCATTTCATTATACACGTTATAACTTGCGTATTCTCTTTTCTGATGTTGTTTGGCGCCCGTTCTTTTCCATTGTGTCCTTATTTTCTGTTTCTTTTAAAGCAACTCCTGTAGCCAGAAACTCGGAAAGCAGCTTTCAAAGCTGATCAACACCAAGCTGATATATAACCAATTACATAGGGACATTTTACGTCTAAGTTAATCAGTCATATAGTGGCTGACCTTATAGACGACAGAAATTACTCTTGGGCCTTTTTAATTTAAAGTGGAGATAATGGCCGAGCTGGGATTCGAACTCACCACCTTGCAATTATGAGTCCAATGCTCTAACTGCTAGGCCACACGACCCGTTTCGCTATGTTATGTTTTGTTTTCTTTTCTTTTCTTTCACAATACTTGACAATGAGTGCTGGGAAGATGAACATTTCCAAAAACATATCAACTATTGATAGAAATAACATTGTGCTCCTTCTTGTATAGCTTGCGCTGATCTAGTCTGACTGATTTTTAGAAAACATAGACTAATTTTACTCTTGTTCTCTTCAGGCCGAAACCTTATTCCATTCGCTTTTTTTAAAAAAATATTGCTACTAGTAACTCTACAGCTTTAACACCTTCTATGGTTAATGTGAGTACTAAAACTATATGCTATTCATGAGAACACATTGATAAACCATCGACGTCTTGATAGCGCGGGTCTAGTTTAGAGACTAGTCAGCACAGCGAGTGGTTATTAGTTTTTCGGGAACGCCCCCGCGTTCTCTCCGCATGCGCACCGCTTCGTCTTTTTCCTAACCAAACCGAGTGCCAAGAGAGAAAGGTGAACCTGCAAGGGTTAGGCATTGGCGGTGCGTGATTAAGATTTATTTACCATGTGACGAATATTATATTCTTTTCGCATTAACGTTCGTGTTCTCTCTTCAGATTTGCAAAGATTCTCGTTATCAATTAACGGCGAGCTACAAAGTATACTTTCATTCTACCCTGATAATTTTTGTTAAAGCATATCAATAGCCAATAGAGAACCGCTGTGTGGTTGCTGAGTCAGAAGTATATTATTATAAGAATCTACCGTTATGAAGACTATTCGATGAAAAGCTGATAAATTTTGTCGAGAAGTGAACTGGTCATCATTTTTATACTAGATGTAAGTATTTTTGTAATGAATGTTTGCACTTAGTTTTTGTTTTGTTTTGTTTGTTTGTTTTTTTAAAATTTATTTTTGTTTGTTTGTTTTTGTTTGTGTTTTGTTTGTTTGTTTGTTTGTTTGTTGTTGTTGTTTTTTTTTTGGGGGGGGAGGAATAATATCAAAATGAGCATTGAATTTAAAACCTATTTTTATTTTTATTTTTTTTTTTTTTTTTTTTTTTTTTTTTTTTTTACTTCTGACTTTTACTTCGCAACCACAGTGTTGCATATTAATATTCGCTTCCAGCTACGCCTTGCTGTCCTACTTCTTGCACTAAAATGAAGTGTTAAACTTTGATAAAGGGCCCGAAACATAAGAACAAATTAATTTTTGTTGCGGTGTCTGTTTTATGCATCTGGTCTAGTATCCATTTGTGCACCGACGAAGAATATTTCATTTTTACATTATATATAAGCCTCCGAATATACATTTGTATTATATATATTCCAAGGGGATGGGGGAGACTTTGAAAGATGACTTGAATGTTCGATTACTTTAAATTAATATCCCCAGAAAAAACGAAAATAATGAATAATATAAGAGCGCGAGGTTGGAGTAGAGGGAAAGAAATTTGACCGTGTCTCTCCTCAAACACACACACACACACACACATACACACACACCCATACGCACTCTCACTCACACATCAATACGGCAGTGCCTTCTGCGTCACCGTCCGGAAGCCGTGACTGAGATTCGAACCTTGGTCCTATCAGGGTCAGTTTGCGGGCAAATGGAGATTAGTCTTTCTTAATATATTAAAATTTGGTCTCTTGTAGTTCGTTTTTTGTTTCTTTGTTTTCGTCTTGTTTCATTCATTTTTTTTCCCTCACAGTTGTTGATGAATCCCTCCTCCCCCTTTCCGTCAGACCGACTAGTTTGAAATAAATAATGTATGGAAACAACGGTTTAAAAAAAAAACAACAAATGGTGATAAGGAACAACATTATTTCCGTCTTGAAATCAGGCTATCGATTCCCGTTTGACTCAAAACAAAACTAGACAATAGGCTTGTTGGATTCCTGAAATAACAGAGCGAGACATCCTATTGTGCTCGCCAGTTAAAGGTGAACTCAACCCAAGGAGCGATTTAACTTTGAATAGAGGAAAGAGTAAAATAGGCGGAGTAATGAAAAAAAAAATATTCTCAAAATCGTTATATAATAAGACAGTTATCATATGAGTTTTGAAAGTCTCGTTTTGCTTTCTTTTGGGGTTCCATATTGAGCAAAATTAGTTAAAAGGAGTTGATTTTGTCTTCATGATTCAATAATACTGATGGAACAGTTCGTTCTTCGAGCCTCTTAATTAAAAGAAAAAAAAATGCAGTATAACATTCTCAGTAATTATTAATCTAGAAATTGAGAAATACCTTTTCGGCCGTTGTATATGCAACATAGTTACCACATGATTAAGCTTGAAATTAGACCACGCAATCAGTTGCTGTTAATAATTTCGTGTTTGTTCCGAGCGTGGCATTTTTGTTGACAACTTTTTGAATATTGGAATTTTACTATCCGCACCTAAAAATGAAGAAATGAAAAAAAAAAAAAAAATAATATGCCGACCTTCTCTTTTTTTGTTCCAGTGTATATTTTTGTTGAAATTGAAATAATTTAGTGTACTAACGCACGAGGAACTGAAATTGAACTTTTGATTCATTGTCATCAGATGACTGATAGCTTTGAAAGAATACAATATATATAAATGACATCGCCATTATTCGGGTTGAATGGACGAAGAAAGGAAGCATGACAAAGATTAATCCATTCCTTGAATTCTTAACCCGTATTTGAACCCAAATACAGGACAGAGACAATATACTCCATATACAGTATAGTATAATCTATCTATAACTATCAATTGAAATACAATTCCAAGTTGATAGTTATTATAGCAAATGTTACAGCAACTCAATTCACAGAAAATTATTTAATTTCAAAAACTTCTTCTTCAGGAATGCATGGCTTTTTCAAAAAAATTTAGGTGTCATCAGAAAACAGAAAAATAGAATTTTAAAATGTCGCATTCAATATTTTATTATTTACTTGCATTCACATAGAAAAAAGTCTTGCAATTTAAGCTCAAATATACCTCGGACACTCTGTATTATACATGTTTGCATTAAAATCTAAGAAGAAGTTTCAACTCGTGAATGTACGGTATAACAGTAAATCATTTTGGTTAAATTCGCAATTCGCAAGATTTTTTCCAATTCTGAGGCTCATATCAGAGAGAATTTAACGGAGAGGTGCAAGTTCACCTGTACGCAAGTAAAACGGTGTAGTATTTGAATTCATGTGTTATTCAATCAGATCTAACGCATGCGCTGATGAATTGCACGTGTTGAACTGCAGATGATGATAATTTCTATGTGAAAACCTAAAAAGCAATGCATAGTCACTGACTTTTTTGTGAGGTCGTTAAGAGTTTAGAATGCCTAATTGTATAAGGAAATTTATCGAAATTTCATAAAAATCTCCATTTCCAAATGTTTCAATGAAAGAAAAGGGGAATATTATCCATTTCAAAAACATGTGTTTTACGTGTTAAATATACCAGAAAACAAACCAAAAGGAGGCATAGTCACTATTCTTATTTATCTTATTTTTTATTTTTCTGAGGGGGGGGTCTTCAAGAGCTTATAAAATGTTTGCTTATCTGTCTAGACAATTTATCTTAAATGACAATAATAAACATTTTCAATCTCAACAACGGAATAAATATGGCAATAGAACTCAAACTTACTATTCTGTATCTATAGGCTTCCTACTGTTAAACCCACTGGAGCGGTACTTTCATGCAAAAGGAGCCGTATTCACTGACTATTTTTGGGGGGGAAGGGGGGTCCGTCAAAGTAGTTTAAAAATGCATTGATTATAATCGAAAATTATTTTAAATTGATAAAATCTACATTTCAATTCTTAACTAGAATAATAAAAGGGAAAATTCATTCATTTTGAAAATTATGTCTTACTCTTTAAAACGTATGCGGCAACATGCCCTCAAAAGGAGGCATATTTATTGACTTTTTTATGGGTAGGCTTTTCTTGGAAATAAAAGTTTGGACGATTGCATCTCAACTCTCAAACCTGCCTCACTCCAAAATCAAGAATTAAAAAGTACAATAATATAGTAAATATGACGCAGAAATAAAAAAAAAAAAAAAAAAAAAAAACGTCCAATTACACACTTGATAACCATAAAAACGAGCCGGCTCCAATCTGCTTCGGATCCGAAATTTGGTAGTACATACACCTATTTGCTCGAGCGAAAACCTTCCTCCCGTGCCAAACTAATAATATATTTGCTAGAATTTCATTAAAATAAAAGTTCGGTGACTAGCAATAGATATAAGTTTGGTAGTATACCTTTATACTACCTCCCCCATCCCTGCTAGACGACTTACCGAGATGATTATTAACGAGTATGGTCCAAAAGTCACGGGAGGTCAACACGAACTCTACGTGATCTCGATTCTGATTTATTCTGTTCACTTTGAAAAAACAAAAACGAAAACAAAAGAAAAGAAAGAAAAAAAGAGCGTTTCTAAATTTAAAACAATCAGAACACAACAAGTATTAAAGCTGTTTGAAATACTTCTACCAATAACTAAACTAGAAAATTTGCGTGCACATCCCCCCAATTACTCAACTTAAAATATTATGGACAAATCTATCACTGTAACTATCAAGTGCACACCTTTATCTAATTCCTTGTTCAGTTATATAATACCACTATAATACCGTACCTTTGAAAAAAAACACACGTTACTAGGAAATAGTTTTCTGTTGTTTAATTAACGCTTCAATAACGTTGTAAAATCATCTCAAATATGTTACATAATTATTAATTCAGTTATACTTATTTTACTCACATATACACATTATAAATGCAGCATTACGCATATTTTTAACAACAGGCTCCGTATCTTGAATCAATACATAATTGTATGATATTATTATTCCGAAAAACTCACAATCACAGAACAGACTGCTTTTCACGCGATGCCGTGCCTAAAATACAATATTAGATTAAATCAACAATAAAGAGATAAACAGATTAAAAATGGGCTAAACATCACACACAGACACACTCAACACCACAAGCAACACACACCTCACACAAACAATCAACTAACATCTCTGCCCTTAACTCCTCCATATATTCCAGATAAAATTTCGTTTCACAGACAGCTGTGCTTTTGTCCACCCACAATTGAAAATTCATTCAATGCATTGACCTTTAACCTCTGACAGGTTATAAAAGGTCCATGAAGCAACCGTATTCTTAACACTTCATGTGTTTTCACTGGTTTCACACTTTTCTCTCAAAGAGAAATTATCGTTATTTGCATGCCACAACTACAGATATCACAGCATATTGTCCGGCACCAATTACTTAAACATATATGTAAGACAAGTTTCTTGATTATGGAAATTTAGAATGGAAATTTTACGTTCACATTAGTTCATTTAAGAATGACGAATATATAATCATATATATATATATATATATATCATTCACGTTACACGACACAACTTTGACAGCTTATATGTTTGTGTTATCATCTACCCTTGACGGTGGTCGGGTCACAAGCTCAGTAAATCAAATCACTTTATTTATAATGACGTTTGATTACTTTGTTGTGATTACAAACGAAACATAAACTTGACCGTGACTGCAGTACATGTACTTTTGGAAGCGCAGGACCCCTTCTCATTTATTTGCTCCTTGCCATTACATGTGCAAACTTACATTGGGGAAATTATTAAGATGTTTGTTATTCCCTTGTTGGCGTGTATTAAACGCATTACGACATGTTTCCGACTTAACCCATGTTAAGTGTTCTATACCATCATCTTTATTATTATTTTTTTAAATAATATATATTTCCTTGTTCGTAGGTCTATGTTTACGAATAATACTAATGCAATATAATGTTTAGGGTTTTATGGGATGTCGGCCGCTAACCTTTTTAGTTTTCGATTAACTGAAGTCTATTTCCTTTTTTGCGTCGCGCATAATAGGCCTATTATGATAAACAGCTATAGAAATAACATAACTAAAA
>CALNVZ010003433.1:30496702-30517013 GCA_940671915.1 Paracentrotus lividus
TGTTGCTATCACTCTATTCTTCCTCCTATATTTTTCTTGTTTTGACAACCTTAATAATACATGCTATAATTCATGTTTTTCCTTAAAACCCGGTTAAGATGTACCGTCCTCGGAGGATGATGGCACCTGCCGTAAAGTATTAGGCTTGAGTAGTTTTCCAATAGAATGCTGTTGCTGTTGCAGTTTTATAATTGACTTGCGAGATCATTTGTCGCCCTCTTGTGGCAGCTGATTCGTTAATTGACGGAATGAGACTAGTTCTGGTTTTCGGAACTTTGAATTTCAACAAATGTCGTTTTTGAGGGACGTCAGTCCAAGAGAATAATTTAAGAAAGAGGCAAAGAGGTCAGTACATTATATATTTGAAGTTTCATTTTGATTAATTACTGTCATTTAAAGGATTAAGTTGATTTAAGGTGGATATGAAGTGGTATCTGAGTGTAGCGATACATAAGTTTATACACGTGTAATTAACAAACTCATAGGAATGCATGTGAAAAACGTGAATGACGAACAGTCGAGTATAATTTAAACACTTGAAATTAATGTGGTATGAATTGTATGAGTTATGATAGAATGCGATGTCTGTTGAATATTGGGATAATTTTGGGAAAGGATACAAAACAATAAGGGTCCCCCAAGATGAAGGATAATTTGTACTTACACAAAAGGACACATGTGGGACAATGTTATGTTTTCTTTGATAGGGATCTACATTGTTTGCTTTTAAAGTCATTTAGTCTGCTAGTATCCAACATTGTGAGGGGCTTTATAACTTGTGTGACGAAGGAGTATAAAGTACTGCTTGTATGTGTTGTTTTGTAATTATTCCAGAAAATTACAGAAAGATGTATGGTATTCTAGGATCGATCAAAGCTGTAATCGATAGTCTTATATTTTTCCTTTCTGGGTTTATACTGGGTACTTTCAGCTGTTGAAGTCGAGCAGATTTAATTTATATGTTCATGTATTCATTATTCTTATAACTATTCATTTGTTATACAGTTTTCACGGAAGTTGAGTGAACGAAGATAATAAAAGAAAGACAACTCCAGTCGAGACTCATGCCTACTTCATTTATTTGAAATTCATAGTTACCGGAAGCTACAGTGAAAACTCTGACCACATCCGACATTTGAAGCATGGCAGATAAAGAAGGGCCAACTGAGTTGGTTGAGGAGGACACAGAAGTCAGATTGAGACAACCAACCGAAAGGGGTCTGCAGTACAGTAAAGATATGAAGGCACGTGCTTGGAGAAGTGCTCTCAGTAAGTGGAGACGTTCTTGCAGTAAACTGAGGACACTGCTGCTCGAAGGAGAATACGACATAATTAAGCAGAGTAGAGATAGCCTCCAAGTTTGTATGGACAAACTCATAGAAGCTCAAGAAGACTACTCCTTTGTATGCAAGGAAGATGAGGACATCTTAAGTCAGTTGGATGAAGTTGAGAGGGATCATACACTAGTGACAAAAGAGATGTTCGACATTTTGAAGACACTGTGCCTTGATAAATGCAGTGTAAAATCAGATGTACATGGTGACAAGTTTGTACATGAATCTCCAGTGAACACTCCTGCATAAGTGAACACCCCTACACAACAGGTGAACACTTCTGCACGGAGTAAATCTTATGTTGCGACTTCTGTGCACCCACCTGAAAATAAAGAGATTTCAGTTGAAGCAGAGCTTGCTAGTGACTTGAGAGATACACTTCATCTTCATCGTCTTCCTTTGCCAGAACCTCCTATCTTTGATGGTAAGCCATTAAACTACCCCACTTGGAAGATGAGTTATAATCTACTTATTGAACATAGTAAGATTCCATCCCATGAGCGGTTCTTCTATCTACTTAAATACTTGCGAGGGGAGCCAAAGGAAATCGTGGAAGGTTGCGCCTTAGCAGGAGATGACATGGCGTATATGGCAGCAATCCACACCCTAGATGAAAGATACGGGAACACCTTCGTCATATCCAATGCCTTCAGGGATCGACTTGACAACTGGCCCAAGATTGCAGCGAAGGATTCTGCAGGACTACGAAGACTTTCTGATTTCTTGCGACAGTGCTACACCGCATCAAAGACTGTTCATCATCTCAGTCATCTTGATGATGAAAGAGAAAACAGGAAGATTACAGCAAAGTTACCAGATTGGTTGATACCACGTTGGGGCCGAACAGTCGTTCAGTGGAGAAGAGATTATGGTGCCTTCCCCCCGTTTGCAGTCTTTGTGAAATTTGTTGAGGATGAATCTGCTATTGCTTGTGATCCAGTCGTGTCATTCAATAGCTTCAAGACAAGCAAATCAAGCCGAAGTGATACATCCAACGTCAGAGCGATGAACACTCACACTCAATCACCCACTTGCACTTACTGCAAAGGCGATCATTACATGGATAAGTGTAGGTCCTTCGCAAAGTTAAAACTTGAGGTGAGAAAGACATTCATCATGAAAAATGGACTATGCTTCGGGTGTCTCTTAAAGGGACATATGAGCAAAGACTGTAAGCGAAGATGCACTTGTACGATATGCAACAAGCGTCACCCGACTCCATTGCATGGTGATATGAAGAAGCCGTCTGACAAGCGTCACCCAACTCAATTGCATGGTGATGTGAAGAAGCCGTCTGAACCCACACTGACCTCAACTGGTGAACATTGGTCATCTTGTGCAGTTGCTGATAGTTTCAGCTCTGGAAGTTCTATGATAGTACCAGTCTGGATCTCACAACGAAGAGGTTCTAAGGAGGTTCTGACCTACGCTGTACTTGACACCCAGTCTGACACTACGTTTATTCTGGATTCAACCAAGAACGACCTCGGTTTATCTGGTGTAGATGTTAATCTTCGACTTTCAACCATGTCATCTCCAGATAAACGTGTTCGAAGCCAGCGCATCGAAGGGCTCTCAGTCCGAGCACTTGATGGAGAAAAGGTGATAGATTTACCACCCGCCTATTATAGGCACATCATGCCAGCTAACAGAAGACACATTCCTACTCGTAAGACAGCTGAGTCCATACCTCACCTACAGAAAATCAGCTGTTATCTCTCAGACCTCCAGGATTGTGACATAGGACTGTTGATAGGGTATAACTGTGCAGCAGCTCTAATACCTCGAGATGTCATCCCAGCCCCCTATGATAATGGACCATTTGGTGTCAAGACTGATCTTGGCTGGAGTATAGTAGGAATGGCCCAAGAAGATTATGACGGTAGAGGTGAAGACCCTATTGGCATCAGTCATCGTTTGATGACCTGCGAAATTCAAGTAAGCCTAAGAACAGAGAGAAATGGTGTTGTTTTCTCTCAGAGGGTCACTATGAAGGAGGAAATCACCCCACCAGAGGTTGTGAAGGTCTTAGAAGCTGACTTTCTCCCAGATCATCCAGAGAAACCATACTCCCAAAATGATAAGAAGTTCTTGAAGGTCATGGAAGAGGGCATTCATATCAACGAGACTGGTCAATATGAAATGCCATTGCCATTTAAGAAGGATGAACCAGATATGCCCAATAACCGGTTCCAAGCTGAAGGGAGACTAGAGAGCCTAAGAAGGAAGTTCTCCAGAGATGTTGTGTACCATGCAGAGTATACCAAGGTGATGGACTCTCTAATTGCGAATGACTAAGCAGAATTTATCCCAGATCCTGCTCATTTTGAGAAGTCAAGATGGTATATTCCTCACCATGGGGTTCAGCAACCAAAGAAACTGCGAGTAGTTTTCGATTGCAGTGCGGAATTCAAGGATGTGTCTTTGAATAATCATCTGATGACGGGACCTGATAGGACTAACTCGTTAAGTGGAGTCCTGAGTAGATTCAGGTTGGAAAGAGTGGCCTTGATGTGTGATGTCAAAGAGATGTTCCATCAATTCCGAGTAAACAAGGAACACAGAGACTACCTGAGATTCTTGTGCTGGCCCAAGGGAGACTATCGTCAACCTTTTCAACATTGCAGAATGAAAGTACATTTGTTCGGGGCCTCTTCATCTCCAGGGTGCGCCAATTATGGACTTAAAAGGATAGCTTCCGACAATGCTGAAAGGTATGGACAAGATTTTGTGAATTTTATTCCCGACAACTTCTATGTAGATGATGGTTTGCTTTCAATCCCTACTTCAACAGATGCAATCAACATGATTGCAAAGACCAAGATGTTATGTGAGGAAGGAAAACTACACCTGCATAAATTTGTGTCGAACTCGAAGGAAGTAATGGAGACAGTACCAGTCAACGACAGAGCTAAAACTGTGAAAGAACTAAACCTCCTTCAAGATGATCTCCCCATAGAAAGAGCGCTTGGTCTGCAATGGTGTATACAATCTGACACATTTGGATTTCGCATCACATTCCAAGATAAGCCATGCACCAGAAGGGGTCTTCTTTCAACAGTAATGTCGCTGTACGACCCGCTTGGACTCATTGCTCCAGTAATGTTAAAGGGAAAACAAATTATACAAGCACTATGCAGAGACGGTGCAGATTGGGACGATCCATTGAAGGACGAAATCCAGATGCAGTGGGAAAAATGGCGGACAGACATCATCAGTCTTCAGAGTGCGTAGGCTTCGGAAGATTTCAGGATGGGGGGGGGGGGGGGGCTCAATTTTTCACCAACTATTTGGGATATTTTTTTTAAATACCCCCCCCCAACTCATGGTTACTGAGTTTTTGAAAATGCCGAAATGTTCTTTCAATTTTTTTAATTTTTTTTTTTTTTTAATATAAAATAAATAAATAAATACTATTCCCACTTTAGGAGGATTATTATTAAATTAAAAAAACAACAACAACAACAACAACTCTTGGATGTGTTAAAAACTTTTTATATGTCAAACTAAAAACAATGCGTTTTTTGTGCTAGAACATAATGCTTTATTATCTGATCAAACGATGCGAGCGCGAATCGCGAGCCGACTTTTTTTCATATATCAACCTGAAAACAGTGCATTTTAAGCATTTTCCCCCGCTATTTTTACAAAGAAGATATTTATCTCATTAAACGATGCGAGCGCGAAGCGCGAGCTGAAATTTTTTTAGATTGCAATCTGAAAAGTGTGCATTCTAAGCGCTTTTCCTGCTATGGTTATAAAGGAGATAAGATATTTATCTTATTAAATAATGCGAGCGTGAAGCGTGAGCTGAATTTTTTTGATATATCAACCTGAAAGCAGTGCATTTTTAGCGTTTTTTCGTTATATAGAAGATATTTATCTCATTTAATAATGCGAGCGCGAAGCGCGAGCTGAAATTTTTTAATATATCAACCTGAGAACAATGTATTTTAAGCGTTCGCTATGTTTATAAAAGAAGATATTTAACTCATTAAACAATGCGAGCTGAAAAAAATTTAAGATTGCAACGTGAAAAGTGTGCATTCTAAGCGCTTTTTTGTGTGCTATGGTTATAAAGGAGATATTTATCTCGTTAAACAATACGAGCGCGAAGCGCGAGCTGAAAATTTTGAATATATCAACCTGAAAATAGAGCATTTAATTTTTTGGGGGGGCTATGTTACAGAAGATAATTATCTCATTAAACAATGCGAGCGCGAAGCGCGAGCTGAAAATTTTTAATATAGCAACCTGAAAAGTGTGCATTCTAAGCGCTTCTTGTGGTATGGTTATAAGATAAGATATTTATCTTATTAAATAATGCGAGCCCGAAGCGCGAGCTGAAATTTTTTGATATATCAACCTGAAAGCAGTGCATTTTTAGCGTTTTTTCGCTATATAGAAGATATTTATCTCATTTAATAATGCGAGCGCGAAGCGCGAGCTGAAATTTTTTTATATATCAACCTGAGAACAATGTATTTTAAGCGTTCGCTATGTTTATAAAAGAAGATATATATCTCATTAAACAATGCGAGCGCGAAGCGCGAGCTGAAAAAATTTAAGATTGCAACGTGAAAAGTGTGCATTCTAAGCGCTGTTTTGTATGCTATGGTTATAAAGGAGATATTTATCTCGTTAAACAATACGAGCGCGAAGCGCGAGCTGAAAATTTTGAATATATCAACCTGAAAACAGTGCATTCTAAGCGCATTCTAAGCGCTAATTGTTTGAGCCCCAAACAATAATATTAGGAAACCCTTGTCATTATGAAAAAAAGGTCAAACAGAACGACATGCGATCCGATCTGGAGAGCGAGCAGCATGAGCTAAAAATTTTGTCAAGAGAAATTTGAAATAGGAGCATTTCAAAACAAATTATGAGCAGAAGGCGGGGGGGGGGGGCTCAAACATGTCGAAGCCCCTCTCAAACACCGGGGAGGGGGCTCAATGGCTGAGCTCCGACCTAGATAGTAGTTATTATGTTCCTATAAAAAAATATAATATACTAAAAAAAAATGATATGCGAGCGCGCAGCGCGAGCTAAAAATTTTGTCAATAGAGACCTGAAATATAAACTTTTTATCTAAAAAGATTAGTGGGGAGCCCAATGATATCCTCAGTCAGATTATGGGAGGGGCTTAATTATGTCTGAGTCCATTTCACAAATAAAAACAAAAGAATAATGATACAAATCATCTGAGTCAAATAATATTTCATTACAAGGGCTATCGCCGATATCTGTACGGCATCAAAAATATTGGGGGGGGGGGGGCTCAACGATATCTGAGCCCCCCCCCAATATTTTTTTTTGGGGGGGGGGCTGCGCCCCCCAAGGCCCCCCCCCCCCGGTTCCGAAGCCCAGGGAGTGTCTCTGTACGAAGGTGTTTCAAACCAGAAGGCTTTGAAGAGGAGAAGGATGCTGAATTTCACCATTTTTCAGATGCTTGCACCGGAGTTTATGGTAATTGCACCTATCTGAGATTAGTCGACACCAAGGGATCTGTACATTGTTCGTTAGTAATGGGGAAGTCGAGAGTTGCTCCACTGAAACGAGTAACTATCCCGAGACTGGAATTGACAGCTGCTGTAGTGTCTACCACGATGAGTTCCTTTCTGGAAAGGAACTGAGCATCCTACAAGCTGAAAGCTACTTCTGGACTGACAGTAATGTAGTATTGGGCTACATCAGTAATGATGAGAGACGATTCCACGTCTTTGTTGCGAACAGAATAGGACAGATAAGACAGCATTCAGATCCTCTCCAGTGGAAGTATGTCAAATCAAAGGACAATCCAGCTGATATTGCCTCTAGAGGTGCTACTGTTAAGCAGTTAATGGAATCGAACTGGTTTGAAGGTCCACTATTCCTGTCAGATGAGAATCTTTCTGTTCCTGGAGAAATGTGTCATCAGGTATCGATAGAAGACCCAGAAGTAAAGAGGTCATATGTATCCTCAATTCAGACTAAGTCTTCATTTCATTTAGAACGCTTTGATCGATTTTCTTCATGGCACCAACTAAAGAGAGCGGTAGCAAATTGTGAACGCTACAAGAGACAACTAAGGAAATGTTGTCAGGCAAAATCTGCAGCTACTCCTGAGGACATGACTCCACCTGAGACAATCAGAGTAGATGATCTCCAGAAAGCACAGACTCAAATAATCAGGTGTGTTCAAGAACAATCGTTTGCAGAAGAGGTTGCAATTCTGAAGAAATTGGAATCAGAAAGGAATGCTGATTGTAACAAAAGGGAATACAGACGAAGGGTAAAGAAATCCAGCTGTCTACATATATTAGATCCCTTTTTAGATGAGGACGGCATTCTTAGAGTTGGAGGACGATTGAGATATGCAGAGGGGTCATTTGAGACGAAACACCCCGCAATCCTTCCACAAAAGACACATGTGACCAACTTGATCGCCATTGCCACCAGGAGGTGGCTCATCAAGGCCGTGGTATGACTTCACGTGTATGGCCTCCAGGGCTGTACACATCGAGACTTTGAATTCGATGACCACCGATTCCCTCATCAACGCATTACGCCGTTTCCTGTCGATAAGAGGACCTGTACGTCAACTCAGATCAGATAGAGGTACCAATTTCATCGGTGCTGAGGCAGAGTTTAGACGATGGACTGAAACAGACCATATGAAAGTGAACGAATTCTTGATGAGAGAGGGTTGTGACTGCATCAACTTCGAATTCAACGTTCCTTCAGCCAGTCACATGGGAGGCTCTTGGGAAAGGCAGATTCGATCTATACGACAAGCTCTAGATGGGTTGCTACATCAGGCTGGTGCTCAGCTTGATGATGAGAGTCTGAGGACGCTGATGTGTGAGGCCGCTGCTATCGTTAATGGGAGGCCATTAACAGTCGAGAACTTGTATGATCCAGAGCATCCTGAGCCGCTTACGCCTAATCATCTACTGACCTTGAAAACCATGGTTCTTCTGCCGCCTCCTGGTCAGTTTGTGAAGGAAGACCTGTACTCCAGAAAGCGCTGGAGAAGAGTACAACACTTAGCGAAAGAGTTTTGGAGTCGCTGGAGAAAGGAGTTCCTCAGTCAACTGCAATCGCGACAAAGGTGGACTAAACCGCAACGCAACCTCAAAGTAGGCGATGTGGTAATTATCAAAGACGATAACACTCCCGGAAACACATGGCCTCTAGCAAGGGTAGTTGAAGCCTACAAGTCAAAA
The DNA here is from genome assembly GCA_940671915.1 of Paracentrotus lividus. Classification (NCBI taxonomy): domain Eukaryota; kingdom Metazoa; phylum Echinodermata; class Echinoidea; order Camarodonta; family Echinidae; genus Paracentrotus; species Paracentrotus lividus. The sequence goes on from CALNVZ010003433.1 coordinate 30,505,242, forward strand.
GACAATTATGTTCGCAGTGTTCGAATCGCAGTAGGGGATCGGAAACTGAACAATAAAGAAAGCGAAGTAATCCGATCAGTTATTTAGATCGCCCTATTCACAAACTTGTACTTATATATTCTGAAGAAGATAAAGGTTAATTCCTTCACAAGGAGCCACCTTTAGCCCTGAAGAATGGTCAAAGAACAATCAAAGATGCGAAAACTATATTAAGGAACTCAATATTTGATCTGAAATGAATTCAGGTTTGAACTGTCAGACTACAAATTCTGTATTTTGGGTCTGCAATCAAAGACTATATCGTCTTTGCATTAGGGTCAAAACTTATAGCCAAATGCACGTAACTTATGTTTCTCTTAATTTAGGTCTGTATTTAAAGACTAATCTTGTTTGGGTAATCCTATGTCTTATTATCAAGACTACGTATCGGATTGCAACTGAGGTCCGAATTTGGGCCTAGTTGTTTGATCTAAAATTTGTCTAATTCACAAGACTAGGGGTTAGAGTGTAAATCGGGTCTGATTTAAAGACTAGTTTGATGTAATATTTGTCTGATTCACAAGACCAGGTGTTTAAATGCAACTCGGGTCTGACTTTAGAGAATACTTATTTATCTTTCAAGGTCTGTATGAAAAGACTAAGATTTGATTTCCGGATACTCCAGCTATATGCTTTATATCTATGAAGTAAATTAATTTCTAGTTTTTGGAATGTTCAAAAGGTAAACGGAACAAAAAACAAAATGTATTTAAAATTACATGAAATTTGATCTCCTTTTAATCTAAATTTAATTTGTATACAAAGGGATGCTACTCAAATTTTATTGATGCCTGTAATTCAATAATGTGATAAAGGTTGAGTTTCCAGAATGTTTTCCAGAAGCCAAGTTTACGTTTGAAAGATATTGATCAAACATTCTCTCTATAAAAGGAGGCATATTTCTGAATGTTAATTTGATGCAATTTACTGAATCTGCACTTCCAATTATGTAGCCTTATTAGAGAAATAGCATAAAACAGATGTGACAAAGTTTACATTTTGGTAAAATTTGTTCTATAAAGGTGATTCATACATGAAGTTAAAGTTGTTGAAGTAAACTAGGACTATAAAATCAGAGGATTTAAAATTATATGTCCTTCATGTATCAGAACAGGTTGATAAGTACAGGTTATTTACTCTATGTCTGTGAATGATGATAAAATAGAATGCATCTACCCATAGGCATATAGTGATTTGTGTAAGGCAGTATAGTGGTACCTGATTTCAGTTTATTGAATTGATAATAAGAGTTGACTGTATTCTATGTATTCATATCGATATTAAGAGTTGACTGTATTCTACTCTGTGTATGGTTTTAGTAACATTTCACTTGATCAAGGGAATTTACAAATGTGCTAATCATACAGCCAGACAGGAAATTGAAATACAATGTATATAATGTACCTGTGATTTATCTCTTTCTTTGGAAACAGAGTCAAAATTTGTCTAAGGCATTAAGACCAGTGGACAGGAATTTAGTGAACTTAAATTCAAGGTCTCTTTGTTGAAACATGACTAGATTACCAGCAAATATTTGTATGATTTATTGCTGACGTGGTTAACACTTCACATTAAACTAGGTAGAAACGTTAATTGATATCAAATAGTACAAGTGTATACAAAGGGTAAATTAGTTTGGTTTCCTACTAATTTAAAGGAGCCATGTTGCTGTTGCAGTTTTATAATTGACCTGCGAGATCATTTGTCGCCCTCTTGTGGCAGCTGATTCGTTTATTGACGGAATGAGACTAGTTCTGGTTTTCGGAACTTTGAATTTCAACAAATGTCGTTTTTGAGGGACGTCAGTCCAAGAGAATAATTTAAGAAAGAAGCAAAGAGATCAGTTCATTATATATTTGAAGTTTCATTTTGATTAATTACTGTCATTTAAAGGATTAAGTTGATTTAAGGTGGATATGAAGTGGTATCTGAGTGTAGCGATACATTAGTTTATACACGTGTAATTAACAAACTCATAGGAATGCATGTGAAAAACGTGAATGACGAACAGTCGAGTATAATTTAAACACTTGAAATTAATGTGGTATGAATTGTATGATTTATGATAGAATGCAATGTCTTTTGAATATTGGGATAATTTTGGGAAAGGATACAAAACAATAAGGGTCCCCCAAGATGAAGGATAATTTGTACTTACACAAAAGGACACATGTGGGACAATGTTATGTTTTCTTTGATAGGGATCTACATTGTTTGCTTTTTAAGTCATTTAGTCTACTAGTATCCAACATTGTGAGGGGCTTTATAACTTGTGTGGCGAAGGAGTATAAAGTACTGCTTGTATTTGTTGTTTTGTAATTATTCCAGAAAATTACAGAAAGACGTATGGTATTCTAGGATCGATCAAATCTGTAATCGAAAGTCTTATATTTTTCCTTTCTGGGTTTATACTGGCTACTTTGAGCTGTTGAAGTCGAGCAGATTTAATTTATATGTTCATGTATTTATTATTCTTATAACTTTTCATTTGTTATACAGTTTTCACGGAAGTTGAACGAACGAAGATAATAAAAGAAAGACAACTCCAGTCGAGACTCATGCCTACTTCATTTATTTGAAATTCATAGTTACCGGAAGCTACAAATGCATTGTAAACATTAGACAAGTCCATGATAATAGTTTCAGATTTATAGATTTGACATGGACCTTTGATACTGAAAAAAATATATATAAATATTATACTCACGATAATAGTAGGCCTATTATACTTGTAGGCCTAATGATAGCTCCCTTGTCAAAAACCTAGGTTAGTCACCAATGACGCTCTTCTAACCACTCTAGTGCGCGCGCTACCTGAATCGAAATACTGTTGTGGTCTACAAAATACCTCTCACCAAGAGTCCGGCAGCTAGGAGTCTTGGAATATACACTCTAAAAACTGAAGTGCTAAATTATGGGTGCTTGAATAGTGACTGCACTTGAAGTGCTAAATCAGCACCTGAAGTGCTGTTTTAGCACTTACCCAAGTGCTAATTATATCAACAAAAAAATGTTCATGGTCGGTAGGGATTCGAACCGGGTTCACCTAGATATGGAGGAGTACCGCTGACGTTACCAATAGACCAACGGAGATTCTCGCTAACTGGCTTCAATTATAACAGCATAGTAGATGATTATGGCAAATTTTTAAGAAAGTTCATCATGCAACAATATGATCTACTAGCAACCGTGAGATGTGAATTGGTCTAACGTGCTCGTCAGCGCTTCTCATGCAGGGGACCCAGGTTCGAATCCCAACGAAGTCACGCCGTTTTTGCCCATTTTTGCTGAAAGTTCAGCTCACGTGAAAGTGCTAAAACAGCACTTTGAGTGCAGTTAAACAGCACTTTGAGTGCAGTCACTATGCAAGCACTCAAAAAGTGCTGATTTCAGCCCTTGAAGAGCTAAAAACAGCACTTCAGTTTTTAGAGTGTATGGGGAGGAGCCCGACATTTACCGAACAAAACGCCTGACAGTGCATGAAAAGAGCAGAATATAATTCTAAACACTATAAGACTGATGCACGAGAGAGAGTGTTGAATTATGTTTATACTATTTTGAAATAAAACTGAAATTTTCAGTGATAAATTGCATATTTTTCTCACTTTCCCCTCAAAACAATAGGTTATTTTATGACCTTTTTCATTTGTTTGATCATAAAACTTATGCAAGGAAGTGGTGTTTGTAATTTTTGTAAATAAAAACTCTGTTAAGATAACAGAGTGATGTTTTATTTTCCCATAAGAGGGTCAATGACATAAATCTTCAATTTTCCCATTGTAAATGCCTTCGGGGCCGTGTGGTAGACTGTTCAATATATGATATAAATTTTGTGTAAAAGTATTTCTGGATATGATTAGTGTTTAAGGTTAGTCACTGTTACGAGCTGGAATGGATACCAGCTGTTTTTGATTTGTTTTCATTTTTTTTGTTTTCATTTTTTTCATTTTTTTTTTGTGGAAGCCTTATCTAATGACATAAGAACCAGAAAAAAGGGACGTGATTTCTCTTCCAAGCTAACTGAAAAAAAGAAGAAGAAAAACAAAAAACAAAAAACGAATTTCATGGAAGCCCTATAATCGCTGTAAATATCACCTAAACATCCCTTATCCTCATTAAACATCAGACATATAATTGAAATAGATTTAAGAAAAGAGAGGCAACAGCCATACGGTTACTTTATGTATCGGTGACTTTGATATAATGCACGCGGGAAAAGAATACAATAATAAAACCATTAAATAACTCAGGCATAAGCTGGAGACAAAGAGAAGAAAAAAAAAAAAGGAAAAAAAACACGCTTGAATGCTCAGTGTTTACCGTGATAATAACAGTAGGCTCAGGGGATACAAGAGCCATGCATGGGCATACCATTATAATGTTATTATACTTTATTCGATATTGTCAGTTCATAAAATCATCGCGCTGCTGTTTTAGCACAACTGTTCTCTCACGTCAATAACTAGTACTTGTTGTTGCTTCCCAAAAGTATCTTTAATTTGCACCTTCGGAAGAGGTAAGTAAAAGCTGTGATCAAAATCTGTTAATTATTGCGCTGATTTTGTATCGTTACCTTGGTTCTTAACGTTGCACAAAGAAGAATTTTGAAATTCCACACTGATTGAGTCAAAGAACAAGAGAACCGTCGGAGCTATTTCGATTATTTATAATTAATGGCGTTTTCTTGCTAACCAAGGCCCCAATAGTCTTACCTCCATGAAACGCGTCTGAGGTGTAATGTTAAATATAGGCTTACGGTTACAAACTTTGGACACTCGTCTGAAAAAGTACGAAGTGAAAACTGTGACTCGTAAAAAAATGGAAAGTATTAAAATTATATATAATAGACATTGAACCCTTACTTATTTTCATTTTTGACAACATTTTGTTTCAGCCTTTATAAAAATGTTGTAAATGGTAACTGTAGTTCATTTTTTATTACGGTTTCTGCCGAGATTCTACAATACATTTTTAGGAAGTTAGAAATTTCCATGATGTAAAACTCATCAAATATATTTTGACACTTTTCCAAGACAAAATTTCCATAACCTAGGTTTAATTTAAAGAACAATAACAACTCTACATCTCAGCCGCGTTTCGTGAGTATAGGGCTAATGGGGACTTAATTAGCAACAAAAGAAGGCCCCAAAATGAGAAAATGCCAAATAGCATTGTTGGGGTGACATTCTTTTTATTTCTTAATCCCGGGGAGAGTTTGGGGAATGTCCAAGATTTAGCCTGGTTCTCGAAAAATGAAAAGTAAATAAATAAATGATAATAAGAATAGTTATATCCAACCTTTATGCACAACAGTGGAATTTAAAGCCGTAGATACGTTATAAATGTAATTTATATATCCGGACCAAAAGTAAACCTAACATTGATCCTTGTGGAACACCACAAGCTATTAGTAAGCTTCTAGAAAAAAATGATTTGCTCATTCTCACCCCAATTTTTCCCGCCTCCTTTTAAGTCTGAAAATAAAAGGGATGGCGTGTATACGGAATCACATATATAATTTAAATACATGAGATGAGAGAAGGAAGGGAGAAAGAAGGATTCAACAAATAATAAATAAATTAAAATAAAAGATAGAAAAGGAGTAATACAATGACATAAATTGAATTATAAAATACCGAAGATTACCTTATCATATAATGATTGTATAAGAGTTATACAACAGGCATTACATTTTCGGTTTCAAAGTCTATTGGACGCAATGTATCATGATCTTGTTACAAAAATTGCTTTGCTATAAAATGAACTTAAAATTTGAGCAGATGATTAGTAATTCTATCATTATTATTACCTGATTATTATTATTTTTTTTTACTGAATTCAATTTTCTATAATTCACTTAGGTCATAGAAAAGGTTAAACGATTTTTAAAAGACCAAATTCAATGTGTTTCCGCAATCTTTTGCACACATGTACGTTAACCCCGATCAAAAATTCTTAAATACACTAGCGTGTGTGTGTGTGTGTTGCTGTTTTACGCGTGTGAGGTTGAAGTTGAGGGTGTGTACATGTGAAATGCCAGGAATAAAATTGATTTTCATTAATTAATATTTCATATGATTCTTTTATCAAGGCTTGAGAACAAATGAGTTCGTGACTAATCTCCGTCAACATGGTCAAGAGCATTAATGTCTTGCTGATACACTATCCATACTTAAGATCACTCTCCAAACTGACTTCATTATAATGGCGTACAGCGAAAACTTTTGTTCAAGGGTCAGCCGCAGGAAACATGTTGGCAGCGATGACGAGATGTATGAAACGCCTCTCCGAAGAACACTATCCACCTTGGAGCTGACCATCATGGGCATGGGAGCCATGATGGGGTCTGGTCTCTAGTCTTCACTGGGGTGATAGCTAAAAATGTTACAGGACCAGCGATCATTATACCTACACAATAGCAGCGGTTGCTTCCATGCTTTCAGCCCTATGCTACGTCGAGTTTGCATGTAGGATACCTCGGACAGGATCTGCGTATACATTTGCGTACATCGCACTTGGAGAGATATGGGCTTTTGTAATGGATGGGACTTGGTCTGGAGTACGTAATTACTGTGCGGCCCTAGCTTCTTTCCATCATTGGCTACCTGGACCCGTTGACTGGGTACACACTGAGAAACGTTACTGTCGACACAATAATGGGAGGCCATTTGTGGAACGTTCCTTTTTTGGCCTCGTACCCGAATCTATTTGCCCCAGTTGTGGTGGTTCTAGTTACCATGTTCATCATCACAGGAGCCAAAGTGTCTTCATGGGAACTGCTTTCTGCATGTCCGTTAACGTGGTGGTCGTTGGCATCATTATCGTGGTGGGTTCACGAAAGCCGACATTAGCAATTGGGAGGATTATGGTGGATTTAACCCAAATGGCCTATCCAGTGTGATCGCAGGAGCAGCCACGCTCTTTTCTCATTTGTAGGGTTCGATGCCATAGCCATGGCCAACGAGGAGACGGTGAATCCCGAAAGAGCATCCCATTGGCCACATTTGTTGCCATTCTTATAACAAGCGTATACTATATTCTTGCAGCCGCTGTATTAACCCTCATAATCCATATCCAGATATAAATGAATCTTCTGCATTTTCAAGTGCTTTCCAACAACGTGGTGTAGAATGGACAAGGTGGGTAGTAAGTGTCGGGGCTCTTTGTGCAATGTTTCAGCACTATGATGAATCTCTACTGCGTTCCGAGATCAATATACGCAATGGCTTCTGATGGGCTCCTCTTCGAGACCTTAAGTATTGTTAATCGCATTACCCGTGTCCCTGTTTTGCTACTCTGTTCGCAATGTTTATGGTGATGGTAGCTACCAGTTTGTTCTCTACCCGAGCTTGTAGAGTTTCTTTCTATAGGGTTCTTCTTGGGTATGCCTTTGTGGCAGGTGCAATAATTCTTCTTCGTTATGGACCGGACATCAACCAGAATTCATCATCGGGTGTATACGAAGAACTCAATATGAAGGCCATGGACCATGCAGCGGACACTCGAAATGAAGACCCCATTCACAGTGATGATTCAACACTATTGACACCACGTCCGCAATCGTTCCTGGTGCTCTGAAGCATCGTTTTCGTGCGACTCCTGTATTTGCGAGAGCTAAGCCGTTTTCAACAGGGTTGGTGGTGAAGGTCAGCCTTTGCTGTTCATGTTCTTCTTGTTCTGACATTAGCCCTTGTGGAGCATGGAGGAATGATGATATCTGGTGGTAAATGTGGGCAGTTCTACTTCTCACCGTCTTTAGCTTTGCTCTGTAGCGGCGCTCCTGGTCATCCCTCTACACTGCCAAAACGAGGATACGAAGGAATACTACAGGGTAAGAAAGACAACAAATAAACCTTCAAAATAATACTTGCAATTGTATGTATTATGATACATCACCTATCAATATGCTTTTATATATGTTGGTGTATTACATTAATTTAGCTGGCTCTTTTAATAAAACATTAAGACGTTAAGGGAAATGACACCCCAAAGGCCGTATTAGTGGGACACTTAAATTATATTTTTACAATATTGGATTTGTATTAAATCTATTTCATTTTATTTCTTTCAAGACGTTAGTGTAGATTTATTCATTTCCCTACATTCATGATATTCATCAAGTTATGTGTTCTTATAGTAAAAAAAAAAAAAATAAAAAATAAATAAGTATGGTACTTTCGTATATTTGCTCATAAATTCAGTATTAACTTTGTAATAGCATTTTATAAGTCGTAGTCCAATCCTGATATACATTCTCCTTACGTAACGACTCTGAACGCGTTCATTCATTTCTTTGTGCGTGTTTTTATAGGGATGCCATGGTGTACAAACATATTCGAACACAAATGATTTAGTGATTCAAAAAGACTTTTTATAGTAAACTTTGGACAATGAACCAAATTCCTTCTTATAATTCCCATTATAATTTATATATCAAAGGTCGTTTCAATTTAGAGAATCATTTATAACGAGACCAATGTATTTTTCCACTTTTTCTTTTCTCCAGAACTCTTGTCCATTGATAGCATACTTACGAGTTATTCCGTGACGCTTTGGAGAGATTTCCATAATACTTACATTTTGATACATTAACATCGAGCATCCATGTCTTAGACAATTTACTTAAAAGTTCTAAAATCAATTTGTGATATCTTGCAATCGTCTACATTAAAACATAGGATAATTTACAATACGCGACATAATATTATAATAGGTGATGAAATGTTATTAGGCATATCATTAATGAGACATAAAGCAGTACCGGGCTTAAAAAATATTGCTAGGAAACGCCTTATTTAACTTTGATCCATGAAAAACATTTACTATTCATAAACACTATTTGATATTTATTCTATAAAACAATCATTATTATTTTTAATTGTTACATCTAACAAAACAAATCTCTTTTTTTTCCTGAAAGTTCGTTAGGTACACTATCAAAGGCTTTTGGTGCTTGGACCATAATCCATATATAACTCCAATCATTCAAAGAAATTGATATATAAGTTGTTTTCCATAACTTTTTTCAAGAAAATTATGCTGATTATCACATGACATTATATTTTTATTAAAATGTTCAATAAGACATTTACAAATACTTCGGTTTTAGATCTTTCATGTAACTGAGGTATAGGGCGATAATTATCAAAGTCATATGTTTTCCCTTTTAAAAACTATACTACTATTACTACTACTAACTACTACTACTACTACTACTACTACTACTACTAACTATAATAATAATAATAATAATAATAATAATAATAATAATAATAATAATAATAATAATAAAATAAATAATAATATAATAATGTTAATAATAATAATAATAATAATAATAATAATATAATATCAATATAATATAATAACAATAAATAGTAATAATGATATAATGATAATAATGATAACAATAATAATTGTGTCTACTATTGTAGAAGGACATTAGGTTGGATAGTATTATTTGTTGTGTCTTGTTCCTACTATTACTATTATTGTTTTTTTTTTTTTTTCATGTGTTTTTTATCTATTAATTTATTTTTTGTATTATATTTTATATTTTTGCAGGTTCCATTGGTTCCATTGTTTCCGTGGCTCAGTATTTTTTGCAATGTCATGCTTATTCTTAAACTCAGACCAGTCACGTTTTTACGATACCTGATTTGGCTCACTGTTGGTAAGTCACGTACGCTGAAGGACGAAAGTGCCGATTTATGGATGTTCGAATAGAGAAATGCATTAAATTCATATTTTAGTATCTAAAGTGCAATAATTTTACTTGCAAAAGTGCTTATTTATCGATTGGTGGGGCACACACAAGTAAAACAGTGTAAAATGTGAGTTTGTGGAGAGCCTGAATTGGCTCCACACACAATACTTGGATCGCAGTATACACAACAAAGTATCACAGCGCTTACATATAATCTGAAGTTACAAAATATAACTTTAATGATAGGATGAGTAGGCCTACCCATACAATTTATTTATTTCTGAGGATGTACTGCTAACGTCACCAATAACCTACAAAAATCTGTTGATGGCGCTCTTCAATCTGTGATGGAACCGAAAAGTGATTCCCAAAATTCGGTGGCGTCGGAAAGCTCTGAGGAGGGGCAAACGATTGTGTGTAATAACGCTTGCCCCTCCAATATTTTGTCTCCTTAGAGCTATCTGACGCCACTACCAAAATTACACCGTCTGTATTAATATTTATAAAGACGATTTTACTGCAATAACCATGATAACTAGAGGTTGTGGTTTCGATTTAAGTTATCCTTCTTTATTAAAAGAGTAATAATAGTCTGTTCAACGATTACCAATTTTATTCTTATATGCTGTGATAAATGAATAAATAGATAATTAAAAATCTTTTGGTTAACTTTTCCCAACTTGGTACAATGAAATTTTTAAACCCACTTGATTTGGTATTCGAAGCAGAATATGAGTCATTCATTACATTAAAATTGAAGTCATCTTTAATACGAAGCTCTCAGATTTATTCAATTGTGTAAGACGTCATAAGATGAAATAGCAGTCTACATGTAAATTCAATATGTTCAAAATCGTCTGTATTTGTCATCATTTTGGTGCAGGACTGATAATCTACACAACGTATGGATATCGGCACAGCAAAGTTGGGAGGACACTGCAGCGACGAAATACTGCGTCAGAGGGTCAGACGCTGAATGACACCACACCTGATGGAAATAGTGCTTTATATGGAAGCACGAACTGAAGGTATCTCACCGGCCAGGAAAAGACTTCGCGACTCGAGTCTCTGGAGTCGCACATCAGTTTGCTCCGAAAAATTCATGCCTCTGCCAATTTTCACGTATTTTTTTTTTTTTTTTTTTTTAGACGTGCTGCTTTATACTGGATATGTTTCGTCAAACTTTCTGGTGATTAGTATGCTACAAACAACTGAACAATTAGGAAAATTTTAAAATTTGACAAATTCGGTATTCCAGGGGTATTTTATTGGCATATTTATGGAAAACACAATGTTAATAACCACGATTGTAAAGTTTTTTTCTCTCGAAATGACCACCTAAAATAGTTCTTGCAAGTGTCCGAATCGAAAAATCCAAAGTTCTGACAAGAATCTCACGGGAAATGTGTCTGTGGAGCTGCAGACTCACATGATGGCTCGAAGACTATGCTACCTTAGTTAGCCAGAATGTTTAACGAGGACATCCGGGACAAACCCCACAGAAGACATGACGAAAGGCTCTGGACTCTTGCAAAAACTATTTCAGGTGGTTATTTCTAGAAAAAAAATACAATCGTGATCATTAAGCAATAAAACGGACTGAGTACCCCCAGGATATGAATATTTATGATCATGGTGTTTTCCATAAATCTGTCAATAAAATACCCCTGGAATACCAAATATGTCAAAATGTCAAATTGTCCTAATTGTTCAGTTGTTGGTAGCATACTAATCTCCTTAAAGACTGACAAAACATGTCCAGCTAGCAGCACGACTAAAAAAAAAACCTTAAAATATGACAGGGGTATGAATATTTATGAGCATAATTGTATTCCTCACGATATCTCCTGCGAGCCGCAGGAAAATCGAATGCGTCCATTTAAAAAAAAAATATTGTAACGAAATATGTTTTTATTTCGTTGTAGTTATAATGTTTTTAACTTAAGGTGGCGGTATGTTGCGGTTACATGTTATTTCTGCCTTATTCATAGTGATTTAATTTTTTTTTTTTTTTTTTTTTTTTTTTT
>CALNVZ010003433.1:30540436-30552113 GCA_940671915.1 Paracentrotus lividus
GCCACAGGTTAACTTTAATTTGATTTAATCTCGAGTTCTCTTTGATTTTAGGCCTTTCGATTTCATAGCAACTTCATCGCTAAAAGCTGTTAGGTGCTTAAAATATTTTTCCTGAGCGCGAGCGACAAAAGCGTTTTCGACGTTCTAGATTTGATCGACAAATTAATATCTCATATCCCCCTTCTTAATTTTAGACAACTGCCCTATAGGGTGGCCAATTCGTTCACCGGGGCAAGACTCCTGCTACTACTACAGTGGTGCTGGAGAAGCTTCATGGACACAGGCAAAGGCACACTGCGAGACTCTCGGCGGGCATCTTGTCAAATTCGATTCCGAAGATGAAATCGTCACCGTCCGCAATATCTTGCAAGAGTACTACGACGGCCAAACCATCCCGTGGCTTTGGACAGGGCTGAACGATCGTGAAATCGAGGGAGAATACCAATGGATGGGTTTCTTGGGTCAATTGAGCGATACAAGCACCATGTGGGACGCCGACCAACCCGATGACGATAAACGCCTTACGAACTTGTGGTCAGGTGAAGACTGCGTACTCACGAATGGTTTCAAGCTTAATGATGAGGTCTGCGGAGATGGCTACCCTTACATGTGTGAATATCAGCCATCCTCGGAAGTTTAAAATAATAGAACCCTTTAAAAAATGATTGAACTCTTTACCAATATTAACCATAATGATATCATATTTATTAATGGCAGGTAATCATGCGCGGGAACAATAACACCGAATACAATTACAAAAATAATTCACTATCTCTTGATTTCATAATATGCTACAATATAAAACAATCTGATTTAGCCTACAGGGCCTATTAAGTTATTGTTTTATTCGATATAGGTGTACTCATTAAAATGCTTGAAAGTGGTAAAATTATAGATTTCAATATTATTTTGTTGGTTTTGTTCGGTGTCCTACGTCTATAAGGAAAAATATAAGCATGTAAGCGAAAGTGATGGAGAGGAAGGGAAATTATTGAGACTAGAGAAAAAGAGAGGGAGGGAAGAGAGAGAGAGAGAGGGGGGGGGGGGGAACGAAATACAGAACATTGTCGTAGGATTTAGAATTGTTCCGAGGGTCAGAGGAACAAATCCACAGATGGGATCAGTGGCAAGAGAAAAAGATGACCGAATTTCATTTATATGTTGCAAGAAAAAATTAATCTTAAACGTCATGAAGTTCTAAAAAATGCATAATTATGTGGTTATTTGTTAAAATGAGACAAATCGCCGACCAAAGAGTCAAATGAATCTGTAAATAACATGAATAATGTCAAATTCGTGGGGAAAATACTTTTTAAACATTAAAAATGGGGCAAAAAGAACAAAAATAATAATGATTAATTTAAAGTGGCCTGCACCACTCCAATATGACCTAGAAAATGAAAAGAACAACGGAAAAGCTGGAGTAAAGCGCTAAAAATATTAGTTGGATAATCGAAAGATCGATGAGTGCTAAAATTATTCATACCCAAATGACTACAACAGTCGTTTTCAAAAGAGCCTTACTTTAAGAGTCACCATAGTCACAGAAACAAAACAATTTATGAACTTTAGTTGACCTACAAGGAGAGAGAGTGAGAGAGAGAGAGAAAAACGGAGAGATTTGGTTAATAAAAAAAGAAAAGAAAAGAAAAGTGGGTGGTGGGGGTGAACATTATATTGAATATTGCGTGGGTCAAAATTAATTTTATTGTTAATTTTAACATGACGAGCCAATGGTATCCGTATACTGTTTCTTTCAGTGGGTGCGTCCTGAACTTATAGCAATAATCGCAAGTAGTTCCATGAAACAGAATACATGGGTCTTAAAATTAATATACATTCAGTTGACGAAACCGATGACCACGAAGATTGCTTCCCAGCAGATATCTTGTCAGGATGCGCCTGCTGGTAAAAAATATTTCAACGTGGATCCGTTTGGGTAGCCGTATACTGCCCCAGTTGACCTAGACCTTTTCTCTCGTCCTTGTCCTTTGTCTACACGACCACACCGTCCAGAAACCCCCCTCCAGAGGTCATGTCACCTAGCTGCGGAAACACCTCCAGGCGCCTTGTCTCTAGCTTGCTCCTGCATGCACTTTGAGATGACCACCGTTGTCTCTCACCTCAGATACGCCGATCTGCCTGTACCCGACCAACGACGACTCCATGCACTGCAACACAAACTCTCTACAAAATCCTGCAGTGTCTCCACTAGATGACCAGCCACCTAGCTGCTTGAACACCTCTCAGATGATTTCTTCCCCCTCTGTTCAGCTTGCACTTCAGACGACCACCGTTGTCACGCAATCTCAGATACGCTGAGATTATAAACTCTTTGTTGGTTCTTTGGTTGGTTGGTTGGTTTGTGTTTTATTTATTAACTATTTTCCATCTACAGGATAATTTGAGCCATACTTATGCACTATATACTAGCAGTTAATGGTTTTCTTGATTTTCCTGATTTTCTACACAATTAAATCTACTAGTAATTTAATAACTTCAGTTTCTATTACCGATCTAAACAAATGATACATTGAAAAACTCGTCTTACTACGATAAACAAGAATCTTTAGAAAACGAAGAGGTAATCTTACTTGTTAATTAATAAATCCAATATGTCTAATTAACAGTGACACAAAGTAGCTTACTCTATGACAATCTTATAATCGATTAGATAAATGACGATTCCTACAATACCTTGTATCCTATGCATTGCCATTATCGATATTACGAATAAAACTCAGAAACACTGTAATTAAAATGCAAAAACGCCATCTACGTCAAAAACATTACAACTACAACAAAACAAAAACATATTTCGTTACAATATTAATAAGTAAGTGCAAAAAAAAAAAAAAAAAAAAAAAAAAAAAAAAAAAAAACGGCATTTATTTACCCTGATGTAAAATTTCATATTTTGCAAAAAAGTGATGTTGAAAAAAGTGTTTGAGGGGGGTAACCTCGATTGTTTGTATATTGAGTCAGCTTATAGCTTCGTTTTGATCATAATAGCGTGTGAAGGTCAATTTGTTGTGATGAAGGGGTGCAATGTGGCATTGAATGCTTGCCTGACATGCAACAATTAGTGCAGGGAATATAGGCAGTCCAAAATGGCGGAATGATTCTGGTAGGCCTACAGGGTATTGTTTTTTTTTTTTTTTTTTTAATTTACAGAATATTATTGATAGAAATAACTTATTGTAGGCCTATATTGATTTGTATAATGAAATAATATAATATCTATAATTCAAAAAGAAAAAAAATTAAATTGAATATCTAGTCAAAGTATCTACTGAAGGGTTTTATAATTCTATGTGATATCTTAAAGTAAATGATTTTTCAACATTTTAAGCGAATTCCAGACATAGTAGAGTAAAAAAAAAAAAAAAAATAAATACATGTGCCAATATTGCAGACAGGGGGGTTGGTGATAATTGTTTTTTCTTCACAAACAGTTAGAGCAGTAGTTATTGATCCATATAAACAAAGATTAGGCTGTGTGTCATTTTGTAATTTTATGCAAATTATGGAAATGTGCTTAGGGGCCCATATTACCTACATGTATTCTACAAAATGAATTACCTTGATAACAGAAATTAGAATTAGTAAAGAAATCAATCAAAAATTGCTAACTATCAAGCAAAATGCATAATACAAATTGAGATTTATCCTCTACAATGTACCTCTATCCTTGCCTACTTTGAATGATATTGTAACTTATAAATGTTTAAATAATTTTTGCCTCTCTCATTTTCCTTTTCACACTCTCTATTTCTCGTCTCTCTTCCATTGCCAAGGGTCCCTCTCATTTACTCCTTCACACCCCCTCTACCCCCATTTCTTCTTTTTTTATACACACACACGCACACACTCACACACCCACCCACACACACACACACACACACACACATCCATTTCTTTTCTATATTTAATTGTTTTCATAATTATGCTTTTCTCTTTGCTTTTTAATCACTCAACAAGATCTTTTTTGTTCTCTTTGTCTTCTCATTCATCTGTAAGAAAAAGAATAAAAGCAAAAGAGATTCCCCCTTAAAATTGATTTTCTTTTACCCTAGTTCGTAGTTCAATATTTCACAGACGCATAAAAATATCGATACATGAACACCTGACGCCATTTATTATATCATTTCATTTGCGTAGAAGAGTTTATAGATCAATATTATACTACTACCAAGTAACTAAAGTAATAACTAGGATAAATTAATTAAGTGTTTACTTTTATAAACAAAAATGAGCCTATAAAGAGATGACACTTCGTTGCTTTGCAGTTAACTAGATCCGATGTATCCATCTTCGTTTCCTCAAAATTCGTTCATACATCAACCCAGGTAAGTTTGGATTATTTATTTCACTACCATTGAATTATAATTATTACTATCAATTTGACTGTAAAAAGGGATAAATGATATACTACAGCATCCCCCGATTACTATTTTGAAAATGATATGATAACGTCTTTGAGAGGAAGCTGCTAACATCCGTAAAAAATAAATGTTAAATAGACGAACTGGTTAGAGGTGAAATGAAGATGAGATTAGACCATGTTTGATGAGACCAAACGGGTATTAGTCATAGTGGGCTTAGGATTGTGTATAATGTTCAAATTTGGGGGATATTACATGTTCCAGATGAATAGGAGTGAGGATGGGGGCTGAAGCCTCTTCTCTGTTTTATACACATTATTTATTTTTTATTTTTTTAATTTTTTTTTAGACATTACGTTTTAGAGCAGACATATAGTTGATAAAACGCGGACATTATAATCAGCTTATGTTTTTGTTTTGCTTTATTTTTGTTTTTTGTTTTCTGCAAGCTCAGCCCCCCCCCCTCCTCTATGATCAGCGTCTTCTCTGACAAAAACACTTCGCTGCCCCCTTTTATTTTATTTTCCTACCCGAACCTAACATTTCTTATTTGTATACAGTTATTTCGAATATGCATGCCCCGAAACGAATTTGAATTCACCAGAAGACGAGAATTTTACGAATGGACGAATTTGAGCGAACATTGACGAATGCGACTGCTCACAACAGCAAATTCATCGGCGCAATTTGCAATTGGATTGAACCCCTGTTTGATTTTGACTACTCATAAACGAATTTGAATGCAGATTTGTAATCGCGATCACATTTCGGACGAAAGCGCTCGAAAGAAATGTCTAATGGATCGGAGATAGTTTAAACTTGGTCGGGAAAACCTATAATAAAAATATACCGCCTTGGGTCATTGTTAGTAAAAAATCATACCTTCAAACTGGTTCAGTTTTTCAGATTCCGACCCCCCCCCCGTAAAAATCCTTGTTAATAATAATACGGGCCTGTACAGATACAATACTTTTCTTATATACAATGAACAAAATGGAATATACATAGTTTTTAAATCAGTTAAGCACAAAGGCCCGTATTCTCAAAAGCCGCATAACTTTAAGCCTAGCTTAAATATGTTGTTTAACTATGGCCTGCTAACAGGGAATCAATCTGTCTATCTTGCATGTTTCTATCACCTTCATTGAATTCCGGAATCATGTTTTAATTGCAAGGGAAACTTTTGTACTTATCGTTCCTCAGCAGTTTTTTAAAAATTTCACTACCAAAAATTATGATGAATTAATTGAACATCTACTTTTCAAGATTGATTCCCTTTTAGCAAGCCATAGTTAAACCACAGATTTAAGCTAGGCTTAAAGCTAGGAGGCTTTTGAAAATACGGGCCATTGGTATAAGTGGTCAATTAAGAGCAGTAATTTCATTAAAGAGACAATTATATTTCTTTATATATTTACTTCGATACTCAGTAATACAGTGGCCGGTATTCTCGAAGGGTGACTAAAGTTTAAAAAGTATGCCTACTTTATTAGGCCTTTTTATAGTTCGAGACAATAGCAAGGGTGACTAAATACGTATTTAGTAGGACTTCTAACTTTAGTCACTCTTCGAGAATACCGGTCATTGTCTTTAAACTGTGCTTAATCGTCAAACTTTCATGTTTAATTTTTATCTTTAATTCAGAAAAAGCATCATGCTTCTCGGAACAATTACCATCGCGGTTATACTTTTGTTAAGCTGTGACACTAGCTGCTCTCTCTCGGACTGAGACGGTCAACAAAGCATAATCATGTAGCTACTGTAAGACAATAGAATTTTTTTTATCAAGATACACTCCTAAACTTGTTTTATCATTTTTTTATTTTTTTTTTCATTTTCTTGAACCAAAGCCGATATATTTTTGGCTTGCTATTAATGGTACTGCCAGACGTGTCCGGAGCAATATGCCATAATAGTCACTTTGTATATTAATTGCGGCATGTGTCGACGTAAACAGAAAAACAGGAGATAAGGTAAAGGAATGAAAATGGCGGTATCGATCCTTGTTTTTTTATTTTTGTTTGTTGCTGTTCTTTTTTTCTTTTCTTTTTAATGTAAAATATACTGCACTGGTAGTTTCTCACACGTTAACGTTTTTTTTTTCCTATACATGAAAAAGGTTTCTGGCCACAGCCTTCTTAAAGCGCATCCACTCGCAAGCAATTCAAATTAAACGGAAAACAAACATTTAATTGAATGCAAAAAATATCCGCACATAAGCAATGCGTCAAATATCATGTGGGGGGAGGTGAAGAGAGGGGGGGGGGGGGCTTTAACGGGCCAGGGCCCCCTGGGTAGGCGACCAAAAGGCCTTAAAGGGGCGCCAAATTAAGAAAAATGTATAACCCCCCCCAAAAAAATAAACAAAAAACAAAAAACAAACAAAAAAAAACACAACAAATATACACATGATTTGAGCCGACTGACCTCTTAAACCTATCCCTACAGCTGATATATGACCTAGCGTATGGTTATCCGAAGGCAGCAATTTATTTTTCAAACACTATCCCCCTCCCCTACCCCCACCCAACCCCCTGCTTATCGCTTCGCCAGCGTGACGTTTCGTTTGCTTTTTTTTTTTTTTTTTACTTTTTTTTTTTACAAAATGTAAAATACTACGGACTGGTAGTTTTCCAACGAACAGAGTTAACGTTTTTTTTTTTCCTATACATGAAAAAAGTTTCTGGCCACAGCCTTCTTAAAGCCATCCCACAATCGGCGAAGCAAATCAAATCAAAACCAAAATCAATTTATTGAAACAAAAAAAATCCGCACATAAGCATGCCGCGTATTCAGTTGGGGGGGGGGGGGGCTTTAAGGGCCCCGGGCCCCTGTGTAGGCGACCAAAAGGCCTTAGAGGCGCCAAATTAAGAAATGGTTAAAACTCTCCCGCCCCCCTCAATGAAAAAAAAAACCATACAAAAACAAAACAAAACAAAACAAAAACAAAAGCAAAAACAAAACACAAACAAAACAAACACAATATACACATGATTTGAGCCGATGACCTTCTAAAACCTACCCCTGATGCAAAGCTGATTGTATGACTATGGTTTAGCCGATTAGGCAGATTTTTTTTTTTCAACACGTCGCATTCCCTTCCCTCCCACCCCACCACCCCTCCCCACCAATTGGGGGGGGGCACCTACAGTTTTCCAAATTTAACATGTTTAATAAATGATTAGTTATAAAAATTACTGGTTACGGGCGCGTCCTATTTGCTCCCGCTTGGATATGCCACTGATTAACTTTAATTAGATTATCTCGTGTTCTCTTTCATTGTAATAAGGCCTTAAGATTTATAGCACTTCGCGCTAAAAGCTGTATATGGATCTAATAATATATATTCCTGAGCGCGAGGCGACAAACACGTTTTCGAAGTTCTAGATTTCAATCGACAGACAATAAATATCTCATATCCCCTTCTTATTTAGACAACTGCCCAATAGGGTGGCAAATTCGTTCATCGCGGGGCAAGAACTCCTGCTACTACTTAACAATGGTGCTGGAGAAGCTTCAGGACACATGCCAAAGACACACTGCGAGAGATCTCGGGCGGGCATCTTGTCAAATTCGATTCCGTGGATGAAATCGTCACCGTCCGCAATTTCTTGCAAGAGTACTACGACGGCCAAACTCATCCATGGCTTGGGACACGAGAGCTGAATGTGCGTGATATCGAGGAGAATACCAATGGACGGGTTTTTGGGTCAATTGAGCGATACAAGCACCATGTGGGACGCGACCAACCAGATGACGATAAACGCCTTACGAGATGTGGTCGGGTGAAGACTGCGTACTCACGAATGGTTTCAAGCTAATGATGAGGTCTGCGGAGATAGCTACCTTCCTAACATTTGTGAATATCAACATCCTCGGAAGTATTAAAAAAGTTTATCGTAGGCCTAATTTTGCCATATTAACCTAGTAGCTTAATTTACATGCCCCATGTCACGTGATCATACTCAGGGTTAACAATTAAGTAAGTTGCCGAGAGTTTGAAAGGTTTGCACCGTATTTCTGAGAGTTGAAATAAACTCTGAAATTCCTTTGTAAACATTGCTTTACTACTCTAACTTCTTCTTCTTCTTCTTTCGTTAGGTTTAATGGCAATCAATCATATTTGACTATTATCGGCCATAGCAAAATTTGACATTTTCTTCTCTATATATATTTATATATATATATAGAAAGTCTATAATATATTTTTTTCCTTTTCTTTATTTTTTATATTATTTGAAAATATTCCAGTGTACATCTGCATAAATGCAACCTCAAGAAAAATTATAAACAGATATAATTATTTTCTTCCTGCTGAGGCTGACTACGACTGAAACTAGTAAATACTGAACGAACCTTCTATGGCTCTGACTGAGACTGTCTCGGAGTTGCAGTTGGAAACAAGTATGTAAGTTCTGATTCATATAGTAACCCTAGGTTTCTACATTTTAGTAAGTTCAGCTCAGACTTGTATTCACTAATTTCGACAATGCCCAACTTAACGCAACACTCTTGACATCTCCCCAAGTGGCACGTACGGGGCCTTTTGAATAATCAAATTCAGGCTTAATTGGTTGTTCACGTGTTAGAACGCGGTTCAAAAATTTTCCTGTTTAAAAAAAATGTTGGTTTAAAAGTTAAACATTCTTGTTTGATATTTAAAATTGTTGTTTAAAACCGGAAAAGCGAGGTTTTATAGCCTCAAAAAGAACCTGTTTAGAAGATTGAGTTTAGATATTAAACAGTTTTTGTTTAAAAAGCACGAGGCAAATGTCACGTGATAAGTCTATGAGCTAATGGGCATCACTCGTTACATATGGAAGGTAAATGTCGGCGAAACATTCAATTTATGGCAAAGGACTTAAGCCCTACAGTTTCCACATTAAACTCGTATAGCGTACAGATGTGTTGGCTCAGTGGATAGAGACTCTGCCTTATAATCGAAAGGTCCGTGAGTTCGATACCCGGCTGGCGTTAACCAAAAGTTGGAAGCGTTTTTATTTTTGGAGACAAGCGGTTCAACAATAATCTGTTGATATTTTAAAAAACGCATTAAACAACAGGTTGTTTAACTTTTAAAAAACAAGAGTGTTAAGATTTTAAAACAACTAACAGGTTGTTTAATTTCTAAACAACGCTGTGCGATTCAACCGGTTAAACACGCAGATGCTAAGATTTTAAAAACTTGTTAATTTTTTTTCTAACAAGTGTAGGGAGAGGCCATTATCATATATCATAAGTATACATAATTGCAAAGTAATCAAGAGCAGGAACAAATAATATATTTGATTTCATAAATAATTCGGCATAATTAATAATACCAATTGGATCGAGCCTATGGGCGTCAATTTTAATTATATACTAGTAGGTCACTCTACCATAATTAAAATGCATTGAACTAGTTTTATAATATAAAGAAAAAATTAAAGCAATTCTACAATAAGCAATATTTCATTTATTTTGTTTTTGTGTCATACCGTCCGTGAGGAGGAAAAAAAAAAAAAAAAAAAAAAAAAAAAAAAAAAAAAAAAAAAAAAAAAAATCTGAAAATGATGGAGGAGGGAGCGAGAGAGAGACAATGAGAGAGAGAGAACAGAAGAGAGAGAGACAGAGAGAGAGAGGGGGGGGGGGGGCATAAGATATATAGATAAATGCATGACATACATACATTGATAGATAATCGCATTTCGTTTATTATGTTGTAACAGAAAATTCATTTCAAATTTCAAGAAGTCTAAATTGATTCATAGTCATACTCATAATTTGTAACTCATCATGTCAAAATGAGACAAGTCGCCGAGCGAAGAGTCAAGGAAATCGGCAAAAATATAAAAAATGTGAAATTTTTGGAAAAAATAGTTTGTCCAGTTTTTAATTTTCTGACTCCGAAAACGGGTGTGCTCTGTGTGAAGAGAGCGGGAGAGAGAGAGATAGAGATAGAGGGAGACAGAGAGCGTGGGAGAGAGAGAGGGAGGGAGAGAGAGAGAGAGCGAGCGAGCGAGCGTAAAATGGCCTAATGGAGGTGTCACATTTACCGGGTAAATTGAACGGGTTTTCGCCGTTCACCGAAAAACAACAAATTCCAACACGGCAATAGAACGGCACCGGCCACATTACATTTTTCTTAATTTTCACCGGGTCGGTGTCGTCACTATACCGGGTCTGTATCGTTCTATACCGGGTCTATACCAGGTCCTAGCCAGCCTGGTACCGGGCTGACCGTCCTCATATATAGTCCACGCATTCCTTTTGTCCGTCTGATTACCGCTTGCCCGCCGGCCTCAACACTCTCTGACAAGAAAAACAAAATTGTTTTCTTCGCCGGGTGACTCACCGTTTCCCACCGTTCGCGACCGTGCGAAACAAGTTGATACGAACGACGGGATACGGAGGATACCTGGAGATAATACACGGTGGGTCGGTGATGACCCGTCTTCTGATTTTGCCTTCGGTTCATGCCCGGTGAATATTTTGAGCATGACTGAGCATGCTCAAAATTTTCGCCGGGCATGAACCGCAGGCCTCGGTCGATGGAGACCCGGTGTACGGGCGGTATAATGGCATTGTAAAGACGGTTTATGAATGGTGTAAGGACGGAAGAGGCGCTCCTCACCCGTCCACAAAGCGGTCGTGCACGGTGGTGGTCTGAACTGGCAGATCTTACCTTATGGTGTCTTAAAATCACTTATGGTGTCTTCAAACCGCCCTTTGTTTTCGAAGCTCTCGATCTCGTCGCTCTCTTTACAGGTCTAGAGAGGAATGATATTTAAGCTTTTCAAACATACATTATAATCTGAATTATTTTTATTGTCGTTGTCGGGGAGAAGAATATAAAATTGGGTCCTTTAATGGACATTTAATCTAAAGTAATGTCAATTCTTTTTTTAATGTTTGCTTTGTTTTGTTTGACATTAGTTTCTAAAGTTTTATTATAACAACTTTGGAAATAAACATTATACTACTTTCCCAATAAGCTTCAGTATAGTTTGGTCTCATACGGATTTGCCCAAATTACATGTTTACTTTATACCCGCGTTTCATTAAACAGAAATTGTGTTAGTTTTATCGAATATTATTTTAATTTCTCCTCGTCTGAAAATGTGCGCCTGTGCTTTGTGAATATGATGTTAAATCCTGTTATATCAAATGAAATATTGTTATCATGATAAAGGTACTTTATCAATCTTTTTTTAATCATTATATTATGAATTGTTCTAATACTTTTTTTCATAATCATTTCATTGCAATATTCTTTTAACCAAATTATAACCCTCATATGAATCACATCTAAA
>CALNVZ010003433.1:30567361-30606715 GCA_940671915.1 Paracentrotus lividus
TCAACCACAGAACTCCATCACATGCGCCTTTTATTGCAACACACACACATAGATCCACACACATCGAGTGTCTTTGATTATACACATAAATATGGCACACTCAATGCAGTACATGCCCATGCACGCTGCATGCACTCTACATAATCATTGGCAATCTCAATCCTCAAACCAGGGAAATGTGCGCTTCGGTAGAATATGATTACAAGATTACAAGTGAAATAAACAATTTGAATTTCTCTTTATACCACAAAAAAATCCCCCAAAATGTAGGCGCCCGGTCGGGCAACTACTTTGTTCATTTTTTCTGGATTTGGTTGCCCGACAGCCCAATCTAGTTGCCCCGGGCGCCCGGGCACATGTTAGTGCCGAGCGTTGAAGGCCTAATGTCAATGGGATACTTTCATTTGATTTATCAGACTAAACCATTAAAGGACGACATGATGGCAGGAAACAAAAATAGTATTTAATATTTCATTTGGTATTCATGAAATTACTCTGGACAAACACAACGTCTAATTAAACTCTGTAGGAGCTTCATGTCATGATATAGGATTAGAGTCTACTAAATAAATAGCTTGCTACAATTACATGTAAGCACTCATAGCACGACGTCAATATTTTGGTATTTGGCTAAGTACAAACTAGTTAATTTCATGATTCATGTGCAGAATTTATTTACCAAACACAAAATATAGATCTACAGTAGACTACAGCCATCATAATCATATAGCCTAAACTGGATGTTGCAGGCTAACATTAGATTAATTGACAAACTAAGGCCTAATCATGGCAACACAAATCACAATGTAAATGAAAATGTAGTAGGGTCTACTGACAAATGCATGTTCTTAAAAAAAGTAAATCTAGATCTAACTTCTGTAAGTAGAACGTTAGAACTTTTCATCATCAAACAAAGTTCAAAATTACATTATTTTGGCTCGAATTTCCACATATTCATATTTGTTAACATAATATGGTTGATCTACTCTCTTGAACAAATGTATTAGGGCAAACATGAGGGTAATCTTATCTTAATGGAAATATACCCAGTTATTGTATGTCCAGGTTGTGACAGGTTGTGTGTCCGGACAAATGATTTTGACTAGCCATGTGGAGACGATTTTACAACAATCTTTTTGTAGTATTTTGGAACAAAATGTTAGAAATATTCTAAAGATAAATATGATGAAGATAAGCATTATTTCAACCATATATTTTTTGGCTTATCCTGAGACAAACAAGCAAGCTTCATTTTGTTAAGTGTTCGACACCGCACCCCCATCCTATTACAAAAACAAACAATTCTAAACATCGTTGATTCAAGTTCATGTCAACACAAAACACTTACGCAGATTATGGTACAATGGTTCAACACAGGAACAGCGAAGGACAACAAAGATGAGACTTCACTAATCGTCACACTGGCTGGCCAGACTGCAAAAGATTATTTTGAACTGCAATTTGTACAAGATAAATCTGATATATGCAATTTTCAGCAGATGAAAATGCTACAAGAATATAGTTGAATTGACTACAATTTCTTACTTACAAAGAGGTAGACTATACTGAAGTTGAGTTATTTTATTACCTGTATTTTGCACTAGCAGTTCTCCCCAACTCCACTGCCACTATGGCCGGTGAAATTCAATATCTCATATGCACTGCGGGCAACATTTAGTCCGCAAGGACTCTTGTGCAAACTGTGTAGTCTGTTATATTCAGAAGCCAATATATTGCTGTGTTGTGGTTGGGGGTTTAGTTATCCATCAATCCCCTAACAAAGAATTAAAAATATGAGTAGGCGGGGTGCCTAATTATATCAAAGTATTACAAACTAGATTTAGTCCCAATATGGTACCCCTAATAGTGTTTGCTAAAACATGAATTGTAGATTAATAGTTCGGCTCGTTGATTTTATATTGTAATTTTTATTTAATATTATTTTTATTATTTTATTATCACTTCTTCTTCTTTTTTTTTTGGGTGGGGGGGGGGGAAGGGGAGAGGCGGGAGAGTAGCTTAATATGAATATACTAGCCCCTATATGGAGCTTCAAAAGCAAATATGTCATCCTACAGCCCTCTTATAGCAACTCTTGCTTATAGGCTATTTATGATGGGGCTCTCCCCCGCCCCCGCACCGGCCAAACAAAAACTAAAATAAATGGAAATAATAAAAGAAAAAAAAATGCAAAATCTATGAGGGAAGAGGGGGTGGAGTAATTTA
The DNA here is from genome assembly GCA_940671915.1 of Paracentrotus lividus. Lineage (NCBI taxonomy): Eukaryota > Metazoa > Echinodermata > Echinoidea > Camarodonta > Echinidae > Paracentrotus > Paracentrotus lividus. Next base: position 30,569,588 of record CALNVZ010003433.1, read on the forward strand.
TTATATTATTGTATTTTATTTTTTTTGGGTGGGGGGGGGGGCACTATATACAACTTAAATACTTTTTATGTTTGATGGGGTTCAAATTATCCTGCGGCACCTCAGCTTTTGGTGAATATCATTTGAGTCCAAAAAAAAGGTCCCAAATATATATATATTCTTTAAATATCTCCTTTTAGGGAGGGGCGCTCAGATCAGGGATATGTATCTGGGCTTCCTCTTCGCCTGTTGCTTTATTAATCAATGGGTCTCAATGAAGCAAAGTGCCGGAGGCAAATCACTACTTGTTTTACTGGTGTCAAATGTCCAGTAATTGGTTCAACGGTCATAATTACGTTATCTGGTCATATAAGTTGTAAATTAGCTCGTCGTAGATTGGTCGACACATGTCATAGTCACGTCATCTGGTCATATAAAAAAAATGCAAATTAGATTGTCGTAGATTGGTCAAGAAATGACGTCAAAATCACGTCATAATGTGGTCATATTAAATTGCAAATTTACTCGTTGAAGATTGGTCAATAAATGACGTAATCATTACGTCATAATCTGGTCATAGAAATTTCAAATTTACTCGCGTAGATTGGTCAATAAATGACGTAATTAAACGTATAATTCTGGTCAATAAATTGTAAATTAGCTCGTCGTAGATTGGTAACAATACATGACGTCATAGTCACATCATAATCTGGTCATATAAGTTGTAAATTAGCTTGTAGTAGATTGGTTGACACATGACGTCATAGTCACGTCATTATCTGGTCAATAATAAAAAATGCAAATCAGATTGTCGTAATTGGTCAAGAAATGACGTCAAAATCAGGTCATAATGTGGTCCATATTAAATTGCAAATTTACTCGTTGAAGATTGGTCAATAAATGACGTAATCATTACGTCATAATCTGGTCATAGAAAATTTCAAATTAACTCGTCGTAGATTGGTCAATAAATGACGTCATAATTACGTTATAGTCTGGTCATATAAATTGTAAATTAGCTCGTTATAGATTGTCAATACATGACGTCATAGTCACGTCATAATCTGGTCATATAATAATGCAAATTAAATTGTCGTAGATTGGTCAATAAATGACGTCAAAATCACGTCATAATGTGGTCAATATCAAATTGCAAATTTACTCGTCGAGGATTGGTCAATAAATGACGTAAAATTACGTCATAATGTGGTCATACAAAATTTAAAATTTACTCGTCGTAGATTGTCAATAAGTGACGTCATATTTACGTCATATAATCTGGTCATATAAAATTTCAACATACACTTGTCGTTGAAAGTGGTTAAAATGACTTCAAAAAGACGTCGTGCATACGACGTTTGTCAGTTTACGACCAGTTTTACCAGGTTTACCGACCAATTATGACGTCATTATCAGCGCGGATACAGGGGGGGCCCGACGGGCCGGGCGCCCCCCCCCCCCTAGCAAAAAAAACAAAAAAAAAAAAAAAAAAAGAGGAAAAAAAAGAAGAAGAAGAAAAAAAAAGCGAGCAGAAAATAGACGAGCGGGCCGATTTGACCCTAACTTACCCTATAGGTGAACATGATGACCTCTTTGATGCCGAAGGCCAAAAAAAAAAATGAGCACCCCCCCCCCCCCCCCCCCCCCCGCTTATCGCTCGATCAGCGTACGTCCAAAAAATTGACGTGTACCTTTTACTCGCCCGATGTAACGGGAAAAAAATTTAGGTGTACCAAAATCTGAAATTCCGATTTTGGGCCCCCCCTGTAATGAAATCCTGGATCCGCCACTGCATTATGACCAGTGTCTGCTATCAGGGATATATATTTTGTGAAAAATAAAATATATATTTTGTGAAAAGTGAAACATATGTATAAATATATTTTTTAGAGTGAAATGTATTTTCTTTAAAAGAACATGTATATATATATTTTTTTAAGTAGAGTGAAATGGATTTGTAAAAGAGAAGTGTATATTTCTTGGAGTGAAATGGTTTTGTAAAAGAGAAATATATATTTGTTAGAGTGAAATGTAATAATATTTGATTTCCTTATGGCGCGCCATATGCCAGCTTATCAACCTCACAGTGATGTTGCATCAGTAAAACTCTGTTATCAAAGCTTTGTTTACCTGGTTTGTACACGTCACCTTAAACGTAATCTTCCAAAAATAGAATTGTAAACAATGGTTTATACCTATTATTTGCGATGTGGCGTGCCATACTACATGTAGATATTAAGGCTGCAGTATCAATGAACTGATTGCATTTCCGAAAATACAAATTCGAAGATTTATGTTGAAATCAAAGGTTCTCGTGAAGTAAATAGTGACATATAGATCTAGGTAACTATTAAAATTCGTTAACAAGACGCTTACGTATCAATCTGATAGGAAGTTTGACGTGAATTCGAGGCTTGGACAAGCGGACTTCCAAAATCAGAAACCCTACATGAACTTTAGCAGGTGGGGCAATGATGAATTCATCACTGTATATTGCGATATTGGGCGTTTCTCTGGTCTTCTTTAAGGGAACAGACGGAGCATTCGGATTTGGTAAGTTCACAAGTAGCCTACTGGTACATCTGAAAATTGAGATGAGCAATGATCAAACAAATAATGTATATTATAGAGTCTATTTGATAATGCGGCATTATTCATGGTTCATCAAGTTTAATAATAATATGAATATTGTCATTGATCTCCGGCTCCTGTCCTAACATGTCCTAACGTTAATTCTGCCAGACAACCCGGTCAATGTTTTTTTTTTTTTTCTAAGATAAAGTTTTTCTTCTTTTTGCAATAGCTTTCAGCTCCAAAATGAAGTAGTAGTATATTTCTATGTTATTATACGACACAATGAATAGGTTTTGGATAAATTTCAAATGAAAATCCTGTAGATCTAACGTTTAAACAAACAAACACTAATTTTTCCTTTCCCTGCCAAAAAAAACTTGTAATGGTGTAACTATAGACAGCGCTGTAGTAGGGAACGTTCATTTACGTTGAATAGTGATGGGTCGACCCGGAAGTAGAAAAAAAAAAAATCGCTGTGCTTTTGAACAGCAGCGCATACGGAGCGCTATAGCCGCCTGCTCTAGCCGCCAGCTAGCTTGCTAGCAGACGGCGATTGCGACCGGGGGTTTATATCGCCGTGTACCGTACGTACTTGCGATATGAACACAAGTTGCGTGTTTGGAACTGATTTTTGCCTTCAAATATCAATCACTCACTGTTATATGACAACATGAATATGTGGAAGAACCTATCTGCTCTTGTATTCTTGGTTACATAAATTCAATGTGAGTATCATTAAAAAAAATATATTTACTTGGGAGAGATTTGGGGTATTCCAGCCCCAATCATCAGTCAGCTAGTAACAGTGTAATGTAATCTGTACTTTTATCTTCAGGTCAAAAAGACAAAGTGCGTCTAGAAGATATCTCTGTGTTGACCTTGCACCATGGTAAAATGACAACAGGCAGACGTTCCAGCCAGTCAAGCAGGTATGACTTTATGCCATCGATAGGGCTTTATTAGCACAGCTATTCCTAGACAATTACCCCTCCTCCCCCTCTTGACAATTAACGCCAGAAAAGAAGTATCTTGGGTGTGGGGTAATTTTATTAGAACCAGTTAGAACAGGTTCTGCATTTTGTTGTATGTCTGTGCCTTGTATCCTGAATTGGGTAGCTGCAATTTTTTGTGATTCCTTGCTCATTCCTTGTTAGGCAGATTGAATTTACAGCCAAATTGAGATTTAGTGGGATCTCATTTTAGATTTCCTCATGTAGTCACCATATATGTTTTCCTCTTTGGGCATCAATTTAGTAACAATAATAATAATTATTGCATTTCTGTAGTATAGTATTCACTTTTTGTTCAAAAGACTCATCAGTAACCAATTACAAATGTTCTTTTAACCTTTGGGTGCGACGGGCTTCTACAGAAGCCGAGCGAGGTGTTCAGTCTGCTACGACGGGCTTCTACAGAAGCCGAGATAAATTCTTTAATATATTGACAAGCTTTTTCGGCTTTTCACCAGCTTTTGGGGCTAAATTCTTGAGGAATAGGACAAAGATATATTCGTTTTTAATATCCATTAAAGAAATAACCTAGTTACGTGGAAAACAAACAAGAAAAATTCACTTCATTTCAGCATTACCATAATTTTTACATAACAAACGAATTCCCGATCTTAACTTTGGCGTACGCGTACGCGTCCGGAGGGGAAGAAATAATCAAATAAAGCTAGCTCGAGAGGAGAAATATGAGAGATAAAGAATGAGAATGAGAAGAAGAGAGAGAAATAGAAAGGTTAAGGGATTAAAACAATGTTCATTATTATATACATATGAAACATTAGTTGCATGGAGATTAAGCCTGTCGATTTCCGATTCTCCCTAGGTTATATATACTTATCACGATAATGAGAGGGGTCGATTATCTGAATTTTGCTTGAACTAGTTTGTTGTAACTATAACGATGTAATTAGATGTAAAGTATGCCTAATGCAGTATGCATTATAAGTTATAAGTCCCGCTTTTATTTCAAAACTTACACCTGCGCTTTTAATGAATGGTGCTTAGTCAAAGGTGCCCATTGTCCAGAGGTGCGAAGCGGCCGCTATGATCTTTAATCCATATTTTATAGAAATAATTTGAAAGAAACAGGACCTCTTTTCAAGTGCTATTCAGTAGGCTCATCGATCGAACCGTGCGTGCTGTACATGCATTACGCACTTTGCATTGTGAATCTACTGGAAAGGAAGAAAGCGGAACTTCTGCCAAAATAGACTGTTTTTCTTTACAAAATAACGCATCTTATATTTGGTTTTGATGACTTTGCCTTACAGTGTTAGATAGAAAAATGTCTGCCCTTTCATGTTTATATTTACTACAAATCATGAAAATGACCGAGTTAATGCAAGAGTAATGAAAGCACAAAACATGACAAATTTCTATAATACTGTCAGTGTACAAAAAATCGCTCCGCCACAGGAGTAACAATCGCATTTCACAGGCCCGCGCTCAAAGGGTTAATTAGGCAATTGATCAGAAACCGTTATGTAATAGTAATCATGTTCAATGAACAAAAAAGTTACTTTATATACGTAAAATAATATTTGTAATACATTTTTGTCATACTGGCTTACCATGTTTGGTGTGCATTGTATTAAAAAGGAAAGGTTAAAAAAAAATATATATATAAATGATAATGAACAAGTTCAATATTTTATATACCAATGTACCAAATGCAATTTTGACCCCGATAATTGTAGACAATAATGTTTAGTTGTCTGTGATACATGTATGTAGAGCGTAACAAACATATCCTTTTAAATCTTAATACTTATAGTATACTTTCATATTGTGTTATTTTTTGCTGGTAAATGATATTATTAGCACTGATTTATTCAAGTTAGATTTTTTTTTTTAGTGTGGAAGCTTTCAGTTTGAAGAGGAAAAAAAATAACGTCTCTTTTGTGTACTTGATTTTTTTGCAGCTTCAATGTTGGTGGATCAGCAGCCCATGCGTTTACCCACAAGTTGTTCAGTGTTATAACAGAGGCTCAGATGGATATGATGTGCAGGTAAAGTGTGCTTTTAAACTCATTGCTTGTCATTAAAGGTAATCAACCTTATTTCAATATTAATTTTTTTTGTTGCTGATGGAAAGGATTTTAAAAAACGATACAGGTTTGTTTTATGTCTGTTGAATAATTTACTATTGTTCACTTGGTGTTCAGCATGGCTTCAACATGCTGTACTTAGAGTCAATTATTATTGAATCCTTTCCACCTTAGCATGAGCTAAATAAAAGGGACTATTGTTATGCTGGAAACACATCCTGGAAGAGGGTGAGCATTCTATTGTTTGCCGTAAAATACCCTTAATGTTGGCATGGGTCTGAATTGTGGCCATGCCTTACCCATTTCAGATGATCTTGTCTCCCATTCCTACACTAATGGTATACACCAACTAATATAATATTAAAAAAAAAAAAAAAAAAAAAAAAAAAAAAATGAAGAAGAAATAGAAATACAAAACAATTTTAGAAATAAATACACAATTTTTCCTCATTCTAATAAAACACATATTTCCTCCATCACAGTATGTGTAATAACTATTTACAAGTTTTTTCCCTGAAAAGAATATCTGTTCTACCACTAAGTTTTATAATGGATATCACGATTTTCATGAAATATGAGAACAGAAAGTGTGAAGATGTTAAGATACATGTATATTTGTCCTAATGATAGTTTGAAAAAAAGATAATCATTTCAGTGAAATACAAAAAAAAAAAAAATAAAAATAAATAAATTGGTAAGTTCTTTCACTACCAATTGAAAGACCTCCATATCTTCAGATCTTCATTTTAATTTCACATGGCCACATCTCTTTTTTTTTTTCTTTTTTTTCTTCAAACTCAAGTTCTTTGTTTCCTTGATTTTTTCTTTCACACATTTCAAATTGTTTCTAGGTTTTCATTCCCATTTAATGATTCAAACAATAATAAATCTATTCTATTTAATTTTATTTCTGATTTCAGTGGGAGTGTAAGTCTGACATGGACAATGCATATCGCTTTGGTCAGATAGAAGTTGTATGTGAAGGATATGCACATCCCGATGATGACTTCATACTGAAAGGATCTGTGGGTAAGTGCAATGTAGCAGAAGGCCATTCTCCATTCATATCATAACAAATACATGTATAAGTTAAGTCGCTGACTATTTTTAAGTGAAGTCTATTCATTTCATTTACAGCTGTTCAAAAAGTGTCATTTATGGTGTTAACAATTATTCATCAGTTTGAAGCCCCTTTAAATGTTAGATACTAATGCCTGCCTTTAATGACTTTTAGTTGTGCATATCTTTTTCATAATTCTACAGTTGGAATACACACTTGAATACACCAAAGAAGGAATGCAGCAAAAGAACAGTGGAGAGGGCAGTATAACAGTTACTATGGTAGCAGTGATGATGGATCATATGACAACTACTACAACAACAGGTACAGACTAATCCGCATCATTTGACTTGATTTTTATGAATTACCACCAGCAAAAGAAACATGGGCATGTAAGCACACAATTACATGGAAAAAAAAAGGATAATCCATCTTGTCTTTATGAGTGGGTTATATATCTGGTGATTCCATGACATTACCTTTGATAAAACTGTTCCTTGGTCAATCCCTAACTAAACAAATAATTAGCTTTCTGAACATAAATACCTAAAGGCCTGGTCCCACTAGCGGGAGGATTGATTGCGCATGAGTTGCGTATACAAATTTCGTTCTTCCGCAACAAAAAACAAAAACAAAACAAACAATCCGCAATTCATACGCAAATCATCCTAAAAAGCCAGTGGGACCGTGCCTTTAACCTTACCCTAAAAATTCTTTGTATTGTAGATGAAACAGACCCTAAATCAAATGCTGGTGCACCATATTTGTGGTATTCCATCTAAATAAAAGGTAATATAGACTAGATTGACAGAATACAGATGAATATTTCGAATCCAATTTTCTCGCAAACTCCATAACTGCATTCTGCCCATTCAAATATATTTAGATTAGGCCTACAACTGTCTTAAATTGTATATCCAGAATTTCGCTCACAAATAACTTACAATAAATGGTACACATGACCCCCAGCTGTCTGTTTAATAGTACCTGATGACTCCAGAATAGGTTTGATGCAGTGGGTTAAAGTCCTAGACCGGACCGACAAATGAAATAGCCAAAAACGAAAGCTAATATGCTATATAATACAACAATTCCAAATTAAGGCGTTTTTATTGTCCATCTAGAAAATATTTAATTAAAAAAGATGACCGAACCTCAACCAGGCCACCCCTCCCGAATACTTGTAAAATTACCCCTAATTTAAAAGTGCGAGTGATGACGTCAAAAAATGTTAATGGAATGCTACAGCAGTCCTGCGGCTAGGCATGATTGCGTTTCGCCTTTAGAAAACACGTTTGTATTGCTATGTCAGGACAATAGACGCCCTGTGAGCTAGAATTCTATTGTTATGAAATGAAAGGGCAAAGTCAATCATGCCTGGCCACAGGACTGCTGTAGCATTCCGTTAACATTTTTTGACGTCATCACTCGCACTTTTAAATTAGGGGTAATTTTACAAGTATTCGGGAGGGGTGGCCTGGTTGAGGTTCGGTCATCTTTTTAATTAAATACTTTCTAGATGGACAATAAAAACGCCTTAATTTGGAATTGTTGTATTATATAGCATATTAGCTTTCGTTTTTAGCTATTTCATTTGTCGGTCGGGTCTGGGACTTTAATGATTCATTTATGGTCCACATAGATTTTATGTTCTAATGCAATGCCCTCTTATATATGTTTTGTTTCAGTCGCCAGAAATCGGGCAAGACGGATTGGCTTTTCCTTGTGATTGTCGGAGTCCTAATGTATGTCATCTATAGAACGTGTATTGCAAATGCTCCAGTTGAATATCCTTTACTATTATAATCAACCCGTGTGTTGACCCTGTGGCACCCAAGACACCCTAGCTCTCTATCTTAGAAATAGTGGCAAGGGTGAAAACTTGGTTTTGCTAAATTTTAAATCCAACCTTTGAAGCTTTTAGAAGGTGCTGGCTCTAGTCTAATGGTTATAATAAGGTTTTCACAAAGATTTAATGTGTAAAAAATGGGGTTATAGTGACTTTGTATTTATAGATAAAACCCAGCTTTAAAGCTGGTGTATAGTGTTGGGAGAAGGAAAAATTTAAATTGGATTCACAGTTAGATAATATGAAAGACTGAATCCTATAACTATAACAAAGAAAGTTATATTACATGGAATCTCATTTACATGTCTTTATTTCACGATATTGTAGTATAAAAAAGATAAGTCGGGGATCCGACTTATCTTTGTGTGCACTAGGCGTTCACATGGAAAACCAATGGGGATTCTCTTGTGTGGGTGATACACACAGATCGCTACGCTCCATTCATGCGGGAAGTTCGGGGGACCAGACAACCCAGCAAAGGTCTCATAACCGTTACAAATTGTGTTTGGATTCAAACATTTCACTGAAATTCACCGGAAATAGTGAAAGGAATATCACAAAATCTCTCACATATGTCTTTTAGTGCAATGTGAACAACATGAGACTATATTTAATCGGTTTTATGCCATTTTTTTTTTGTTACCAAAACTGTACACCAGGTTTAAGTTGAGTGATAGACTTGGGTAAATGGTTAGGGTTAGGGTTAGGTTGTCAGGAGGTAGACAAACGGAAATGCCCATTCCAGTTAGACCTTGGTCAAACTTCTTGAAGGGTCATCTCTTTAGAAACTTTTTTTGCTTAGAAAGTTGATTATGGTGTCCATAATATTATTTCACTTTACTGGAAACTTTCTATTTCACTACATGTACACCTACAAAATTTTCATGAAATAATTTTTTTTTTGTGTAGCAAGTTTATCAAAAGATTATAACTTCAAAGCAATTGATTTAAATGTCAGTTTTATTTTTCACAGCATAACTATAATATGAAAGTCTTTAGCTAATGCCATAAAACTGCCTCTTACAATTATACCAAAATTATCATTGAACCATTAGCTAAACTGTCTGTTTTGTGTGCTTTCCTCACTTTGTGTTGTGCTTATTCATTTGCAAATACTGCAGAAAGATCAGGCACCAAATGTTCAAATTGTGCTGTCCATTAAACTTCTATCTAGATGTACATCACCATACAAATACACACTACTAATTCATGAAGAATCCTTAACTGAGCTCATCTTACAACAGGGACAACTGGAACTGATGATGGTTACCCTGGACCGAGAGGTACAGGTTTTGGACCCGGGGGTGGTGGTGGTGCACCCCCTCCACCAGGTTTTAGGGATAATGGATACTCGGGAGCCAGCTGTGGGGGTAGCCAAGGGTATTCATCAGGGTCGAGCAGGGGTGCAGGCACCGGTGGAGGTGTTGGCGGGGGTGGATTCTGGACAGGTGCGGCTGCAGGAGGACTAATGGGCTACCTGTTCGGGAACAGAAAGTAAGTTCAGTATGAAGGTACCTCCTTTGGAGACATTCTGTATAGAATTCAGGCAAAAAAAAGTGACCACAGGACTGCTCCAATGTGAAAAAAAAAAGAAGGAACTGACATGCCAACATAATGAATATTTTAATATGGCATCTAAAACGCTGTTTTTTTTTACTAAATTGTATCCATAACAAAAAAAAAATGTTATGTTAGGTATTATTATTATATTGTGTATATTCACTTGTTTCCTTATATTGGAGTAGGGCAGTTTAGAAAGGTTGCCTTATAGAAACAGTGTTACAATGAAGATGACCACAATACACAGGTTACCTTTACCAAGGCTTGACCAATGGAACAGTTTAGACTTTTGTTTTCAATAACAGTGAAAATTTCTAGAGTGCATACAGAGTATCCATGCAGTTTATGCAGTGTGTTGGACGTTGGTTTCACTAATCTTTCATCTTTGACTTTTGCAGTCGAGGATATGGAGGCTATGGCGGCTTTGGCAGACCTAGATATGGCTACTCGGCACCAAGGAATACAGGTTTCTCATCAGGTTGGGGCAGCAGCAGCAGAAGTGGAGGATTTGGAGGTTTCGGTGGTGGGGGGAGTACAGGCACCAGGACGGCATCAGGTCAGTAATGGCATTATTTATATTATATTTTCAGTATTAGCAGTAGTTACCTTACCTCTCTTTCTATTTACTTCTCCATCTCTCTCTATTAACATAAGGTTAGCTAACTTGTTTCATAACTTGCCACTGAGAATGATAGTTTTGTTGCAATTTTCCATAATTTGTTCTTTTCAAAATTCAATATCTGAGCTCAACTCTTTGCTGTAAACCCCAGGTAAGTCATACTCTCTACCTGTTTAAGAAAGGTATATTCACTCATTAAATGTATGGTTTCTTGTCTTTTTTTATCAGTTTCGTTCTTACTATTAATTTATATCTTACATTTCTTTTTCTTTCTATTCAGGATTTGGGGGTACAAGAAGACGATGAGTGTTATCATCATTGCTCAGTCGTGCCTTGGTAACATATCTGTGTCTATCCGTTGTCCTGTTAACAGTTCAGTAATTTGTATATTTTATTTGTGTGTGAGTTTTACTTTTAATATCCACTTAAACTTTTTGATGATCTCACAACTTGGAGATCCCTTTTTTAAATTAAGTCGATGTTAGACTCTTTGGTATCACATTTAATTCCCAATACTAATGAATTCCTTTGGAAAGGAAATCTACTACCAACCATGCCTTTGAGCCAGATATGATGAGATGTATTTACATGGTTATCTAAAACATTTTCTGTTTTAAAGCAGATAGGTACAAGAACAAAAGTGTTCTTACATTGCCAATTAAACCTTCTCTGATTGGACTCTTTGAGACAAGTTTTGACTGATGTGGGGGAGGGCGGAAGGTCCATTTGAACCGCCTCTGATATCTTGGCATGTGAAGGTTTGATCGCTGCCCGAATTTGTATGAATGTTGATGCATTTGTTAAATGCAATACTGGTTTTTAAAATTAATTTGTATAATTATTATAATACAGTGAAATTAGAAAATTTACCTTTTCAAATCTTCAACAATGTCAAATTACAGTCATAATAATATGGATAAACAATTAACATGATTGTTGTAAATTATGGAACATTCCATATAATGTTGCTATTTCTCATTACGATAATTTTTTTTATTGAAACCTTTCTTTATAATCACAATCACATTTCATTGGACTTTATACAGACACAAAAATATGAGATCAAAACATCGTTTCCAGCTGGTTGCACTTTCCACTTTACATTAGTCTTTAGTGTGCTCCTATTTATACATATATGGCCGTGTGTTATAAGTTCGCCGCCTTTTGCGTTACTTGCCAATTTGACTACAAACGGAACCTTTTTCACTTTAAAGACCTGTATCTCGAAAAGTATACACCCTACTATATCTAACTATACATTTTCTGAAAGGAAATTCATCAAGGAATCTAAATCTGCATTGAAAAATTATACAAGGTGCAAGATAAAAAAGTTATTCTGAAAAAATTCAGGAAATTATGATTTTTTTTTAATTTTAATTTTTTTATCATCAAGTCATCTATTATCAGCCAAATAGTAATGATATTATTATATTATGATAAAGAATATTCAGACCTTTCAAATGAGGTATAATTCATTATGGTTTACAATTTTAGAATGAAAAATATAAAGATCCGAAATTTAGCCCCCAAAATATAATTTTTTTTTCAAATTCATGAGGGCGTTGAGTCCTGCCAAGTACTGTTGTTCCATCAAACACATTGTTTAAGTGATATGATGGTATAAAGCAGTTTATAAGCTTCAATTTGGTGCAAAATTTACAAAAAATAGGCTAAAATTTGGCAGAGATATTGCATTTTCCCCAACGGTACTGAAATATCTCTCATTCCTAATGACTTTGTACAGGAGGCATTGCTTTTTTAGGTCAAATAATGATTGTTGGGTCTTCCTGGGTACTATTGTGACATCAAACCTTTTGTTCAGTGATTTCATGATATAAAGCAGTTTATAAGGTTTAGTTTGGTACCAAATTTACAGTCATAAGCCAAAATTTGGCAGAGAAATTCAAGTTTTCCCCAAATCAACCACAAAATGTGAAATTTCCCATTGACTTTGTACAGGCGGCGCCGCTTCCGGCACCACCCCTACTGTCCTAAACTTAAACCATAATAACTCCACCAGAATGTGACCTAGAACAATGAAACTTTACAGGGAGCTAGCACAGTAACATAGCTTCAAAATGAGATCAAATTTGTTACATGACCTTTCTTTCTTTGGAAAATATCAACAAATTAATGCTGAAAAATAGCAAAAAGCGTAACAGCACCACCCTATTTGGGTGGCGAGTTCATAACACACGACCATATGTATATTCTTATTTTGGAAAGGAATCCATGATCAGGCTTTGCAATATTGAGCTCTGGTCAGTATGAAATTGTAAACAATTACGTATGACAACTGCCTGCTATCTGAACGACATAGTTGTTAAAGCCATTGCAAATTAATTTAATCGACTCTGTAGGTACATGTAGCTAGGTCATAGATAAAATGTTGTGTACATATTTAATTTACAATCCTCAAACTATTTAGCTTAATAAATATTCTATAATAATAATGCAATGGTACATGTAAATGAAAGCTGATTTTAATTCCGTAGTCATATTATTAAAATAAACCTAAACTAAGAAGGAAAAAAACACAGTCACAGCACTTTATTAACATCACAGTATATAGTGTATAGTAATTTATTTATATTATATCCTATGAAGATTTTGTAAATATTTCTCTATTATATTTTACTTCTTATACTCTTTGTTCATGTATCATGATTTTGTAAATATGATAAATCACCTACAAATATTTGTAGACTCTTCGTATACAGAAAAAAAAAATCAATCTGGCAGCTACATGTACATGACTAAATATTGCATTGATATAAATCAAAACATTTAATCCACATATTGTTTCTCATGTCATGTGTCTCCCGAAATAGCTTAGTATTTGCATGTAGTTCATTTTATAACATAATATTCATTTGAATAAAACAAAACAAAAGAAAACAAATATATATATATTCATGGAAGTGAGAAACATTGATACAGACTGTACAAGAGTAATAACAATACAATATATTTTGATGAAGAGAAGAGAGAGAGAGAGAGAGAGAAAGAGAGCACAAAGGAATAAAGATTGGAAGGGACATCTCGAAAATGAGGGAAGACAGTGTGATAACATTAGTATAGGAGGAAAAAAAAAATGGAATGATGGAATTGTGTAGATATGCGTAGGCCTCCTACAAAAAAAATTGAGAATTTGGAACAAAGATCATCTTGAAGCAGGTCAATTTGAAGATTCCCTAAGAAAATACGAGACTTTTCAAACGTCCATAACTCTTGTATTTAATGACTGACTTTGCTTAAACTTTTTTTTTTAGTCCTCTCATTTTTAATACTCCTTCATATAAGATCGATTCTCTCTTTGGATTTCGAAATGTGACGTATTGGAAAAAAAAAGAGAAAAAAAGTGAATTACAACGATTCATTATCGACAACTTAGTTCTAATATACAGTTGTCCGCAAAATTGTTCATACCCCTGTCGTTTTTTAAGTTTTTTGAGCCGTAATCCTAAATGAATACGTTTCGTCAAACTTTCTGTTGATAAGTATGTTACTAACAAAAGAACAATTAGGCAAATTTGAACTTTTGAGAAATTTGGTATTCTAGGGGTATTTTGTTGACAGATTTACTAAAAACGCCATGTTCATTATTATTCATACCCTATAGGGGTGCCAAATCTAATTTATTATCTAATCATCTTGATTATAATTATTTATTTAAATTTCCACCTATAATAGTTCTTGCGAATGTCCTGAACCATCATTCATGTCTTCCGGGGTTTTTGATCAATGCGTCCTCTGGAAAACGTCCAGGCTGTGTAAGGTTGCATGGTCTTTGAGCTATTTTGTGAGTCTTCAACTTCCCAGACACATTTCGTATGGGACTCTTGTCAGGTTATCGAATTTTCTTCTCCAGATCATTCATTGTGATTGTCCTTGAACTACTTCGTGACTAACTTGGCCGTATGCTTCTGCACTTCGTCCTGTTGATATGTCAAATGCTGTCCTAGGTAACATTAACAAGCATACTTCTGCAAGTTTTCATCCGGGATCTTAATAAAAATGTCTTCACCGGGATGCCTCCTATTCTGAACAGATGTCCAGTGCTACCTGCACTGATAATCCACCATTGCAGTTCTATGTGAATGCCACTTGCTAAAATCAGGACACTGTTCATTAGATTAAAGGGACGTATAATTGATAAAACATGGGGAATTCACCTTATCTCGGGTGAAATGATAACATTCCAATCAGAGCCCGGCGTGTTGCGTAATCTCCAGGCGTCAGGGTGTCTGGAGTATAATCCTTCATGGCTAGACTAACTAACCAGAAGTCCGAAGTAAATCTAACCTATGTTTTGTTTTTGAAATGGAGCATTATACAAGTCCTCTCTTTGAATTAATACGAAGAGACCCGTTGAGAGTCTATAAACTAATCCGAAGCTATTGCCCCTATTGACTGACTGCATTCGGCCAACTTCGTCATGTTCGTGCTGTCCGAATGTTAATCCCTAGTAGGCCGACCCTTGCGTAAGCCTCACTGTAGATTGTGTATAAGTCAATGGAGCTCAAGAAAAACGCGCATTCCCCACGATCTCCGACTTGCGAGGGCCTTTAAAGGATTCATCGTTGTTTGCCAAATCAAAGAAAGTCCATATCACTAATAAATTCTTATTTTCTCACATCAACTTTTATAATTATGGTCGAAAAAGTAAAATTCTGGTTCAAATGAGCTCAGGAACTGTCCAGAGGCCTTCCGGTGGGTCTGACTGCAAAACTTGAGTCTGTATTGGGAAGTGTCTGTATAGATATCCTCTATGCAGTATTCGCTCATTGGCACCTTGGTCTCTGGGAGGTCAGTGGTATCCATTCCGACTTTGGTTGTGATCTGGTGGTTGTTGTAGACCGCTCTCTATACTTATTTGGCAATTCAAGGAGACACCTTGCACTTTTAGTCTTGCCCATGGAAGCTTTTTCCAAATTGTCATACATCTGGTGCACATAAAAGAAGCATTTGAGTGTTAAATCGGGGACTAAAATGTGTGGGTGGAGTGGTTATTTTATTTCAATAACATTCATATGAATGTTCCTAAGTGAAAAATTCAAAGTCCTGACAAGAAACCAACAATAAAGGGGTTAGGAAGCTGAAGACTCACAAGATGGCTCAAAGACCATGCAACCTGACTCAGCCTGGAGGTTTTCCAGAGAACACATGGGCCAGACCCCACAGAAGCCATGAAGAAAGACTATAGACGCTTGCAAAAACTATTTCAAATGGTTATTTAAAGAAAATAATATGTACTTGTGGTTATTTGATAAGAAATTGGACTGGGTACACCCAGGGTATGAATAATTATGAACATGGTGTTTTCCATAAATCTGTCAATAAAATACCCCTAGAAAACCAAATTGCTCAAAATATCAAATTTTCCTAACAGTCCAGATGTTGGTAACATACTGATCACTAAAAACTTTGATGAAATTCATCTATATAAAAGCAAAATTCAAAAAACTTTAAAAATATCAGGGGTATGAACAATTTTGCAGACAACTGTATATGTTAAAGGGGAATCCAACCCAAGGAGAGAATCAACCTTACAGGAAAGAGGAAAATGAGAGAAGCAATCTAAAAAAAGTTTTATCAAAATCGGTTATAAAATAAGAGAGTTATGGAAGTTTGAAAAGTCTAGTTGTTCCTTCTATGGGGATCCTCAAATTGGCATCATCGGCTTCAAAATGGCCGATCTTATGGACAACTCTCCATTCGTTTTGTACACAAATTTTCAGATTTTCCCCATTTTCTTTCAAAATTTGTCTTCTTTACTTCTGAGCTCAAAATATGTCATGGGAAAATATATTTCACACAACATATGTTGAGCTCAGAAGGAGGTAAGATATACTTCAAAAGAAAATGGGGAAAATCAGAAAATTTGTGTACAAAATGAATGGAGAGTTGTCCATGAGATCGGCCATTTTGAAACCGATGATGCCAATTTGAGGATCCCCATAGAAGAAACAACTAGACTTTTCAAACTTCCATAATTCTCTTATTTTATAACCGATTTTGATGAAATTTTTTTTAGATTGCTCCTCTCATATTCCTCTTTCCTGAAAGGTTAATTCTCTCCTTGGGTTGGATTCCCCTTTAATTACGTAGCTTGTTTTTATGAAAACAATTGTGTTTGTAGGGGGTTAATAACCCAACTGGATCGAGTTTCTTTTTAATTTTATTTCATATACAGTGGTGGCCAAAATTATTAGAACACCTGAACCTACACAAAGTCTATAAGGGCAATTCCACGTTACTCACGTTACACTTTTTTAGGTGCCTTTGCATGTTGTAAGTGTCATAGTTTTTGTTTTGAAAGGTTTGACAGCCTTTCTGTTCTATACTAGATGCCCAAGTCTTTGGTCTATCTTGCAACATTAATAGAATTTTCCTACATACATCTGTTCAGAAAATAATAATGAAAAACTTTCGTTACTCACGTTACATTTTTTAGTCCTAAAAATGTAACGTGAGTAACAAAAGTTTTTCATCATGTCAAACCTTTCAAAACAAAAACTATGACACTTACAACATTTTTTTTTATTTATTTATTTATTTATTCAAATATATTTAAACAGGATAACAAGATCAGATTTAACAATGTAAAGAGCTGTTTTACACTTGGTCCTGGTAATAAAAATGATCATATATATACACACACAGCATTATCTACAATAGTATAAAATCAACTAAATAAAAATTATTATATACCTCATTTTAAGAATCTTTAATAATCCTGTCTTCTGATTGGTTGAAAGTGCAGTCATAATCTGACCTATGGCCCCCATAGACATTTTTCCCGGTTTTACCGGTCAATAGAACATTTTTACAGTACTTTTTGCCCATGGGCATAGTGCGATCCCCATTTGTTTACGTGCAAGGCTGCTGCGCATGCGCTTTATTTCAGATACCATAATTTGCGGCGCGATTTGGTCGATAATTTTAGACAACTCCGCTGCTTGTGCGTCAACGCGCGCGCGCGCAGCTGTAGAAAAATTCTTTCGTCGCGCTAGAACGGATCCCAGATTTCTAGTTGAGCGTTAAGCCTGAATTCCGATGACGATGTTGATCTAATAGCTATAGTAAACAAGCGATTTAGAGGCCAATCTATTTTGCAGTTAACTGTAAGTAGAATGCAATTGTGTTGCCTGTATGCGTGGCGAGCATGCATTGTGGCCTGCAGAGCCAGATGCTCGAACTGACTTCTTAACTTGACATGTTCTAGGCTAGTCGAACGTTAGATCTAACGTTATTTTAGAATCTAACGACGTTAGATCGTAGACTTCAGTTCACTTAGACTTAGTTCTAGGTCAAAATTGGACCATGTTTGTTGTTTTTAGATTCGGCATATAAAATATATATTGACTGCTTTTATTTTCGGGACATGGTCGTTTCTAGACTGCTCTCGGGAATCTCCGAATCTGCCATAACCCGCGACCTGCGGTCTTGGGTTATAGCAGATGCGGAGATTCCCTTGACCAGTATAGAAACGACCATGTCCCTCAAAGCAGTCAATATATCTATAATGTTTAGGAGTACAATTAGGTATATCAACAATGCATATTACTAAATTATTACAAAATATTTACATCATTGCATATTACATAGGTAGATCCGTATATATATCAGTCATAAGTTGACGAGAGAAAATTAAATAATCGTCAACGTATTACAAAAAGTAAATATAGGTATACAATAGACTGAGAAGGGGAAATATCTTTTAGAGCTAAATATATTATTTTTAGTATGGAACTGTAACAGATTAGAACTTGAGGTATAATTGTTTGTATTTAGATTTAAACATATTCAGTGATGTTGCATTCTGAAGGTCAGTGGGTAGTTGGTTCCAGATTTTTGCTCCAGCATATCTAAATGTTTGCTTATAATAATTATAGGTTTCGGCTTTGGGCAATCACATAAAGAGGAGTTTGCGTTCCCTAGTGTTAAAATTATGTCGATCAAAGTACATTTCAATTCTCGTTACAAAGTCTTAACGGGGCTAGGCCATTTATACATTATACATCAGTGTAGCTAGAAAATAATCGCGTCTTTGTTCAATATTCGGCCAAGATAATTCTTTCATTAAATTGATTCCACTGGTTTCTCGTAATTAAAATTGTTTTTAACGATTCGAGCGGCTCGTTTCTGTGTTCTCGGAGATTTCTTTTATAAACGACCGGACAGTTTCCCCAGACTGGAGCTAATCAATAGGACTGAATAATGTTTATACAAAAATATTAAGTAAAGTAGATTAACAGTCTTACTGAGTTTCGAAGAAAAGAACTTTATATGCTACTGATTTACATAAGTTATTTATATGAACATCCCACTTCAGTTGACATCAATCATTAGTCCAAGATATCTAATTACTCTAACTTGCTCGATCCTTTGTTCATCATAAGAATATTAATCTCATCTAAAGATCTGAGACTTCAGTAACTTACTTTAGTTTTGTCTATGTGATACGAAGTCTATTATTTAAATACCATTTTCTTATTTCATTCATATTCGATTGTAAATGTAAGTTAACATCATAAAAATAGTTTTTACCAGTTACATAAATGACTACGTCGTCTGCAAAAAATATTGCATGACCATTCGTTATAATACGATATGTCATTAATAAATATCAAAAACAATGTGGTCCTAGTATCTACCTTGGGGAATCCCAATTTTAAGGTCTTTATATTTAGAAAGTTTGCCCTGTAATTGCATACAGACAGCTTGTTTTCTCTTGACAAATAACTACGGAACCATTGTAATTTATATCACGCGAACACCATATTTTTTTTCAGCTTAAACAATAAGAATCAAATCAATTACAATCAAAACATTTGGATATATCTAAAAAGCAAGCTGCAACTTGCAAAATGCAAAGGCACCTAAAAAGTGTAACGTGAGTAACGTGGAATGGCCCATAAGATTATCAATGCCTAGTTCATTTGCCGAAATACGATTGAAGATATCGTTTATTGTGCCATAAGCTTTCATGATTTTTAGCATAAAGTCTTATGTATATTTTGGATAACCAAATTTATATAGTTTCGACCATCTGGTAATGCGCAGCATTAAAAAATAGTTGCGCTATGCGCTTTTGGTTCCCCATAGACTTGTGTATTAAACATGCAGCCCAAATGCCAAAAAGTAAAATGCCAATTACATATGCCGATTACTCAAAAAGTATTTAAGGTAGAAGTTCAAACTTACCAGGCTGTTCATCTCTAATTATACTTAAATACCTGCCAATTTCGGAAATATTGGTCGAATGGGGAGGAGTGGATTCGCCTCCTCCTGGTAGTGAGATACAAAGTAACCATGCCCATTGAAGGTAAGACTATTTTTTCATTAATGAAGACACTCTTGTAAAATTTTTTATAGAAGAATTTCATGAGCAAATTCATATGCTTGAAATATTAAGTGGTCAGAGGAAAGGGACTTAAAATGGCGGGCTCTAAATAAAATTTTTGGGCCCCTCACACATAATTAAAAAACTCCCACAAACAATGTTACTTACTTACGTCACCCTATCGTATTGTGAATTGACATTTTGACATTCCAATGAAATTTCCTTTCAGAAAATGTATACTTTTGTAGGAGAGAGCTTGATATTTTAATGTTATGACATTTGATCCTGATATGGGCAGATTTTTAGATTTACAATTGGTAGCGTAACACAAAAAAAGGCGATTTGGGCTAGTTAGGGGCGAGTTCCAAACGCATGACAGTATTTATTTTAAAGTATATAATGACTTTGTAGACATTGCAGGCATTTTAAAGAGTATTAAACTGGTCAACGAATGAAAACAAATAAAATATTTAAATTACTTGTGTTCTAATAATTTTGGCCACCACTGTATATAAAACGGTGGTTACGATGTAATTAAAATCAAGGAGGAGGGGGGAGGGGGCAGGCCACAATTTGAAAATTGAAAATGTTCTGATAGTGATGTGAGCTGATGAGGCTGAATCAGTTGTTTCCCTTTGGTTTGTCACTGTCACACGAATCACCCAGGGGCCGCGGGTGGGGGGGGATGGGGCGGGGGCTTTTGCGCCCCCCACTTTTTTTCAGCCAACGTGTATAAAAACGCAGCAAATGACCATACGCTTTGTGATTTTAGCTTATTTAGCCCCCCCCACTTTCGGGCTTCAGCCCTCATCACTGCATTCAAGGAACGCCTCCTTTGCCCTGTTCACTCCAGGAGTAATCGTCTTCTTCTTTCAGAAACTTGTTCGCTAAATCGTTTCGTTTTGCCCTTCTGAGTGCCTCTCGTAATACCGGACGCTGGTCAGCCACGGCTGCCTTGTTACGCCATCGTGTAAGGAGCTTCTTGGTTCCGATATACCCTTTCTTTCCTCCAGGCGAGCTGATATTGTCGCTCACAAACTTCCCAAAATCAGTTGTGTTGAACCCAAGGGCGTTTACGACAACGGAGAAGTGATCCGCGTGTATTTTATAACGCGATATGACATCTATCATCTGATCAGTAACCTTGTTGGGAACTCTGAAAGTTAAAATTGAGGAAACATCGTAATGAAATACATAAGAAGAAAAGGTTGAAACAGTTTATATATTCAAATTTCATATGAAACAAGAGGGCAGAAAGATATGCATGTTCAGATAAGCACATGAGAGGGGTCAGAAAATTTGCATTTCAGATTTTTGTACATCAAATTTGTTTTTTAGGTCTCGTCGACCGACCAAAAGTTAAACTTATTATTTTTTCTTGTCATGGAAGTTCTGTAGTTGGTTTTCACTGTCAAATGTCAGTCTGTAAGCCTTTTTACTGTACTTCATTCCAAACGTGCCCCCTACCCCAGCCCCGCCCCCCTCCCCCCCCCCAAAAAAAGGGGGATACGAGCAAATTTATCTGCCTGTAACTTAAGTGTGTAGTTTTTACAAAGGCATTAGGTTTTTGGTCTTGTTCGTGTCATATCAAAATTAAGTATATTATAATTATTTCCAGACATAGAGTGTATTATTCTTTCTCTACATGTTTTAAATTCAACAGTCATTTCAAAAGTGTATTTTTGTTTCTTTTTGATACGCAAAGTAAGTGTAAAACCATAACCCTTTAAATTTAACAAGTAGAAGATAATAACAATTCAACACTTGGTTGCTCTACAAGCAATGGTGTCGATTTGTTTTGGCGATTGGGGGGGGGGGGATGATCGTCAACATTCCTCTTTTCCCAATGTGACAGCATACGATGGTTAAGATCGCAGTGTCCATTGTTTGGGGTGGTGCAATGCTGTATACACACATGCATATAAATATGAAAAAAATGTATCGTATAATGCGAGCGCGAAGCGCGAGCTGAAAATTTTCTCATTAATAGTGACCTAAAATTGGGCAGTGTAGCATAATTTGAGCGCAAAACAAGGAATGGGCTTTACTGTTTTTTTTAAAGGGGGACCATGATGATGTAATGGCTATAGTACACACATGCATGCATGTGAGTATCTACTAATACATACATTCAAATTCATTATGCGAGCGCGAAGCGCGAGCTGAAAATTTTCTCAATATTAGTGACATGAAATGGGACACATATTATAGAATAATGCAAACGCGAAACGAGGAAGGAGTTGATATACACACATGCACATTATTATGCATATAAGTACTACTATATTGTTGAATATAGGGCTGTAATGCGAGCGCGAAGCGCGAGCTTAAAATTTTCTCAATAATATTGAACTGAAACATGGTATTTGTAGCGTTACATGACTATAAGCGCGAAAGTGATTGAGGGCTAGGGGGCTTTAACTGGTGATTAGAAGCGGAACATCATGACGTAATGCCAACAAACGCAAATCTATATAAATATGGACGAATTCCAGTTAGGGTAATATTGTGCGAGCGCGAAGCGCGAGGTGGAAATTTTCTCAATAATAATAAACCCCTCACAAAAAGTTTCGCAAATAGACTTTGGGCCATGATAACTTTTTAGGTACGCTTTAGTTATTCCTGATATTCATACCATTGCGAAAGATAATTCATTCCCTTCTTAGTAATATTTACTGTTACTACTATAATTGATTATGTCATGCTTACAATGCACAGAGATCAGAAATGGAGAAAAAGTAAAAAGTCTAAAATGGTTAGCAAAATGTCAATTATCAAAGCCGGTTCCAGTCTAACTCGACTATGGCTCTTGATAACTTCGAGGTATATTTCTAATATTTTATATTGAATTTTAGACCATTGTAAGAGATATATTTATTCCTCTCTTTCTCAGATGACCCCTATAATATGTAACGACTATGTGTTGTTTCCTGGCATGAGACAGTAACTACCGTAATGTGTTATAGGACAAAGTCAGTGAAGTTTAATTGAAATGAATGCCTATTATGGTAGTATATTGATCTAGTTTGCGAGCAATATATAAATGCATTTCGCACTTCCACTTTTTTACTTTAGCATTATATTCAGTGATTATTTGTGCATTCAAATATCTGATTACTATTGCAGATAAGATAGGTCATCAATATAAAAGAAGAATAAATGAGACTTTTTAATGCTAATATAAATCAATTGACAATATTAAATCCCCACATTAAAATGTATCAAGGTTCTCTAGAATCTCGTGTGTGTGTGTTCACAGAAATTATAAACTGAAAATTTATCTTTCGCTTTGTCTTCTTGTATTTCATAGTGGTATAGGGGTTCTGTTGGAACATGGCATGAACATCACCTGACAAATAAACGGGTATTACATCAAGAGAGGTATAAATTAACTGCACATGGTTAAAATTCAATAAAAATAAGAATAGAAGTGAAGTTGCGGAAATTTCAACTGTGATCAATAAAAAATGCATTATGAAACATTTGACTTTTTACTTTTCTCCATATTCTGATTTCTGTGCCATTGAAGCGTGCATACAATCATTACAATATGATATCAAATCAAAGGGAATAAATTATCTTTCCAGTGCTATTGAAAATCAGGAATAACTAAAGCGTACCTGAAAAGTTATCATGACCCAAAGTCGACTTGCGAAACTTTTTGTGAGGGGTTTAGATAATTGCAGCCTCATGGGAGCCAAAAAGGGGAGGGAGTTGGTGTTTTAAACGTGCATAAAAGATGAACAAAGACATCTTATATTAAATTCTCAAGTAATTTATAACAGCTAAATTGAGAGCAAAGTAGTGACTAATTTGAAAAGAGGGCATTTACCCCGGGAGAATAGTGGAAGTTTAAAATATAATCAATGGTCCGAGTCCAAAAATGTCACTTTGTCGATGAAGAGCCGAGATAAGTGTTACAGACTCTTCAATATTCAATAATTTGATCAAAACCATCGTGGATTTTTGAGGGGGAATACTAATGCCTTCAGTTTTACTTATCGAGGCACCTGCCCCCTATGCACCCTGGGATCGGTGCCCCTGATTATCATCAATTAATGTTTGTTTTTGTTTTGTTTTTAATTGTGAATAGTGAAATATCTGCGCTTCCATTGTCCATGCTATCTAAACGGTGAATTGTGTATTACATGATTACTAAAGTATATCAGGCACACACGAGGAAGTTTAACGAAAGAGTGAGAAAATTTTGGATTTTTGAATGTCAGAAATTCGCATATTAGACTGCAAAATATTGTAATAATGTCATAAAAGTATTTTATATGATAACGAATTTGTAATAGATGTATTTATATGCACATAATATGATATTTTTTATTTTCTTGATATCAAAATATTGGGGGGGGGGGGGATGATTGTACACACCATCCCCCCACCAAAATTATTGGGGGGGGGGATGCATCCCCCCATCCCCCCCCCCCACAATCGACACCCATGTCTTCAAGTACAGTGTAACATTTTAAATACTTGATAACTCTGCACCTTTTGTGTGCGAGCGAGAGGCTGTGTGTGTATTTATTTATTATTTTTGCTATTTGTTCATACCTTATTGGCTCTGGTGTTTTCGGCACCTCTGGTGTTTTTGTCTCTGGTATTTCTTCCACAGGTGGTGGGGTTGGTGGTTTTGGCAGTGGTCCTAAGTGAAAAGTGTATCGTTTGAGAAAAACATTTGCATTGTAGTTATAATAGGGCATATTTTAATGTGTTTTATGAGTCATCTATTTATACAATGGGAGTTAGAGCAGAAATTAGTTGTAAACACAAATACGTTTTTACCTTCCAGAGTTTTCTGAATGTTAATCTCTGCCCTGCATTCGCCCTGGAGTGCACGTAATTTGATAGTCAGATCGTTTGTTTCTTCGAGAGTGCAGTCAAGTTCAAAATCCAGACACTCGTAAGGCACCATGTCAAGAGTGGCAGTTTCCAGATTCTTATAAGAACGTGAGAGGAAAATAATGGTAAATATGGATAGAGGTCAGAGGATATACGTGAGATCGAACCATGCGACACAACGAGAAAATGAAAGAAGGTGAAACAAATGAATGCATAAGAAATGATAGAATGTTATAACAAAAACAAACCGAAACTAAAACAAAACATATCAAAAAATAATAATTGATAGAAGAGAAAATGAAACTTTTTTTTAATATCCGGGGATGGTTGGAGGAACGTCCAAGATATAGCCAGGTACCGATAAAGTGAAGGGGGTCAAACAAGTCCAAGAAGTTTAAGCTGGAGTAAAAGGATGTGGCCAAATAAAATAAATGAAACATAATAACTTATAATAACATGCAACCTTAATGACCAACAGAATAAATTCTGCCAGTTTTATTTTGATTTTCCTATTTTTAAGGCACCGAAATGCTTATTATATACACAACAAAAAAAGTAAGTCCCCCCCTAATCAAAATGATGTAACTTTTGAGCGGGATTGTTTTGAGCAAAATAATTGGGAGGGGGGTTTTCTACACTTATTGAGTACCTTCTGTGAAAAAATGACATCGATCCCCTGAGACATGCATGAGTGATCAACGTTTAAAGCAAAATTGGACATTTTCAAAAGTCACAAGGGTCATTTTTTGGTCTGTAAAAATAACAATTTTCTAAAATTTTCTTTTTACCTCGTGTTGAATTGTTTGGGTGGTTTTATCATCCAAAATTTGACCATCCAACATCAATCCCAATACATTGCACTATTTTTCATGGATGAGTGAGCACAATTTTAAGAATTATGTTTAGACCTCTAAAAATTGTAAAATCCAACAATTTTATTTAAAGAATTGCCATCAGATATTATCATCAATATTATCGACACATTTTGTGAGAACATGAGCACTATTCGTCGTGTCATGGACGAGCGAGCACACTTTAAAGGTGAGTTTTGTGACTTTTGTCATGACATAAATGTTGCCTTAATGGTCGTGTTTATTCATTGCATACGCATCGGTTCTTATCTCATATATGAACATAAGTTAGTCGATTGAGTCTGTATAGAACATAACTGCCACAATGTTAATTGCTCAACCAACTTTTTGCTTTAAAAAGTTAGGATGTGGGTTCAGGGTTTGTTTTGCTCGGAATTGTACACAATGTAATGGAGACGAAATTCAACAAGTCACGAAAATGAAATTTCGGCCGTTAATTCATTGATAATTTTTGTTTAATTCTACTCGAGAGTTTTTTCACGAAACTGCCACAGCAACTCATATGGGTGGAAAACTAACAGGAACAAACGCAAATTGAGAATCTGATAAGGCACACGGGTAGGGCAGAAGCTCTGCAAATTCTTCTTTTCCATAATTTTTGTAATATCTTTGCTCACTGAAACATACAAACACTTGAAATTGTTCGTGAAACCAAATCTGATTGAACTATCCAAGAAGCGACAATTATCAAGTAAGCAATTGAAATTTTAGTCACAAACACAAAATGGCTTTGCACGTATCACGTTCATTGAAGGGTGAATTTTGATAAAATGCCTAGCATGATTTGAAAAAAAAATTTGACATACAATAAACAAAACATTTGTTGAATAAAATGATTTTCATCACACAAAAGGGAACAAATGCTACGTAACAAATTTAAAAATATCTTTTTTGTTTTATAAGTTGTCCATATCAAACCGATGAATTGATTGATATTGTTTAAACACTCTTCCAAGATTGCAAATTCCGTCATAATCAATAATTTTGTAAAGTAAAATGATGTAAAAAAAGCAGCTTTTAGCAAATTTTACCTCATGGCTCATCCAATACCCCGAGAATTTAATCCAAAAGTCATTTGTGTTGTTAAAAATTAAGTACAACACGCTTTCTGAACACATCTTTTGTTTGAAAAGTTTGAATTTGTTCCAATATTAATGACTTAAAGTATTAAAACTAACCTGTGACTTTTGAAAAGTACATTTTGCCTTTTACTGTGCTCATGTGAAGCATACTAACGAATTTAGTAATATTCACTAAAAATGGAAGCTGATAAAATTTACGTACAGCACATGTAATTAAATTGTAAAATTCTCTTGGTTAAAAAGTGTATACCAATTTGATTTAAGGGGGGACTTACTTATTTTGTTGTGTATGAGAATAGAATATAGTAAAAAACACATTTGTTTGACATTTCTAGTATTTAAATGAACGTTATACCTATAGATTCACAGAAAAAAATTATACTATCATAAATATATTAACTATATTAACTTAAAATTACTGAGCATGAAAATAATTGCTTAACACCTATCAAGTAAACACAAAGTCCCCCCCCCCATTTGGTGACCTCATGAAAAACGAGTGAAAAAGTAAACACAACAAAAGTTTCCACCTTTTTGGACGCACTTCGGAACGGACGAAAAAACGTACACCCAACTCGCCAAACGATCAAGTAGGAATGCCCAACGCGCAAACGATTCAAGTAACGAATACCAACGCATTCAAAGCGTTTTCATAAGAACTGTTACACCCCCAAAAATTTTGAACACGTTTCAAAAAAAAAAAATCGACCTCAACGTCTTTGTTACGGACTGTGCGGATACTAACGAAAAGCTAACGCTTACTACGTTTCACAAGGCGATTTACGAAAACGACTTAGCCGCCGCTCATGAACTACGGAACGTGCAATTGACATTCCAAGGACGTCGGGCAGTCGTTACTCTACACGCAAATATTTGGCGTTTCCTAACGTTTGTTAACACGTCTAAACACGTCTAAACATGCTAACACTCGGCAATTGTTAGGTTGACGCTAAGCATGCGCAGTCATCGTTACACTGACGCTAATTATTCGCCCATCAGTCGTTTAGAACTCATTAAAAATGCCATTTTTTTGGCTCGAAAAATGGAGCGTTCTTGAGCGGATCTTGGACTTAGCCAAATTTCGAAGGGAAATTGTGAACGCTTGCCACGTGTTACCTCAACACGCTGTAGTGGTAGGGGGCCTTAAAGTGTGCTCGCTCGTCCATGACATGACGAATAGTTCTCATTTTCTCACATAATGATGTTGATGATAATATCTGATGGCGATTCTTTAAATAAAATTGTTGGATTACCATTCTTAGAGGCCTGGGCCCGTATTCCATAAGAGCATGAAATTTAAGCATTTTTGCTTATCTTTAAAATGCGTATTCCATAAATACGCCTTACTAAGAATTTTGTCCGAGCCCATTTTTGGTAGTGAAGCATAAATTCTTAGATTTTTGCTAAGTCTAAAGTCTTAAATGGAATTGCGCCTTCAAATCGCACATAGCAAATGATAATTTTATCCTAACTTTAAGCCTACTACCTAGTTGCTTAACTTTAATGTTGATTATATGGCAAGCTCATTTGACACAACAATAATTAAAAATGACGATATCAATAAACTTCAGACTTTTGCTTGATGCTTTCTGACCTCAGGCAAAGTGCTTAACGTGTTTGGTATAAAGGCTAAGATTTTTTTCCTGGACAAAATCTTAGAAAAATACTTAGACTTAAGACAAATTGCTTAAGTATAGTTTATGGAATACGGGCCCAGAACTTAAGTCTTAAAATTGTGCTCACTCATCCCATGAAACATAGTGAAATGTATCGGGATTTGTGTTGGATGGTCAAATTTTGGATGATAAAACCACCAAAACAATTGAACACAAAGTAAAAAGAATTTTTTTTACAAAATTGCTATTTTTACAGACCAACAAATGACACTTGTGACTTTTGAAAATGCCAATTTTTGCTTTAAACCTTGATCACTCGTGCATGTCTCAGGGGATCGATGTCATTCCTTTCACAGAAGATATTCAGTAAGTGTAGAAAAACCCCCTCCAAACTATTTTGCTCAAAAGAAGCCCGTTCAAAAGTTACATCATTTTGATTAGGGGGACTGACTTTTTCTTTGCTGTTGTGTATAGTATAGTGAAAACGTTTTATTTTGGGTTACTTGGTCTATAGGATAGGCCACTCAAGGTAAACGACGTTACTCACGTAATTACTTGATACTCATAATGTATATACATACCTACAATTCAGCTTCTAGAAAGGTTTAACTTTTTTTATTTTAATACAAACCATTCTTGTTTGACTATATAGATATAATGTATTCGTCTAAGATATATTAGATATATATTATATATTATTATGTATTTGTTTTTTTTTTTTATAATATAAATAATAATGCCATTTAGTAATTACACGCGGTTTTATGAAAGGCCTATGGATCTCTTTTTGCGAACAAGTCTATGGATAGTCCCTATAGTTAGCGACACATATCCTACGACCCATTTTTCTAAAGACTTATTAATTAACTGTGCCAACTTCCTAAATCAATCTTTTGACTAAGGAAGTATAGAATGGAAATTTCATTAGATCGTGTTGGTGGGGGGGGGGGGGGGGGGGAGGGGGGGGAAAGGAAAAAAAACTGCCAACAACATTCTAATAAATATTTATTTAAAAAACAAAGTAGAGGTGAACCCGATTTACCACCAGAAATCAAATATTTTATGCATTTATTTCTATCGAGTGAGTCAGAAAAAACTAAACACCTACAATCATGTCAATAAAAAAGAAAACCCCAAAACACCACATTATTATGCATATTATGAAAGAGTAACTTCTTCTGCGCCTTCTTGTACCATTTTTGTGTGGTATGGCTTTACGCGATGAATATACGACACATCGTTTGCGGACATTTAAATTTTAGATTGTGCAAGAGTGGGGATAAAATTGAAACATTAAAAGCTGAAAAAGCATCTCCATTCTTAATGAAATTGCATAACTTTTTAACGATTTTTCTTGTTTGTTTAATTAAAATAACTGTTGATACAGTTATTAATTAGATTCTTTTTAACAATTAGATTGACTAGTCAAGTAGTCCATTAATGAGTACACATCAAAAAAGTAGATTGTCACTGGCAGAAAAGCAACTCCATCCAAATGTTTTGCTCTAAACAACTTGGCAGGGGTGTTGTTACACATATTGACTATATTTTTTTTGTGTGAAAATGAGATATATCTGTAGAGTCAAGCATGAGTGAGAACACATCAAAGACAAAGTAATCACTTTTCAAAAGTATTAATAGTTTTTGTTGTTTAGACTTTACTCCCGCTTTTGCACAATTCGAAATTTACATGTTCGCAAACAATGCGTCGTGTTCAATCAAGCGTGAAGTTTTAACACACAAAATTGGTACCAAAAGATGCGGCATGAGTTACTCGTTCAGAATATGCATAATAATTAGGGAGTTATAAATTGGTTTTGTTTTTACTGACATTGTTCTAGGTGTCCAGATTTTTTCTAAATTTAATCGGTATATACTAACCAATCGACGAAGACCAGATGAGTTTTTCTCAGAAAGCATTTCACAGGTCACATTGACATCCTGATTAATATGTTCCAAAATGAACGTTGTTTCTTCTGCTACGCATACGTTATCCTTTTCTTCACTTGCCTTACGGATGTCCTGAATAAACAAATATGTTATTTTATCTTATTTATGTTTTATATCTTATTTCATTTCATTTAATTTCATTTCATTATTATTATTATTATTATTATTATTATTATTATTATTATTATTATTATTATTATTATTATTATTATTATTATTATTTTTTTTTTTAGGGGGGGGGGGGTTGTATACACATGTACGAAAATATGAAATAAATAGCATTTCATGTGATAAAATACAAAGAAGAGGATCAAAATTATCAGTTATACAATTTTAACCAAAAGAGTGTTGGCATTTCTTCCCAACCTAAAAATGCAAACAAAAAATAAAAAATAAATAAAAATGTTTGGGGAAGGGCGGGGGTGCCCTCGACTCCAGGAACAACGCCAATATAACTCCATGTCTCAGAGGCGTGATTGGAGTCAAGCAAAAAGAACATCACAAAGGGAAACTTAAACTGAAAAAAAAAATAGATAACTTAAACAAAATTGATAACAAAAAAAAAGTACCATCATAGCCAACCGTTGTGTTCGATCAATATGAGGCTGGTCAATTGATAATGCAGAAACACCAACACTACCACTCTATACGATGTTATATTGTTTTTCATGAACTTCAAGTTCAAGGTAGAACAAATAATTAGTCTCCATTAAAGATCATTTAGCTGTGACCATAGTTCGTCAATGCGTCTATCCAATGTCACGACGACCTACTGTTGAGTTAACCCTTCATCATTATTGAATTATTGAACCCTCTGTCATTATGAAAACAAATAATAATGTTGGACTACTTGTTTTTCTTTTGCTTTGAATTTATTATTATATTATTATTTTATTATTATTATTATTATTATTATTTATTTATTATATTATTTATATATATTTTTTTTTTTTTTTTTTTTTTTTTTGGGGGGGGTATTTGTTTTATTTTTTTGCACTCTCAAGGTCCCCCATATTAATATTATTATTTATTATTATTATTTTATTCATATTATTTGATGGATCGATATATATATTTTTTTTTCGGGGGGGGGGGGTTGGGGTGGTTGCATTTTTTTTTCAAGCCTTCGGCCATTCCGAGGTTATTATTATCAAATAAAATACTTTTCTTTTTTTTCATTTTTTTCTTACGGAAAGGGAGGGGGGGTCGGGGAGGGTCATCATACCCGATTATTTTAGGGCCAGACGCCCCCTTACCTGTCAAGTCTCCAACTGATAGTAGAAATATATTATGCAGAATTGCCTTCTGGTCTCTGGCATGTCACCGAGAGGAGAAACGCAGAAAGAGCTAATCGCGTTTCCTAGACACATGTCATTTGGCATCGACCACTGCATAGTCTCCTGCTCCAGGCACATCTACAGTCACCGTATCGTATGTGATCTTGCATTCAGGCTACATATTAACTCGACGCCGTCACACCCCTTGTTCTTGTGATTTACAGTTTAAAAAAAAACACAACATGCGTTTCATATAATTATGTACTAAATACTATACACGATTATGTCACATTGTCTTTTACTTGAAAATCGACATAGAGTTATAGTTTGAGCGTTACTAACTATGTGTAAGTCTCATTGCTATCATTCATGGAAGATATTTTGAATATGAAAAGCCGTAGCGTGTTGAAAACGATCGAATTTTACTTGTCTCATAACGCCGTTTAATTTCCTTGTTTGGTCATTTATTATAATGGAAATGTTTTAATCAGTTTGAAAACAATACCGAATACTATCAAACGATACTGAATGATCGCCCGCGTTTGCATTATAATCTTTATGCGACAATATTTACAACCCATTCATTTAATTTTTGTTGACGTTTTAAGAGTTCTATAATACGTTATTAGTTACCTCCGTGTTTCTTATTTGGTTGAGCGATAGCACAATCTTTCCATTTGTCATAGCATCGGGAAGATAATTCAGCACAATGAGCCATTGACAGTCTTCACCGGCTGTCGAATCGCCGCAAAAACACGAACAGTCTGCCCATCGGTACCTCATCCAATTTTGGCCAGTCCGTTCCTTATATCGGCATCTGATATCGGTAACTAAACAGAAGACAATAAGTGTAGACGATCAATAACATGATACACTTTTGATAAGACGAAGAAATAAGGCAATTCTTTTTTGTCATTCCCATTTGGTTCAACCCCACCTGCACAAAGAGTTAAGTAGACTTAAAATTTCGCACCTTACATCGTTAGGTTCGTGCATTACATTATCCTCACCTCGCTAGATTAACCATGCTCTGGGCCTTTATGTTGGGGATGCGCGATACGATGAAGTTAAGTGCGACTCGAACTCTAAGCTGTACTTAACTCTTTGTGAAAACACCCCCAGGTCCTATTCCATTCCGTCTACAATCTCGCTAATGAAATTCAATACCCTTTAGTCTTATTGCATCTTTGCCTATTTACATTTTGTCTTATTTCTTTGAATGGATCTATTGCATATTTATCTGTCGATGTCCGCTTGGTCTAATAGCACTACATTTCCCGTCACAATCTGGTACTTTACCAATATTAATTTGGTAATAGAAACTACGGATTATTACGATGAATTCGTTAGGATCGACCGAATTGGCATTTAATATAGTCTTTAAACCTAGGTTCTGGAAAAGGTTCAGAAAGCTCAGGAAAGACTATAAAATGACTCTGTGGAATTCCATAACAGGGAAACTTTGCCGGTCAAAACAATACGCGGTGTATACGATGTTGCTATTAGAAAGACATTTTGACCCCCACCCCCCCCCCCCCCCCAGTGCCACCTTCGCCCCATTGAAGACAACGGATGTAGCTGAACTCTTAACGAACAATAATGCAATCATGGATAAATGGCGAATAGATCTCATATACTCTGACGAGCTCTCCAACAGCTGAAACAACTACCATCAGAGAAGGAGTTGTGTACACCAACTGCTAGATGTAATGCCTATAAGAAGCAACTAGAGTGTGCACCAGGAATTTCAATCAGATTCTGAGCTGGCCTATTCCAACTTATTCTTACATTCCCAGACTGCGCTCATCAAGAAGACCTCAGAAGCCAGCCAACCCAAGACCGAAGTACTCTTTCAGCCGTCACCTGGTTCTCCCTTATAAGTTTGTTGTACGTGTTGACGTAATCAGCTAAAAATGAAGGCGGTACGTAAGAAAAGCATATCCACTGGCATGATTGGATAAACATTAGTGCTCTTATCCAGAAACGCCAATGCCGCCTTTGGACACCTTAATAAAACGAGTCTCGGAACACAATGGCCCGAATTCACAAAGGAGAATTCTGCAAAACCCACGGATCCGTGGCGTTTTTTTAAATCGACGGCCACGGATCCCCAGTTTATGATTCACCAACAGTTGACCCAAATTAGACGTATTATGGGCGCTGCTGGATCTGTGGATTCAGTCGAGATCCACCTTTGTGAATACCAAATTGAAAATCCTAGTCCAACCCTAGGTTAAACCCAGGGTTAAAACCATGGATTTCTGCAGAATCCACCTTGTGTGAATTCGGGCCAATAAATTAAGATCAACCAAAATCAGACCTCTACAAGTCATCGACCTTACCAGCTGTTGATCGTGCGAATCATGGGTGTTCTGCAGGAATCACATCAAGGCACCAGAGAATATCCACACCTGCACCTGCGGTCCATCGTTGTTAACGGTGGCAGACAAAGTAACGAAACGATCGCCATGCCCATACGGTGCTGGCCGCTATAAAAGCAATAGAGAACAACTTCAGGATTTAGTTGAGACGGGCAGGCCACGTGTCTCGCGATGGATGATAGCTGTATGACAAAACAGATTCATCGATGGAGTTAAGCTCTGGTAAAATGAAGAGAAGAGACCAGTTCTAAGCGATACAAAATTACACCTATAGAAGAAACCACTCATGAAGAACTTTGCATCCGTCATCCAGACCTGGACACGACTGCTACGACACGACCAAATGGAGACAAGCCATGATCAGAGTGAGTGCAGCTAGACCATGAATCCCTCATGCGCGCAAACTCATTGACTTCAACACGAGCACGAAGAAAGCACATATGGCTCTTGGCAAGGGACTGCAACCCATGATTGTGTGGACATCTGTGCCAGTCCAAGATCGGGTTTTTTTTTTTTTTTTAGCCATGACGTACACACTAGACCCCTAGTCATTTCTAATAAACGACTGGACATCATCGAAAACCGAGGAGTCAACCATCATAAACCTTTTCAAGATCAATCCTACCAAGACTAAAGTGCGTCGTATTGACTTCCCTCCAATCGACAATGGAATGGTTTCCAGAATTAGAAGATGTCTTCCTGTCAAATGTCAGCACTCCTGCATCAAGCCATGTATTCTTGCCGCGACATCTCCGCAACTGCGAGACTGATGCGACTTATTTAATTTTGAATTTTAATGCAGTAATGTTCTATATTTTTGTAACCGGTGTCTTCCATAAATTATTATGACAATATAATTTTGACATTTGATTACAAACAACACTTTTTTATTAATCAATTAATTTATTAAACTACCCCCAACAATCTACAATTTGCATTCATTTATACTCACTTATAACGTTATCATCTTTTAATCGGTTGACTTTTTCCACTTCGAGAGATACTCCAAGAGATTTCATGTCGTAGATTCCATATGTAACCCCATCCCTTCCAATAGTCTCAAAAGCCGTCACCAACTTTATTTCAATGATTTCTTAAAGATAAATGTACATAATTATTAATAAACAATGAAACTGAATAAATGAAAACTAAGCAAATAATTCTAATGATTAAATAAAAAAGACCAATATATACAATATTGCAAAAAGGGGAAGAAGGAAAAATGAAGAGATACATGAACAAACGTGAATATTAACGTGAATAACGAGCTTTAACAGAGAGAGAAAAACTAGACAACTAGCGGACATCTGCTCTGAGCATCGCTCAAATGCCCTTACAACATGCAGAATTGCCCAGCGTATCTTTGATTTCCATGTAAGCCATTGATAACAATATAGTATGCAAGAATTTTCGTGCCCTGAAAATGAAAGTTCAAATATTCCTCTACCAAATGAGCGTAATTTTATCTGTATCCAATTGCAGGGAATTAGGGACTTTTGGCGTAAAAAAAAAAACCCCCACTAAAACTGTCTAATTCATGAAAGTATTTTGAGAAAATGGATTTTGTTGACAATGATTTTTAGTGTACCAAGTGGTGTATATCAAATGCCACATTAGTAGGTGATGGTATCATAAAGGTTAATTCTCGTTTGAAGTTTTAAGTTTACCAGCCAACACTGAATCCGGTGATATACGGAATATAGCAGGAAATTAGGGCACGTGGTCGATATCAGCGAAAAGTGTACACGGCCAAAAAGTTGAGTCCAAATTTAGAACCTCTTTGATGATTTAGCTTGTGCTCCTAATTTCCTTGTATTTGCCATATCTCATTAAAGTTATAGTTTTAAGACGCTCTGTTTGAAAAACATAGAGTTGTGTCAGTTTGCATTGTTTAATTTTCACGACGCTGATTAAGATATGTCATATCTTACTGAAAGAAGAGAGAATGACTCCTTATTAAAACCCTTAAAAAAATGGAATCCGCCCTTCACTTTTGCTTATGGAAGAGGTAGAAACGTATGTATTCGTAGGTAACAGCTATTGTATTCGTAGGTAACATAGGTATAACTGGCTTAAATGTATATTTTAAACTATTTGTTTGAATCCAATTGATATAATAATCGTGTAGGGGTGTCAAACTAACTGTTTCTTGTGAAAAATATCTTTCTCAGTCAATATATCATATGGAAACATACTGCCAAGTATTAGAGAAACACTAACTTTTAACCAAAAACGTCCATATTTGAGTCCTGTTTATAGTATGTTTATATCTTTTAATCAAGATTATTTGGTACTTGTCTAGTAAGTGTAAGGTATTTTCTCAACATTGTGCTTGATAACAAGCATAAAAACCGATTAAAATGTTAAACGTCTAAACTCATTTACACATGAGAATAATATATTGCGAATATTTATTAATAGGCATCAGCCCCTAGGCAACAATACAAAATTAATACGATATCTTCTGTCTAACATAAATACTTTAACATAATTCGAAAAAAAAAAATGTTTAATCAAATGTCTTTCAATGAACATTACTTTATAGGTGTAGAGCAGCTTTTTAATGAGTCACCAACTGGTATAGGCATTCTTTCATCACGTTTATTCTGATATCATATTTACAAGCATGAAACTATAAACGAACAAAATATTAGCTATATTTCATTTTTAAATCTAAATATTTATTGTACCCTTCCTTTAAAAAAAAAATTAATAAAATAAATAAATAAATATGTTGTATTGTATCGTCGTATAGATCTAGGGTCATGTGTCACATGTTGGGGTATAGTAAAAGGGTTGAGGCGTTACATTTTGGAGGGAAAATTATGACATTTTTCACATAGCATGAAAAGGATGTACAGTCATGAGTTGTGCAATAACTCACATTGTAGATAAATTATCAGGCTATATGTCTGTGAAGTTTCAGCTTTCGTTATGCTCATGGTTTTAATACAAATATAATTAGAGTGGAGTAGGGTAAGGGGTGGAGGATCCTACGGTGGAGGATCCTACGGTGGAGGCACGTGTTAAAGCATAGGGAATTCCCATTTTTGT
>CALNVZ010003433.1:30606815-30617283 GCA_940671915.1 Paracentrotus lividus
AGGACTCAACCCCCTCATGAATTTGAAAAAGTCTATATTTTCGGGGCTAAATTTCAGATCTTTATTTTTTTAATTTAAAATTGTAAACCATAATGAATTATACCTCATTTGAAAGGTCTGAATATTTTCTATCATAATATAATAATATCAGTACTATTTGGCTGATCATAGAATACTTGATGATAAAAAATGAAAAAAAAAAAAAAAAAAATCAAAAGTTCCTGAAATTTTTCAGAATAACTTTTTTATCTTGCACCTGGTATAATTTTTCAATGCAGATTTAGATTCCTTGATGAATTTCCTTTCAGAAAATGTATAGTTTTGATATAGTAGGGTGTATACTTTTCGAGATGCAGGTCTTTGAAGTGAAAAACGTTCTGTTTGTAGTCAAATTGGCATGTAACGCAAAAGGCGGCGAACTTATAACACACGGCCAAATTTGTTTAAAAAAGAGAAATAAATATTTTGTGAAAAGGGAAATACATTTTGTGAATAGCAAAACATAAATTTGTAAAAAGTGAAACATATATATTTTGTGAAAAATAAAAAATATATTTTGTGAAAAGTGAAACATATGTATAAATATATTTTTTAGAGTGAAATGTATTTTCTTTAAAAGAACATGTAGACCTTATATATATTTTTTTTAAGTAGAGTGAAATGGATTTGTAAAAGAGAAGTGTATATTTCTTGGAGTGAAATGGTTTTGTAAAAGAGAAATATATATTTGTTAGAGTGAAATGTAATAATATTTGATTTCCTTATGCCAGCTTATCAACCTCACAATGATGTTGCATCAGTAAAACTCTGTTATCAAAGCTTTGTTTACCTGGTTTGTACACGTCACCTTAACGTAATC
Source organism: Paracentrotus lividus (assembly GCA_940671915.1). Classification (NCBI taxonomy): domain Eukaryota; kingdom Metazoa; phylum Echinodermata; class Echinoidea; order Camarodonta; family Echinidae; genus Paracentrotus; species Paracentrotus lividus. The sequence continues at coordinate 30,607,675 of CALNVZ010003433.1, forward strand.
TTCCAAAAATAGAATTGTAAACAATGGTTTATACCTATTATTTGCGATGTGGCGTGCCATACTACATGTAGATATTAAGGCTGCAGTATCAATGAACGGATTGCATTTCCGAAAATACAAATTCGAAGATTAATGTTGAAATTAAAGGTTCTCGTGAAGTAAATAGTGACATATAGATCTAGGTAACTATTAAAATTCGTTAACAAGACGCTTACGTATCAATCTGATAGGAAGTTTGACGTGAATTCGAGGCTTGGACAAGCGGACTTCCAAAACGAATCAGAAACCCTACATGAACTTTAGCAGGTGGGGCAATGATGAATTCATCACTGTATATTGCGATATTGGGCGTTTCTCTGGTCTTCTTTAAGGGAACAGACGGAGCATTCGGATTTGGTAAGTTCACAAGTAGCCTACTGGTACATCTGAAAATTGAGATGAGCAATGATCAAACAAATAATGTATATTATAGAGTCTATTTGATAATGCGGCACTATTCATGGTTCATCAAATATGAATATTGACCTCCGGCTCCTGTCCTAACATGTCCTAACGTTAATTCTGCCAGACAACCCGGTCAATGTTTTTTTTTTTTTTTTTCTAAGATTAAAGTTGTTTCTTCATTTTTTGCAATTAGCTTTTCAGCTCCAAAAATGATTAAAGTAAAGAGTAGTATATTCTATGTTTATTAACGGACACAATGAATAGGGTATTGGATTAAATTTACAAATGAAAATCCTGTAGATCTACAAAAAAACAAACCATTTTTAAACAAAACAAAACACTAATTTTCCTTTTCTCTGCGCAAAAAAATACTAAATGTAAATGGTGTAACTATAGACAAGCGCTCGCCGCCGAAGGCACTATATTCCTATGGACATTCATTCAAAATCCATGATATTATTGACCTTCACGCGCTCCTGTCCTAAACATGTCATCCTAACGTTAATATCTGCCAGGACAAAAACCTCCCACCCCCCGAGGTCAATGTTTTTTTTTTTTTTTTTAAGATAAGTTTTTCTTCTTGCAATAGCTTTCAGCTTCCCAAATGATATTAACTAAAGTAGCTTAGTATATTTCTATGTTATTATACTACAACATTATGAATTTATCGGTTTTGCGATAAATTTCAAAATGAAAATCCTGTAGATCTACAAAAAAAACAAAACATTTTTTAAACAAACAAACACTAATTTTTCCTTTCTCTTGCTCAAAAAAAAACTTTAATGTGTAGTTTAACTATAGACAGCGCTTGGCGGACCGGATTAGGCGACAACAGAGAACAGCGCTGTAGTGTTTATGGAAAATCGCTCATTTACGTTGAATAGTTGATGCTGGTTCGACCAGTGAAAGTAGAAAAAAATCGTGTGCTTTTTGAACAAAGGCAGCGGCATACGCGAGCGCTAATAGCGCCACCTGCTCTAGCCCAGCTAGCTTGCTAGATACGGCGATGCGACCGACGGAGCGCGGTTTATTATGTGTTTGCGTATATCGTACGTATCTCGTATGAACACAGTTACTGTGTTTGGAACTGGATATTTGCCTTCAAATATCATCATCACTGTTTTATATGACAACAATTAAATATGTGGAAGAACCTATCTGCCATTCTATTATTCTTGTTTACATAAATTCATATGTGTAGTTCATTAAAAAAAATAATATTACTTGCGGAGAGATTTGGGGTAGTTATTCCAGCCCCAATCACTAGTCAGTTCTAGTAACAGTTTAATTACATCTGTACTTATCATTCAGGTCAAAAAAAGACAAATGTTGCGCCTAGAAAATATCTCTGTGTTGACCTTCTGCAATGGTTAAAATAGACAACAGCAGAACGTTCCCAGACCAGTCTCAAGCAGGCGTTTATGACTATGCCATCGAATAGGCTTTATTAGCACAGTTATTCCCCTAGAACAATTTACCCCCCTCCCCCCCCCCCCCCCCCACCCCCCCCTCCTCTGGACAATTTAACCGCAGAAAAGAGTTGAGTATCTTGGGATGTGGGGGGTAATTTTATTATAACGCAATTACAGATACAGGTTCTGCATTGTGTATGCGGCCTTGTATCTCGCGAGATCGGGTTAGCTGCAATTTTTTGTGATTCCTTGCTCATTCCTTGTTAGGCAGATTGAATTTACAGCCAAATTGAGATTTAGTGGGATCTCATTTTAGATTTCCTCATGTAGTCAGCATATATGTTTTCCTCTTTGGGCATCAATTTAGTAACAATAATAATAATTATTGCATTTCTGTAGTATAGTATTCACTTTTTGTTCAAAAGACTCATCAGTAACCAATTACAAATGTTCTTTTAATTAGGCAATTGATCAGAAACCGTTATGTAATAGTAATCATGTTCAATGAACAAAAAAAGTTACTATTATACGTAAAATAAATATTTGTAATACATTTATGTCATACTGGCTTACCATGTTTGGTGTGCATTGTATTAAAAAGGAAAGGTTAAAAAAAAAAATATATATATAAATGATAATGAACAAGTTCAATATTTTATATACCAATGTACCAAATGCAATTTTGACCCCCGATAATTGTAGACAATGATGTTTAGTTGTCTGTGATACATGTATGTAGAGCATAACAAACATATCCTTTTAAATCTTAATACTTATAGTATACTTTCATATTGTGTTATTTTTTGCTGGTAAATGATATTATTAGCACTGATTTATTCAAGTTAGAGTTTTTTTTTAGTGTGGAAGCTTTCAGTTTGAAGAGGAAAAAAAATAACGTTGTCTCTTTTGTGTACTTGATTTTTTGCAGCTTCAATGTGTTGGTGGATCAGCAGCCCATGCGTTTACCCCACAAGTTGTTCAGTGTTATAACAGAGGCTCAGATGGATATGATGTGCAGGTAAAGTGTGCTTTTAAAACTCATTGCTTGTCATTAAAGGTAATCAACCTTATTTCAATATTTTTAATTTTTTTTTGTTGTGCTGATGGAAAGGATTTAAAAAAACGATACAGGTTTGTTTTATGTCTGTTGAATAATTTACTATTGTTCACTTGGTGTTCAGCATGGCTTCAACATGCTGTACTTAGAGTCAATTATTATTGAATCCTTTCCACCTTAGCATGAGCTAAATAAAAGGGACTATTGTTATGCTGGAAACACATCCTGGAAGAGGGTGAGCATTCTATTGTTTGCCGTAAAATACCCTTAATGTTGGCATGGGTCTGAATTGTGGCCATGCCTTACCCATTTCAGATGATCTTGTCTCCCATTCCTACACTAATGGTATACACCAAGTAAATATAAATATAAAAAAAAAAAAGAAAAAAGAAAAAAATGAAGAAAGAAATAGAAATACAAAACAATTTTAGAAATAAAATACACAATTTTTCCTCATTCTAATAAAACACATATTTCCTCCATCACAGTATGTGTAATAACTATTTACAAGTTTTTTCCCTGAAAAGAATATCTGTTCTACCACTAAGTTTTATAATGGATATCACGATTTTCATGAAATATGAGAACAGAAAGTGTGAAGATGTTAAGATACATGTATATTTGTCCTAATGATAGTTTTGAGAAAAAAGATAATCATTTCAGTGAAATACAAAAAAAAAAAAAAATAAAAATAAATAAATTGGTAAGTTCTTTCACTACCAATTGAAAGACCTCCATATCTTCAGATCTTCATTTTAATTTCACATGGCCACATCTCTTTTTTTTTTTCTTTTTTTTTCTCAAACTCAAGTTCTTTGTTTCCTTGATTTTTTTTCTTTCACACATTTCAAATTGTTTCTAGGTTTTCATTCCCATTTAATGATTCAAACAATAATAAATCTATTCTATTTAATTTTTATTTCTGATTTCAGTGGGAGTGTAAGTCTGACATGGACAATGCATATCGCTTTGGTCAGATAGAAGTTGTATGTGAAGGATATGCACATCCCGATGATGACTTCATACTGAAAGGATCTTGTGGGGTAAGTGCAATGTAGCAGAAGGCCATTCTCCATTCATATCATAACAAATACATGTATAAGTTAAGTCGCTGACTATTTTTAAGTGAAGTCTATTCATTTCATTTACAGCTGTTCAAAAAGTGTCATTTATGGTGTTAACAATTATTCATCAGTTTGAAGCCCCTTTAAATGTTAGATACTAATGCCTGCCTTTTAATGACTTTTAGTTGTGCATATCTTTTTCATAATTCTACAGTTGGAATACACACTTGAATACACCAAAGAAGGAATGCAGCAAAAGAACAGTGGAGGGCAGTATAACAGTTACTATGGTAGCAGTTAGCTAGATTGATGATTGGATCATATGACAAGCTATACAAGTGACAACAGGTACAGAGACTAATCGCATCAATTGGATGCTTTTATCAATACGACCAAGCAAAAGAAACATCGCATGTAAGCACACAATTACATGGAAAAAAAAAGGATTAACCATCTGTGTCTTATGAGTGTGGCTATATATCTGTGATTCATAATTACCGTTTGGATAACAACTGTTTTCTTGGCATTGCCTAACGTAAAACAAATAATTAGCTTCCTGAACATTAATTACCTAAGCCGGTCCGCACTAGCTGGAGGATTGATTATGTCGGCATTGGATTCCGGTATACAAGATTTTCGTTCTTTTCTTTTGAGGTCCGCAACCAGAACAATAGGAGCAATAACAACTTGCCGAATTCTGGGACGAAATCATCTAATAAATAGACCATGTGGACCGGGCCTTAACCTTACCTTGTTCTTTGTCTAATGAAAAATCGTTTGTATTGTAGATGAAACAGCCCTAAATGTAATGCTGGTGGGGGCACGAGTGCACCGTTGTGTTGTGGTGATTGCACATCGGTAAATAATAAGAAGGGTAATGTTAATAGACTAGATTGACCTTGACCCCCTGTAGTGTTGGCGAGCGTTGTGTTAAGTGATGATGTTTGACTTTTCGTTAGGTGTTGTAGGTTTTTATTGAAGAGATGTTTGGTGATGATTGTGTTATATTTGTTGGAGTGTTGTCTGTGGTTTTTTGTTGTGGGGGGGTGTGGGGGGTGGGGGGATGGGGGGGGGAGCGGGGGGTGGTGGGGGGGGGGGGGGGTGTGTGGGTGGGGGCTGGGTGGGGGGGGGGGGGTGGGGTGGGGGGGGGGGGGGGGGGGGTGTTTGTGAGTGGTTTTATAGGGATGGTTGGTGGTAGGGAGGAGGTGGGTTAGTATGGGTGTCGGTGGGTGAGGTAGTGGTGAGGTGGGTGGTGGGGTTAGTGTGATTTTTGGGGTTGTTGATGGGGTGTAGCGAGGGTATTGGTTTTGATGGGTGATGTTTGGTGGCCGTGTTGGATGGTGGGATTGGTGGAGAGGGGGGTTTTGGATTGTGTATGGAGGTGTTGGTGTCGTGGGGTCTCTGGCGGGATGTGTAGTTGGATTTTGGATGTATAGTTATTGATAGCTCTGTGGTTGTTCTAGATTCGCAGATAATGTGATGGTGTTTGTGTTGGCTTTATTGAAGTGAGGTATTCTTATGATGGTGATAAAGTTGTTTATGAAATATTTGTGTGATTTGTATTGTGGTATGAGTGATTCTGCTTTTGTTTCTGGAGTGGTGTTTGGTGTTGGTTGTGTTAATGCTCATCGAGGATTTGTAGTGAATCGGAGTCAAAAATATATATTACTGCAATAATGCTACTAATATATGATATTATTGAAGTACTGCCCTTTTTACACAAGTACTATCGATATGTATGTTTTTGAGATATTTACTATCTATTTACTTGGATTATATTCTTAAAGGTATATTTTACTGACTTATCTTATAGTAGATCCTTACTACGCAATAATAGGAGTACTGACCTACTCCAGATATACAGGAAACAAGTGTAATATACACAATATAAGTATATTAAATACCTAAATAACATTTTTTTTTGTTATGGAATACATTTAGTAAAAAAAAAACAGGAGTTTTAGATGCCCATATTAAAATATCCATATGTGTCGGCATGTCCAGTGTTCCTTCTTTTTTTTTCAAACATTGGAGCAGTCCTGTGGTCACTTTTTTTGCCTGAATTCTATACCCAGAATGTCTCCAAAGGAGGTACTTCATACTGAAACTTACTTTCTGTTCCTGCGGAAGCAGGTAGCCCATCTAGTCCTCCTGCAGCCGCAGCCTCGTCCAGAATCCACCCCCGCCAACACCTCACACCGGGTGCTGCACCCGCTGCTCGAAGCCCTAGATTGAATACGCCTTGGCTACCCCCACCCAGCTGCGGATGCTGGCTCCCGAGTATCCATTATCCCCTAAAACTGCCTGGTGGAGGGGGTGCACCAACCACACGCCCGGTCCAATAACCTGTACCTCTCGCGTACATGGGAACCATCATTGGTAAGTTCCCCAGTTGTCCTCTGTTGTTAAGATGGAAGCTCAGTTAACGGAAATTCTTCATTGAATTACGTATCGTGTATTTTGTATGGTGATGTAAATCTAGATTAGAAGTTTGAATGGACAGCACAATTGTGAACATTTGGTGCCTGATCTTTCTGCAGTATTGTGCAAATGAATAAGCACAACACAAAAGTGAGGAAAGCAACAAGACATGACAAAACAGACAGTTTAGCTAATGGGTTGCAATGATAATTTTGGTATAACCTTGTAAGAGGCAGTTTTATGGCATTAGCTAAAGACTTTCATAGTTATGTTTATGTCTGTGAAAATAAAACTGACATTTAAATCAATTTGCTTTGAAGTTATAAATCTTTTTGATAAACTTGCTACACACAAAAAAAAATTATTTCATGAAAATTTTTGTAGCGTGTACATGTAGTGAATAGACCAAGTTTCACAGTAAGTGAAATAATTATTATGGACATCATAATCAACTTTCCTAAGGCAAAAAAAGGTTTCTAAAGAGATGAACCCCTTCACAGAAAGTTTGAACCAAGGTCTAACTGAATGGGGGCATTTCGTTTGTCTACGCTCCTGACAACCTAACCCTAACTAAACCATTTACCCAAGTCTATCACTCAACTCTAAAACACTGGTGTACAGTTTTTGGTAATACAAAAAAAAATTTTGGCATAAAACCGATTTAAATATAGTCTCATGTTTGTTCAAATTGCACTAGAAAAAGACCATATGCTGAGAGGATTCTTGTGATATACCTATTCACTATTTCCCGGTGAACTTTCCAGTGAAATGTTTGAATCCAAACACAATTTGTAACGGTTATGAGACCTTTGCTGGGTTGTCTGGATCCCGGCGAACTTCCCTGCATGAATGGGAGCGTAGCGATCTTGTGTATCGCCTGCACACAAGAGAATCCCCATTGGTTTTACATGTGAGCGCGCTAGTGCCACAAAAGAGATAAGTCCGGAATCCCGACTTATCTTTTTTATACTATCAATATCGTGAAATAAAGACGATGTAAATGAGATCTCACCGATGTAATATAACCTTTCTTGTTATAAAAGTTATAGGATTCAGTCCTTCATATTATCCGTAACTGTGAATCCCAATTTAAAATTTTTGCCTTCTCCCAACACTATACCACGTCCAGCTTTAAGCTGGGTTTTATCTAATAATACAAAGTCACTATAAGCCCTCCCATTTTTACACCATTTAAATCTTTGTGAAAACCTTATTATAGAACCATTAGACTGAGAGCCATAGACCTTCTAAAAGCTTCATAGGTTGGAATTTAAAATTGTGGCAAAAACCAAGTTTTCACCCTTGCGCACTATTTCTAAGATAGAGCAGCTAGGGTGTCTTGGTTGCCACATGTGGTCAACACACGGGTTGATTCATAATAGTAAAGGATATTCAACTGGAGCATTGTTGCAATACAGAGGCGTTCTAGTAGGATGACAATAACATAGGTACTCGACAATCAACAATGGAAAGCCAATCCGTCTTGCCCGATTTCTGGAAGACTGAAACAAAAAACTATATAAGCAGAGGCAATATGCAGTTAGAACATAAAATCTATGTGGAGCCATAAATGAATCATTAAAGTCCCAGACCCGACCGACTAAATGAAATAAGCTAAAAACATAAGCTATAGGCTATAAGTACATGACAACAATTCCAATTAAGGCGTTTTATTGTCCCAGTCTAGAAAGTATTCTAATTAAAAAGATGACCGAAATCCTCAACCAGCCGACCCCTCGCCGGAATACTTGTAAAATTACCGCCCTAATTTAAAGTGCGAGTGACTGACGTCAAAAAAATGTTAACGAAGGAATGCTAGCAGCAGTCTGTGGCCGAGGCATGAATTGACTTTGCGCCTTTCAATGTTCATAACAATAGAATTCTAGCTCACCAGGGGCGTCTTATGTGCCTGACATAGGCAATGACAAACGTGTTTTAAAGGCGAAAACGCAATCATGCTAGCCGCAGGAATGCTGTAGCTATTCCATTAGACATTTTTTGACGTCATCACATCCGCACTTTTTAAATTAGGGTAATTCTTACAAGTATTCGGGAGGGGTGGCCTGGTTGAGGTTCGGTCATCTTATTTTAATTAAATATTTGTCTAGAGATGGACAATAAAACGCCTTAATTTGGAAATTTGTTGTATTTATAATAAGCATATTAGCTGTTCGTTTTTGGCTATTTCATTTGTCGGTCCGCGGTCTAGGGACTTTAACCACTGCATCTGAAACGGCTATTCTGGAAGTCATCAGGTACTACTTAAACAGACAGCTGGGGGTCATGTTACGCATTTATTGTAAGTTATTTGTGAAGCCGAAATTCTGGATATACAATTTAAGACGTTGTAGGACCTAATCTAAATATATTTTGAATGGGCAGAGGATGCAGTTATGGAGTTTGGGCGAGAAAAATTGGATTCCGAGATATATCTCATCTGTATTCTGTCAATCTAGTCCTATATTTACCGATTTTATTTAGATAAGAAGTACACAAATATGGTGCACCAGCATTTGATTTTAGGTCTGTTTTCAATCTGCTACGAACTATACAAAGAATTTTTTAGGGTAAGGTTAAAGGCAGCGGTGCGCCACGTTGGCTTTTTAGGATGATTTGCGTATGAATTGCGGATTGTTTTGTTTTGTTTTTGTTTTTTGTTGCGGAAGAACGAAATTTGTATACGCAACTCATAGCGTTTCAATCAATCCTCGCGCGCTAGTGGGACGCTTGGAGGCCCTTCTAGGTATTTATGTTTAAGAAAGCTATTAATTTGTTTAGTTAGGGGATTGACCAAGGAACAGTTCTATCAAAAGTAATCTCATGAATCACGGCAGATATACTAACCACTCATAAAGACAGATGCGATTATCGCTTTTTTTTTTCCATTAATTGTGTGGCTTACACACTGCGCCATTGTTTCTTTTTGCTGGTGTGTAATTCATTTAAAAATCAAGTAAAATGAATGGGCGGATGTAGCGTCTGTACCTGTTGTTGTAGTAAGTTGTCATACATGAGTCCATCAGTCAACTGCGTATCGCATAGTTAACTGTTTATACCGCCTCCACCACTGTTTCTTGTTGCTGTTCACCTTCTTGGTGTTTCAAGTGTGATTCCAAACTGTATGAATTTATGTAAAAAGATATGCACAACTAAAAGTCATTAAAAGGCCAGGCATTAGTATCATAACATTTAGAAGGGGCTTCAAACGTCA
>CALNVZ010003433.1:30632700-30645703 GCA_940671915.1 Paracentrotus lividus
TTTCTTGGATTGACAAAAAAAATAAGATCAAATGATTATTTATTGCAAAAAGATAACATATTAAAATGCAAACAAAACCAAAACAATTAAAGTAAATAAATAGCTTGGTAAATGAATTTCAAATCATAATTCGACAATAATGGCAAAGATAAAGAAAAAGTTTAAAGGAAGACTGCTGATTAGCAAGAAGTCTGATGATCACATTTCTCATTTTTTCCATTTTGTGCGCAAGCCGTTTTTTGAGCCCCCGACAAAAATGTTCTGTGTGTGCTCAAGCATGAACGAAACTTATTTCTTTAATTTGTATTTGAAAGATAAGTCTTCAGAGCATCTATTAACACAAAAATATAGACATCATAATTTGAAACAAAATTTTGACAGACTTTTCAAAACTGTCCCGTTTTTAATGATACGCACTGTATAATAACTCACAGTCAAAGGGACAAAAATTGACAATTGAAATAAGCCAAATTTCACTTTTGTTAAACCTCTGTACATAAAGTCAATGGAAGAGGAAATCAATACCTGACAAAAGTGAAATTCGGCCTATTTTCATTGATGATTATTGTTAATTCTACTTCGACTTTGTCGTGAAACTTGGCACATTGCTTCAACTAAGCTCTAACTTACATAATCTTTATTCAAATTACATATTTAAAAAGTCACTGAACCATGACGAAGCCCCAAACTTTCTTCTCATTTGCATAATTTCCTTGTATCTTGTGCCTACTGAGGCGTTAATCATCGGGATTTTTGTGAAAATAAAATCAGAAGCACTCCCCCCAAAAAAACTGTTACATTCGATCGAAGTAAGAATTTGAATATTAGTCCATACATGAAAAAAGGGCTTTTCCAGTCTCACTTGCTCACTGAAGCATGAATTCGTAAATAAATGCCGTAGGATCATTGGCACGTGCATGCTTAAAGAATATGAAAACAACCAAAGAAAATGTTATTGGGATGATTTTTAGTGCATACAATTATTGCAATACCTCTTCGTAGTTCTAAATGGCATATTTTTTGGTTGTTTGATGGGTTCATTAAACTGTGCATGAAGGGATGTTGGTTGCATACACTTCCAAAACAGGAATTCCATCATATTTGATCGAATATATATACCATGGCAAAGAAGTAAAATTTGCAGTGTTGTTAATTTTTGCTACATGCCCACTCAACCGTGAAACTTGACGCAAATTTCCTTTCCACATATTGGGAAGCACGTTTTGCATTCATTCTGACGTGTAAAATGTTTAAAAATCTGAAAATTGGTCCGAAATCAATGAATCAAAGTTGTGATTTTAGGCTTGTGAACTTCAAAAAATGACATTTTTGCATTCAACCATTAATCACTGAAGCATGACTGTATGACTTTTCCTAAAATTCGCTCCCATGGCAGTTAAATAAATTTCCCACATGAACATGTAATTATATATTTTTTTTCTACAGACCTACTAGTTCAAAAATTATTGATATCTAAAATAGGGGGAATTTCTTTTTGTGTTGGGTTTATTTTTCGTTCCGCGGTAACGGTTGGGGGATCCTTAAGATATAGCCATAGCAGGGTCCCGAAATGTATAATCGGGAAAAGCAATTTCAAGAAATTAAAGCCGGAGCAAAAACATGTGGATGGACTAAAAGAAACAAAAACAAAATATCCATTTTGAACGTTTTTAAACAAATGCCAAATACAAATAAAATTATTTGAGTGAATTTCCATTATTTATTTATTTATTTATTTATTTATTTCTGTATCATTCAGCATTTACATGGTATGATTGTGATAAACAAGTAGTAAATACAAGGAGATTACAATCATAATACATTTTTCAATCATCAATCTTAGAACATACAGAGGTGTGACAATATAAGCATAATGCTTGAGTCATTGCTACACCTTACAATCCAATAACGTTTATTTAAGTGATTAAAAAACACTAGTCTACTAACTAAAACAAACAAACAAACAACTAAACTAAACAAGTAAATTAAATGCAATTAAGGAAAAGAGAGATAGATAAAGAGATAGAAGAGAGTGTGAAGAGAACATTAGGGTAGCCCTGTCATTTCAGCCTCCAAATTTACTTTAAAAATATGAAAAATCATCTTATTGGTAAGAACAAAAGAAACAGAATCAACAACAAAACCAACTGTAGCCATGTATCACAGCAAGTTCATTTTTGAGACAAGCAGGTGCTTAACCGCTCTTTTAAAAGAATGCACAGTGGAACAGAAGTTAAATTGTTTATCTTAATTATTGAGTTACTGTATTGACTAATTATGTCTTTTTGCTGTATTATGATTTAAAAATAATATTCTGGATGTAGGATTTTGATAATAATAATAATAATAATAATAATAATAATAATAATAAAAATTATAATAATAATAATTATAATAATGATAATTGGACATTTATAATTCGCAGTTTCTATATGTATATACCAAACTACGCATGCCATAGTGAAAAAAAAATGAACAATACCAAATTTGCATTCTTAAATAACTGATTTGGCAAAATTCGATTTCATTAGAACGTCATTTTGTTATAGAATTTACTTTATATACTTTGGTTCCATACCTTGTCTAATTGAATGTTATCCTGTTTGTGGTAGACACATAGCTTTACTGGCATTGGTGGTCCTAGTCTCCACGAAGACGGAACAAATCCAATAAATCCGATTCTCTTCATATTGCCTTGATAGAAATGCAATTAATCGTCATGATCATATGCAGTATAAGCTAGCTTTGTCATTTTGTTTCATATATTTTAAGGGTTTATTATTATTTTTTTTTTTTTTAGAAACTAGCTTCAAGTATGGGGCAATTTTACCTTTGTTTAATGTGGCTTAACATTTGTTTTACTATTCTCTGTCGGCCTATTGTATGAATGTACATTTTGAATATAAGCACCATCGGCGTTTGGTATAACTTTATATTTCCAGTATTCTCAAAATAAATCTCATACTTTGAATTCCAGTCAAGTGAACTAGATGATATAATAGGCATCAGAAGCGGATCAAGAGGGGGGGGGGGGGGGGGGGGGGGGGTTGCAACCCCCCCAAAAAAAAAAAAAAAAAAAAAAAAAATCCGGGGACCATTTTTAAAATCTTATCTTTTTTTAACTTGTAATTTTATTTTATTCTATTCTATGTATTTATTTCATTTATTATATATTATATATTATTATTATTATTATTATTATTATTATTATATTATTTCTTTTTGGGGGAGGGGGGGGGTTGGGCGAACAAATGTCACAGAGTCCCTTGCCCCCCCCCTCCCCATCAGCTTTTTTGAGACACGGGCCACCGCCGAAGTGACAAGCTAGGCCAGCGTTGCCGATTCTCATCCCCAAAATCCCACATTAAGAAAAAAAAAAATTGGGGGATTGTTGAAGTCTTTGGGATGAAAAATAAATATTTGGGAATGAAAATAATATTGAGTTTTATGAAAAACGAATTGGGGATTTCTGTCAAAATTTGGCAACTTTGGGGATATTTAAGTGTCGTTTGGGGGGATTTGTGAAGATTTAACCTGGCAACTCCAAATTTTACCTCAAAATTTTCAGCTCGCGCTTCGCGCTCGCGGATACTACATATGGTTTAAATACACAATTATCTACAATTTTTTAATACTAGAAAGTGCCCCTTTATTTATTCCATATATCTTTTATGACCCTAATTTATCGGCTCGCGCTTAGCGCTCGGCTGATACTAAATCATGATACATAAATAACTCCAATTTTGAGCTAAACATTTTTCGACTGCGCTTCGCGCTCGCAAATACCAGTTCAGTAGGGTACATGATGCACAATTAAAGGCCTCGCAAGTCGGAGATCGTGGGAATGCGCGTTTTTCCTGAGCTCCATTGACTCGTACAACAATCGACAGTGAGGCTTACGCATAGGTCAGACTACTGGGGATTAACATTCGGACAGCACGAACATGACGAAGTTGACCGAATTCAGTCTGTCGATAGGTCAATAGCTTCGGATTCTCGAGTCATGCAGTTATAGACTCTCAACGGGTCTCTTCGTATTAATTCAAAGAGAGGACTTGTATCATGCTCCATTTCAAAACAAAACATAGGTTAGATTTACTTCGGACTTCTGGTTAGTTAGTCTAGCCATGAAGGATTGTACCGGATTATACTCCAGACACCCTGTCGCCGGAGATTACGCAACACGCCTCAGGCTCTGATTGGAATGTTATCATTTCACCCGAGATAAGGTGAATTCCCCATGTTTTATCAATTATATTCCCTTTAACTCAAAATTACCGCAAAATTTTCAGTTCGCGCTTCCCGCTCGCGGATACTAAATAGGGTCTACAAACATAATTATCTTTAAAAAAAATAATACTAGAAAGTGCCCCTTTATATATTCTATATATCTTTTAAAACCCAAAATTTCGGCTCGCGCTTCGCGCTCGCTGATACTAAATCATGATGCCACAAACAACTCCAATTTTTACCTCAAAATTTTCACCTCGCGCTTCGCTTATTCCAAGGTCCCAATTCTTTGTATCTGTGTTGTAACTGGCCTTACATTGCAGGAAAATGCAACTTAATTTTACAAATTTTCATGGGGGTTAATTGGCAACGACCTCTATACCAAAAATAGTGGTGTTTTAGATGCAAGAAAACGCCATTTTCACACACAGATTTTCAAAAATTTTCCCTACTGTGGGAGGGGGACACCCCCTCTCCCACACCTCCCCCCTCGCTCGCTCCGCTCGCTTGGACTCGGTCGCTACGCTCCCTCACATACCACCCCAACCCCCCCCCCCCCTTTATAAAAAGCTGGATCCGCCCCTGGGCATGCAGTTATATTCATATTGTATTCGTCGATAAATCATTTTTCAATTTTCTATGGAAAGGGCGACCTGCGAAGACTAAGAGGACCGATATACTTAATATGAAAAAGGAGGTGGCTTAGATATGATAGATGTTGAAACAAAAGTTGCGTCGTTAGATTTAATCTGGTTTTGTATATATTTAAATGATGAATTAAATCCTGGATTTAAATGTATTTTCGACTATTGGTTTCAGCAACTGGGTGGCATAAACGTTGTCATGAATTTAAAATGTAATACAGGGCGTCCCGAAAAGAACTATACACTTTTGAAATGGCTGCCAAATGAAAAATATTTGATTTTAGGTAACAAAATTTACATGTAGGAAAGCCCATTATCCAAACTTTCATATGACACCAAAAAGTCTGAAAATAAGTCATGCATGAATGAGCAGCTTTCACCTTTGTAAAGGGTATGGAAATTAGGGTGCGCAGGAATTGCCCTACCAATTTGTATGAGGAAGTCATTTGGAGCTTATGGAATTGAGGATGATATGCAGAATTACTGATCAATTATGATGAGTTGGGGTTTGCGAAGAGAAATTTGTAGAATTGGGGATATGATTTCATGCATGAGTGAACAGAATATGTATTTCCTATTATAGACATTGTAGCCTTCCAAGTTGTTTTCAGTGGTGTGTTAGGGTAGTCAGGATGAGGTGTAGAACAAGTGAGATGCAGGGTAAGATTTTTGATCACTTTTGATGATCGTTTTCATGATCTTTTGGATTGTCTGAATGTCCAACATCAGTGACATCCTTTTTTTTCAACAAACAGGTTGTGCATCGAAAAGAGGAGGAGACACGTTGAACATTGAACGTACAGACTTTTATTTTTAATTTGCATTATCAGATTTGTTTTCCCCTTTTTGTTTGTTACAGGATGGATGAAACAAGTGTAAAATTGAAAAGAACAAAATTCAACTGAAAATAAAGACTGACATGTTAATTTCACAAATTTGTGTTACTCTGTACCATATTCCTTACAAAAGTCCAAATTGCTAAAATGACTGGATAGTTGGTTGGTTGATCAATTGAGTGATTGATTTATTGGACATGGTGATGAAATAACTATGAAGATGATGTAATGCTTGATTGATTAGTTGAAACATTTTGAGACTGGTACACTGTTGATTAAATGATTGCTAGCTGGGTGTTGATTGTCTAATTTATGTGACTGATTGATTGATAGATTGATAGATTGTCATCAACCATCCCAATTTGGTAAATGTGAGTAGACCGGATGCAGGAAGGTTGTCAGAATATTGAGTAGAAACCAATAAATATGAATCTTCAAAACACACCCATGCAAAAAAGAGAGAAAGATAGAGAGAGAGAGGGAGGGAGACAGGGAGAGAAGAAAGAAGAAAGAGGGAGAGAGGGATGAGACAAAGAGTGAGAGAGAGAGAGAGAGAGAGATTAAACACACCACTGAAGGACCTCACTAAATATACCTTGGAAAGTTACAATGCAACAATAGGAAATACATATCCTGTTCACTCATGCATGAAATGTAATCCCCAATTCCACAAATTTCACTTAGCAAACCCCAACTCATCATAATTGATCAGTAATTCTGCATATCATCCAATCCATAAGCTTCAAATGACTTTCCCATACAACTGGTAGGGCAATTCCTGCGCACCCTAATTTCCATACCCTTTACAAAAGTGAACGCTGCTCATTCATGCATGACTTATTTTCGGACTTGTTGGTGTCATATGAAAGTTGGGATAATGAGCTTTCCATACATGTAAATTTCATTACCTAAAATGAAATATTTTTCATTTGGCAGCCATTTCAAAAGTGTATAGCTCTTTTCGGGACGCCCTGTATAGGTCGATTTTAAACTATCCACAGTCAAATTCGTTAATGTTTAGTCAATTTAAACGATAGTCTTCTCGGATTGGGGCTATCGGTAATTTAAGTTAACGTTTAGAGCAATCGATTTCGTTTATGGTCTTTCACAATCGTTAATAACCTTTCATATTCGTTATGTGCGATCAAGAGTGTTAATGTGCAGTGAATTTTGTCAATGTGCATAAAATCAAATTCGTGCGATCAATTTAAAGAATCACGGCCGTAAAAAGAAGGTGGAGGTGAGCTTCTAGCAGTCAATTTCGTTTTAAGGCATGCAATTTTAAAGTGTGGTGGGGGTCACAGTGGAAAAAGGGGCACCTTTTTTTTCTGAAATGGGGGCCCTTAGCTCAGTGGTACAAAGAGCAAATTTATGGTATAATCTTGATAAACATTTTATACGTCATATTCAATACAGTTTATAAAGAGGGATACAAGTCGAGTCAACCACACGACCGTGAACAAGATATAATAGGGATTTCATATAACCAAATGGATGACATACAAATTAAATAGTTTGCGTATGGTTTTATTTGGACATATAAAAATGTTCATAAAACGTTCAACGAAAAAAGACTTGATAACGTTTCACTTAGAACGGTATGTAAACATTGTAAACTTTTAAGTTTGTAACGTCTGAAGACGGACAGGTCCTGTTAAAAAAAAAAACCCTCTTGCTGATGAATTTTATCTTATGAATAGAATTTGATTATAAAATTCATGAGAATATATATTCAAATAATCGCTAGAGGGTATTAGTCAGGCAGCCAGCTCGGTTTTGGTTAGCTGAACGAGGTACCAGTAGTAAAGTATTGGAATATATGGGGAGGAATCCCACATTTACTAAACCCAACGTCTGGCAGTGCATCTCTGCTGCATAAGGTCCCTAGAGCCGGGGGCGTCCAAAATGAGTTCCCATTTTACAAAAAATTTTGTTTTTAATAAAAATAGCAAAAGTCATTTTCTAAACACACTTAATTTGATGTCAAAATAAAGAGTATTAAATTGTCTTAACGCTTGTGCTATTTTAAAATCATACTGAAATCGAAAACAATGAGAGTTTTAATAAAGAAATGTTTTTTTCTCACTTTTTTACGAAAATATTTTTTTCCCTTTTTTCAATAATTTTTAATAAACAGTTGTATAAAACATTGATGTTTGTAACTTTTCTAAAAACTAACTACGTGCATGTGAATGATGCTGTAAAAAGAAGGGAGTTATATCTTATTCCGATAAAGAATTATGATTAGATAAAGTCAGGAACGCAATATAGACAAAAATCAACAATTTGCCCCGTATCGAAGAAGAATCCCATACCCGTACGTGTATTAGGAAAGGCCGATAACATGCGATAGCTTTTAGCAGACAAAACAAGTATCGAAATGTTCGGCATTTTTGACACTTTTGTTTGCCTACTCACAGCCATCACATACAATCAGCTTTTCATAATACACTTGCGGGTATTGTGTTATTCTCAGTCACGAGGCAAATTGTCGAATTTTGTCTATATTGCGTTCCTGACTTCATCTAATCATTATTCTTTATCGGAATAAGATATAACTCCCTTCTTTTTACAGCATCATTCACATGCACGTAGGTAGTTTTTAGAAAAGTTATAAACATCAATGTTTTATACAACTATTTATTAAAAATTATTGAAAAAAGGGGAAACAAATATTTTCGTAAAAAAGTGAGAAAAAAACATTTCTTCATTAAAACTCTCACTGTTTTCGATTTCAGTATGATTTCAAAATAGCACAAGCGTTAAGACAATTTAATACTCTTTATTTTGACATCAAATTAAGTGTGTTTAGAAAATTACTTTTGCTATTTTTATTAAAAATAAAAAAAATTGTAAAATGGGCACTCATTTTGGACGCCCCCGGCTGTAGGGACCTTATGCAGCAGAGATGCACTGCCAGACGTTGGGTTTAGTAAATATGGGATTCCTCCCCATATATTCCAATACTTTACTACTGGTACCTCGTTCAGCTAACCAAAACAGAGCTGGCTGCCTGACTATATTCATTTGTCTCGCAATCTACTATGGTCAACAAGGAAATACGTGATCACTCTAGCAAAAAGTGATCACTAGCTTACGAGTTCACGAACTAGTGATCACTTTTTGCGAGAGTGATCACGAATTTCCTTGTTGACCATAGTAGATTGCGAGACAAATGAATACCCTCTAGCGATTATTTCAATTCGCAATAATGAACGTATTTAGTCTTATATTCAAGTAGTTCCGTCTTTTCGAAATCAACTACGACCATGACAATAGTACATTTTATGCGCAACATTATTTTCGAGTCCTAAACTTTATTTTAAAAAGGCACATCTCATTCATGCGTTAGGTATTTTGAAATTATGCACTGTCATATGAAAGTTGAGACTATGATCTTTTTTACGTTTAACCCCCACCCCCGTCCTATCCATTGCGTAATCTGCGTAATACATTTCTGCTTTATTTTCAATATCAAATTGTCAGTAGCTCTAGAAATGTCCCCCTTCAGGATATAATATAGATATATTGACTGCTTTGAGGGACATGGTCGTTTCTAGATCCTGCTCAAGAGAATCTCCGCATCTGCTATAACCCAAGACCGCAGGTCGCGGGTTATGGCAGATTCGGAGATTCCCGAGAGCAGTCTAGAAACGACCATGTCCCTAAAATAAAAGCAGTCAATATATATTTTATATGCCGAATCTAAAAACAACAAACATGGTCTAATTTTGAAGTAGAACTATTAGTCTAAGTGAAGTCTACGATCTAAGTTAGATTCTAAAATAGGCCTAACGTTAGATCTAACTTAACTGTTAGACTAGCCTAGAGTCATGAAACAAAGTTAAGTCAGTTCGAGCCTCTGGCTCTGCAGGCCACAATGCATGCTCACCACATGCACAGGCAACACATTTGCATTCTACTTACAAAATGTCGAGGAAGCACCCTCCAGATTAACCTCTAAGTCGGCTGTTTAGATCAACATCGTCATCGGAATTCAGGCTTAACGCTCAACTAGAAATCTGGGATCCGTTCTAGCGCGACGAAAGAATTTGTCTACGCTGCGCGCACGCGCGTTGACGCATATAAGCAGCGGAGTTGTCTAGAATTATCGACCAAATCGCGCCGCAAATTATGGTATCTGAAATAAAGCGCATGCGCAGCAGCCTTGCACGTAAACAAATGGGGATCGCGCTATGCCCATGGGCAAAAAGTACTGTAAAAATGTTCTATTGACCGGTAAAACCGGGATAAATGTCTATGGCGGCTATAGGTCAGATTATGACTGCACTTTCAACCAATCAGAAGACAGGATTACTAAAGATTCTTGAAATGAGGTATATAATATAATATATATATATATATATATATGTGTGTGTGTGTGTGTGTGTGTGTGTGTGTGTGTGTGTTATGAATAAAAAGTCTAGTACAAGCTTGGACGTTGCTGGACTTTGAATCTTTAATCAAGCTTAAGGCTTATTTGCCTTCATCAGGATTTCTGAAGAGAAAATCATAAAAAACAAAAACCATAATAAATAAAAGTAAATCATACAAGCAAAATCAGGTACCAACATCTTATCTTATATAATGTATAAAAAAAGTAAAGAAAATAAATAATATGTACAAGTATTTGTTTACCTTATTACGCCGTGGAGAGTTGTTACGTGTTTGTGTTTGTTATGTTGTTGTTTTTTATTCTTTAGACTTTTTATTCATAACACATATATGATCTGGACAAAACGTCGTCATGTCCAAAAAGTTGAGTCTCATCGCACTTATATATATATATATAATGCTTGGACGTTGCTGGACTTTGAATCTTTAATCAAGCTTTCGGCTTATTTGCCTTCATCAGGACTTCTGAAGAGAAAATCATAAACAAAAGCAAAAACCATAATATAGGTTTTCCCGGCCATTTTCATCCACCATGCAGTCAAGCGAAATTGAATGTACAATTAACCCCTTACTTCAATTAGATAAAGAAAACGTTCAATTTCATTTCCTTTACTTCGATTTCATAAAAGACTCGATCAAACAAAAATGTCAGTAGGTACAATCAATTTCGCGCCAGCGAGAATTTGCGTTTGGTTTTGACATTCAAATTCACCAGTGGATATTTCAAATTAACACGTGTTCACTCAAATTCATGCTATATGCTCGTTCCCGTATGCTCGTTCCCGATTTTTTCGGGAAAAGGGTATATTTTCGGGGCTCAGGTAGGGGAAAACCCGAGAAATGACTTAAATAGGGGGTCTTTTATAATTCACTCCCCCCCCCCCACCCGAGCAATTTTAATTAGGGGTATTTCTAATTTTTTGACGACAAAACCGAAATAGTGTCCCGAAAAGGGGGTAATTTTAATTAAATTTTAATTTTAATTGACCCCTCAGCGGGGGGGGGGGGGGGGGGGGGGTGGCTTGTAACTTCTCTTCTAACTCATATAACCGTCCAAATTACAATGAATAAAAAAGGGTTCATAAAATAATGAACACAAAAGTATACAATGACACATAAAATACACATCAATATTGATGGAAAATGCGCATAGTATATCTAAATATAACATTTAAAAAGAAAAGCAAAACAAATCAGAGAGAATGAATAACATTAAAAAAAAAGAATATACATGAAATAAAAATAATGAAGTATGGAGCCTTTGTTTGCTGGCACATCTTTATACATTTAAGAGGATGATTAAATGATGGAGGATTATGAAATGAAAATTAAATAATGAATATATAATCAAATAACATTGCCATAACGTCATTTCCATGAAGAGGGATGGAGAGGGTGGTGCGTACGGAGGGCCATCCACGACATATTATATCATATATAAAAAACGAAAGAGAGAGAATAAAGAAAAAATTATGAGAGAGAGAGAGAGAGAGAGAAATGAAGCATGGAGCCCTTTTCAGGCAAATGTCCCTACATTTCCGAAAATGATAATAAATGAAGAAAGATTATAAAAATCAAAATTATATAATGAAACAAAATGTATACATATAACATTGCTAAAACGTCATTGCCCTGGAGAGGAATGGAGAGACAGGGGTTCATCTCGATCTCTCTCCATCTCCATGGCCTATACCTGAAGTATTGATTGTTTATCAGAATCTATATATGGGATATGGTGATGAATATGATTTATCATATTCAGTTATAAGCACAAACGCTATGACCATTCCTTTCAAAGATTTACTTTGAAACATAATTTATTTTGCAAATATAAAATCATGCGTTAGCACACCATATACCATACATGGTGAAATTGACTACGTTTTGCATTAAATAGATAGATTTAAAATGAAATAGAAAATACAAATAAGTACAAATTAGCTCTTGTTTACATTAAATGTGAAATTGAATATCACCATTGTGAAATAGGCGAATCTTTGATTGACTAAAGTACCTTTTCGGTCGCTGTTCACATTAAGTTGAATTCCTAAAGTGCGATATTGAAATGCCAGTTTAAGCACAGGCCAAAAAATTAGCTAAATTGAATGCTCCGCACATGTAATTGAGTGAATGGGGGATGAAAATGGCCTGGAAAACCTATAAATAAAAGTAAATCATACAAGCAAAATCAGGCACCGACATCTTATCTTATATAATGTATAAAAAAGTAAAGAAAATAAATAATATGTACAAGTATTTGTTTACCTTATTACGCCGTGGAGAGTTGTTACGTGTTTGTGTTTGTTATGTTGTTTTTTTATTCTTTAGACTTTCTATTCATAACACATATATAATCTGGACAAAACGTCGTCCTGTCAAAAAAGTTGAGTCTCATCGCACTTATGTATTATATTTATTTTTTATATATATATATAGTCGAAATAAAAACAAGAGGAGATTGGCGGTGCTGAAAAAAACACTCTATTTTGCCAAGCTTTCGGATATATAAAGCCTTCTTCAAGGGCTGTATAACAAAAACCAAAACAAAACATATAAATAGTACCAAGGAACAATTTCTGTTTACATAATTATAACAAACATATATATAGGTAAGTCTATGTAAACACTCATATATACTTATATATATACACATGCACATTTCAACTTTATAAAATTCTTAAACATAATCAAATCAAAACAGAAAGTAAAATGAAGATAATTAATTTACCCGAGTTTCTGTACTTGTTGTGTTACTGTGTTTCAGCAACGCCAATCTCCTCTTGTGTTTATTTCGACTACATTTTGCAACAAGAAGCAGTAGCCATGTTAAAGAGTACTTCCCTTCTCACATATATATATATATATATATATATATATATATATATATATATATATATA